>OZ030011.1:101304747-102504747 GCA_964023405.1 Apodemus agrarius | reverse complement strand
ACTCTATTCAAACAAGAATGGTCTACACTTTGAAATACCCATAAGTATATTTCTTTACTTTTCTCTGAGTAGAAGAAAGTTTGATGCTGGTCCCTCAGGAGTTAGCATTTCTGACCCATGCTGATCACCTGTATAAGAAATATGGACTAAATCAGAGTCATGGAGAAAACTCCATAAATTAATTTGCCTTCTGGCACCAGCACCAAAATACTGAAGGACCCCTAAGATGAATGTTGGATCACAATTAAGACAGTAACCACCCCCTCACCCAGTGAGTGGGTCTCCTGAAGGTCCTAAGACCAGAAACTTCTTCCTAGCCACTGCATGATAATGTTTTATTTCCTATGCTCCTAGACTCCTAAGAGCCAGCTAGTTGCACTGGGTCAGGAAGCAGGTATGCCTCAGTCTTGTAAGACTGGCCCACTGCCTGACTTCCGGCAACTGCCTGATCAGCACAGTATGCCCTCATCTTGACATGATGCTATAGTGAGCAACCTCTGAGGTCTTGTGGCAAAGGGAACAATTACATAACAAAAGCAACGGAGCCAAAAAGAACAAAAACATAAGGAGCTTGGCCAGCCACCTGGAATGCAGGAAGGCAGGGAAGCTGAGACACATCACAGAGTGTGCCCAGCATCCACCCCAGAGTACAAATATCATTTTAGGAAACTGTCCAGCATATCCCATCACATTCTTTTGCAGTATCCCAAAGCATAATTCTACGAAAAAAGTTCATTGTTAGCTTACTCCATATCTTTGTCTTATGTGATACAAGTCCATTCTTTTAGATGGCCCGGGTTCTTTCATGAGCTACATTTCTCACCATCTACTGTAATAGAAGAAAGGCCATTAAGCAGAGTGACACAATCAGACATGGTGCTCATTCCAAGGTTTCTAGAATTGAATTTCCTGTTACCAGGTTCTGCTTTGGCTCCAATGTTGATGGATTAACTGGATCTTTCATTTATTCATTTATTTTTGATGTTTCTAGAGATTGTCACTTATGTTCCGGTGCTGGGGAAAAAATTACCTTTCAAGACAAACAATGGTCTTTGGTCTTTACTATAGGAGAGGTGCTGTCTGTAAGCTGGTGAGTCACTTCCTAGTTCATAGAGACCAAAAATAGATTATGCTAGCATGCCGTTTTATGCCTGTATGTCACCAACTAGACACTAAATCACAGCAATTTTGTCTCAAGAAGGGACCTAGGTTCACAATTGGATCTAGGATCTTTTTTATAAGGCTTAAAGGCTCTGCCATGCTCCCCTTTAAGAAGTGGAGGTGGGTCTTGGCCACCATCTTCGCTCCCAGTCAGAGAGGACAGGAAGCTCCAGGTGCAGAGATATCCCGAGTTTAAGAGGACGTGGGACACAGACCGCCAGGCTTCTGCCTGTGCCCAAGACCTGGGCAGCTCTGCGGTTCATCTGTGTGCCAGCCCATCATGGGTCCATTGCCATGCAGAGTAATCAGCACTAGGAGGGGCTCCCCACCGCCATCTTCGCTCCCAGTCAGACAAGACAGGCAACTCCAGATACTGAGCTATCCTGAGTTTAACATCTCTTGGGACATAGACCTCCAGGCTTCTGCCTGCGCCCAAGACCTCAGCAGCTCTGCAGTTCGTCTGTATGCCAGCCTGTCATAGGTTCTTTGCCCTGCAGAGTAATAAGCACTTAGAGGGGCTCCCCACTGCCATCTTTGCTCCCAGTTGGACAGGACAGACAGCTCCAAGTATACAGAGAAAACCTCAAGTATAGCATTGCTTGGGGTAAGGCACACCAGGACTACAACAGCACCCAAGAGTAGGGCAGCCCATCAGTAATCTGTGCCAGGGGAAACCCAGTCACCCAGAGGAACAGAAATAGCCTTACAGGCTTACAGGAGGTTCAAGAACTAGACAGTAACAACAGGACCAACTAACGCCAGAGATAACCAGATGGCAAAAGGCAAACAGAAAAGTTACTAAAAGAAATCAAGATAATATGGCAGCATCCGAACCCAATACTCCAACAACAGCAAGTTCTGGATACCCCAACACACCAGAAAAACAAAATTTTGGTTTTAAAATCACTGGTCATGATGCTGTTAGAGGAACACAAGAAGGACATAAATAAAATCTCTTAAAGAAATACAGGAGAAAATGGATCAAAAGTTAGAAGCCCTTAAAAGGGAAACACAAAAATCATTTAAAGAAATGCAGGAGAATATGGGTCAACAGATAGAAGCTAAGAAAAAGGAAATGCAAAAATCACTTAAAGAAATATAGGATAACTTGGGTCAACAGGCAGAAGTCATGAAAGAGGAAACACAAAAATCTCTTAAAGAATTACAGGAAAACACAGACAAACAAGTGAAGGAAATGAGCAAAGCCATCTAGGATCTAGAAACAGAAGTAGAAACAACTAAGAAATCACAAAGAGAGACACCGTTGGAGATAGAAAACTTTAAGAAGAAACCAGGGGTCATAGATGCCAATATCAACAACAGAATACAAGAGATAGATAAAAGAATTTCAGATGCCAAAGATACCATAGAAACCATTGACTCTACAGTGAAAGAAAATGCAAAATGTAAAAAGCTTGTAACCCAAAACATCCAGGAAATCCAGGACACAATGAGAAGGCCAAACCTTCTCATTATAGGATTATAGGTATAGATGAGAGTGAAGATTTACAACTTAAAGGGCCAGCAAATATCTTCAACAAAATTATGGAAGAAAACTTCTCTAACCTAAAGAGAGAGATGCCCATGAACATAAAAGAAGCCTACAGAACTCCAAACAGACTGGACCAGAACAAAAATGTGACATAATAATCAAAACCCCAATTGTACTAAACAAAGAAATATTAAAGGCAGTAAGAGAAAAAGGCCAAGTAACATATAAAGGAAGACCTATCAGAATTACACCAGACTTCTCACCATAGACCATGAAAGCTAGAAGATCCTGGGCAGATCTCATGCAGACTCTAAGTAAACACAAATGCCAGCCAAGACTACTATATCCAGCAAAACTCTCAATCACCATAGATGGAGAAACCAAGATATTCCATGACAAAACCAAATTTACACAATATCTTTCCACAAACCCAACCCTACAAAGGATAATAGGTAGAAAATGCCAATACAAGGAGGGAAACTATACCCTGGAGAAAGCAAAATAGTAACCTTCTTTCATCAAACCCAAAAGAAGTTAACCACTCAAACATTAAAAAAACATCAAAAATAACAGGAAGTAATAATCACTATTCCTTAATATTCCTTAACATCAATGGACTCAATTCCCCAATAAAAAGACATAGACTAACAGACTGGATACATAAACAGGACCCTACATTTTGCTGCATACAGGAAACACACCTTAGTGTCAAAGACAAACACTACCTCAGAGTAAAAGGCTGGAAAACAATTTTACAAGCAAATGGTCTCAGGAAACGAGCTGGAGTAGCCATTCTAATATCAGATAAAACTGACTTTCAACCTAAAGTCATCAAAAGGGACACAGAAGGACACTTCTTACTTGTCAAAGGAAAAAATCTACCAAGAATAACTCTCTACTCTGAACATCTATGCTCCAAATGCGAGGGTACCCTCATCCAAAAAAGAAACTTTACTAAAGCTTAAAGCACACATTGCACCTAACACAATAATTGTAGATGACTTCAACACTCCACTCTCCTCAATAAACCAATCAGGAAAACAGAAACTAAACAGGGACACAGTGAAACTAATTGTAACTTTGGGCCAATTGGATTTAACACACACACACACACACACACACACACACACACACACACACACATACACACACACACACACACACATACACACATACACACACACACACACACACACACACACACACACACACACAGAACATTTAATCCTAAAGCAAAAGAATATATGTTTTTCTCAGAATCTCATGGTACCTTCTCCAAAATCGACCATGTAATTGGTCACAAGACAGACCTCAACAGATATAAGAAGATCGAACTAATCCCATGCCTCTTATCAGATCACTATGGAGTAAGAGTGATCTTAAATAGCAACAAAAACAACAGAAAGTCCACATATACATGGAAGTTGAACAATACTCTACTCAATGATATCTTAGTCAAGGAGGAAATAAAGAAGGAAATAAAATACTTTCTAGAATTTAATGAAAATGAAGGCACAATATACCCATTTTTATGGGACACAATGAAAGCAGTGCTAAGAGGAAAACTCATAGCCCTCAGTGCCTCCAAAAAGAAACTGCAGAGAGTATACACTAGCAGCTTAATGGCATAGCTGAAAGCCCTGGAACAAAAAGAAGTTAATTCACCGGGGAGGAGTAGAAGACAGGAAATCATCAAACTCAGGGCTGAAATCAATCAAGTAGAAACAAAGAGAATCATACAAAGAATCAACAAAACCAGGAGCTGGTTATTTAAGAAAATCAACAAGATAGATAAACCCTTAGCCAGACTAATCAGAGGGCACAGAGACCAAGAGCGTATCCAATTTAACAAAATTAGAAATGAAAAGAGATATAACAGAAACTGAGGAAATAAAAAAAAACTCATCTGATCCTATTACAAAAATCTATACTCAACAAAACTGGAGAATCTGGAGGAAATGGATAATTTTCTAGACAGATACCAAATACCAGAATTAAATCAGGATCAAATAGATCATCTAAACAGTCCTATAACCCATAAAGAAATAGAAGTGGTCATTAAAAGTCTTCCAACCAAAAAAAACACAGGACCGGAAGGATTCAGTGCAGAATTCTATCAGACCTTCAAAGAAGACCTAACATCAATACTCTTCAAACTATTCCACAAAATATAAACAGAAGAACACTACCCAACTCATTCTGCGAAGCCACAATTATGCTGATACCAAAACCACACAATGATCCAACAAAGAAAGAGAACTTCAGACCAGTTTCCCTTTTGAACATCAATGCAAAAATACTCAATAAAATTCTTGCCAACAGAATGCAAGAACACATCAAAATGATCATTCACCATGATCAAGTAGGCTTCATCCCAGGGATGCAGGGATGGTTCAATATACAGAAATCCACCATTGCCTTTGACTACATAAACAAAGTCAAAGAAAAAAACAACAGGGTCATTTCATTAGATGCTGAAAAAACTTTTGACAAAATTTAGCATCCTTTCATGCTAAAAGTCTTGGAAAGAACAGCAAGTCAAGGCCCATACCTAAACATAGTAAAAGCTATATACAGCAAAACCGTAGCCAACATCAAAATAAATGTAGAGAAGCTTGAAGCAATCACACTAAAATCAGGGACTATACACGGCTGCCTCCTCTCTCCATATATTTTCAATATAGTACTTGAAGTTCTAGTTAGAGCAATTAGACAACATAAGGAGGTCAAAGGGATACAAATTGGAAAAGAAGAAATCAAACTATCAGTGTTTGCAAATGATATGATAGTATACTTATCATCTCAAAAAACTCCACCAGAGAACTCCTACAGCTGATAAACAACTTCAGCAAAGTGGCTGGTCATAAAATCAACTCAAGCAAATCAGTAGCCTTCCTATACTCAAAGGATAAGCAGGCTCAGAAAGAAATTAGAAAAATGACACCTTTCACCATAGTCACAAACAATATAAAGTATCTTGGTGTGACTCTAAGCAAACAAGTGAAAGATCTGTATGACAATAACTTCAGGTCTCTGAAGAAGGAAATAGAAGAAGACCTCAGAAAATGGAAAAATGTTCCATGCTCATGGATTGGCAGGATTAATATAGTAAAAATGGCCGTCTTGCCAAAAGCATTATACAGATTCAATGCAATCCCCATCAAAATCCCAACTCAGTTCTTCATAGAGTTAGAAAGAGCAATTCTCAAATTCATCTAAAAACCCAAAATAGCTAAAACTATTCTCAACAGTAAAAGAACTTCTTGGGAAATCTGTATCCCAGACCTAAAGCAGTACTACAGAGCAATAGTGTTAAAAAGTGCATGGTATTGGTATAGTGACAGGCAGGTAGATCAATGGAATAGAATTGAAGATCCAGAAATGAACCCACACACCTATGGTCACTTGATCTTTGACAAAGGAGCTAAAACCATCCACTGGAAAAAAGATAGCCTTTTCAACAAATGGTGCTGGTTCAACTGGAGGTCAGCATGCAGAAGAATGCAAATCGATCCATTCTTATCTCCTTGTACTAAGCTCAACTCGAAGTGGACCAAGGACCTTCACATAAAAACAGACACACTGAAACTAATAGAAAAGAAACTGGGGAAGACCCTTGAGGAAATGGGCACAGGGGGCAAGTTCCTGAATAGAACACCAATAGCTTATGCTCTAAGATCAAGAATTGACAAATGGGACCTCAAAAATTTACAGTTTCTGTAAGGCAAAGGACACTGTCGAAAGGACAAAACGGCAAACAACAAATTGAGGAAAGATCATCACCAACCCTACATCAGACAAAGGGCTAATATCTACTATATACAAAAAAACTCAAGAATGTAGACTCCAGAGAGCCAAATAACCCTATTAAAAATGGAGTACAGATCTAAACAAAGAATTTTCACCTGAAGAATTTCGAATGGCTGAGAATCACCTTAAGAAATGTTCAACATCATTAATCATTAAGGAAATGCAAATCAAAACAACCCTGAGATTTCACCTCACACCAGTCAGAATGGCCAAGATTAAAAACTCATGAGAAGCTGGTGTTGACAAGGATGTGGAGAAAGAGGAACACTCTTCCACTGCTGGTGGGATTGTAAGCTGGTACAACTACTCTGGAAATCAGTCTGAGGGTTCCTCAGAAAACTGGGCATGACACTTCCGGAAGACCCTGTTATACCACTCCTATGCATATACCCAGAGGATTCCCCAGCATGTAATAAGGATACATGCTCCACTATGTTCATAGCAGCCACATTTATAATACCCAGAAGCTGAAAAGAACCCAGATGTCTCTCAATGGAGGAATAGATACAGATAATGTGGTATATTTACTCAATGGAACACTACTCAGCAATTAAAAACAATGAATTCATGAAATTTTTAGGCAAATGGTTGGAACTGGAAAATATCATCCTAAGTGAGGTAACCCAATCACAAAAGAATACACATGAAATGCAATCCCTGATAAGGGGATATTAATTAGCCCAGAAACTCTGAATACTCAAGACACAATTAACATATCAAAGGATTCCCAAGAAGAAGGAAGGAGAGGGTCCTGGTCCTTGAAAGGCTTGATCCAGCATTGTAGGGAAGTACCAGGACAGAGAAGTGGGAGTGGGTGATTGGGGAATAGGCAGAGGGAAGAGGGCTTATGGGACTTATGGGGAGGGGAACTGGGAAAAGGGAAGGCATTTGGAATGTAAACAAAGAATATAGAATAGGAAAAAAAGAAAAAAATAAGACATGGAGGTGGTTTTACCTGCCTTCCAGACTGGAAATCAGTAGCTTGTGCAGGTGGAAGCACTTTGTCAGCTACCTGTAGATGTGAGTATGCAGGCACACTTTGTACAGGATAGCCCTGCCTTCAATTGATGAAAAACTCATGCTTCCTGTCTGCTAAGGTTCAAAATGTCCACAGGCATTCATTCTACCTAGCTGGATTCTTGTTGGATGGTACTTTTAAAGCTCCAATTGGACTTAAAATGTATCACTGACTTTTCACATGATGGACATTTTAACAAGCTACAACTTGGTACATACTTCCTTCTCTAAATCTAGAAATGTTCCTTAAGGCAATGCTTGAGAATTTTGCTGTATATACCACTAAAAGTACCATATTCTAAGGGTTCCATCATCTGCAGCTGGAGAAAATGGGGCCAGAGCAGATTAATAACTTTCTACAGAATAGATAAGATGCTTCGGTTGGGCTTAGACTTGACTGGTATCTGTTTTAGGGAACTGGAAAAGCTTGCCTCTCTTGTCTCCAATTCTATATCACTTAGATGCCTCCACTTTCCCTCTGTACAGCTTTTTAATGACATGCACTTATGGTACCAACAATGGACATGCCAAAGCTTTACTCTTTACCATAAACCTGTGCTTGCTTTCACTAATGCTGACAATATGGACCGCCACATTAGGATATCAGCTGATTGTCACTGGATTAGTTTAGGAGATTGGGATGTATTGGGATGTATTGGGTGATGTTCAGGTGACCCTTTCATCATTTCTGAGGAGAACCATCCATTTTAATCCCATCAGTTTCTGTTGATAGTTTCAGCACAACGGTTTGATTGGAATAAAATGAGCAAACAAGTATCTGTTTTCATGTGGAGACCCAGATCTACATGTTGCACAGAGTAATTATTTACTGAAGTTAAGCTGGTTCCTGAATCTTTCCAAAGTTTCTTATTCAATGATCCCTGTAGAATAAGTATGTTCCCAGAGGCTACAAATTAGCAACATAAAATGACAGAACTTATTCTTAGTACAGGAGGTCACAAGTCTGAAAGGCAGAGGAATGTTCCCTCTTTTGGAGGCTTTAGGAGAGAATCCAGTCCTTGTTCTCCATAATCCTGAGCCCAAAGCCTACCCCTCAAATCTCTGCCTCCAGCTTTATATGACATTTTCCTTTGCTTTTCTGTGTCAGGAGGGTATTTGTATATATTGGATATTAGCCCTCTGTCGGATGTAGGGGTGGTAAAGATCTTTTCCCAATTTTTTGGTTGCCGTTTTGTCCTTTTGACAGTGTCCTTTGCCTTACAGAAACTTTGTAATTTTATGAGGTCCCATTTCTCAATTCTTGATCTTAGAGCATAAGCTATTGGTGTTCTGTTCAGAAACTTTTCCCCTGTGCCCATGTCCTCAAGCTTTTATACACAGAATCTTTCATAGGAGTGCATATAGCATGATGAGTGTTTTCTCCTAGTGTCCTCCTCTTCCTCTTGTTTTTCTCCCTGACTTCCTGCTGTTAGTCCTTTTGGTCCTCTTGTATAGGTTTACTTCTATACTTGTATGTTGCCTGAACATACATGATTTTATGTATTGGCAAAAAATCTGGGAACTGCATTGAGAGAAAACATGTAATATTTGTCTTTCTGAGACTGGCTTCATTCACTTATGATTATCTGCAGTTGCATCTTCTTTCCTGAAACAACAGAACTTCATTATCATTTATGACAGGCAATATTCGGCTGTATATAAGTACCACATTTCCCTTATTTCTTTATCTGTTGTCTCTTATGTTGGTTCTGTGTCTTCAATACTGTGAGTCTCATTGCATTGCACTCACAATGTCATGCAAATATCTCTGTGATAGGTTGATTTCAAGTCCTTCCAGAGGTAGAGCTGGGTCTCTGTCAGTTTGCTGAGGCTTCATCATATCTGGATGGGTTTGCACTCCCAGAAGCAGTGTTCAAGGGCTCTTGTTCATCCACACCCTGTAGCACATGCTGTCATCTTTTTATTGGCTCTCATTCTGACTGGAATAAGAGGAAAGCTCTATGTAGATCCGAATTGTAATTCTCTGATAGCTGGTGACACTGAATATTTTTTCATATGTTTATTGACCATTTGTGTTCATCTTTTGACAACTCTCTGTTCCTTTCACTGACCTGTTTATCAACTAGGAATATATCTAGTTCAGGTTGAACTTTCCATATCAAGACCTCTAATATAAGTATATTTCCAAACATTTTTTTTTAAAAATAAGAGATTAAAATCGGTTGTGGGCATGGCTTTCCAGTGACCCCATTCACCCCACTACAGATCTCATGAGTATGAGTCTCATGTGAGCTTAGTTAGTGGTTGCCACACCAACGGGGCTCAACAAATATCAGGATTATCCCACCTATGCATTTAGGGAGGGATCTAATTGCCTTTTTAAAAAACTGAGTTTCAACTGGAGGAAATTTGGTCTATTTGGAGCCTAAAAGCAGCTGCCATTTATTGTGTGTCTGCTGTGAATTGCTCACACGCACAGTTTGCCTGGATTCATCTCCCCAGCTGTAAAACTCAGGGCTAGAGCTCTGTCCCAGTGAGCACACAGGCAGAGCTGGTGTAGGTTGCAGGATGTGCCAGTTGCTCTCTCCATGCACCATGCTGTCTCTCTCACTTAGGGAAGCAACTAGCTGAACAGACATAATGATCGTTTCATCCAGGCTCCTTGGGAAGTGCTCCCTGTTAGAAGCAAGCAAGGACAGAGTATGGCTGACTTTGTCATTCTGATTTCTAGACTCACTCATCTCAGACAAGGAAAAATACTTGGGAAAACCTTCGTTGATTTCTCTTGGGAAGCCTGCGCATTTCCTCACACCTCAAAAAGCCATCTTCTGCGCAGTGAATGTGGTTAGACTATTAATCAAGTTCTTAATAGAAATGTTTTCTGGGAGAGAGCACACCGTGAATTATGGAATATTTGCCTTTGCTTGCCTCAGTGATTATGCATCTCCTCCAGGAGACTTTGCAGAGGAGCACTCTGTTGAGATTTATCAACGTGTTGGATCTAGTTCTAATAAAACGGCACACTGCAGAATCTTCAGCTCAGTGAATCGAGTTCATGGGGAGAAGCATTCAGATGAGTTCCAGGTTCGGAGTAGTTTTCACACCAGATGAGCTTTTCTCAGCATTAGTTTATGTTCCAAATGTTCTATAGGGCCACAATCAGTGTAAAGATGCCACTGGCTAGATCAGAACGCAGAGTCACTGTGGACTTGAAGCCAATATTCCTGTTGTCCTCTTGAACTTAGAGATCACCTACTCTTAAATGAGTCAGGAACCATTATGCTTAGCTCTAAATTGGTGCTCACAATCTTGAATGATTCTCTGTGGTCTGGGCATTGGAGTGCCACTGGGAACACCGATGGAACAGGGAGGCATACGGTGAAAAGGGACAAGGATTGTGTAGTCTGTATGGAAGCCAGGAGACACTGTTGGAAGCATAATGTGGTCCATTATCATGTAAGTCCATGCATCTGGAGGTTTAGATCAGTGGATCTCAATTTGAGGGCTAATACTCCTTTGCAAGGATCACATGGCAGATATCATGCATGTCAGATAATCACATTAGGATCCATAACAGTAGCAAAGTTATGGTTATGAAGTAGAAACAAAAACAATTTTATTGTTTGGTGGTTACCACAATAGGAGGAACTGTATTAAAGTGTTGCAGCATTAGGAAGGTTGGGAACTACTGCTTTTGATGGTGACACCTCACGATGGATGTGCAGCTAAGACTGACCCCTGAAGGCTCCCTGAATGTGACTGATTATGGAGATGTGGGCTACTATGTTCCTAAGTAAAATGTAAGAAATAGTTGATGCATTTAGGAACTATATATAAAAGCTTTATTTTAAAAAGACTTCAAATATGATTGATTTACTCACTAAGAAAAAAAATCTGCTTTAGACCCAAACAAGGTAAAAGACAGGTTTTAGAAAAATCTCTTCACTGAAATGACTTCCCCAGGTGAGAGGTAATATCCTTCTTCTTTAAATGATTTTCTGTTACTTATTATTCTAAGAAGATGAGCATTGAACAGTTTGGAGAGTCCCAAGCAACCATTGGAGAAAGATGTTAATTTTCCATTAGCATCACATATATGTTCTCATTATCTATGTTGTAAAGGCTAGCACTGAGGTCGGGACTTTCTCATAGTTTTCCTGCTAGGATCAATATCTTGCTTGAACCTTGAACCAAAACCTGTTTGGCATTACCTGACTCTGATTTGATTCCTTCTAAAAGCTTCACCTGACCTTGAAGCATGCTGAAATCCATCTTTTCTACCTGTTGGTTATTTTTTATTTACTTCTGCCAGAGTACGACCATAGCTCCATATTAAGAAGCTCTAGGATGGAATGGATTGTTTAAAGGTTCTGTTTTCATTGACTTGGGAAATTATGATTCAAGAATCAAAAGAGCAGGTATTATTTTCTTCATTTTACACATAAAGTGTTTAGGAAACTCGCTGATAGCAACTCAGCTAGTTAGACCCAGAGACTGACCTGCATTCAAATTCATTTTTCTTCCACATTCACAAGCTATGTCACTGTCCACTGGATGTGAACATATCTTCTGTGAAGATATCATGTTTGTTTGTTTGTTTGTTTTTGTGTGTGTCTTTGTTATTTTCAACAGGACCTGGGCTCCATTATTCGTGTTCTGAACTTTTCTTTAGTATCATGAGAAATGCTTCTCAAGGGATGGATCCTGGAAGGAGATGAACATACACAGACATGCATGTCCCTAATACATACTCAATGAAAGAAGGGGCCGAAAGACACACACACACACACACACACACACACACACACACACACCCCTACACAAACACACATAAAACAGAGAAGAATCAGAATACAACTAGCATACCCCCCAGACAGATATAACAGAGACACTGAACATAAATACACCAACACCCACACAAACACACAAGCAAAACATACATATGCCTAGATGCAGGCACATTTTACCCATTAAGGAAGCTTCTTCCAGATGGATGGAATGGATGTGGAATCCCTGGTATCTAGTCAGAAGACCCCTGGTATCTCAGTGCTGTGCCTTCTGACATGCACGGCCTGCCAGAAGACTGAATGCTGCAGGAATGAGGCAGCTGCCTCACACCATTGCACCCTGGAGGCCTGCACTTCTCAAGCAAACCAGCGAATGGAAGCTTGCCCTAAGGGGCTAACGCATGCAAACTCCAGAGAGAGGGAAACATATTTGTTTCTATTTCAAGTTGCCCACATGGCTAACTCCAGCAAGAGCAAGAACAAGCTCACTTGCTGTTGGTTAGTTTCTCAGAATTGACTTAAATGACTACATGTGAAGTGTTCTAGAAGAGCAGACATCTACTCTCTCATGACTCATCGTCATGCTGGGTATCAGAAATTTACGCATGCCAGTGATAGTATTTTTCTCATGGCCGTGTCATACTGCCTCCTCATCTGTTTCTCCATCTTTGGTTGTCTTCAAAGGCTACATGCAACTGTCCTGAGGCCCACACGTAAACAGCAGCAGCAGCAGCAGCAGCAGCAGCAACAACAACAACAACAACAACAACAACAACCAAACCCTGCAGCATCCAAGAACGAAACATTATGCCAGAAAAGACCTTTCTCTTCCCCTTCCTCGCCCCCCCAAATAACACCCATAAGTTAGGGCTTTTATGTCATAGACCTAACATGTTGAGTGCCACCATGAATGAACAGTTTGCTCAGTGTTATGAAGTTCTTCAAAAATATAGAAACAAAATCCTGGGATTTAGAGTTAGTGGCTGCATTCAGGATTCCAATGGAATAGCCAGCTACACAAAGGCCAGCCTCTAGCTTATCCTAGGATTTATGTAACTGAAGACATCTCCAGGATGGTCTTTCTGAAACACAAGGCAGAATCCCTCCCCTCTCAGAGGAAACAAGCCTTGAGTGTGGTGCCCTTCTTTGCCCCTCCCTGACATCCCACTCGCCCACGGGCTCTTTACTTCTTTAGGCCAAAAACTCGTCTCTTGCTTCATGTACTCTGCACGCACCCCCTCGCTCCATTTCTAGCATTCTTCCTCACCCTGCTTCCATGAAATTCTATATATTTCTGACAATTGCTTCTCATTGATGGACTCTCACTCACTCAGAGTGTGACTGTGATTGCCTGGGTATTTTCCTGTCTCCATCTAGATTGAGAGTTGATTAACAGTTGATCTCAGACCTCTCTCTCCAAGGGCAGACTGGACCTAACACGTACTAGGAATTCACTATATGTTTACCACTGAACGAGAACAAGTGATCCTAGCTTTCCCATGACATGTCTCTGCCTTTCGGGGTCACTATCAAATTTCTTAATATGTTAATTCCAATGAAAATTCTGTTGAAGGATAAAAAGCCCACAGTGCTTCAAACTTCACTATCTTAAAATCATCCTTTCCCCTTTAAAAAATGGGTGCTATGTCTATCTCATTTGGATGAAATATCATAGCTTACAAAACACATTTTCAGATTTCATCTCACATGTCAGTCAAACAAGTTAGGTCGGGGCATACATTAATATCTACATTTTGTAGCTGACAACACAGACCTAGTTAGATCAACGGACTTGCCCAAAGTCACCCTTGCAAGAACTCAGAGGTAAAACGATCACCATCTGACCCAAAGCCAGCAGAATCTGGACTACTTCAGTTTATAGCTCAAGTTGTCTATTACAAACCTACTTAGGAGGATGAGGTTACGGGGTCAGCTGATCTGTGGTGAGCATGGAATATACAGAGATCTAACAACTGAAAGTGGAACTGAGGCTCCTGTGTCCAACTGACCATTCCTCTCTGTAAGGACCCAAGTGACAAGAATCAAGCAAATCACCATAAGGAAACCACAGTGTGTACTGGGCACCCTCCCATAAAGCTGCCTTAAACATGTGGCCTGAGACATTTGCAGGTCCTTAAATTTGGTTACCATAGTTACTTTTCACCAATAAACCCAGACGTAGCTGAGATGGAGGATTTGTCTCCAATAGACTAGTCTGTGGGAATGTTCTGGGGGTATTTTCTTCATTGCTAACTATTGGCCCACTGTGCTCAGTCTCACCCCTGAACAGGGGTTCTGAGATATATAAGAAAGGTAGCTGAGCAAGCCAGAGGGAGCAAGCCAAGGAGAAGCATTCCTCCATGCTCACTGCCTCCAAGTTCCTATCTTGAGCTTTCCTCTGAGATGGCATGTGACCTGTAAACTGATATAAACCCTTTCTTCTCCAAGTTGTGAGACATGCCTGTGAACACAGGTAAGGCCACCACTTCTCCTCTGAGGGACCTGCCCAGAGCCCTCAGGACACAGGAACTGACTGAGTAGCAGTCTGGGGCAGGATCCTTCCGGTTTCTGTCTGTACTGGGAGGTGATCCTGTGCCACAGCACTCCATACACAAATATCATAGGGAGAGGACTGGTACACCAGAAGTGCCAACACACATGTGAGCATAGGTAAGACCACCGCTTCTGCTCCGAGGGACCAGCCCAGAGCCATCAAGACACAGGAACCAAGGAACAACATGGGACAGGGTCCTTCCAGTTTCCTTCTGCACATGGGAGCTGACATTGTGCCGCAGCTCTCCATACCCAAATTCTTCCCAGAGAAGAACTTGTCTCCCAGGAGTACTGACACACAGGCTTGCAGGACAGACAAGCCACAGTCAGAGACAGCAAGACCAGCTAATACCAGAGATGTTAGCCAGATGGCAGGAAGCAAGGGCAAGAACATAAGCAATGGAAACCAAGGTTACTTGGCATCATCAGAACCCAGTTCTCCCAGCACAGCGAGTCCTAGATACCCCAACACACCAGAAAAGCAAAACTCTGATTTAAAATTACATCTCATGATGATGATAGAGGACTTCAAGAAGGACAAAACTAACTCCCTTAAAGAAATACAGGAGAACACAGGTGAACAGCTAGAACCCTTAAAGAGGAAACACAAAAATCCCTTAAAGAATTACAGGAAAACACAACCAAATGGGTGAAGGAATTGAACAAATCCTTCCAGGATCTCAAAAATGGAAATAGAAACAATAAAGAAATCACAAAGAGAGACAACCTTGGAGATTGAAAACCTAGGAAAGAGATCAGGAGTCATAGATGCAAACATCACCAACAGAATGCAAGAGACAGAAGAGAGAATGTCAGGTGCAGAAGATACCATAGAAAACATTGACACAACAGTCAAAGAAAATGCAAAATGCAAAAAGCTCCTAACCCAAAACACCCAGGAAATCCAGGACACAATGAGAAGACCAAGCCTAAGGATTATAAGTATAGAAGAGAGTAAATGTTCCCAACTTAAAGGGCCAGTAAATATCTTCAACAAAATTATAGAAGAAAACTTCCCTAGCCTAAAGAAGATGTCCATGAACATACCAGACGCCTACAGAACTCCAAGTAGACTGGACCAGAAAAGAAATTCCTCCTGTCACTTAATAGTCAAAAAGTCCTCCCCAGGCTGCTTTTGGTCATGGTGTTTATCACAGCAACAGAATGAAAACAAGACCCTAGCCATGATTTTCTTAACTGAGAGAAGACAAAGAAAAGCATCCAAAGCTATGGCATCTGCCTCTGGCTGGTGCAGCAAGGATTCCTTGAGGTTAACTGAGGGGACAAGACACTCTTCCGGAGTGGGCAGCATCTTCTGGCAGGCAGCCCAGATATGAGGCAACCTCAGGCTTGTGCTCTTGTGTCACGTTCCACTGCTTGCTCTGTCTATCCCCCATTTTTGCTCTCCATCGGAATTCAGCTTCTTTCCTTTCCATTGTGTACTGGAGGCCTATAACCTTCTAAGAAGCTTGCAGGACTTTCAGCATTGGATTGAGATTAATGATGCAACAGCTTCAGGGCCTAGGCAGTTTCTGTTTTTAGCCTCTTCAGCATCCAGGCAACCATTGTTGAACCTATGGGTTAGAAGCCATTCTAGAAATACACCCTCTCTCTCTTTTCGTGTGTGTGTGTGTGTGTGTGTGTGTGTGTGTGTGCGCGTGTGACTGTGTGTATCTTTTTTGGAATATACATTCTATCCTTTCTGTTTGTCTAGAAAATCCAAATACATCTATGGGCCCAGAATCCCATGATTCCAAGTGATAGCTGAATAAGAAACTGCTCTTTGGCTTTGAGATTTCTAGGTTGTATTCGTCTATTGGTTTGATACTTTCTGTAAGAAGCCTTGTGCTGCTATAAAATCAACCAGCAAGAAATGCTGTATTTGCCATTTACGCAGCAGTCAGAGGTGGCTTCTAGCACTAAGTACTCTCTCTGTGCCCATAGGTAAAATCTGAGAAATGAGCTGATTTGAGAAGAAAAAACACTGAGACAGGAATCACAGTTGGATTAGATCTGCTGCGGGTAATAACCGCCTGTACCCATCACAGAGTGAGGCAGCCTTGTCTGAAACCTGGGATCTTTCTGCTTCTGCCTTGCCAGCTGCTGCTGTGACACTTTTGATGGAGTGACAGAGATAATGAAATGACTCAAACCAAAGTTAGGGCAATGTGATAAGGCTGTGAAGCCTAAAGTGAGTCAGCTAGTAGCCCCAAGGCCTGAGGATTTCTGCCAACCCTTCCGGGTGGTTTAAGACATAATCTGACTGATTTTGGGACCTCTGTGTATTTGACAAGCGATTTCTTATTAATGGCTTGAGCTGACCAGAAGCTGTTTGATGGAAAGGGGGAAATTATAAAAGTAATGAGGTAACATTGAAGAGTATGATAAATAGAATGCTTCTAGAAGTTGGCTTTGTGGGCTTATTTTTTATTTTATTCTATCTACATTTCTTTCTGTGTATCCATCTCTATCTATCTATCTATCTATCTATCTATCTATCTATCTATCTATCTATCCTGAACTCATGAATTACAGCCTTCTCATTTAAATACACAAACAAAAGAGTTCAATCTTATTTATTCCATTGGTAGACAAATGATATTTCTGGAGACAGGAAGGCTTTGTTTAGCTCACCTAGCTGAAGAGAACTGGAATTGAATCCAGATCAGCTGGCTCCACTGGGACATTTGTCACCACAGAAGTCTGGCCACCTCTCTGGCTGTGAAACCCAGGAGGCTAGCAGCTTGCATTAAACCTCCTCCTCTCTTATGGTCTGGGTGGGAAGTTGTGTCATTTGACACAAAGAGTTCTTTCTCCAGCTGTCCCCTCTGAGGACCACCCAGGACAGAGTTGGTTTCAGCCACAGCTGGACAAATTTAGGTCAAATCTGCAGAGGAATTTCCTGACAGTGTGGCTGAACAATGGGATAAGTTCCTGAGCAAAGAATTCATTTTCCTCCTTAGAAGATCTGAAAGTATTAGCAATTTCCCCCCTGTCTGTTCAGAGCAGAAGCGCAAATTCTATATCCTGTTCCATTCGCTTTATTACACCAGAGAAGGCCATGGAGCCTGGAGGGCACAAGACAACTAAATATCCCAAAGAAGCTGTTTAGAAGACATGCAGAAGGCAATGAGTCTGCGAATGTTCCCACACCCCTGTTCTATGTGTGTCTCTGCCAGGATGCCGGGGATAAAACATTGATTAACACAGGACCCAATGTGCATGGGAATTTGATTCTAGTAAGGGGAGACAAGTCCAGAAATCAGGAAGGTGCTGCTATGTTCTAAGTCGCAGCAAAACAAGTCATAGAGAGAAACGGTCAGAACTTCCTTAGCTAGGAAGATTCAAAAGTCTCTGACAAGATGGTTTCCCAGTTGAGACCCAGGATTGAAAGGAAGCATCCCAGAAGACAAAGGAGGAAATATAGGGCGCATGAGAGGAGCTGAGAGCAAAGGTGCTGAAGAAAGACCCAGGAGCACTGTGGATTCCTCTTTCTTATTCACTGGATCTTTCTGAAGTTGAGTCTCTCTGCACTTGTATTTAAAAAAAAAACTGGTCTCAAGTACCTCTACATTAGCTTGGTGTGAAGGAAAAGGGAGAAAGGTGATTCTATGTCTGATATGTTACTAAATCCCAAACATTCCTTTTTACAGTATTTATAAGTGCCTTGGTTATGAGAAGGCACTGAATAGAAACTCTGTGTGGTGTGGGGTCTGGAGTGAGATGGGCATTGCCTAAGTAGTCCTTCAGATGTTTTTAACAAAGAGCAGAAGACGTCTTCTTTCCTCCCCCTCCTCATCTTCCTTCTCTTCTCCCTCCTCCACCTCCTTATTCTTCTTTATTTTGCTTTTGCTTCACCTTTTAAACTGCAACTTCTTAGAGGGCACATGTATTGGTTTTCATCTCTGTAATAAAAGTAGCCAGTAGACACATAAATTGGAGGATGGAGCATTTGCTTGGCTTATGGTTTCACAGGACCCAGTCCATCATGGCAGAGAAGATACTGCCCAGGCACACACTTTACACCTTGGTGGATCGAACACTACAGAAAAGAGTGCTAACATTTGAAGGGTTCAAGTGGGACTAAAGACTCTACTGGGAACTGAGACAGGCAACACCTGGCATATTCTGGCAAGGAGTTTGTCTGCATTTGATCCCTGTCCACAGACTTCATAGAAGGTTAGGATGACAGACTAATGACCTTGGCAGAGGGAATCTCAAAAAAATACAGCACACAGTCTGGCTATTGTTGGCTACTGTTAGCTCTGTCTATTGTGCAAATGGAGCATGGGCAGTGCAGAAAGCATTCTCCACTTTGCTTCTTGGATTATTATGATGTGATGTACTGAGGTACTCCATCATGGCTTCTACGTCATCACGGAATGAACCCTCTGAGCTTGTGAACTGAAACCAGTCTTCCTTTCTTCCTTCTTTCCTTCCTTCTTTCCTTCCTTCCTTCTTTCCTTCCTTCCTTCCTTCCTTCCTTCTTTCCTTCCTTCCTTCCTTTTTTACTGCTTTTTAATTTTGTGGGTACTCAGCCAAAGTAACTGATGGATCAGAAAGTAATTCCAAGCACAATGTGCATCATGTGTGTGTGTGTGTGTGTGTGTGTGTGTGTGTGTGTGTGTGTGTTTGAGACAAGGCCTTAACTATGCAGCCTTGGCTAGAACTATGCAGTCTAGAACTCACAGAGATCCTCCTGACTACGCCTTCCAAGTGATAGGATTAGAGCTACTTACCACCATGTTTGTTTATATGTTTGAGTTTTAACATATTATCTTTCTTGAAGGGTATTATGTGTTACACCTAAGTGAAATGCTGAAGCTCAAAGAAAAGAGAGGGGGAGGAAGGGAGAGATGGAGAGAGGGAGGAGTAGGAGAGAGAAACAGAGAATGTGTATGAGAAATGTTGATCAATAGTCCAGTCAAAATGTAACATGCTGATCTGTTTTATACACCTGTCTACCATCAGCACAGCCTAACACTCTGCTGTTTCCTAAACCCATCAGGAGAATGGAATGACTCTTTCCCCCAAGACACTGTAACGCTTTATTTTCCCCACACCCAAATATTACTGTGACAGCTTTAAGAATATTGTTAAGTAGGAAGAATCTTAGAAAAAAATGAAATTGAATGTTTTAGCCATATGCTCCATCCAGTGTTTGCAAGACATAAATAATAAATGATGATCGCTCACTTCTTTGTCTTTGCGCACGTGTGGATGTGCTTCTGTGAATGACTGGCACTGTCTAGCATTTCCTTTGAAAGAACACCTCACCTTCCTAGGCAATTAGAAGCTACAATTCATGTGAACTATAGCTTCATTCCTAGGGCCTCTGTTCTTTTGAACCCCACTGAAGAGCACACATTCAACTTTGGATATAAATAGGCCGGTAACATTTGATCTCAGTATTGGATGTCCTTATGAAAGCTTGCCTGCTGTCATAGACGAGGGGATTATATGCCAAAGCACAACTATGAAATCAATTGAAGAGTATGCTCTTTGGAAAGATTCTGCTGCTTGGAGAGATAGTATAATTGACTGCTCTATAATAAGCAGAAGTGTTCCACTAGCATTGGAACAGAGGACATTCACCTATAGTTTATGTGTCTTCGCAGTCACACTGGGACAGTATATCACTGGTTCAACATGGCTGTTCAGTATTGCAGGGAAGATAGCTGTTCATCGTACGCCACACACTGGACTTTGACCACGCCAACACCTGTAACCTTGACAGAGCCTGGAAAGACAGACTTTGGTATTATTCCCACTGACTTGGTGAAAACATGAAGGAGAGGAGGTAAACAGCTTTGCATTGGTCCCATGTACAGTACAACCTGACATGCTAAATTCTGCTTTGTTTTACATTTTTCATGAAGGCATGCACGTGCTTGTCTCCTAGAGTATTTTCAATAAAGCATGTTTCAGTTAAAAACATAGTGATGATAGTAATTTAACATATGATTGGATATATATTTGGTCAGGCAAAGACAATGCAATCCTCTTTTGAAAATGAAAACCCTTTCTGATGTTCTTCATTATATGTGCCTCTTTACTGGAAACTCTGTGTGTGTGTGTGTGTGTGTGTGTGTGTGTGTGTGTATGACAGCATAACCTTTTTCATCCATTTCTTTGCTTTTAGTAAAGTCTACTTTGGCCTTTCTCAAATTATTCTGGTTAAGGCCATCGTTTTAACTCTTGCTCCCAAAAAACCATTCCAAAAGTGCACCTCAGCTCTGATCACATTGTATTATATAAATACTCATCAAAGCTTGTACAAATGCTTGCATGTCTCACCCACGAGTCTGTTCCAAGGGCCAGGAAGAAGATCAGAAGAACAGAAGGCCAACAGGAGATGGCAGAGACTACAGGCAGGCTGAGTGCTGTAAGGTGACTCTGAGCCTGAGCTAAGGAACTGATGGTTTCTTAGCAGCTGATCAAGTTCCAAGAGCTGTGAGAAGATGCTTTTTCACTGTCAGGTTCATGGTTATGAGGTCAACAACATATAGACAGGTCATAGGCCCTAGGAGAGACCCCAATGCTATTATTAAGCTAAATGGTCATGGTATTAAAGAATCTTGGACTTGTCACTATACCCATAGTGGACAGCATATCACGAACCTTCTTAAGAGAAGCTGTTTATAATAGATGGTTATTGGCATACAGATCTGAACTGCTCAAAGTGCAGACAATAAGAAACTGTAGGGTGTTCCACCTTTAATGGGGCATACTTATCACACCCCTCCTTTAAGGCTCAAGGTTCTTTCCTAGAGGAAGGGATGGACAACTTTAAGGAATCATTGTTTTCTGGATACAACAGAGCAGTGGCCCATATTAACGCATAGGCATTTTGACAGCATACACAAGACCAGTACAAGGTCAAGCCAGATAAAAATCCTAGTATGGAGAAGAGAGGTGGGCACATAAGTCACACCACTAGCTGCTGAGAGAGACAATTTTCCAGAATAGCTTCAAAGTTATGATATGGCAATCCGAACTCTCTCTCCTTCCCTCCCTCCCTCCCTCCCTCCCTCCCTCCCTCCCTCCCCTCCCTCATCTCTCTGTTTGACCAAGAGTATTGCTCAGCCATTGCCTAGCAGCACATCAACCCAGTTCTCAGGAATCCCAACCTGAAGGCAGAGGCAAGGCTGGCTCTATTTAACAGACTGGGAAGAGCGTGTCCAGGGGCGATAGGATTGGGCTGCATCCTCCTGCAGCCAGGCCAAGCCTGGAAAGAGCCACCAGGGACAGCACAGTCCGTGAACAGGCTGGTGAGACTGACTGCACATGTTCTCTGTCCCTAGTTCTTCGTCCATTCAAGACTGTTCCCTTCTAGGTATGGAATTTGCAATCTTTACATACCACATTCTGGCAGGCATTGTGTTAGGGACTTTCTAAATTGTAGTAAACCTTTAAATTAACCTAAAAGATAACAGTTATTCCCATCTGATGGATAAAATTTTAGAGACCTGGGAATCTAAGAGGCTCGTGGTAGTTCTATCCAGAAATGTCCTTGATATGGCCAAAGGGTATCTGCAGTAGACTGGACTGATGAACAGCCACCCCTCATCCTCATCCTCATTGTTGACTCTGGTGATACAGGGATGACAAGCCACTGCTGTTCTCTGCTCACACTCCTGTCATCCCGAGGCTGGTTTGTGGCTGAGCATCTTTATCTTCCTCCAGTATACTTATATTCCAGACTCTTTTCCTCTTCTTCTAAATTTATCATCCTAAAATGACAGAGACAACAGGAAGTCTTTCCCAAGAAGGGGTTAGTGTGGTATAGGGTGAGACGAGGGAAGAGTCACTGTTACCTACATGCATGCTGTCAACTCTGTGTCCATGGATTCAACAAACTACAGACTAAGACAGAGCACGGGGAAGAATGGCAACTATACAGAGCATACACAGGATTTATTTCCTTGCCATTGTTTCCTACAGTATACAGTGCAACACTTATTTTAAAGAGCAGTTAAACTGCACTGAGTGTTATAGGGAGTATACAGGGGTTCCATGCAAATATACTGTTTTCTATAGATGATTTGAACTTATATGGATCTTGATAACCCTGGGATTCTTGGAGCCTATCTCCTATGGATATCAAGGAATGGCTACATTTGCCAGTAAATAAGGAGATGCAGCTTTCTGAGCTGAACATTCTCCCTTTAAGAAGCAGTATGTTAAAATTAATGCAAACAGAAATACCACTTCTTCTCCCCATTACCTTGTCCTGAGTCCCTCACTTTAAATCACATGCTTCTCTATACATGCGCACACACGTGTGCACACACTCACATACACATACATATACATACATACACACAAACATACACACATGCAAACACATTCACCACACACACACACACACACACACACACACACACACACACAGAAATCCTGAGCAAACAGACAGACACTGTGACTTCTATGCTCACAACTCCTCCCCCTTGCTGTTACCATGGGCAACCACTGCCCACAGGTGCCATAGGTTTGGGCCACTTGGCAAGGCTCACTTGTCACATTGCAGCTCCAGTAGCTGTGCGTGTGGGCGAAAAAGGGGCACTCACCGGATGTGTTCTGTAATTAGTCCTTCTCAGAATAGCTTCGATTGTCAATCTCGGCTCAAAGGAGGACAGACTACTTCAGAGAGAGAGAAAAAAAATAATAGCTAAATTCTTGGTAGAGCAGAAATTTCGTTCTTTCAGCTGCCCAAGAGTGCTATAGAAATGTGGAGTAAGACAGTAAGAAGCACAAACTCTGAATCTGGACAACTGAGGATCACTGGGCAGGATGATCATCTTCCATACAGCCACGCCAGCCACCATCCCTTGAGCAAGCCTTGCTGGGTTCGCATTTGTCCATTTGAGTATGGGCACATCATTGCTCTAAAGCCCACAGCAAATTCATGGCAAAGGTATGGCATATGACTTTTTTTCTCACTCAAAGCTTCTTCCCACACTAAAGCCCCATCCTGTCTTCAGCATATGGTTCTGAGATCAGGAGAACTGTGTGAAAACCAAGGAGCCCAACACACTAGGGTCTGCAGATCGTCTCATCTGGCTCTTCTGCTCAGTGATTGTATGAGCTGAATTTTCTTCTGAATCCATTAGTTCCTTTTGACTCATCTCTGCATCGCTATATGATGCTGCACCTTCTGACCACTGTGGCCTATGTTGGGTTCTTCTGACCAGCCTGGCCCTCTGCACTCTGTTTTGTTTGTCATAAATAGTAATGTAGCTCTTATCCTTCTGTCTGTGTAACCCTGCTTATTGCAACTACTCACCAATGAGAATGAGGGAAATACAGTCTGGAGCTAATCTCTCCTGATGCAGCTAAATTCCACTTGAAGTCAAATTAACGGAATACCAGGAATGTAAGAACTCAATATAGGTTGTGTTTGCTCCTCCCCTTGGTCCTGCAAAAAAAAGCCCAGCACTAGGCAGGGATATAGACTGCACAATGTGTGTTTGCCCTGTCCCATCAAATCAGCGCACGAATGCCTGATGTCTACATCAAACCGAGTTCGTTGGCAGGCTTAGCTCTTCTCATTCAGAAACGGAAGCTCAGAAACCTCACTTCACAACTTAAAGTAGGTCACGTTTTGTTCCTGCTATTTGTGAATGAATTCAACATGACTCTCTGCTGATCTTCTTGATTGGTCTTGCTGGGTGGGAATCTGGTTGACGGCCATTGCAGACTGGCCAGAGTCTAGTATGTGACTATGCATGCGGAATGACTGGTGTGACCTCAATATGAGACGCTGCGGATGTGTGGCATGGAAATAATCTCAGAATATTACTTTTATCACCTGAAAAAAATACAAGTGGTCAGATAAAAATAATGTAATGGTAAAAGTAATAAAACAAGCTACAGTTTGATGTGTCAGCACCAAAGATTGAGATTTTAACATACATTATTACATTTTTCTTTCCATCTCTCTCCTTTTTCTTTTATTTTCTTTCCAAAGGGATGACTCTATTTACCACTAAATGTGGAGCGGCTTTTCCAGCTGGATATTTTTCCTTTAAGCAGTTATATGTGAAGACTAATGCATAGAGAGACACCACTTTTGCTTTTCCACAACTTGACTCTTTAGATTAAGTTGGCTTGACTATCAGTCCAGAATGTTGTTCAAAGAGTATTCTAGATGTTTCTAGAAGTTTTAGGATGAAACTGAGGTCTAAAACCTTGGAAGGGGGATTCGATACCTGTTGTAATTGTTTCTCAAGTCAAATGTACAGTTCTCAGTGCTGTCACCATCACCAACTCTGTTCTACACTGGGTATCATATTTCACTTTACGTTCCACCCACAGTAAATTGAAGTCTTTAGTTTGTCTATGTTGCTTTTCCTTATTCCACTCTCTGTACAATATTAATTAAACACAGTTTTGGCTGCAGGACTCATTTTGATCAATACAGAACAGCAGGAAGTGACTTCTGGCCACCATGTGCTCTTGTGTGCCCTCTATGTATTTCAGAAAGAGACTCATGTGCTTCAGACAAAGGCTGCCCCTTCAAGCCTGGATCCCAGAATATGTCGGGCAAGGAGCCAATTCTAGATGAATCTGAGATCATTTGTGACATATGAATAAGAAACTTGAGCTTATAGTAATCAGCTAAGAGACCACATATCTTCATCCACCTGACCAGCCCTTCTCTGTGTTCTCTTGGGGCTCGCTATAGCACACACTTCTTTCACTGTAGCCAGTTGCATGTGAAATAGTATTCCATCTTCCATATTTGCTTTTCCTATTAGCTAGAAAAACCCAAAAGGGCAAAACACGGTGTGTTTGTTTACTATTATACCTTTAATGCCAGGACTGTACACGAAGACCATATTGTCTGGATGCATTAGGTAAAGCTCTCAACTCTGCAATCTTGCTTAATCATTGATTAGTTGCATCAGTAAGATCTGAACAGGACATTCTCAATGATTAGAGTCAGGGTGACTTGTTGGGTATGTTCATGAGTTCTTAATGCCATGCATTTTATCAATGAACAGAGCTTAGGACTTTTTTAGTAACTAGAAATTGCAACTGCATAATAGCAAGGAAAGAATGGTGGCCAAGACAGGAGGATTGATAGGAAGCCAAGAACAAAAACTCTGGGTGCTGTAGTTTCCTTCTAGTTTGTAGTTGCCAGCGATAGAGGGTAACATTCACAACATTCTTGTCTTTAAAGGAAGCAGAAATGTGGATGTGCATAAAAGACATAATATTCCAGCAAGGTGTGGTGGAGGATACCTGGAATCTCAACATTCAGGGAATGGGGACAAGTTGATCTATGAGAGATTGAGACCAGGGTGGTCTAAGCAGCATGTTCCAGGCCAGTCAGAGAAACATTAGAAGACACATATTTCAAAAACAATCCACGATAACAAAAGACACATCCATTCACCCATTCTCACAAAGACTGTGGTTCACAGTTGTCCTAACACTGACAATCTGCCTTGGCTGAGCAGAAATGTCATGCAATGATACATGCCATTCGTTCTGTTCCCCTTGTATAATCTCTCTAGCTTTATCTCAATGGACCATGACACTAGGATCTTACATTGCCTGCCCTGGAAGAGACCGGGCAACACAGAAGATACAGAGGCCTCTGCAAGAGAAATTCTTTGAAAATGCAAACCCTAGTAAAATTATAAAAACCAGTAACTGATGAGTTAATTATTTGACTGAATCATTGAAGTATCAATTTTGCTAAATGCCATGTGCTCAGCAGACACTGGAAAGATTGCTAGAGGTTAAAAGCAGGACATTAAGAGGAAGATTTGTTTCTCTGTATCATTCTTTCAATTCAGTACAGTTGATGAGAAATTGTTCCATAGGGTTTTAAGATACTAAAATTTATTGAAAATCATGTAGATTAGTATTATGCCCATCACATTCACAAGATGATCACTCTAGACCAAGAAAACCAGCCTTATCTGCTCAGGTCTTGGCTCTAGTATATTTTCAGACAAGTCACATTATTACTTCAAAACCT
The DNA here is from genome assembly GCA_964023405.1 of Apodemus agrarius. Lineage (NCBI taxonomy): Eukaryota > Metazoa > Chordata > Mammalia > Rodentia > Muridae > Apodemus > Apodemus agrarius. The sequence continues at coordinate 102,477,974 of OZ030011.1, read as the reverse complement.
CAGCTTTCTTTGCTCCTGAACATCAAATAGCTCACTACCTCTTATGAGGATTGACAACCCATGTGTGCAGCTGACAGGAGGCAAAGGGCTGAAGGTCATGACTGTGTCACATGTTCTCCGAGGCCAGACTCATAGATGGGTTAAGATCTTTCTGTTCAAGCAGGCCAGTGCAAGCTTAGGGTTTCCGGAAGACATAATTTCCTTCTGAGGCATAGTGTTACTATGTGGGATTTCAAAGTACATACTTTTTTCCCTTCCCTCATTAGTTACAGCATGCTATTTCTCAGCAGAAACATTTCCTTTGTGCCTTTCCTGAAATCACTATGATTTCCTAATAAGGAAACATACTCAAAGTCTCCCTAAGGCCACCACTTAGGCAGTGCAGATTATAGGAGTAATCACAGAGGCTGTTTTGCTGATTGCTCATTCAACTTTCCATCCCAAACTTCTACAGGCAGAACAAAGCCTCCACAGAAATAGAATTTTTATAAAGGAGTTTATTTAACAATGTAGTGCTTTTTAGGTTTACATTTACAAAGGCTCTAATTCTAATTTCCAGCTCGACAAATTCTAAAGTAGAATAGAAGGTAAATAAGTGTCCATTTAATTAGAGGTCAGTCTTGATTGAGTGAGCGACTGACTGATTCATTTATTCACTTAGCAAACACACACCGAACCCCAGTGTGCAAGGGAGAAATAGGATGCTTGCACACTCACAGATTTCTTGCAGGTCTTATTCACGTTAGTAAAAGCCTAGGACCAAGAAAGCAGAAAGGCACAAGATTCTTTGAAGGACTTTGCATAGGTCATATAATAAAGTTTTATTGAGAGTAAAAAAAGAAAACGTAGGTTCACTTTCTATGATGTTTTTGGGGGGTATGTAGAGAAACACCTATCCTATTCACTTTAGTTAGGGGTCAGATGTCAGACCAAAGGAATGATTCCTCCCAATTCTAGCATGTTGTATCAGAGAATTTATCAGGGTTTCTTGCAGGAGCACTAGTGATTCAAAGACAGCTGCATCACCCAAAGGCTCAGCCCAGCATGGAGAGCAATGAATAAAAGCTGCATCCTGCATCCCGCATCCTGCACCCTCTGTACAACTTGCTTGCCACATGCTGGAGGCAGCCAGAGGTCAGTCAGTGGCAGGTGTCTCCCTCTATCATTCTCCACCCATTTTGTCTTTCAGTTTCTCTCTCTGAATCTGGAGCTCCCTGATGACCTGGACTGCTATGAAGTGAGCCCCCAGAATCCCTTGGGTCTCAGCTTTTTCAAGACTGGCATAATTGCAGTTACATGTTGATCCTCACAGCTTTTTCTACGGGCTCTGGGCATCTAAACTCAGGTCCTCAAGCTTGCATGGAAAACACTCTGATCCACTGAACCATCTCCATAGTGTCTATGTTTTCTTTTGATTGCAGAAAACAATACCAGTCTCTCAGCTACTTGTCTAGTTAAACAAAGACTTCATAAGACATAGAAGCACAGTGGACCTTATGAAAATCTCATTAAGGATAACAATAAAATGTTCATATCAGGAGAGTAAAGGACAGGGATGCATAGGGAAAGAGGAAAAGAAAAGGGATACTGAATGGTGAGATGTAGTGTATGGAATTGCACAGATCTCTAGTCCAGTCCTGAATGGAGCATAAATTACAATTTGACTTCAAAGTCAGTTAGCTTCTTCCAATACTGCAAGTATAGCTGGTTAATAGTATGATAACTAAATACGCTAAATACACACTATGGTGTGATCAGTTCTTATCTCTACCTTCCCTTCCTTCCAGTCTTCCCTGTTTGGTGGGGTAAATTTAGAGTTCCCAGGTAGACATTGAGCCTGAGGCTAAAGGAAACTCACACTCTCCTGTGTGCAAATAATTCACTCTATTTCCACCCTCTTCCTCTTGTACTAGCAAGCTCTGATTGATAATTGAAATTCTTCACAAAATACTAGACTTCCCTCAAGATCCTCCTCTCTGGCTTCTTCTCGGGCATCCTGTTTGCTCTTGGCTCTCTGACCCATTCGGTGCATTTATTTTTTCTGACAGGTTTATTTTATTCTCTAAACGAGCTCATGTTTCCTCCAAGCTTGCAAGCCCAGTAAAAATAAGCAAGTTATCTCTAAACATTTAGCCATGCCCATTTTCCCATAGCCATTTTGAACAAGTTACTAAATGCCCAGACTCCAAACAGCATTCATGTTCATGCTCACACTGTCTCTGGCTGGACTCTTCACTGAACTGAAAACATACTGAGGTCCATGGGTTATGTCCACAGCTCTCACTTAGTGGAGATGTCTAACAGCTGGAGCACCATGTTGGTCATGATGAAGGAATGCTATACCAGATGTCAAAGACACATCTGAAAAAGCCTTGGTTTTAGGAGGCGGGAACAACCATTCAAACCGATTAAGAAGGTAGGGAAGAGTATAGAAAGAGAAAATGGTTGGCCCATAAGTTTGTATGGGAATTTAATTAATATGATTAATATGGATTGGTGGCCTGAAGTAGAAATTTTCTGTCTGGTTTTAAAAGCAGGAAATCATTCTTGGCTTGGTTGTGAAGAATTTTGGCCAATGTCATTGAAGTATTGGGCCCCACTGAAATGTTCATGGATAAGACCTTAGTAATGCATGGAGTTATAAGAGCTCTGATGTAATCAATGACTTCATCAATGTATTCCTAATATACTGGCATCATTGGGAAAGTGGAAGGTGTGGCAGGTAGGAGGAAGTCAGCTTGCCTTTGAAGGATTTGTGCTATCCCTAGGCTCCTTTTCCTTCTGTTTATCTTCTTTTCATGGCCACCATGATGTGACCATAGCTGTGCCACATGAGACAGCTGCTAACACAAACCCCATTGTACTGGAAGCACATGACCATGGACACGGTGAACCTTCGAAACCACAAGTCTTTGTGCCTTTAAGCTAAGCTGTAGTCAAATGCATCTGAGAATAAGATCATTAAGAAAATCCAATCTGCCACACCTGAAGAAGTGATTCCCCTCTGAGGTTGAATGTAGAGAGCTTGCAAACTGTGAAGACAGAGCTGCAGGGGTCTTCCAGGGTGCCAAGCTCTCCTGGATCAAGCATGCCTCTCTACTTCACAGCTCTAGTATTTTTAATCTGTATTTCCACTGACCCTTTTGGCTATTTTCCCTGAAATTTTCAGCTCTTTCCTTCACCTGCCTCCTACTAATGGACCCGAGGTTTTGTAAAGGAGGTCATAGGATCATAATTACTTTCTGCAAATTTTCACGAGCTCTGCTTTTCCTTTACCCCATTTCAATAGATAACAGAACTCCATATCCCGCTTACTTTATCTCTCTTTGGAGGAGAATGTGGGGAAACTTTTCCAAATGTTTATCTATGAAGAACAGTTCTTCACATGGATAGCACAATATCTCTCCTGTGGCTCCTGGGTCTGAATGTGTCCACTGCCGAGACTCGGTGCATTCAAAGGCTCAGCTCCCCAACATCCCCATCTTCTCTGACCTTCTCTACCTGCTCTCTCTGTTCACACATATCTGCTTATCAAGCTTGATGTATTCCCCTGCCTCAGGCTGTTAATTTGTCCTTGTAAAACCTTCTCTACTATCTGCTTAAAAAAGTCTTTACTGGATTCCTGATTTTCCCATCATCTCTCTTCTGCATTGGCTGTGAACTAGACATACATAAAAATGGTGTCCTAGCTATCACCTTCTTCTCTTCTTTGCCTCTTCCACCCTGATTTAATAGCCTCTACTTTTAAAATGTAATGGGACAACTTTGGGATTATCAGTGACCATCCATGGTCAGATATCATGTAATAGGTCAAGCTAGACTCAAACTTCTTTTTCTACCTCCATGTTTGGTGTTCCCTGTGTCTTTTGTTTTGCTTTGTTGTTTGTTTGTTTGTTTATTTATTTATTTATATATCATTTTTTGAAAAATGATGCTGCAGAAGGGATATGTAATATACTTCTAAAATAAGGAACCTTATATATCTGAAATGAATGGGCAATAAACACTAAGCACATTTACTTAGATGGTGGGATAAAATTTGGTACCTAAGAGGAAGCACAAGCAAAAGGCAAAGGACAGAGGATCACTGAAGCATAAAGGCATGAGAGAAGCCGGAGGCTCCACGCAAGGACTGTAACCACTGTTCCATGACAACGGTTCCTCAGCATCCCACCCATTTCATGTAGTAGCTGAACAGCATGGGACTCCAAGAAATTAGGAAGCTTCTTAATTACCCAGGTCACCTGTTAGTCAAGAGCAGGGATATGTATCTTTGGGTCCCACCCTAGTCTACCAGGTTCCTAAAACCTAGGAACAATAACTTCAAATTCACCTGTAGGCATGAACATACACACATGAACATAAATGCACTTATACTGTCGTCTGCTCAGAGAAAAAGACACCAGGAAACCTGTTTAACAGTAAACAAGTTAAACTACCACATCTTATGCTAAAGAGGTGGACCAGTGAATAAGTTCTTGCTCATGGGGACCTGAGTTCTGATGTACAAGGCCAGGCAAACTGCCTGGGCCTGCAGTTCAGGCATCGAGAAGAAGAGATAAGTAGACCCCAAGTGCTCCTCTTGGTTGCATTCTGTGAGAGACCCGGTCTCAGGCAGTAAGCTAGGGAGTAATAGCATCCCACTTTCACCATCCTTTGGGTTCACAGAGGGGCAGGAACCTAAACACTCATGTGCATGTAAAACACACACACACACACACACACACACACACACACACACTAGCACATCATCTCCATCTTAACATTTTAGTAACTTCTATTTCATGTTCTTTATTTTTATCTTTAAGTCCAGAACCTCAGGATAGGCTTAGAAGAAAAGATATCTTTTTAATAATGAAAAATTGAAGAAACTGGGGTTACATGATAGCTAGTCTGGAATTAGCTACATACAAAAACAGAGATGGAGAGAGAGAGAGAGAGAGAGAGAGAGAGAGAGAGAGAGAGAGAGAGAGAGAGAGAGATGATCTGCTTTGCCTGCAGAAACCCATTTGCACCCAGGTCTGTGAGCTGAGTGTTTCAGTTTGTAGTCACTGCCTCTGCTGGCCTCTTGGGAGTAGAAGTCAGAATCTGTTTGAAGCTTTCCGTTCTGGGGCTGTGCAGTCATCCAGAATGCTCATTCACTTCACAATAACATCTGTCTCCTAAGACAGCAAGGGCACACTTGACAGTCACTCTTCCTTGATGAGATGTGAGATCAATTGTCACCCTTTTTTAAAAGTTACTTTATCACAGTATTTTAGATACAAGATCCAGAAGACAGTGATAGCTCCTCAACTAGCCCTGACAGTTCCTGGGAGATCTGAGGAGACCTGAACCTCCAAGACGGCCCCCGACAAGAGACACCCACTGAGTGTCCCTGTCCCCAAGCCAGATCTCCTGGAGCAAAGGTTTCTCCTTGCCCTCTTAGCTCAAGTTCAAATTCTAATTCATGTTCAAATTCAACCTCTTATTTGCTGACCTCAGTCAAGTCATAAAAACTCCAAGTCAAAGTTCAAACAGCCTTAGAGACCAAGAATCAGTCAACCCCTCTTCCCCCCATTTTGGACTTGGTCATTTGGTTAATTATAAACATACTTTAAACAATGCTTCCCCCCCCCAAAAAAAGCCTAGTGGCTGGAGAGTAATGTTCCAGATTCATCATGATTGACATATGAAAGAAAGAAGTAGCAGAGGAATACTGGAAACATCTGTCACCCAACAAAACAGAGCATGCACAACTAAAACCATGGGTCTCCAAATATCTGTAATGACTTTCAGAATTTCTGAACTTTATTTCTGGACTTTTATCATTCAAGGCCTTATAACCTATGACTTTTCCCAGTCTTCTGCCTATCATCCAGCCTATGGTTGGGAAGTCCTTTCTCTTTCTGAGCAAACTGTTTCTATCTCCATGACTTTCGTGTGACCCTGGTCCAGTTCTTTGTTTCAGGATATAAGAATGTATTAATGGGTACCCACTCCTCTCTGATTTGTATCTATAACACCAGACATCTACAGCCAACACATTCAAATGGGATGTACAAAGAAGATAAATTCAAGGGAAGGACTAAAAGAAATTAGTGTTCCTTGTATCTTACTCATTTAAGACTGGATCAAGTACTATAAAGCTTCTGTCTTCTGTGAAGCCTACAGTCTGATATTATGTCTTTTAAAGAGGAAAATAGTACCGGAAGAAACACTTCCTATTGGAGTGTTTCCTGGGAAGTGATGGCTAGGCAGGGGCTTCACACTAGAGTATGACTAATGCCAGACTGGCCACAGTGTAACCCCAGTTTCTTCTGCTCTTGCATTCTCTTATCTACTTTGGGTCCTAGCAAACCATTGCAAGTGTACCATCACTCTTGATTCAAAAGGAATTTTATAAATCACATAGCCCAGTCTTCAAGAAATCATCCTAGAATACTTGTCTGAGACAGGGAATTGTTATCAAAATTTATACTCATTTTTTATTTAATTATGCTAATTGCAACTCCTAAGCATGCTTAGCATTTTGAATTATTTTGTGTAATTACGTCAAACAACATGTTTAATTTGTCATGCCAAGTACAATAATTAGGAATAATTTCTAAGAGGATGTCATTACAAATTTGAGGTATTTACAAGGTGTAATTATGTCAAATGTGATGATAATGAAGAGGAGAGGAAAGATAACCCGGACTGACGATATCCTGGACTTTAATGTTGTGGTCATTTCTAAACAATTTTGTGACTTAACAAAAGCCATGCCCAGTTGTGGATTGCTTACTACTTTAAACACATACACACACACACACACACACACACACACACACACACACACAATGTATGAATTGTGGTGTGTGCTAGTGTCCTTGGCTGGAGTTACAGGTGCTTCTGAGCTGCCCAGTGTGGATCCTGGGAACACAATTCAAGTTTTCCCCAAGAGCAGCAAGAACTCTTAATCACTGAGCCATCTCTCCAGCCCTTTTTGCCTACAAATTAAAACAACAAAACTGAGTTCTTGGATTATAAGTGAACCAGTATTTTTATTTTTATTTTTATAAAACTCCCAAATGAACAGGGATTGTTTTCCATGTGAAATAATTATACTTAAGAAGTGTTTCTTGGAAATGAGGACAACCCAGACCCAAATGGCTTTCTCACAAATATGTGGATTTCAGGCTTAAAGGATTAGAGTGTGAAGTTTGGGGGTATGGCCTTGTATTTCATGTCCTAGCCTGCTCATCCTTGGCATGTGACATTCTCAATAACATTTAATATGAGACATGAACTGCACGCGCTGTCTGCAGAGAAGAGAATGAGGTGATATTCAGCTATATTGTAGTCGGAGATGGCCAAACAATTCTGTTCACTGTCTTTCCTGTAGGGATCGTCCAGACTCAGACAAAGGAGAGAACAGAAAAACAAGAGACGCTAAGTCACTCAACTCCCTTTCCATGTCATGAGAAACTATTCTCCAGCTGAGTTGTGCCACACAAACCATCTCACCTCTGAGAGGCTTCATGTCCCCCAGCTCCAAAGTAAGAAGAAAGCATAAATCTCAAAGATGAGTTGAGGACAAAGGGGCCTTTGCTTGTTGATTGTGTGGGTTTGTCTTAAAGTAGAGCCTGGGGACTGTAAACTGGAGCAGTTGGATTGGGACTTATTCTTAATTATGTTGTTAAGCTAAATTGACACAGTGTTGAGCTGGCTTCTAAATATGAATGTTTATAACCATCGACAATTACTACTCTCAGTAGAACTCAGAGAGGCTTCTCTTTCTGGTGAAGCCTGGTGAGTGCAGAGGCTCACAGCTACACAAAGTATTGAAACTAAGTAAAGGTTGAATACGCACCACCCTGCTCCCCAAAGGCTTTTATGCGACCCCCTCTAAGATGTAGGGAAAGGAGAAAAGAGCACAAGAGCTGGAGGAGAAGGAGAAGGGCTCCAAAATACCACCCTCTGTGTAAGACATGGGCATCGCCATCATGAGGCCTCAATAGCCAAAGATGTCTATATGAACCTGCATAAGAATGGGCTGAGCAAGAGCCAGGTGTGGACAGGGGAGAGGCTAGATGGTGCCACCCTTCTCTACTGAACTGTGCCTGCCTGTCTGACGGAATCAGGGAAGTCTTCAGTTGTGCACCGACTCCTCATGACCCCACCAGGCTCCAGTGGGTAGACCCAATCCAATGGCTCCACAGATGGTGCTGGTTAAACTAGGTGAGTCAAATGGTAAAACCAAGTGTGAAATCTGGGAAAGCGAGTGGATTGATAGGGATGGAGAGAGATAAGAGACAGTGAGGGGGATAACCAGAATGGATGATAGATGTGTGTGAAATCATCAGTGAACTAGTTCAATAATAATGACTGAAAAATTTATCCTCTCTACTTCCCAGTTTCTGGGAAAGCTAATTGGGTGTGATTTTTAACATCTCAGTCTTTGGGCTTAGATACCCCTGGCAGAATCCTAATTCTAATTCAGGCTACTTTATTCCAAGATTGAATGTAAATAAAGTACTCCCCCCACCCTCGCCCTTAATCTTCTCTGTCTCTGGTCACACCTCTCAGTGTGTGAGGCTCACACTCCAGGTCATGCTCTACTCATCCAATTTCACTTCAGAAGCCCATAATGCTTCACCCAATTGTGGTACCCAAAGTTCCCCCATGCTACAGGTTCCTGGCAAATGTACAAACACTCAAACACTCAGTGTGGGCTTGTACTCACAACCACTTCCATAAGGTCTTTACCTTTCTTTCTTAAGACAGAATGGATTATTTCCTTCTTAATCTACACACAACAATCTACAAAATATTCTAACACTTTCACTAGCAAGCCTCATTGCCACACTGGCTTGGTTTCCTCTGTAACAATATGAAGAACTTTGGGGGGGATCATAAATGTCAGACACCAGATGACTATCTACATACTTCCCAGTATATGGCACTGGCTTTGGATATAAAATTTGGCAAGTTAATAAGTGAATTTTATTAACTTTCATGTGATGCCTAAACTGCAAAATGTTCAGATTTGAATTTGAACAAAATGGCTGTCCTCTTTCCCTCCCTCCCTCCTTCCCTCCCTCCTTCCCTTCATCTTTCTCACCCTTCCCCTTTCCTTCTTTCTTTCCATTGACAGTCCTACAATCATTTATTCATACTCGACTCTGTGTTCAGCATATGCTCAGGCTCTGGGGATGTGTCTATAAGCTGACATAACATAGATATGAGAGTCTGTGTTTTCTTGAGATATTTCCCAAAGTATAATTGAGTGTTAGAAATGAATGTTTAGATTATAAAGAAAAGATCCCTCTGACTGGTGTCATTAGATCCTCTCTGATAGCCTATTTCTAGCCAGTGCTTGATTCTGGTGTTCCTCGAGGGTATAGACTTGGAGCATGATATGCTGAGCCACTTATATGCTAAGTATAGGAAATTGGAGTATGCATGTTTTGAATGTGAACTGTCCCCATAGGTTCTTATATTTGAATGATTGGTCCCTAGCTGGTGGAACTGTTCGGGGGAAAGATTAGAAAGTGTGGCCTCATTGGAGGTGCTGTGTCACTGGGGTAGGCTTTGAGGTTTCTAAAGATGATACCGTTCAGAGTTAGCTCTCTCTCTGTGCCTCATGTTTCTCTGCCTTGTGCATGTAGATCAAATGTAAGTTCTCACTGCTCCAACATGTCTGCCTGCCCACCTGCTGCTGTGCTTCTTGCCATGACGGTCATAGGCTCTCACCCTTGGGAACTGTGAGCACCAAATTAAATGGATTTTTTTGAGAAGCCACTTTGGTCATGGTTGTTTGTTGTGACAATAGGAAAGTAACTCAGAGTACTTCCTCAGCATCGGAGAACCTCAGTTACCACATCTGTGACATGGAACCAGCGGCAATGATGGCAGAAGTTAGTGGCGAGGAGCACGTGTCATCCTCTTCTGGTGCTTTCTGGGGATGCACCTGATTCCCAGTTCCTCTTTCAAAGGAAATAATATTTCGAAGGAAAAATATGAAAAGAAGGCATGAGCCTGTGAGTTTTTAAAATGAAGTCTATAGATTAGGTATATTTAGAAATAACTCCACTGAGAATGAACAGTAACCTCCGGCATGTCAGCTTTGTCCACTTAGATCTCAAATACTGTGTTTTTGACACAGTGACAAGGGTTTAACACACACCCATTCAGATGAATGTGGACAGAGAAGAGAGGTGGAGTTCTTGACTTCAGCTGCTTGTGATCATGGCGAGGGAAGTGAATACAACTACCTTCGCCATTATCTACAGACATAGTCCTTTTGCCATTTCCAGGAGCTGAGAAGATAAGAAGCATCCAGAACAGTTGGTGGCTGTGAAGAGTATCATTGCTGGAAGCATGGAGATGGACAAGATGCTTGCCAAAACCCCTTACTAGGCACAAGCTGAAGCCACACAATCATTGTAAGGCAAAGATGGAGACAAGTAGACAGTGCAAGCTGCGGCCAGGACACCCTTGGAGGCAGAGGAAAGGACAGAGCTGTCCCAGCTCTAACCTGCACCTGCCCCCAATCCCTTGCCATTGTTCCACAACGAGTCACCTGAACAGGAACCAGGGAAAGGCAGCTTGAACAGGGTTAGCCTTCCTGGTAAAGGCACCCTGACAAATTCAGGAGACTCTCTGTGAAAGGTAGAGGTGATGCAAAGGAGGAAAACCAGGTCCTGTGGGACAGGGACAGAAATGCAGTGAGGTCACTGTGGTTTGGCCACTTCCCCACGGAGTCCACAGCTAAGGGCTCACACTGGGCCGAGGAGCTCCGGAGTGGCCCAAAACTCCTCAAAGCTGTCCATGAGACCATTATCCAGGCAAGAGAGGTGGGAACTCAGATTCTACATTGCTGGTTTGCAGTGAGAACGTTTTTTCTGGGCATGGCCAGAAAGTTCTTCCAGAAACATGCATGTCCAGTGCTTGACTTGTGTCTCCTTTTAGAAGCAGAGATTTAGGAAGCTGAAGTACAATGAGGATCTGTTTCAGGATGGCTTGGGCTCTGCACGAGGAAAAGCATTGAATGCTCAGTGTCAGTCAGTAATGTCTTCTCTTACTCTGGACAAGGAAGTCTGTGTTAGCAATCAAGAAGGAGCAGGAGGAAGAATAAAAAGAAGAGAAAAAGAAGGGAAAGGGCACACTGCATAATGAAGCAAGACTTCTTTATCACTTATTTTTTTAAATATTTGTTTGAAAATGTGTGTGTGTGTGTATATATATATATATATATATATATGCGCCTGTGTGTGTGTGTTAGTATGTGTAAGCACCTGTGTGTGTGAAGGTCACAAGAGAATGACTAATGCCCTACTCTGTCACTCTCTGTCTCACTTCCTGGAGACAACGTCTATCACTGAGCCTGGAGATGGACTCAAAGCCATGAAGTCCCAACAATGATCTAGCTCTGCCTGCACAGTATTGGAAGTTAAAGTCACATGTTTGGTGGCCATATCTGGGTGCTGGGATTTAAACTTATCTCTTCATAACAACAGTGAAGGCTACCCATTGCGCCATCTCTCCAACCCCTTCCCTAACACTTTAATTTAAAATGTTATTTTCGAGCTCGCCGGCCCCTGGACCAGCAGAAGCGGCGGGCCTCCATATTGCAACCAGGACATAGCTGGAAAGGCCCAGGTAAACACCCCTTCCAGGGCTGCCCTCACGGGGGGATCTGCTAGGGTCTCGGACCCAAGCAGGCTGAGTTCCGCCTAGGCTCTGCGGGACATCCCCGTGCCCTCTGGTGAGCACCGAGGCTGCTTTCTGCAACCAGCTCACCGGCCCCTAGACTAGCGCGGCGGGCCTCCATATTGCAACCAGGACTCAGCTGGAAAGGCCCAGGCTCTGTGGGACTTCCCCGCACCCTCTGGCGAGCACCTAGGCTGCTTTCTGCAACCAGCTCGCCGGCCCCTAGACCAGCGCGGCGGGCCTCCATATTGCAACCAGGACTCAGCTGGAAAGGCCCTGGCTCTGTGGGACATCCCCGCGCCCTCTGGCGAGCACCTAGGCTGTATTCTGCAACCAGCTCGCCGGCCCCTGGACCAGCAGAAGCGGAGGGCCTCCATATTGCAACCAGGACATAGCTGGAAAGGCCCAGGTAAACACCCCTTCCAGGGCTGCCCTCACGGGGGGATCTGCTAGGGTCTCGGACCCAAGCAGGCTGAGTTCCACCTAGGCTCTGTGGGACATCCCCACGCCCTCTGGCGAGCACCAAGGCTGCTTTCTGCAACCAGCTCGCCGGCCCCTGGACCAGCAGAAGCGGAGGGCCTCCATATTGCAACCAGGACATAGCTGGAAAGGCCCAGGACACAGCTGGAAAGGCCCAGGCTCTGTGGGACATCCCCGCGCCCTCTGGCGAGCACCTAGGCTGCATTCTACAACCAGCTCACCGGCCCCTGGACCAGCGGTAGCTGCGGGCCTCCATATTGCAACCAGGACATAGCTGGAAAGGCCCAGGTAAACACCCCTTCCAGGGCTACCCGCACAGGGGGATCTGCTAGGGTCTCGGAACCAAGCAGGCCGAGTTCCTTGCAACCAGGACACAGCTGGAGAAGCCCAGGTAGACAGACTCCAACAGGGGCTACAATCGCATGGGTGGCAGCCAGCTTATGATCCCTTAAAGCAGCAGTCACACATATTTACCAGTAGAGAAACAACAGGTGAGCCCAGCCTCACAGGAGATTCAAACACCAGCCACTAACAACAAGGCCAACTAAAACCAGAAATAACCAGATGGCAAAAGGAAAACGAAGGAACGTTACTAACAAAAATCAAGGCAACATGACAGCATCTGAACCCAGTTCTCCAACAACAGGAATCCCTGGATACCCTAAAACACCAGAAAAACAAGATTTGGATATAAAATCACTGGTCAGGATGCTGGTAGCTGAACACATAGAAAAATCTCGTAAAGAAATAGAGGAGAAAATGGATCAAAAGTTAGAAGCCTTTACGAGGCAAATACAAAAATCACTTCAAGAAATTCAGGAGAAGATGGATCAAAGAGAAGAAGACAATAAGGAAGAAAGACAAAAGTCACTTAAAGAACTACAGAAGAACGTGGGCCAACAAGTAGAAGCTATGAAAGAGGAAGCACAAAAATCTATTAAAGAAATACATGAAAACACAATCAAGCAAACGAAAGATCTGAGCACATCCATCCAGATACTAAAAACAGATGTAGAAACAACTAAGAAATCACAGAGGGAGACAACATTGGAGATAGAAAACCTTGGGAAGAAATCAGGGGCCTTAGACGCAAGTATCAACAATAGAATACAAGAGATAGAAGACAGAATCTCAGAAGCCGAAGATACCATAGGAACCATTGATTCAACAGTCAAAGAAAACACTAAATGCAAAAAGGTGGTAACCCAAAACATCCAGGAAATCCAAGACACTATGAGAAGACCAAACCTAAGGATTATAGGTATAGACGAGAGTGAAGATTTACAAGTTAAAGGGCCAGCTAATATCTTCTATAAAATTATGGAAGAAAACTTCCCCAACCTAAGGAGAGAGATGCCCATGAATATACAAGAAGCCTATAGAACCCCAAACAGACTGGACCAGAACAGAAATACATCCCGTCACATAATAATCAAAACTCCAAATGTAATAAACAAAGAAAGAATACTAAAGGCAGCAAGAGAAAAAGGCCAAGTAACATATAAAGGAAAACCTATCAGAATAACACCAGACTTCTCACCTGAGACCATGAAAGCTAGAAGATCCTGGGCAGATATCATGCAAACTCTAAGAGAACACAAACTTCAGCCAAAACTACTTTACCCAGCAAAACTCTCAATTGCCATTGATGGAGACATCAAGGTATTCCATGACAAAACCAAATTTGCAAGATATCTCTCCACAAATCCAGCCCTACAAAGGATAATAGGGGGAAAACACCAAGACAAGAACGGAAACTACACCCGGGAAGAAGCAAGATAGAAACCTCCTCTCATCAAACCCAAAAGAAGATAACCTCTCGAATATAAAAAATAAATAAGATAAATAAATATAATTTCAAAAATGTCTGGAGGTAATAATTACTATTCCTTAATATCTCTTAACGTCAATGGACTCAATTCCCCAATAAAAAGACATAGACTAACAGACTGGATACGGAAACAGGACCCTACATTTTGCTGCATACAGGAAACACATCTCAGTGTTAAAGACAAACACTGCCTTAGAGTAAAAGGCTGGAGGACAATTTTACAAGCAAATGGTCTCAGGAAACAAGCTGGAGTAGCCATTCTAATATCAGATAAAATTGACTTTCAACCTAAAATCATCAAAAGAGACTCAGAAGGTCACTTCTTGCTGGCCAAAGGGAAAATCCACCAGGAAGAGCTCTCAATACTGAACATCTATGCTCCAAATGCAAGGGCACCCTCATTTGTAAAAGAAACCTTACTAAAGCTTAAAGCACACATTACACCTAACACAATAATTGTGGGTGACTTCAACACCCCACTCTCCTCAATGGACCGATCAGGAAAGCAGAAACTAAACAGGGACACAGTGAAACTAATTGAAACTCTGGACCAATTGGATTTAACAGATATATTTAGAACATTTCATCCTAAAGCTAAAGAATATACCTTTTTCTCAGCACCGCATGGTACCTTCTCCAAAATAGACCATATAATCGGTCACAAGACAGATGTCAACAAATACAAGAAGATCGAGCTAATCCCATGCCTCCTATCAGATCACCATGGAGTAAGAGTGGTCTTCAATAGCAACAAAAACAACAGAAAGCCCACATACACATGGAAACTGAACAATACTCTACTCAATGACACCTTGGTCAAGGAAGAAATAAAAAAAGAAATCAAAGACTTTTTAGAATTCAATGAAAATGAAGGTACAACCTACCCAAATCTATGGGACACAATGAAAGCAGTGCTAAGAGGAAAACTCATAGCTCTAAGTGCATCCAAAAAGAAACTGGAGAGAGCATACCCTAGCAGCTTAACAGCACACCTTAAAGCGCTGGAAGAAAAACAAGTTAACTCACCCAGGAGGAGTAGAAGACAAGAAATCATCAAACTCAGGGCTGAAATCAATCAAATAGAAACAAAGAGAACCATACAAAGAATCAACAAGACCAGGAGCTGGTTCTTTGAGAAAATCAACAAGATAGATAAACCCTTAGCCAGACTAACCAAAGGACACAGAGACAGTATACAAATTAACAAAATTAGAAATGAAAAGGGAGACATAACAACAGAAACTGAGGAAATTCAAAAGATCATCAGATCCTACTACAAAGGTCTATACTCAAAACAACTGGAGAATCTGGAGGAAATGGACGATTTCCTAGACAGATATCAAATACCAAAATTAAATCAGCATCAAGTAGACCAGCTAAATAGTCCCATAACCCCTAAAGAAATAGAAGGAGTTATAGAAAGCCTCCCAACCAAAAAAAGTACGGGACCAGATGGTTTTAGTGCAGAATTCTACCAGACCTTCAAAGAAGACTTAACACCAATACTCTTCAAACTATTCCACAAAATAGAGACAGAAGGGACACTGCCCAACTCATTCTTCGAAGCCACAATTATGCTAATACCTAAACCACAAAAAGATCCAACAAAGAAAGAGAACTTCAGGCCAATTTCTCTTATGAATATAGATGCAAAAATACTAAATAAAATTCTTGCTAACCGAATCCAAGAGCACATCAAAACGATCATCCACCATGATCAAGTAGGCTTCATACCAGGGATGCAGGGATGGTTCAATATACGGAAATCCATCAATGTAATCCACTACATAAACAAACTGAAAGAAAAAAACCACATGGTCATCTCATTAGATGCTGAAAAAGCATTCGACAAAATTCAGCATCCTTTCATGCTAAAAGTCTTGGAAAGAGCAGGAATTCAAGGCCCATACCTAAACATAGTAAAAGCAATCTACAGCAAACCAGTAGCCAACATCAAAATAAATGGAGAGAAACTTGAAGCATTCCCACTAAAATCAGGGACTAGACAAGGCTGCCCTCTCTCTCCATATCTTTTCAATATAGTACTTGAAGTTCTAGCAAGAGCAATTAGACAACATAAGGAAGTCAAAGGGATACAAATTGGAAAGGAAGAAGTAAAACTATCATTATTTGCAGACGATATGATAGTTTACCTAAGCGACCCAAAAAACTCCACCAGAGAACTTCTACAGCTGATAAACAACTTCAGCAAAGTGGCAGGTTATAAAATTAACTCAAGCAAGTCAGTGGCCTTCTTGTACTCAAAGGACAAGCAGGCTGAGAAAGAAATTAGGGAAATAACACCCTTCACAATAGCCACAAACAACATAAAGTATCTTGGCGTAACTCTAACCAAACAAGCGAAAGATCTGTACAACAGGAACTTCAAGTCCTTGAAGAAAGAAATCGAAGAAGACCTCAGAAGATGGAAAAATATTTCTTGCTCCTGGATTGGCAGGATCAATATAGTAAAAATGGCCATCTTGCCAAAAGCAATATACAGATTCAATGCAATCCCCATCAAAATCCCAACTCAATTCTTCATAGATCTAGAAAGAGCAATTCTCAAATTCATCTGGAGCAACAAACAACCCAGGATAGCTAAAACTATTCTCAACAATAAAAGGACTTCTGGGGGAATCAATATCCCTGACCTCAAGCAGTACTACAGAGCAATTGTGTTAAAAACTGCATGGTATTGGTATAGCAACAGGCAAGCAGATCAATGGAACAGGATTGAAGACCCAGAAATTAACCCACAGACTTATGGTCACTTGATCTTTGATAAAGGAGCCACAACCATCCGGTGGAATAAAGATAGCCTTTTCAACAAATGGTGCTGGTTCAACTGGAGGTCAACATGCAGAAGAATGCGAATTGACCCACTCTTATCTCTTTGCACTAAGATCAACTCCAAGTGGATCAAGGACCTCCACATAAAACCAGACACAGGGAAACTATTAGAAAAGAAACTTGGGAAGACACTGGAGGACTTGGGCACAGGGGAAAAGTTCCTGAACAGAACACCAATAGCGTATGCACTAAGATCAAGGATCGACAAATGGGACCTCATAAAATTACAAAGTTTCTGCAAAGCAAAGGACACTGTCAGAAGGACAAAACGGCAACCAACAAAGTGGGAAAAGATCTTCACCAACCCCACATCCGACAGAGGGCTAATATCCAATATATACAAAGAACTCAAGAAGTTAGACCGCAAAGAACCAAATAACCCTATCAAAAAATGGGGCACAGAGCTAAACAAAGAATTTTCACCAGAAGAAATTCGGATGGCCGAGAAACACCTTAAAAGATGTTCAACATCATTAGTCATCAGGGAAATGCAAATCAAAACAACCCTGAGATTCCACCTCACACCAGTCAGAATGGCTAAGATTAAAAACTCAAGAGACAACAAGTGCTGGCGAGGATGTGGAGAAAGAGGAACACTCCTCCATTGTTGGTTGGATTGCAAAATGGTAAAACTGCTCTGGAAATCAGTTTGGCGGATCCTCAGAAAATTGGGCATGTTACTCCCAGAGGACCCTGGCATACCACTCCTGGGCATATACCCAGAGGATTCCCCTGCATGCAATAAAGACACATGCTCCACTATGTTTATAGCAGCCTTGTTTATAATAGCCAGAAATTGGAAGGAGCCCAAATATCCCTCAAAGGAGGAATGGATACAGAAAATGTGGTATATTTATACAATGGAATACTACTCAGCAATTAAAAATAATGAATTCATGCAATTTGTAGGTAAATGGTTAGACCTGGAAAATATCATCCTGAGTGAGCTAACCCAATCACAAAAGAATGCACATGAAATGCAATCACTGATAAGTGGATATTAATGAGCCCAGAAGCACTAAATACTCAAGACACAAATAGCAAGTCAAATGATTCCCAAGAAGAAGAAAGGAGAGGACCCTGGGCATGTAAAGATTGCATCCAGTTTAGTAAAGAAACTGAGGGGGGAGGGGGAATGATTGGGGAATAGTTGGGGGGGAGAGGAACTATGGGAACTATGGTGGGTGGGAACTGGGAAAGGGGAAAGCCCTTGGAATGTAAACATAGAATATAGAAAATAAAAAAAAAAATATCTCCAAAAAAAAAAATAAATAAAATGTTATTTTCAACTTATTGACCAAACTATCTTCTGGTGTTTGTTAGTTTCTTTTCTTTTGCTGTGAAAAATACCATGAACTATGGGGGGAAAGGGCTCGTTTCAACTTACTGTCCAGTTAACAGACCATCGCTGAGGGAAGTCAGGACAGGGAATCCAGGTGGGAACCTGAGGCAGAAACCATTGAGGAAGCTGTTTGGTGGTTCTCTCTGTGCCCCCATGCTTAGCTCTCTTTCTTATATAGACTAGATCCATCTGCCGATGGATGGTACGCTGAGCTGGGCCCTGGCACATAATCATCAGTCAAGATGATGTCTCACAGGTATGGCTACTAGACAATCAGGTGTTCTCAGCCCGGGTAACTTTAAGCTGACAATGAACCATGAAAACAAGGGCAGTGCCATACGATGAGGTGAAGGGCATGCGAATAGCCAGGCCTAAGCTCACGAGAGCACAGTTCATGACTACTGCACACCGAGATGTGGCCTCTAGGAACTGAACTCATGTTCTCGCTTGCAAGGCGAGAGATAATGGCTGAGCTTATCTACCCATTCCATTAAATAATGACAACAACCAAACTAAGCTTATCGCTGACTAGCTCAAAAATAAATGAGACTCAGACTATAGTTATTTTATTTGGCGTTGACAATTACTTCTGGGTAACCCCAATCTACTTTTCGAACTTCTGGCCTGGCTACCTCCCCAGTAATGTACCCCAAATACTTGCCATTTCTCTTGGCCATGTGTTCACAGTCTATCTCCCCCCCCTCACCTCATGAGAGCTTTTTTCTCTCCTCTCAATTCTCTACCAGGAACCAGGTAACTCAAAACCCACCTACCTCTAATTCTCCCAGTAATAGGCTGTAGCCACTTTTATTGAACCAATAGCTTTAAATTAAGGACCAATATTTGCACAAGGAAAGCTTATAAACGTTGAGAATTCACTTCTAGGCCTAGACTTTCAGGTACAGAACTTAGTATCACCACGCATAGCAACACACCAAACATCAACAAGAGACCACTATATTTTAAAACTTCTGAAGCATTTTATTGTCAACAAGATAAAGAGATCCGTTGAACTTCCTTTTCTTTCTAAGTCTCCTTCTGTTAAAAGACCTTTGTTCTCAGGCTTTGGAAAATGTCTTACACACACACACACACACACACACACACACACACACACATAGCAACAGCAGCAGAGAAGTCAGGCCACTTCACCTTACATCGTTGTTATTATTGTCTCCTTTTGATGGGTCAGAAAGCAAAGGATCTCCTTAAGTTTATGGTGACAATAAGAAGTCCAACTGGAAGTTGTATCTCCAACCCTATTTACAAATGTGCCTTATAGTTGCCTTCATTTATCACAGAGGAGAAGGCTCTGGAGAAAAGCACTGGCCTTACAGGCCTGAAGACTGGGGTTCAGATTCTCATAATCCATGTACAAGTATCAATGTCCAACAGGCTTAGGAACCTTTTGTAATCTTCGAATTTAGGAAATCCCTAGGGTAAGCTGGCTAGCATCAGAACCAAAGAGCTCTGGGTTCAATGGAAAGACCATGGCTCAATAAACAAAGAGGAGAAGGCTGGAGAAGGGCATTAGTGGTTAAGAGCATCACATTTTCCTTCCAGAACAGAAGACCTTAGTTCTTCTAAGCACCCATCCAAGGAGGCTCACAGCCACCTGTGCCTCCAACGCCAGAGAATCTGATGCTCTTTCCCCTGCAGACACCCTCCCTTATCTATACTACCCTCCAACGAGGCACACAAATAAATATATTTGAAATTAATGTTAAGAAATAAAATAGGTAAGGTACTGACTACTGAAAGACTTAAATTTGGGCATCTTGAACTTTGTTTCTCCTGGAAATATATTACTTAACCTAAGTAATGTTATCAGAATTTAAAACTGAGAAGGAAAAGATATGCTTTTATTCTGCATAAATATTCATTTTAACTAGAAAGGTTATCCAGTGCCTTTGACAATGTTGGAGGAGCATGAAGGGCCAAACACTTCACTTGCTGCTTCGTTCTCTAGTTCTAAAATATTGGAGAGAATGCAATCGCTTCGGGCATGTGATATCACTTTTTAACCCACCCTGAGATTTACTGTCCATAAGACCCTAAATCATTAGTTTATTTCTCACATGTGTACTTTCCCGTGAGTGGGGTGGGGTCTCTCATGGGGCTTATAGGAGGCTTCTACTCAGCTGGTCAGGAATATCAAGGAGGCATTCTATACCCGG
Source organism: Apodemus agrarius (assembly GCA_964023405.1). Classification (NCBI taxonomy): domain Eukaryota; kingdom Metazoa; phylum Chordata; class Mammalia; order Rodentia; family Muridae; genus Apodemus; species Apodemus agrarius. The sequence goes on along the minus strand of OZ030011.1, from coordinate 102,457,615 downwards.
CATCTGAGAATTGGCTCTCAGGTAAAGCCTTTGCCTGCTGTGGACTGTGCTATACCACATCGGTCTCTCCTGAAGTTTCCCTGACACCTCTCTAGGCAGAGGCTTAGGTTCACCACGGTTAGGAGCTAGCAGGCCTATTAGAGCTTATAAACACCAAGGATTCATCTAAGAGTGTGACCTGGGCCTGGCCATGTTCAGCAGAAGGAGAAATCTGTGCATGTCTTGAGAGAGGAGTCACACAAAAAACAGAAAGGATGATCGCTGACAACGGGCTTTGGAGATCTGTATTAGTAGTTGAACGAAATGCTAAGGAGTCTCTCATAGGATAATCCTTTCTGTATATTAGCAGTATCAAAGTAGAATAAAACATAGACTTAAATAAAACATGGGTAAGTGAGAGAACCGGAAAATGACTTTGGTGCCTCCTGTCAGTGGCCACCTTCCTACCAGGCTCTGTGCTAGCCCGGCAGAGGACTTTAGGTAGGAGCCTGGAGCGTTGCTCTGTGGCAACAATATTTTACCAAAGAACCTCTGAGACCTTCAGAGGACCCCATGCTTGCTTATTTTCTTGCATCATTTTTCCTTGTTAACTGCTTCCAGGTTTGGCCTCAAACTTGTCCTTTATCTGAGACCGTTGCCTAGGACAGCTTCATGAAACCTGCAGCGGGAATCCTGGTTCTTTGATTTAATAGCTGCCTGCCTGACTACATACCTTTTAAAAAGTGAAAGTGTATATATATATATTAAGATGGAATAGCATGTGATATTCTATTCAATTATTTTAATGATCCACCTAGTAATACAACACTGTTACATTCCTCTGCTTAAAAAAAAAAACTAAGAAGTAAACTACCTCTTGTTTACTAAAGAATGTGTTCCTGGGGGGTGTGGTGGTGGCTGGCATTATCCTGAGTTAAATTCAGGGACCATTTACCTGTTTTCAATCTGTCACCTATTTTAATACCATAACTCTAGCTACACATAAAATGACTCGATCGTACAAGAGGACACATAGTAGGCTTCCTGCAGTGGATACATTAAAATGGGCTCCACTCACTCGACACAGTATCAGACCTGTGCATGAATTACCCCCAATCTTTATGACAGCCCTTGATAGCAAATGCCACTTTCCACCCTTAATAAAGAAACACATAAAAAGGCAAGCACCCTGCCAAGCTTTGCTGAGCTAGTAAGGACAAGACTAGAATTCTAACCAAGCTCAACTGACTGTCTGACCCTCACTTTGTCCTGCGCAAGGATCCCTCAGAGAGGTCCAGAGCGATGCTATGAGAACTGTATTTCCTTCAGGATTCATTGTGAGGCTTCCTTAGAAGTTTTCTCTTCTGTGAGGATGTACTTGGAGTTCCTCATTCTAACATGCCCAACTCTAGCAAGGCATAGTGGTGGCTGGGGGCCACAGAAGAGCACGACCCCACAGATGGTCTCTTTAGCATCACGAGAGCCTTTGAAGACCTAGTGAGACTTCTTCTCTCCTCCCTAATACGTATCTCCCTCCCTGAACCAAGAGTGAAAGAGAGAATGATCATGTCCACTGTATGCCTATTACATTCTAAGTATCACCTGCTGGCAAGGTCATGAGGATGTCGAGTTCATGATTTTTTTAAGCTATCTTGTTCATTTGAATAATAAACTGTTAGATGATCTTTTTCATTCTTGATGGCATCTCCCCATGAGATGAGGGCCGGTGAGATGGTTCATGAGTAAGGGCACTTGCCTCTAAGCCTGGTGATCTGACATCAGTCCCTGGAATTCCATGGTAAATAAAGAGAAATTACAGGCTACCTAGACACCCCTTGCAGAAATGATCTAGACATATTGTATTTCTGTCTTTCTTTATTTGTTCAGATACCATATGAAGACCACGAAAGGAGGCAGAAGAAAATATAAGAATAATATAAGGAATGGAAAGGGAGGCAGAAAACCAGGAGTTTGAAACATTGAGAGCCAGCAGGAGACTTACTCTGTCTCTGTCCTTCAGCAATGATGCATCCTGACTCAAACCCTGTGACAGAATGAACAAAGGAGTAAGGAGAAAGAACCTAAGCACTGAAGCACGGTATTACTTCTACTATAGTATGGGACTGTTAGAGTATCCCGGGACTAAGATTTCTGACCGGGCGCACACACCCATCTCTATAACCCTCTGGGCCACTGCATGATGACTACTGGACTGTGGGAGGGAGATAGAGCCTTCTGCTTTGCTCTACAGTTAGGGTGTTAGGTAAGGTAGTATATGTTTGGTAATGTTCTTGCTTTTGTAGGTTCCTGGCCCTCTACCTGCACTTTTTCTGGAGACAGCTGTGCTCTGTGATTGAGAGCACCAGAACAGAGCACCCTTCTGCTCACTGTGAACCAGTTGAGGGGCTCAGTTCGGAAGAGAGGGATGCTGAGGTCCACTCTTACGCCTTTTCCTCTGGGCTGTGTAGCTGTTACGCCAACCAGAACAACAAGCATAACTGTTTGACACGCATGTCCTGTGGCTTATTCGGGGCAATTTTAATCAATATTTCATCAAAACATGGTTTCAAAGCCCTTTGGAAATATGATCAGTAAGAATGCCTTTATACTTGTTCTTCAAAACTACACTAATTATTTCAGTTTATAATAAACACAACATAATTAAAACAACTTGATTAAACGCTAGTAAACACATTTATTCTGGAATCATCAAACACATCAAGATAATGGATATGCCTATCATTCCTTAAAAGTGGCCTGTGTCCCCTAGGATTCCTTCCTATCAACAACAGCAGTGTGCTTGCTTACATTGTAGCCCACTTCACATTTCCAAAAATGTTTTCAAAATGCAGTTGTACATGCTTAGTTGGCATAACATAACTAAATTCAGATGCATGCATCATATAGTAATATTTTGCAATATTAATTAGGAATTGTGAGTATGTTTGAGAGAGGAGACAGAGGGCAGAATAGAATCATACTCAGAACTCCCATGGAGCCAGAATTAGTGGTTGGAAAACTCTGGAATAAGGCTTCCCTAGGCATTGCAGTGAACCTTCAGGAGAAGTTTACCTCAGTGAAGAAGCTCTAAACTGTTCATGGTCCTCCCAGCAATGACTCAGGAAACACTTGAATGGATTAAACTTTTCTCAAATTACTGAACTGCATCCTAGAATAAAGCTAAGGAATATTTACAGGAGTGAGAGAATCCAGCATGTGGCAGTATTTACAGTATCTGGCAGCCATTCCAAGACTCAGATCTAGAAGTGACACATTTGTTAGAAGCTGTAAACAAAGACATTAAAGCCAATGTTCTAAATCTATTCCTTATGGCCAAGAAGTGATGTCAGAGGCATGGGAGTTTGGGATTTATATATAAATTGAATGTCTGGGGTAAAAATTACAATGTGTTAGATGAGAAATATATTGGATAAATGAGAAAAATAAATATCAAACGTGGTTAGATAGAGATGGGAGTATGGATAAGGGATTTGAAAGGCATAAATATGTTCAAAATATCTTATATGAAATTCTCAAAAAAATTGTTTTTTAAACTAAAGAGCAATTAGACAACATAAACTAAATTAATTTTTAAGAAAGAAAAATATATTGGATGTGAATAGACATTTTGGAAAAGATTAGTAAACTGAATTCATAACAATTGAAAAAATGATAGAGAAGTGTGATTTGCAACTAAAAATTAAATTTAAAAAATGGGAAATTTTAAGGTCATTTCAAGTCGCCCAGTAAATAATTTGGCATCTCAATAAGAAAAAAGAGGAAAGGAAAAAATTAAGACTAAATATTTTCTTTTTTTGGTTTTTCGAGACAGGGTTTCTCTGTGTAGCCCTGGCTGTCCTGAAACTCACTCTGTAGACCAGGCTGGCCTCGAACTCAGAAATCCACCTGCCTCTACCTCCCAAGTGCTGGGATTAAAGGTGTGTGCCACCACGCCCGGCAAAACTAAATATTTTTGACATTTGACCAAACTATAAACCTACAGATCTAAGAAATAGGAAGGCAGATGTACGTCATCACAAAAGATATTAAAGATATTATAAATAAATATTTTAAGAAAAAAATATAAAGGGTGGAAATGAAACCTCATGGCCAGCAAAGACAGACTCTAGAAAACTTAAAGGAATTCTGTTATATAGGATAAAGCAATAAAAATGGAAATAAAGTCTGTATAAAGAGCAAAAATATACCTGGAAATTGCTAGAGGAAAATATATATTCTTATTATAACATCTCTTTATAGGATAACAACTGTTGTATATTATATGTTATATATTACATATAATATATAATTTATATTACATTAATACATATGATACATAATATATTTTGCATAATATATTATATTGTCATATAATGTTGCAAAAATAATATATTGTTATATAATATATTAATATAATATATTTTGATTATATCATTTACTTTTTCCAGCTGTTTTCAGATTCCCCACTCCTTCCCTACCCACCCTCCCTCTCCATATTTTACCTCTCCCTACCCAACCAACTCCTCCCAGATCCCTACCTCTTCCCTACCTACCCAACTTCACATCTTTCTCTTCTTTTAAGCAATCAGAATCTATGCTGCCCTAATATATAATTGATGCTAAATATAAGCAGAGAAAGAATAAAGAGAAAAACTAAGAAAGAACAACTGGCATTTTTTAAAGTGGCAAAATGATGAATGTGAACCAGATAACCTGTATAAAGGAATTGTGTTTCATCAACCCCCCTCCCAGTAAGAGGCAGAAATAACCTCTTGGAGCTTGGGTTATGCAAAGAGGTGACTAAAACCAGTAAAGAGTAAATGCAAAATTAGACTACAGCAAAGCTGAAAACTGCTGCCCTTTAAAACATTAAGAATGCTAAGAAAAGGGAAAAGAAACCGAAGAATACAACTGAATATTTGCAAATCATGTATCTGGGATGTTTGCATGCAGAATATATAGCACTCCCTTGCAGCTCTCCAAAACAAACAACTCAATTTCAAAAACCAAATAAATAAATAAACGTGGGGTAAATATTTGAATATTTCAGTGATGCTTCACCAAAGAAGATACATACACGTGGAAAATAAGCCCAGGAGAGCAAGTCATGGATCATCTGTGCATGGACACAGATGCACAGATGCTTATGACACACTTGCCAAAATTGCTGAGATTCAAACAAATGGCTACTGAGTGCTGGTGAGGTATGGAGATTTGGGGTACCACAGGTGGTATATGAAACAATAGAGCCACTCCAAAAGAGTTCGACAGACTCCAGCAATGTGAACATGCGTCTGCCATATGACCCATCTTGCTGCCATGCATCTACTACAAAGGAAAAAGAGTGTGAGCTCTGACAAAGACTTGCTTTATGATGCACATAGAGGCTTCATTTATAATACATCAGGCTTAGAACTCACCCAAGAAAGGCAGGTGAACACAGAACTCTAATCCCAGTTACTTTGGAGGATAAAGCAAAGAGTTATTAAATCCAAGGCCATGTGAGCAACTTAGTGGAACCTTGTGTCAAACAAGAAGACAGGATTTAACTCAGTGGTATAGAGCTAGCCTAAAACATGAGGCTCTGGCAAACTCCAGTACAGAAAAAGGAGAACAAAAACAATAAACAAAAGCAAAAAAAAAAAATTAAAACAAGTGGTAAACTGATAAAAAATATTGTTATATAAACATGTCAATAATGAAAAGAGCTAAATCGAGGTTGAGGAGAGAGTTTCTGAGCCAGTGCTCAGCACAGCAGAACAGCAGAAGCAAGAGAGATCCTGCCTCAGAGAAAGGATAAAGAATAGAATCTATTCCTAAAACAATCTCTGGCCTTCCTATAAGTGTGTTGGTATTCCTATACTCTCTGTCTGTCTGTCTGTCTGTCTGTCTGTCTGTCTCTCTCTCTCTCTCTTTCTCTATCTCTCTCTCTCTCTCCTTCCCTCACTCCCTTCTTCTCTCTCCCTCCCATCTTTTCTTTGTCTCTATCTCTGCAAAGTAGACATTACTGGTTTCTTTGAAGATTCAGTTGTATCATGTGACTTTTTTGTCTGGAAGTTGTCTTATGAGAGGATGTTTTGCTGAGGCAGACACTTAAGAGGACACATGATGTTTGGAAAGAGTATAAGTAGTACTCAACAGACAGTGAATGACGCTCTTCCGCTGTCCACCCTGCAGTGCTTTGCTGGCTTCACTGATCTTTGCTTGTAGTAACTTTGTAGAGAGGAAAATGCCAAAGAACTTCTTGTGGTTTTCTGGCTGTGCTAATTTAGTGGAGACTCCCTGGTTCTTCTGGATCTAACCACTGCAACTAATTCGCGTTTTGTGTTTGTCGATTGGACTGGGCAGCCACTACTAATTTGTGTCTGATGGTTTTGACTGGACTGCTGGTATCCTGACAATGAAGATTGGAATTGCCCCCCAAAGAACTACTTGTAAATAAGTCTATATCTCCCTTGTCCTATTAATCATTTTCGTCTCCTATCTGTGGCTGGTGAGCTAGAAGGGAGATTGAAGTAAAGTAGGTTTTGAAAAATCTACACCTATCTCTCTGTCTCTCCATCTCTCTGTGTGTCTCTGTCTCTCTGTGCCTGTGTCTGTCTGTCTGTCTGTCTGTTTCTCTCTCTCTCTCTCTCTCTCTCTCTCTCTCTCTCTCTCTCTCTCTCACTGTGTGTGTGTGTGTGTGTGTGTGTGTGTGTGTCTATCTGTCTGTCTGTCTGTCTGTCTGTTTTGTGCCTGGCTTAATCATTAATATGCTGAAAATGTCAAGGTCACGTTTCCTTCCTCCAGGACTCGCACTCTGCACAGTTTGCCTCCCTTTAGCACTCTCCTCTCTGATTCTGATTTCCTTTCACACTTGGCACTCTGGCACTGTTGTATACCACTGTGCTAGTCAGGGACCAGCCTCAAAGTAATACTTGCAAAAATTGTAGACTTTTTCCTTTGTTTCCTTCTGACTGCTTTTCATCGTCTGATATTCAGCACCAAAAAAAATCCTTGCTTCATATTATTTGTGTATTTTTGTTGTTTTTCAAAACAGGGTTTCTCTCAGTAGCCCTGGGTGTTTTAGAATGTACTCTTGTAGATCAGGTTGGCCTTGACCTCAGAGATCCACCTGTGTGAGCCTCCTAAGTGCTAGGATTAAAGGTGTGCTCCATCACCACTACATAATAATTTTTACTTTAATGTTTTTAGGTGTCCCATTCTTCTATCTTGGTTAGAGCTAAGAAATAAAATACTATTACATTAGATTCATGCAATTACAGATGTAACTCAACTTATGATATTATTCCCAGATAGCCTTAAATTGAAAATAGTTTAATACTTAGAATGTGTTTAAGGTTTTTAGTCTACCAACCATCACAACTTAGCAACTGTTCTATCAAGATTCTCTATTTCATTCCCCTGATAACCAAGGAAGTGAGGAGGAACCTGAGCCTCACACTGCTGGTCACTTGCCTTGGAGAAGATCCAAAGTCAAAATCTGAAAGTCAGCCTCTAACGAACATATATTGCTTCCCACCATTATTGAGAAGTCTTGTGTCTGATCACAATATATTTGGGACCTTCTATAAATCTCTGATACTGCAGTTAAAAACAAAACACAAATATAATTCAAAGCATATTTGCAGTTGGCACAATGCTTGTTCTTGCCTGCCTACAGCTACATTTGGGTAGAAGTTAGGAAGGCTTAATTCTGGTTCTCTTTTGATCTTAGGTCCTCTACATTTTTATTATGGATATTCTAAGAACAAACCTTACTCTCATGATCTGTGTCATGAGAATGAATCATTCTGTACGGAATTCAGTTCCATCAGCCATTAAACATGTGATACTATTGTGGTACTTTACGAGAGTCACTGAAGAAATGGAACACTCTAGAGTTTTGCAACCAGAGAAAATGATCTGGAACTCTAGGTGAAGGGGGCATGATGAGAAGGTGATACTTGTTAGCAGTCATGTTCATGTGCATGGGGGAGAAGCCTGGGCACGGGGGAAAAGAGAAAACTTCTGTCTCATATAGAATGCAAGTCTTAGCATAACTCCCTATTTTATCTGGACACGGAAATAAGAGGAAATATACTGAATAACGGAGGCTTCAAGATTATCATCTTTCAGACAGATATGACATCATCTACCTTGAAACATTATTATGAAGATTAAAATCAAATGTGCAGGAGATCCAGTCAGCACGACGCCTGGCATGCCGGAGACACGCAGTCAGTACAATTCACTACTAAGACCCACTGTCGAGGTCAAATATGTGCTCTCTTATTGCTCACCAGTGACATAGTATGATTTGAGGCATTGAGGAGCAAATTTCACTTTCATGAATGTCTTCAAGTCTTTGAGTTTTGAAAAAAAACATTTGATTTTTTTTTTAAGAACTGAGGCAAGAAATTCAGAGTTGAGGCAAGAAAATAAAAAACATGATTAATCAACTGTGCTTAAAATCTACAAAGGGATATGGCTGCAGGATCAGGTCATACACATGCACTGTTTTATAGTAGAGCTTATGTCAATTCCTCGCTTTGAAGCAAAGGTGTTCTGAGGATTACTATGTTGTACTCTTAGAGCATTCTTCCTTCTTGAAAGAAGAGCTTGGAAAAGAAATATACTCTTATGTATGTATTCTTTATGGCTTGGGCAGGAAGGAGGAAAGGAAAGAAGGAAGGAAGGGGGAAGGAAGAGCAAATGAACTGATCTGATTCCATTACAATTTGATGAGATCTTTTATAACCAACCCCTTTGTTTCAGGCTCCCCTGTGGTTTTGCAAATATTCATTTGTAACCTAAGAAAACAGAGATGGAGACAAGTTGAAGTCACATGCATGACATCACATCCTGGCCGTTCCCAGGGATGGGATCTAAGGCTGGACTGTGTTCTCACAGTACTCCATATCCTCTTCTGTATTTTCCTATAAAAACGCTGCTCTCAAAACAAAGAATGCTCATTAATCAACTGATAGTATGAGTGAAAATATTTTGCAAAGTAACTCTATGAATTATTGCCATCATTACCTTCATTAGCTTTGACCCCTAGTGCTCAAGCTGACGCTGAATTTAATCTGCAGGCATTCTTGAAGAATGACCTCAGTTCTGTGTCACCAGGTCTTGGCAGTTGGGAGGATGCACACGATGACTGCTGAGATTCCCCATGCTTATCTCAGGAGGCTTCCCTAGTTTCCAGACTCAAACAGATGAAGTGGGAACTGATTTTCCCACACCTCTTTTTCGGGTAAATCTAGGCTCAGAGTGCTGTTCTGATCCTGTTATATACAATTATACTTCCCAGCAAGAAAACAGAAGGAATGCTTTGCTATTGAAGCATTGGAATGAATCTTCTCCTGTGCAGAAAAGGCTCAGCCTCCTCCCTAGGGCACATTCAGTACAGAGACCCAAGCTATGGAAGGGAGTAACTTGAACAGGGGAGGCATTGTTCGTGCGAGCAATCAGTTCTGTGCACACTGAGAAGGCACCACAGTGCTGTGGTTCCTAATGGAAAGGGTAGACCTGGGCACACCTTTGTGCTGCCATTCCTGACCAGGATCTAGAGAAGGATGATTGTAAAAGCCATGTGTTTTTGAAGATTCAGTCAGGATTGCCCTCATTTCGGTATGTTCATGTTTTTGAAAAGCATCTAGCATTAAAGTTGAGCAAAATATGAAGATCTAAGAACAATGAACTATAAATTAAACAGCGGGATCATGTGAAAAAAATTATGGTGTGGGTTAAAGTTGTCAGACACTGAACTCACAAGATTTCACCATTTTTATATGGCTTGATTAGAAGAAACATATCATAACTCAAAACTGCCAGGTGTCTTCTTACCTTATTGAGGCTTGTTTGTCTCCCTGGTGGACGTAGCTGGCATCGTTGTTCGCCTATCTCAGCTCAAGGAGAAGCAGGGAGTGGTGGCTAAATCACCACCAATGTTAAGTTTTAAAGGATAGTCCTCCTTTTCTGTAGTAGTTGTCAATGATGTTGCGGTGGTATTGAAACAGTACAGTTAGATAATGTTGAATTGTGTTGTTAAAACCTAAGGAAAACAGCCAAAGAAAAGGATACCAAGAATGACTTAGAGCCAACATAAAGCTCTACACACTTCTTGGCTGGGTTTAGATAGTTCTTTCCTTATCTAAAAAACAATGAGACCAAACCAGCCAGCTGAATATTGTGGAACTCCTCAATTAAGTATTTGATTCAGTGGCAGGGTGAAATGTCCGCAGCGAGTAACACTCCGCATAGAGATGATGGCATGTATACAAAGAACAAAGCTCAAATGTAAATGTGAGATTCATTCTTCTTGAGCTTCATTTGATCTGTGAATTGTATCTTGGGTATTCCAAGTTTCTGGGCTAATATCCACTCATCAGTGAATGCATACCGTGTGTGCTCCTTTGTGATTGGGTTACCTCACTCAGGATGAAATTTTCTACTTCCATCCATTTGCCTAAGAATTTCATGAATTCATTGTTTTAATAGCTGAGTAGTATTCCATTGTGTAAATGTAGCACATTTTCCGTATCCATTCCTCTGTTGAGGGACTTTCCATCTTCTGCCTATTATAAATAAAGCTGCTATGAACACAGTGGAGCATGTGTCCTTATTACATGTTGGAGCATGTGTCCTTATTACATGTTGGAGCATCTTCTGGGTTTATGCCCAGGAGTGATATGGCTGGGTCCACTGGTAATATTATGTCCAATTTTCTGATGTATTGCTAAACTGATTTCCAGAGTGGTTTTACCAGCTTGCAATCCCACCAGCAATGGAGGCATGTTCCTCTTTCTCCACATCCTCACAAGCATCTGCTGTCACCTGAGTTTTTTTCTTTTTTGAGATTTTTATTTTTTTATTAGATATATTCTTCATTTACATTTCATATGTTGTCCCCTTTCCTGCCCCCCCCCGAAAGTCTCATAATTCATCTCTCCTCCCCCTGTTCCCCGATCAACCATCTCTGGCTTCCCTGTCTCAGCATTTCCCCATACTGTGGCATCTAGCCTTTCCAGGACCAAGGGCCTCTCCTCCTTTTGATGTCCAACAAGGCCATCCTCTGCTGCCTATGTGTCTGGAGCCATGGGTAACTCCATGTACACTCTTTGGTTAATGGTTTTGTCCCTGGGAGCTCTGGGAGTACTGGGTGACTCATATTGTTGTTCCTCCTATGGCACTGCAAACCCCTTCAGCTCCTTGGGTTCTTTCTCTAACTCCCGCATTGGGGACCCTGTGCTCGGTTCAATGGCTGGCTGACAGTGTCTCCCTCTGTATTTGTCATGCACTAGCAAGCCTCCCAGAATCATCTGTGTTTTTGATCTTAGCCATTCTGACTGGTGTGAGGTGGAATCTCAAGGTTGTTTTGGTTTGCATTCCCCTGATGACTAAGGATGTTGAACATATCTTTAGGTGCTTCTTAGCCATTCGATATTCCTCAGTTGAGAATTCTTTGTTTAGTTCTGTACCCCATTTATAATAGAGTTATTTGGTACAATTTACAGACCAAATGAAGCTCAAGAAGAAGGAAGACCAAAGTATGGATACTCTAGTCCTTCTTAGAAAGGTGAACAAAATACACATGGGAGGAGATACAGAGACAAACTGTGGAGCAGAGACTAAAGGAAAGACCATTCAGAGACAGCCCCACCTGGGGCTCTGTCGCATATACTGTCACCAAACCCAGACACAATAGTGTATGCCAACAAGCGCTTGCTGACAGGAGCCTGATATAGCTGTCTCCTGAGAGGCTCTGTCAGTACCTGGCAAATACAGAGGTGGGTGCTCTCAGCCAACCATTGGACTGAGCACAAGGTCCTCAGTGGAGGAGCTAGAGAAAGGACCAAAGATGCTGAAGGGTTTTGCATCCCCATAGGAGGAACAACAATATGAACCAACCAGTACCTCCAGAGCTCCCAGGGACTAAATTACCAACCAAAGAGTACACATAGAGGGACCCATGACTCCAGCTGCATATGTAGCAGAGGATGACCTTGTTGGACATCAAAGGGAGGAGAGGCCCTTTGTCCTGGGAAGGTTTAATGCCCCAGCATAGGGGAATGTCAGGACAGGGAAGGGGGAGTAGGTGGGTTAGTGAGCAGGGGGAGGGGAAATGGGATAGAGTGTTTTGAAGGGGCAATGAGGAAAGAGGATAACATTTGAAATGTAACTAAAGAAAATATATAATAAAAAAACAAGGAGATTCCTGGCACCTGATATAATACCTTTTTATTCCCTTTAATGATATACAAAATGTCCTCTAATACATTCAAGGTAGCCCTTGGCTGCTCTCCCAGGTCGGAGAGTAGCCCAGGCTGTAGATCTCATAATGTCTTAATAGAAGAGCAAAGACATTATTTTTGTTTTGTGGAAATCGAGTGTGCATGAATCAGTTCTTGGGTCATCCAATGTCCTCCATTTCTGTGCCACATGTGGTCATGTCACCTTAGGCAAGGCAGGTCACAAACCCTAAGAAAGTTTTTTTGAGGGTTGAATAGAGAAACATATATCAGAAAACATCTGTGTTTCATCAACGGTAGCCTTCAGCGTTGGGTTGGGACAGCTTATAGAGGGAAACGGTTCTGTTAGTCATCATCCTTCTGGAGACCTTTTATTAGTGCTTACTTGGGATTCATGGAGTTCCACTCTACCCATTATGTTTTCTTTGCAGCCATGCACAGGGAAATAGAATTCAAAATGTTTATATCTTTGCTTATAAATGACAACTTTTTTAGCACATTCTACGCAGGCCAGTGTCCTTGGGTGGATATGACCGTGACTGGCTTCCTTGATGTTGTCCAATCACTACAGTCCATACTAGGATAATGCAGATGAACAGTCCTTAGAGACGTCTTTAGGATGGCCTGGCTACCGCTGTCTTTTGTGATAATGAGGGCATGGAATGGGCCTGAGTGTTCTGCTTAGTTCAGACCGGTCCCTGCGGCTCTGCTTCCCTCTTCCAGTCCCTGAAGCTCTGCTTACTCCTTTTCTAAATATCTATTTCCTTCCCTGTTCCCAGCCATCTACACACAATGGCGGGCTTTCACAGAGGGCACGTGCATCTCATTTCCATACCTTCCTTCCTTTCTTCTCTACCTCTCCCCACACCCACACAAGCCAGGATTAAGTAAGACCCTCACTGTTCTCATGTTCCAGTGAAATACCATGGCCTGCATCACAGCTAACTCTGTGACAATGAACCTTGGGGGATGTAAGATGCTAGAATGACTGGAAGAATGTCCCAGTATCAGCACCTGCTGGGGGGGGGGCGGGGAAGTGAAGTGGTGGTGATCAGGTACCAGTTCAAGCAACGTGGGAACTGCCTTATCTTACCTAAGAAGATTTGCTGTTTGCATTCAAGAATTTTACGATGCTGTTTGTCTATTACAGAACAAGACCCTAACCTCTCATTACAATCAACCACTGTTAATACCTGCTGCTGCTGCTGCTTTAATTCCAACCTCAGCACATTTGCCTCATCTCCATCCAATTCAACCAGGTTCAGATCCTGGGTTCTCTACCTACAAAGCCATCCATGTCAGACACTGTCCTCATCCTTATGGGAATCAATTTCTTTATATCACTCCTGTGTCACCACCTTAATACTTCCAGGGGGTAAAGAGGGCACTCTTACCTGTGTTACAGAAGTTTAGCCCTGACTCTGTGATATCTCCAGAGATTTTTCAACTTGGTTACTGAGAAAACTTTATTAAAAAATATCTGGTTCTGATTTTATTAATCAGAATTGCAATATATAATCTCTCTCTCTCTCTCTCTCTCTCTCTCTCTCTCTCTCTCTCTCTTTCCCTCTCCCTCTCCCTCTCTCCCTCTCTGTCTCTCTCTGCCCCCCTCTCTCTCTCTGTCCCTCTCTCTGCCTCTCTCTCTCTCCCTCTCTGTCTCTCAGTATCTATAATTAAGGCAAAAACTGAGGGTATCTGAGGGAACCAGCAAGATGGGAATGTGGGAAGGAAGTCAGCTAGAATGTGTCTTAGCACAGTTGAAGCCCATTTTTACAATAGCCTGCTAAAGCATTAAAAATAAACAAAAAGTAATCACTGTGGGAAGGGCAGTGGAGTCTGGGAACCAGGGCAGTCGTTACCATCGTTTGGGGCCAGACTGATGGATAGGTGGCCTAGGTTGGGAAGCAAAGCTCAACACTGCTAGCGCAGCCCTGTCACCCCCTCTCTGCCTTGAGCCACACATTGCATTTTTGTCCAGACTTGAAGCTGTCTCCCAGTTCTCACTTTATAAATAATCCAGTTGTTTGGGGGTGCTGGGGAATTTTCTACTCATGCAATATGTGTTTGGAACTCTCTAGACACTTTGGGCTTCAAAGCTGACTTTCTACCAATAACCTTACCTTCCAGTTTGACTAACCAGGACTTTGCATATAAAATCCTGGGCATCAACCGATTTATTATAAAAGAGCGCTCGAATTATGACTTCAGTGTCCCCGAGTTGAAATTAGATGGTTTGAATTGTCTCCTAAATGTGTTTAAAACTCAAAGTGGAGGAGGGCATCTTTGATATAAGCTAACACATGGTTTTCCCATATGTGAGATCTTTTGGTGTTAGGATGCCAGAGTGACAAAGGTGATGGATTCTAAGACTTCCTGGAGCCTAGCATCTGTCCATTTTCTCACTGGTACAGGGGAGACACTGTCCCAGGCCCCTAGCCTTCCAGAGGAGTAGTGTTCTCATCCTTTAGAGGATATCAGAATTATCTGGGATGCATTGACAAGAGAACTGAACCTCCATATCTTCCTGGAAAATACATATAATTGGTTTACAACAGCACAGGAAACTTGGTGGAAAACATCCTATATGATTGCAACAAGCAGGTTCAGTACACATGTCATGGGGACCTTAGGAGCCTGGATTCTTCAAACAAGAGATGGTGTCTTCATATTAATGAATTAAAAAGAAAGCATAAGAGATATATTCTGTGTCCCTCAGGTAAGAGCTACCTGGGGATGACCATGAATGGGCTGGGATGATGATATGGGAGAAAACTGCCTGCTCTGTGAGCATGAGAGCCTGCTTTGGGGTCCCCATTTAAAAGCTGGGCACAGTGGCCCACACCTGGAGCCCCAGGGCTCAGGAGTTGGGAACAGACAGATGGGGGGGCTAATTATCTCTGTATAGAATTTAAAGACAGAAGCATCTGGTTCTTACTGGTTCTTGACTCTGCTGTCACTCAATGGGGTTCAATAATAAAACCCACCTCAAAATAAGGTGAAAATCAACAGAGGAAGACATATGGCATTGACTTCTGGCCTCCTCTCAAACATATATGAGTGAATGTATGGACACATATGTGTATAAATCAGAGACAGAGAGAAAGAAAGAGAGAGAGAGAAACAGAGAGAAACAGAGAAACAGAGAGACAGAAGAGGAGGAGGAGGGGGAAGAGAGGAGAGGAAGAGGAGGAGGAGAGGAGAAGGAGGAGGAGAAGGGGGAAGGAGGAGAGAGAGAAAGAGGAGGAGGAGGGGGAGGAGGAGGAGAAGGAGAAACAACAATGTAGAATTAAGCTGTCCACAGACAGAGTGCCTGGGAAGGTGGTTGTTCAAAAAGAGATTTTGGCATCAGCTGGGAATCAATATTAGGCCTAAACTGTGCTAGGCAACACTCTTTCCACAGTCTATACAACTAGATACTAACCATTACTACCTCAGAATCTGACTCATTTGAACACAGCTTTCCTGCAGATGTAATTGGTTGAGCTATGGTCACCATGGTTGATTACCGGCTGGCATGCTTAGTATCTTTATCCCAGGATAAAATGTAGACAGATGTAGAATGCATGTAAAGATAAAGGCAGACTGGGTGAATGTTCCTATAAGCCAAAGAATGCCAAAGATGGACATCAAGCCAGCAGGAGCTCGAATACCACAGGGTCGATCTCCCCTTCCCCCTTACAGTCCTATACAAGCAGCTAACCTTATTGAGACCTTGGTACTAGACTTTAGACTTTTAGGACTCTGAGATGATATTCTTTAGATGTCAGATCCAGCCTTTTTTATGAAGCCCTGCAAACTAGCATGTCAGCTCTGTGCATTTAAGATCTCTTTGAGCAGAGAGTTTCAGATAGTTCGATCAGAGACAGAGGAGCAGTGAGAAAAGAACCAGCACTGTTGAACACCTACTATGTTCCCAGTACACTGGGGAGTGTGATAAGTAAAGCCCATCACAACTTAATAGCCATGAGAGGTTTACCTGACTGATTAAATAAAGTATATCTAATTACAGAGGAGACAACTTAAGGGAAGGTCATTTAGCTAGAAAATGAGTCATACACAATCAGACAGACAAAAGGAAAGGGAAACATTTCTAACTGTAATCTATGCGTTCAGTGGAGGAGAAATGACTTCTACTTGGGGTTAGAGAGAAAGTGTTTAGAGAGTGCCTGAGTTCACTCACAGACTGTCACAGACTATGTACGACTTAGACTCCAGATGTTTGTTTTCTTACAGTTCTGGAGGGCAGAAGTCCAAGGTGAAGGAGTCAGTGGCTTGCCTTCACCTGACATTTCTCCATGGCTGTTTCATCAGAGCCTTCCATGGCTAGTTTCCTGTGAACACACATGCCTGGTATCTCCTCGTGTTCCCAGCTCTCCTTTATGTGTCTAAAATTTCTTTCCTTAAAAGAACATCAGCACTGGGATTAGATCCAACAAGAATGACTTCATTTTTCTCTCAATTGCCACTTAAAGGTCCTTTCTCCAACTACACTCACAGTCTAAGATACTGGAGATTAGGACTTCAAGAGGTCATTTGAAATTACAAAATTCAACCCCTATGCAGGGGGACCACAACAGACTTCAGGAAAAGAGGTCAGTGGTCTTTATAGGGGAGGGAAGCTTGAAAGGTATGTACTGTGTCAAAGAGCAGTCACACTGCCCTAATGGTCCTACCATACACACTCTGTCATTATCTACCTTTGACAGATTCAATATATTCCATTGTCTGACTTTCTGTAAACTAATAGAGATCCATCTCTAGTATAAGTGTGTGAATGTACCCAAGAGCTTTATGCTTTGCTGGTGTGTGTGTGTGTGTGTGTGTGTGTGTGTGTATGTGTGTGTCTGAAGTATGCAGATGATGGGTATTCAAAAGTTTCTACCCTCACCGATTAGAAACTACTAGAGCAATTTTTCATGAAAGAAAAGCAGTTTTCGTCAAATTATTTAGATGAATAAGAAGGAAAGTAAAATAGTTGTGTTCTGTGTCACCAAGGGTAAGAAACGCATAGGAAAGAAAAGTAACGATCAAAGCTGTTCACAGGTAGACAGCAGGGACTTCCGAGAAGGTGATCATTTCTCTTCACTTGATCCAAAGACTAAGGGGCTTGAACATGAGATTATCAACCTTAAGTAGACCTAAAGATTTTTCATCTGTAAGATGGCATAGCAATACTAATCAAAACCCTTATCTCATGTGATAGATAGGAATATTGGGTCAGGACAGCAATGGCACCCAATCAAAGTTAGCCTCCCCCATTTATTCAAAGCCCTATAGCTGGTCATGTAGTGGTCACAAATGTGTAAACAAGGAATAGATTGTCAGTATTCCTTAGAGCTTATGCAGACAAAGATGTAAACTGTAATGCGATTCATGTAGTTGAAAGCATAGAGCTGGGCACTGGGTGACAGCAGAGTCAGGAACCAGTACAAACCAGATGCTTCTGGCATTGGATTCTTCACAAAATTAGTTTTAAAAGACTTTCCAAGAGAAAGACAAGTCAGGAAATCAAGTAAAAACAACTCTGGAGATCCTTCCACCTATTCATGGGAAACCATAAACTGTTAACCATGTCATGTGGACAAATGACATGTACCTTGGTCACTGGCTGAAGTCAGGCATGGGGCAACTCCTGCCAGGACACAACTGGCTGATCCTAGGTTGACACTGTCCATCACAGACTGGCCAGAAATAACCAAAAAGCCAGGAGGAGGCAGCACTCCTTGTGACAAGAAGCACACACAAGAATTACACACACACACACACACACACACACACACACACACACATGTGCCCTTTGGGTTTGTGGAGTAAGACTCATTGTAATGGCCTGTGGCCTAACTAGCTTGCTCAAACAAGATAAGGTGATGTAATTTGGTGTGTCATTAAACAGAGATGGCAAAGTCACCAGAAAGATATAATTGGTGTCTGCGGAGCACAGAATAGTGGCTAGAAAGTTTTCAGGAGCTTAATTATGGAAAATAGGGATGGGAAAAAAATCACCCACAATTCCTTTCTGCAGCTGAAGAAGGAGGAATACTGAGAGGAGATTGGTTCATCTAATTATACATAGAGACCTTAAACCTGGGCTGAGATTCTCCTGGGCTCCAATATCTACCTCTGTGATTTCTCCACATGTTCCGGGTCCTATCTTTCCCCTCTTCACCTTGACTCACTCAGTAGGGCCTTGCCTGGGTGACCTTTCCTCTTCAGGGTTTCTATGATACCATAGCCTCTATCTTGTCCTAAGATTCCACAGGAAATCTTTTCCGAGCTTGCACTTGCTCCCAATTGAATGAGGGTTATGTTTTCCCTCTCTTCAAGTTCAGTGTTCAGGGTCCCACAACTGTGGCCCTCTATTCTCCCTACCCAACTGGAAGGCAAAGATTGAAGAGCTAGGTCTAGCATGCAGCAACCGGCACGTGATGAGCTGAGTGTGTGACGGCTCCCTCGTGTTGGTGTACATCCTAGGAGTAGAGGACAAGTGGAGGAGCAGCTGCCAGAGATCCTTTAGGACCTTTGCATTGTCCTGGTCAGCAAGGATTTGTGAGGTCATCTTACTTCCGAAGGAAATGAATTCTTCTTCAACATAAATATAAAGCAATTCTAAGAGCCTAGCATCTAATTCTCCTTTGAATCAGAAAGTTGTTTTCCCAGGGGGATGCTGGTCTCCTGTGACCTTCCAGGGGATGTTGGCTCCATGTGTAGGTTTCTTTTATCCACTGTAACTGCTCTCAGCTTCTTATATGGGATCCTATGAAATACCCCAAAGGACTTCATCCGCCTCCCGTGACCTTGCTGTAGCAAAGCCACTGATGCCTCTTTTTAAGAGTTTTCTCTGAGTTAGAAAATCCCAGGAGTTGGTACCTTAGGTTGAATTACCATGTACTAGCCAGGTGTAAAAGACTGAGAGAGGGGAACACTGAGATGAGATAGGAAAAAAAAAAGGTCATTGAAACTAAGAGAGGGAAAAGAGAAAGGTGACACCCTGTGACTCATCCTTTAACTTGTTACTGAGCCAGTGAGGTCTATGGAAAATAAGAGAGTGTTCCACTCCAGTGACTTCCAAATCTGCCAGGATGTTAGATTCATCTGTGGAGATTTTTTTAAATGCATAAATACATGAAATTTATACACCATGAGCTAGATGTTTAAGGGCAAATCACAGACATTGTGATTTATTAAAACTTCCCTGGCAAACCTAATATTCAGGCCAATGAGAGAAATACTGATGTGAATGAGCTCAATGCTGTGATGGTGTGGTCTTTCTCACCCTTAATACTTTGAGTGTGGAGGTAGGAAGGCATGCTGATTATGTGTCTAGGATGCAGAAAGCCTGGGTCTTATCCTTAGCAACACAGAAAGCAAACAAAAGTTTACTTTGACTTTGGGGTACATTAAGCAGCCATAAGTACCTTTAAAATATTTTATTACATTTTGTTTAGTCTCTCTCTCTCTCTCTCTCTCTCTCTCTCTCTCTCTCTCTCTCTCTTTCTTACTTTGTATGTGTGTTTATCTTTATGTGTATGTGCATGTTCCTCTCATTATGTCTTTATGTGCATGTGTGTGTGTGTGTGCATCTCTATCACTTTATCTTTGTTTCTGTGTCTCTTATCTCTCTATGTCTCTCTGTCTTTCTCTGTCTCTTTATCTTTCTCTCTGTGTCTCTCTGTGTCTGTGTGTGTGGTGTGTGTCTGTGTGTGTGTGTGTGTGTGTGTGTGTGTGTGTGTGTGCGCACATATATCCCATAGCTTTTGAATAGAGATCAGAGGAAAACCTACAGTGTGGTATTGACTCTCTCCCTAGAGCGTGTGGGTTGTGGAAACTCAAACTCAGACCATCAAAGGCTCAGCAGCCAGAGCTATTACCATGGGAGCAACCTGCCAGACCATGAATACCTGCTTGATGGGACTTGTGTTGATGGAGTTTGAGAACTGGTCCACTCTTGGATTGACAGCTTTCCTAATGAGCAGTGCCGTTACCCACCATGGACACCCAGCTCGCCTCCTCGCAGTGGTCTGCCTTTCAGAAAATGAACTCATCTATGATATACCCAAACTGTACCCTGCCATCTTTTTCCATCTCTCAGCATTAGGACTCAAAGCATAGGCCTGGGAACAACCTCTGCTTTGTTTCCAGTCATCTTATATCAGCAGCACGGAAGCCATGAGAGACAGGGGCTATTTTCCAACATTTTGGAGCTAGCACGTGAGTGAGAAGGGAGAATAGACACTTTGCAACTGACTGCTCCTGGCTTCAAATCCAAGCTCCAATATTTCCTGGCCCTGTGACGTTGTCAATTATTTATATGATCTATAAAAGCAGGAACCTCCACTTTATTATAGAAAGAGGACAATAATAGCATCTGGCTCACACAGAAGTGGGAAAACTGTAAATGTAAGAGTGTTTGTTACTAAGCGATCCCTACACTTGAGATTCCTCCCTGTCTTCCCCAGGGCCCACCGTGGTCCACGCACATTGCTGATGAAGAAATGAGTTGCTTTGAGACTCAATGGAGAAATTATTGGGTTCTGTGTGCCACGATTTAACAAAACCCAGCATGAAAACTTCAGTTTCCTACTTGAGTAATAAGTGGCTTGCAAGAGTCATACTTTATAGAGTCTTAATTAATCATTTATTGGGGACTTGGCTATAAAAGGCAATCACCTTGGGGTACAGGCACAGAATGAAAACACTAATTACCCTGTTGCACAAACCTAGTCAGCACTGGAAGTTCCATGGAAACAGGAGCCTGTCAATCCAGCATTTGTTAGAGCTGGTCCAGCCCGGAGATGCCTGTGTGGAACAGGTCCTTCCATTCCCTACCTGGAAGCCCTTCCCTGCAGACAGCGAGTCTGGGTAGTCGGGCAGAAAGGCACCCTTTATTGGACAGCACCCCAGCTCCAGGCACTGCTCTGCATCCATTTAGGTAGATCTTCACAGCATCCATTTAGTTTTAGAACAATGAGGAGAAAAAAAGAATAAGAGAGTTTAAGGGGCACCCAATATGCCCACTCCTGTTATTCAGCAAGTGACAAGGACAACACTCACACTTGACACCCTCAACAGTGTCTTGCCTCACATGGAAGGCTTGAGGGTTTACTGAAATGGAAGGTCTTGAGTCGTGTCTTTCTTTCGGGCCAGAAATGGATCTAAAAGCTGGGCGGGGACAAACTCCATATTGTTTAGCTGGCCTTTGCCTTGAAAAAAAAAAACCCAAGAAAGCCAACTAACGAAGAGGTGATTTATTTTGGCACGTGGTTTAAGTCTGTGGTCACTAGGCCCCATTGTTTTCAGGCCTGTGGTGAGGCATCCCTTCATGGTGAAAGCACATGTCAGGAGAAACCCTTGTCATATAGTAACAGAGAAGCAGAGAGAGGATTTTAATATTCTCTTCAAGGGAACACCTCCAAAGATCTAACTTCCTTCATATCTTAAAGGAGCTACTGCTTCCCAATAGTACTGGTACTGACGACCAAGACTTCAGAATGAGGGCCTGTGGGTGGATTTGAGATTGGAAACTCTAATGCTACACACGGTGACAAGATACAAAACTCCTTAGAGTTGAGATTTGGAGGGAGAAACAGAGAAGATGCTGGTAGGACTAGAGACACATGCCAGTCACTAAAGACATGTGAGCATCCTTTCTGCTCTGATAGAAGCAGCAGCTTTAACCTTTTATGACTTCACTAGAGCAGGTGGATAGCAACCATGACCGTGATGCCCCTTAGACAGCCGACTCAAATCTTCTCTCCTCGGAAGAACATGTCTCCATTTATAATCTTGGAGGAAAGATTGCCTCTCCTGGGATCCTGTGTCCTCATATTTTCAAATTGTTTTCATTTATGACCTGCCCCTGATCTGAAAATTGATATCCAAAGTTCAAATAGGTGAGAAATCCCATATTCTACTCATTATTCCTTCATTCTTTCAATTATGGCCACCATGGTTTTATTTTGGACTCCTTTATATCCTAGATGCTGTGCTCCACCCTGCCCCTGTGTACCAGTGGTTCACTGACCCATCCCTGGTTTCATTGTAGTAACTATTACTTATCTTATCACATTTTTTTCCTCTTTTATTATTTTCGTTACTCTAACAAATCAATTCAAGGAAGGAGGGATGTATTGTGACTCACTGTTGGGGGAAACATAGTCCATCATGGGGGTAGGCATGGCAGCAGGCAGCTTGGGAGTGAGAGACTCTTCCTCCTCCTGTCTGTATGGAACAGGAAGCAGGGGGAGCCAGAAGAGGGCTATGCACCAAACATCAAAGGCTGTCTCACTCGTGACACACCTCCCCAGTTAGGTACCACTTCCCAAAGACCCAACAGTCTTCTAAAGCAGCACCATCAGCTGGGGTGCAAGTATTCAAATACGGGAGCCTGTTGGGGACATTCCACCTTTAAGCCACGATGTCTCTAGTTTAGTACATTATTTCTCAGCTAAACCTCCTAACACACTCTTCAGATTTGACTAAAGCCTACTCCACAAGAGTCACTCCTTTGTCTCTTATTTTGTCTATCTCGGTTACATTCTGTGTACTTGGCACCCAAAATTCTCATTTTCGTAATCAAATAATAAAGAAAAGAAGAATTGCACTAGGCTTGGCAAAGAATAGAGACTAAATGCTGGTCTGATTCTGCTTTCTTATTCTCTCTCTCTCTCTCTCTCTCTCTCTCTCTCTCTCTCTCTCTCCAACTCTCCATCAAATGTTAAGTGTCTATTTGCTGAAAACTAACGGTCACCTTCACCTCCCCCATGTGCAGGGATTTGAAGTCCACCCCCACCCACCTCCCGCTTTCAGTAACACTTGACATACATTGCAGGAGGCTCGTTTGTACTTTGCAGATAGAAACGGGGAGGTCCTAATCTGGAGCAGGGGAAACAAAGCCAGGCTGGAGCCTGTGTTTCTAATGTCAAGTGCCCACTTGCAAAGGCCATCTGGGTCCTCTTAGCCTCAGTCTCTTGATAAACAAGCGAGGGAAGAACTGGCCTCCCCAGATGAGAGCTGCAGGCTTCCCTGATTGAGCTCCTGTGAACAAGTCAGATATGTGGAAACGGGCTGATTTGGCATAGGGTTTGTCTCTGAGGTCATTTAGAAGCTGGATCCCAGATCTCTTTGAACTTATTCTATGAGAAATCCTACCAGTTGAAAAGAGCCAATGACCATTGCCACCTGCATCCTTTAAGTGCAACGTGTTGGGGGTAAAAAAAATAATAATAATTGAGATGCAACTGGAAGAAAAAAACATATAGTGCCTTTGTCTTCTCAGGGTGGCAGAAGTTGGCCTGCTTGGTCAAGGTGGGGGGCACGGTGGGAGTCAGTAGCAACAAGCGAGCTTCCTCTCCCTGGAACTATATTCTTGAAACACCACCGCTAGTGGCCTCTTCATGCCACTATGAAGGTATCCTGGCCAGAGTCTACAGTGCACATGTTTGTGAATTTAACCGTAGAAATATTAAGGTTGTCAAGCTGCAGGGAAAGAGTGAGCAAGAACGCGGATCTGAAGTTGACCCTCAGAAATGACTTAAAGTCCAAGCACAGATGCTTGGGACTATGATCTCTTCGCGGCGGGGCAGAGGTAGGCAGAAGCCAGGCTTGCTTGCTGGTGGTCCAGGGCTATCTTGACTATCCGAAATCTGAACCAGCTTTGGGTTCAGTGGGACACCCTGTCTCAGAAGGTATAATGGAATGATTATTTTGGTGATATCAAGTCTCTAATCTGTAAAGTAAACAGCCTTGTTCTGGTGGTGAGACTTGGAAGGTTCTGCCTATGAGCACTTTAGAGCATTCAACTTGCAGATTATCAGCATCCGGGCAGAGCAAGACGTTTGGGGACCACACAGTGCAGGTGGCCCAAGGCAGAAGCCTTGATTACCCTGGATGAGGAGAGACCAAGCCTCTTGTTTAATTAGCAGGCTCAATGCAGCATGATTTCTTCTTCAGCATCACATAAGCCTGGAGAACATTGTGGTTTCCCGGGAGCGAATGTTTCTCCACCTCCTTCCCGCCGCATGCTCAGCTAGCTAATTTCCAAGCAGAGGATCCAGGCTACAGGGAGATCAGGTTTACACCCTAATCCCTAGGAAACTTTGCCTCAGCTCCCTAGTTCATTCCAACCCAAGGTGAAAGGAAACTGAGAGTTAGCTAACGCCAAAACAGGCAATCAAACCAGCATGGACCAGAACCAGGCTGTGTCACCATGGGCTTTCCACACCAGCGCTGCAGTTAACACCTGGGAGGCCTTTGATTCTTACATTAGCCAAACATGCTATAAAGCCTGAGCTCCCTTAGGTCCACAGAAATCCTCCTGTGGCAGGGGGAGGCAGAAGCCTGTCACAAAGAAGCCATTCAGCCCTGCAAAGCCTTCTTGCTTGGGCCTCTGAGGAGAGACTTGATGTAAATCTTCCCAGGAATGCATTGGCTGTTCCCGGGTCCATCCTTGCAGACTCTGGGTAAGCTGCTCTGAAATCCCCAGCAGCCGAGAGAGTACATTTCCAAGCCACCCTTGCAGGCAGATGGAAGGTGATGGGATTTCAGGAGATGTGGGTTTCTTTGTGTTCCAGTGGTTGGATAATATTAAGACTTTGAAAAGCCAATAGTTGCTAACTTACCTTATGTGGAAGGAAGCGCTATCTGTCTATCATACGTAGACTATGTTCAAATAAGAGAGCTATAGATAAGACAGGACCCCATGTTCACAAATACAAAATCCAAAGAATTGCAGGAGCATGTATGTGTGTGTATGTTACACACACACACACACACACACACACACACACACAGAGAGAGAGAGAGAGAGAGAGAGAGAGAGAGAGAGAGAGAGAGAGAGAGAATATATTAAACTGGCTACCTTGGAGAAGTCAAATCATGCTTAAATTTATAATTAGGCAAGTAGGTAACATGTCTTCATTTATGAAGCCAGTGATTTTCTGCTCGCTTGGAGATGCACATCTCCTCATGTCTCCCCATCACCTCTCCCCTTCCACAGAGCCGCCCTTTCCTTCCTCCAGCTGCCTAAGCTTGGCTCCATCTGAGCTGAGAGGCAGTCCTACTTCAGGCTTTATAAGATTTGTCACCAGCAATGTGTTCCCTAGCCACAAGTTTCCCTTCACTACACAGTCTTTACAACATGGCTTCTTCCAGTGATTTTAAAAGCCTTTCTCACGACAACATGCAGGGAACAGTCTTGAAAGGTCAGACCCAGCGCTCTTCCCAGAGGAATAATTACAATGAAATTAAACTTCTTTGCCTGCTCTGTAATGATTCCATTAGGTGGCTTCTATGAGTGTCCAATAACAATGTTTACTGAGGTTGCCACATGTTAATTTCTCTTCTCCAAATATTATTCTGATTTTTTTTGTTGTTTTTTTTATTTTTTAATTTAAATTTTTATTTTCTTTTTTTTTAATTTTTATTTTTTTATTTTTTTTTAGTTATTTTTATTTTCTATATTCTATGTTTACATTTCAAAGGCTTTCCTCTTTCCCAGTTCCCACCCACCATAGTTCCCATAGTTCTTCTCCCCCCCCCAACTATTCCCCAATCATTCCCCCTCCCCCCTCGGTTTCTTTACTAAACTGGATGCAATCTTTACATGCCCAGGGTCCTCTCCTTTCTTCTTCTTGGGAATCATTTGACTTGCTATTTGTGTCTTGAGTATTTAGTGCTTCTGGGCTCATTAATATCCACTTATCAGTGATTGCATTTCATGTGCATTCTTTTGTGATTGGGTTAGCTCACTCAGGATGATATTTTCCAGGTCTAACCATTTACCTACAAATTGCATGAATTCATTATTTTTAATTGCTGAGTAGTATTCCATTGTATAAATATACCACATTTTCTGTATCCATTCCTCCTTTGAGGGATATTTGGGCTCCTTCCAATTTCTGGCTATTATAAACAAGGCTGCTATAAACATAGTGGAGCATGTGTCTTTATTGCATGTAGGGGAATCCTCTGGGTATATGCCCAGGAGTGGTATGGCAGGGTCCTCTGGAAGTGACATGCCCAATTTTCTGAGGAACCGCCAAACTGATTTCCAGAGTGGTTTTACCATTTTGCAATCCCACCAACAGTGGAGGAGTGTTCCTCTTTCTCCACATCCTCGCCAGCACTTGTTGTCTCTTGAGTTTTTAATCTTAGCCATTCTGACTGGTGTGAGGTGGAATCTCAGGGTTGTTTTGATTTGCATTTCCCTGATGACTAATGATGTTGAACATCTCTTAAGGTGTTTCTCAGCCATCCGAATTTCTTCTGGTGAAAATTCTTTGTTTAGCTCTGTGCCCCATTTTTTGATAGGGTTATTTGGTTCTTTGCGGTCTAACTTCTTGAGTTCTTTGTATATATTGGATATTAGCCCTCTGTCGGATGTGGGGTTGGTAAAGATCTTTTCCCACTTTGTTGGTTGCCGTTTTGTCCTTCGGACAGTGTCCTTTGCTTTGCAGAAACTTTGTAATTTTATGAGGTCCCATTTGTCGATTCTTGATCTTAGTGCGTACGCTATTGGTGTTCTGTTCAGGAACTTTTCCCCTGTGCCCAAGTCCTCCAGGGTCTTCCCAAGTTTCTTTTCTAATAGTTTCAGTGTGTCTGGTTTTATGTGGAGGTCCTTGATCCACTTGGAGTTGATCTTAGAGCAAAGAGATAAGAGTGGGTCAATTCGCATTCTTCTGCATGTTGACCTCCAGTTGAACCAGCACCATTTGTTGAAAAGGCTATCTTTATTCCATCGGATGGTTGTGGCTCCTTTATCAAAGATCAAGTGACCATAAGTCTGTGGGTTAATTTCAGGGTCTTCAATCCTGTTCCATTGATCTGTTTGCCTGTTGCTATACCAATACCATGCAGTTTTTAACACAATTGCTCTGTAGTACTGCTTGAAGTCAGGGATATTGATTCCCCCAGAAGTCCTTTTATTGTTGAGAATAGTTTTAGCTATCCTGGGTTTTTTGTTGCTCCAGATGAATTTGAGAATTGCTCTTTCTAGATCTATGAAGAATTGAGTTGGGATTTTGATGGGGATTGCATTGAATCTGTATATTGCTTTTGACAAGATGGCCATTTTTACTATATTGATCCTGCCAATCCAGGAGCAAGAAATATTTTTCCATCTTCTGAGGTCTTCTTCGATTTCTTTCTTCAGGGACTTGAAGTTCCTGTTGTACAGATCTTTCGCTTGTTTGGTTAGAGTTACGCCAAGATACTTTATGTTGTTTGTGGCTATTGTGAAGGGTGTTATTTCCCTAATTTCTTTCTCAGCCTGCTTGTCCTTTGAGTACAAGAAGGCCACTGACTTGCTTGAGTTAATTTTATAACCTGCCACTTTGCTGAAGTTGTTTATCAGCTGTAGAAGTTCTCTGGTGGAGTTTTTTGGGTCGCTTAGGTAAACTATCATATCGTCTGCAAATAATGATAGTTTCACTTCTTCCTTTCCAATTTGTATCCCTTTGACTTCCTTATGTTGTCTAATTGCTCTTGCTAGAACTTCAAGTACTATATTGAAAAGATATGGAGAGAGAGGGCAGCCTTGTCTAGTCCCTGATTTTAGTGGGAATGCTTCAAGTTTCTCTCCATTTATTTTGATGTTGGCTACTGGTTTGCTGTAGATTGCTTTTACTATGTTTAGGTATGGGCCTTGAATTCCTGCTCTTTCCAAGACTTTTAGCATGAAAGGATGCTGAATTTTGTCGAATGCTTTTTCAGCATCTAATGAGATGACCATGTGGTTTTTTTCTTTCAGTTTGTTTATGTAGTGGATTACATTGATGGATTTCCGTATATTGAACCATCCCTGCATCCCTGGGATGAAGCCTACTTGATCATGGTGGATGATCGTTTTGATGTGCTCTTGGATTCGGTTAGCAAGAATTTTATTTAGTATTTTTGCATCTATATTCATAAAAGAAATTGGCCGGAAGTTCTCTTTCTTTGTTGGATCTTTTTGTGGTTTAGGTATTAGCGTAATTGTGGCTTCGAAGAATGAGTTGGGCAGTGTCCCTTCTGTCTCTATTTTGTGGAATAGTTTGGAGAGTATTGGTGTTAAGTCTTCTTTGAAGGTCTGGTAGAATTCTGCACTAAAACCATCTGGTCCCGTACTTTTTTTGGTTGGGAGGCTTTCTATAACCCCTTCTATTTCTTTAGGGGTTATGGGACTATTTAGCTGGTCTACTTGATGCTGATTTAATTTTGGTATTTGATATCTGTCTAGGAAATCGTCCATTTCCTCCAGATTTTCCAGTTGTTTTGAGTATAGACCTTTGTAGTAGGATCTGATGATCTTTTGAATTTCCTCAGTTTCTGTTGTTATGTCTCCCTTTTCATTTCTAATTTTGTTAATTTGTATACTGTCTCTGTGTCCTTTGGTTAGTCTGGCTAAGGGTTTATCTATCTTGTTGATTTTCTCAAAGAACCAGCTCCTGGTCTTGTTGATTCTTTGTATGGTTCTCTTTGTTTCTATTTGATTGATTTCAGCCCTGAGTTTGATGATTTCTTGTCTTCTACTCCTCCTGGGTGAATTAACTTGTTTTTCTTCCAGGGCTTTAAGGTGTGCCATTAAGCTGCTAGTGTATGCTCTCTCCAGTTTCTTTTTGGATGCACTTAGAGCTATGAGTTTTCCTCTTAGCACTGCTTTCATTGTGTCCCATAGATTTGGGTAGGTTGTACCTTCATTTTCATTGAATTCTAAAAAGTCTTTGATTTCTTTTTTTATTTCTTCCTTGACCAAGGTGTCATTGAGTAGAGTATTGTTCAGTTTCCATGTGTATGTGGGCTTTCTGTTGTTTTTGTTGCTATTGAAGACCACTCTTACTCCATGGTGATCTGATAAGAGGCATGGGATTAGCTCGATCTTCTTGTATTTGTTGACATCTGTCTTGTGACCGATTATATGGTCTATTTTGGAGAAGGTACCATGCGGTGCTGAGAAAAAGGTATATTCTTTAGCTTTAGGATGAAATGTTCTATATATATCTGTTAAATCCAATTGGTCCAGAGTTTCAATTAGTTTCACTGTGTCCCTGTTTAGTTTCTGCTTTCCTGATCGGTCCATTGAGGAGAGTGGGGTGTTGAAGTCACCCACAATTATTGTGTTAGGTGTAATGTGTGCTTTAAGCTTTAGTAAGGTTTCTTTTACGAAGGAGGGTGCCCTTGCATTTGGAGCATAGATGTTCAGTATTGAGAGCTCTTCCTGGTGGATTTTCCCTTTGGCCAGCAAGAAGTGACCTTCTGAGTCTCTTTGGATGATTTTAGGTTGAAAGTCAATTTTATCTGATATTAGAATGGCTACTCCAGCTTGTTTCCTGAGACCATTTGCTTGTAAAATTGTCCTCCAGCCTTTTACTCTAAGGTAGTGTTTGTCTTTAACACTGAGATGTGTTTCCTGTATGCAGCAAAATGTAGGGTCCTGTTTCCGTATCCAGTCTGTTAATCTATGTCTTTTTATTGGGGAATTGAGTCCATTGACGTTAAGAGATATTAAGGAATAGTAATTATTACCTCCAGACATTTTTGAAATTATATTTATTTATCTTATTTATTTTTTATATTCGAGAGGTTATCTTCTTTTGGGTTTGATGAGAGGAGGTTTCTATCTTGCTTCTTCCCGGGTGTAGTTTCCGTCCTTGTCTTGGTGTTTTCCCCCTATTATCCTTTGTAGGGCTGGATTTGTGGAGAGATATCTTGCAAATTTGGTTTTGTCATGGAATACCTTGATGTCTCCATCAATGGCAATTGAGAGTTTTGCTGGGTAAAGTAGTTTTGGCTGAAGTTTGTGTTCTCTTAGAGTTTGCATGATATCTGCCCAGGATCTTCTAGCTTTCATGGTCTCAGGTGAGAAGTCTGGTGTTATTCTGATAGGTCTTCCTTTATATGTTACTTGGCCTTTTTCTCTTGCTGCCTTTAGTATTCTTTCTTTGTTTATTACATTTGGAGTTTTGATTATTATGTGACGGGATGTATTTCTGTTCTGGTCCAGTCTGTTTGGGGTTCTATAGGCTTCTTGTATATTCATGGGCATCTCTCTTCTTAGGTTGGGGAAGTTTTCTTCCATAATTTTATAGAAGATATTAGCTGGCCCTTTAACTTGTAAATCTTCACTCTCGTCTATACCTATAATCCTTAGGTTTGGTCTTCTCATAGTGTCTTGGATTTCCTGGATGTTTTGGGTTACCACCTTTTTGCATTTAGTATTTTCTTTGACTGTTGAATCAATGGTTCCTATGTTATCTTCGGCTTCTGAGATTCTGTCTTCTATCTCTTGTATTCTATTGTTGATACTTGCGTCTATGGCCCCTGATTTCTTCCCCAGGTTTTCTATCTCCAATGTTGTCTCCCTCTGTGATTTCTTAGTTGTTTCTACTTCTGTTTTTAGTATCTGGATGGATGTGCTCAGATCTTTCGCTTGCTTGATTGTGTTTTCATGTATTTCTTTAATAGATTTTTGTGCTTCCTCTTTCATAGCTTCTACTTGTTGGCCCACGTTCTTCTGTAGTTCTTTAAGTGACTTTTGTCTTTCTTCCTTATTGTCTTCTTCTCTTTGATCCATCTTCTCCTGCATTTCTTGAAGTGATTTTTGTATTTGCCTCGTAAAGGCTTCTAACTTTTGATCCATTTTCTCCTCTATTTCTTTACGAGATTTTTCTATGTGTTCAGCTACCAGCATCCTGACCAGTGATTTTATATCCAAGTCTTGTTTTTCTGGTGTTTTAGGGTATCCAGGGATTCCTGTTGTTGGAGAACTGGGTTCAGATGCTGTCATGTTGCCTTGATTTTTGTTAGTAACGTTCCTTCGTTTTCCTTTTGCCATCTGGTTATTTCTGGTTTTAGTTGGCCTTGTTGTCAGTGGCTGGTGTTTGAATCTCCTGTGAGGCTGGGCTCACCTGTTGTTTCTCTATTGGTGAATATGTGTGACTGCTGCTTTAAGGGGTCATAAGCTGGCTGCCACCCATGCGATTGTAGCCCCTGTTGGAGTCTGTCTACCTGGGCTTCTCCAGCTGTGTCCTGGTTGCAAGGAACTCCGAGAGCCTAGCAGATCCCCCGTGAGGGTCGCCCTGGAAGGGGTGTTTACCTGGGCCTTTCCAGCTGTGTCCTGGTTGCAATATGGAGGCCCGCTGCTACACCGCTGGTCTAGGGGCCGGCGAGCTGTTTGCAGAACGCAGCTTAGGTGCTCACCCGAGGGCGGGGATGTCCCACAGAGCCTGGGCCTTTCCAGCTGTGTCCTGGTTGTGATATGGAGGCCCGCCGCTACACCGCTGGTCTAGGGGCTGGCGAGCTGGTTGCAGAACGCAGCCTATGTGCTCACCCGAGGGCGGGGATGTCCCACAGAGCCTGGGCCTTTCCAGCTGTGTCCTGGTTGTGATATGGAGGCCCGCCGCTACACCGCTGGTCTAGGGGCTGGCGAGCTGGTTGCAGAACGCAGCCTATGTGCTCACCAGAGGGCGGGGATGTCCCACAGAGCCTGGGTCTTTCCAGCTGTGTCCTGGTTGCAATATGGAGGCCCGCCGCTACACCGCTGGTCCAGGGGCCGTCGAGCTGGTTGCAGAAGCAGCCTTGGTGCTCACCAGGGGGCTCGGGGATGTCCCACAGAGCCTAGGCGGGACTCCGCCTGCTTGGCTCCGAGACCCTAGCAGATACCCCCGTGAGTGTAGCCCTGGAAGGGGTGTTTACCTGGGCCTTTCCAGCTGTGTCCTGGTTGCAATATGGAGGCCCGCCGCTACACCGCTGGTCTAGGGGCCGGCTACACCGCTGGTCTAGGGGCCGGCGAGCTGGTTGCAGAACGCAGCTTAGGTGCTCACCCGAGGGCGGGGATGCCCCACAGAGCCTGTGCCTTTCCAGCTGTGTCCTGGTTGCAATATGGAGGCCCGCCGCTACACCGCTGGTCCAGGGGCTGGCGAGCTGGTTGCAGAAGCAGCCTTGGTGCTCACCAGAGGGCTCGGGGATGTCCCACAGAGCCTAGGCGGGACTCCGCCTGCTTGGCTCCGAGACCCTAGCAGATACCCCCCGTGAGTGTAGCCCTGGAAGGGGTGTTTACCTGGGCCTTTCCAGCTGTGTCCTGGTTGCAATATGGAGGCCCGCCGCTACACCGCTGGTCTAGGGGCCGGCGAGCTGGTTGCAGAACGCAGCTTAGGTGCTCACCAGAGGGCGGGGATGTCCCACAGAGCCTGTGCCTTTCCAGCTGTGTCCTGGTTGCGATATGGAGGCCCGCCGCTACACCGCTGGTCTAGGGGCCGGCTACACCGCTGGTCTAGGGGCCGGCGAGCTGGTTGCAGAACGCAGCTTAGGTCTATTATTCTGATTTAAACATGAAAATTTTTGTGGCGATGGTCCTGTGAAGAAATATTATCATGTGTCTGCTTTCAAAGGGGTGCTATTTCTTAGAAGAAATTTTGCCTTTCAAGTTGTCGTTTGGGATATAGTCACATTGAAAGGTAACAGAGGGCAAGGGATGTCTGGCTTCTTAAGGGAGAGAAAGGATTGACTACAAACCTTTCCAGAGAGGATGCAGGCTGAGGCCATGCATCAGGCTACAGAATTCAGGCTGGGAGAGCCTGACTCTTGAAATGTTGAGATATGAGAAGGGTCTAAGATTTTTACCCCCTTTGCATCCTAATAATTTTGCTGCTAAAACTTCATTGAAATAAGACTCCTGGGTCAGAAATGAATGAATTTCATTCCTGCCTTGGTCTCCTGGATCCCACTTTTCAAAGGTGCAATACATAGTTGTCGGGGTAGACGTGGTACACACAGTAGGTCTGCACCACAAGTAAGGAAACTCAAGGTCAGAGAACATGAATCTTTTATAATGGGCTTTAAGAAAATCAATTTCTATGTTCCCCTTGAGGTAGACCTTATCGTACTTATCTGACAATAAAGCAAGCTGCTTTTCACTCTCCAGGGTGGCACCGTATCTATCTACCGAGGGAGCCATCATGCCAGCCCCAAGACAGAAACTGTGCAGTGGTAAGCACATCAGAGGCCTGTTTATTCACTGATCAATAACTTAACTCCCCTGAGCTAATATTGTTTTGCTCAAAATAAACATAAAGTGCATCCGAAAGTACAGATATATAATATATTCACAGTAGCATTGTTTGCATACGTGGAATACCATAACCAAACATTCATATAACAAGGAATTTGGTTAGATAAACTCTTATGCATTCATACAAATGAGATCCTGGGAAGCAAGAACAATGAAAGACAAAGGTCTATATAAATTAATATTAAGTGTTTTGTGGACAAGAATTGGAAAAAAGAAATAAATGACATGTTTAGTTGCTATTCATTATGAAAAAAAGATGAAGAGGAAATTTTAAAAAGTGCATAAATGTGCTCGTTGCTCACACACACAAACACAGGATAAACAAGAACTTAATGTCGTTATCTACCTCACACAAAGAAGGGCGCGAACGGTGGCAGGCGGTGGATTGCAAGTGGGGTGGAAAGCAAAATGGAGACTGGACACTCTCTGAGGATATATTTTGATGACTTTTACAGCTAGGTTAATATTTTGCATAGCTTAAAAAGTAAAACCAGTAAGACTGAAAGGAAAATTGAAAATGAAATGCAAACACTAGCAAATAAACCTGGCTACATACAGATGAGTGGGGGGGGGGAAGCCACTAAAAAGGCAGTTCAAGCATAGCCTGTCTAACACAGGGTGAGTAATGAGTCCTCTGCATCAGAAACTGGCCCGCTCTCCATCTTCTCTGTGAACAGATGAACGATGGTAAGGTCTGTAGCCACACAATGTCTGATGCCCTATTCTGAAATTAACTTCAGCTACTGTGTAAACAAGAAAAGAGGAGCCTGAATTCCAGCAAAACACCGAATGACATTGAAATCTGATTTTTTTACACACCTTTCCTATGTCATAAATTTTTATTCCTTTTGTTTCCTTCTTCGACATATAAAAATGTAAAACAAACAAACAAAACCATTCTTGTCTCATGGCCAGTTTAAAAAAGGATTGGTCTAGATTTGGACCTTGATGTTGTTTACTGACCATTGTACTACATCATTTATTTATTTCATGTTGGTTCACTTTTTACTGTCAGTGAATATTTTTTATTAGATTTTTTTAATTTACATTTCAAATGTTATCCCCTTTCTTGGTTTCACCTCCAAAAACACCCTATCCCA
Organism: Apodemus agrarius; assembly: GCA_964023405.1. Taxonomy (NCBI): domain Eukaryota; kingdom Metazoa; phylum Chordata; class Mammalia; order Rodentia; family Muridae; genus Apodemus; species Apodemus agrarius. The sequence continues at coordinate 102,423,257 of OZ030011.1, read as the reverse complement.
TCCCTCCTTCCCCTACTGACCAAGCCACCCACTCCTGCTTCCCTGTCCTGGCATGTGGTAGAATAAAAGATCAGAATATATATACTCTGTGTCCTTATATCCGTGAGTAAGCAAATATTACTGCATGCAGTAAGATGGAGTTTTCATTGGTCCAGAGGTAGGTAGCATTTTAAAGGACCTGGCAGAGTTGGGCAAAGTGTATTTGCCGTAATATAAGACAATGGAATACTACTCAGCTATTAAAAACAATGAATTCATGACGTTCTTAAGGAAATGGATGGAACTAAAAAATATCATGCTGAGTGATGTAACCCAATCACAAAAGAACACATATGGTATTCACTCACTGATAAGTGGATATTAGCCCAGAAGTGTGGAATACCCAAGATAAAATTCACACACCAAACAAAGCTCAAGCATTGGCTGGCCTTCTTGGTCATCGAAGGGAGGAGAGGCCCTTGGTCCTGAGAAGGCTGGATGCCCCAGTATAGGGGAATCCCAGGACAGGGAAGCAGGAGTGGGTGGCTTGGTCACCTGCTTCTTTATTGCTGATTCCAAGCTTTTGACAGGCTCCAAATGTTCTCATGCAACCCAGGATGGTGTCTGTGGTTTTAGGCTTGCGTCTCTGTATACAAGGTAACTTCTGAATGAGCCCAGTGTCACCTCACAGTCAGAAAGTGTGTCCCACTTTCATCTCTCTTATTATTCACCCGTGTGCTCACTATCACCCTCTCATCTTAAACTGTGCCATGAGCTAAATACCTAGAGAGTGGCAGACCTTCATTTTATGACTTGTGAAACAAATGTTTCTCATCTCAATGTCAACCCTTTACTCTTAGATTTTTTTCCTTGCACCCTACCTTCCACCTATTTGAAACAAACTGCATTTTTTTCTCGCTCATATAAATGTGGAACAGGTGAAAATACCCTATCCAGAACATTCTCCCTCATTCTCTCCTGGCTTTGTGACAGATTTGCTCCTGGCATTACTCATTCTACCTAGTGGTTTTGCTTCTGCAGCTGGACACCCTGAGATCAAAGACAGACAAGCATAAAGCAGGCTGTTGTGTAAAAGGGGGGAAGTCACCCAAAGCAACCTGATAGTGGAGGTCCTGGGGATACCATGCATGAGCCAAGGACCTCATGTTCGGTCACACAGATGGGTGTCTTTGAGAGAGTGTCATTCGCAAGCTCCGACTTTGTTGAATAATATGGGATTTCTCAGAAGTACAGTTGGGAAGTCTGTCACTGAAGGCCTCCAAGCTCCTCCTGCCATAGCTAAGGATAACTCTTTCAGCGACTAGATGGCCATCCATCTAATTCCTCCCTTCCAAGAGGAGCACACTTTTGTCTTTTGATATGTTTCGTTGGTAGGTGTAGGTATAAAGATAGTATGATCCACACCTATGATTCTACAACAAATAAGGATTGGACCAGCATCAGGGTCTAACTACCTTCCATCTGAATGTAGCAGCATGTACCTTCCATATATAGACACCTTGCCTCCAGAAATATTAGGCTACTCATTGTCAACTGAGAGATTAAAGAGTGACATCAATAGATTCAGTGTGTGCACTAGCTCCTTGTCTGGTTGTTGTGATGAAACACTCTGACAAAAGCAACTTAAAGGAGAAAGGGTTTGCCAAGGCTCACAGTTCAGCATGCGTGCTCTAACACTGGAGAAGCTGTGGTAACAGGAGCTTGAAACAGATTCATGCACTGCGCCCTGGATCAGGAAGCATCGAGAGATGAAAGCTAGTTATCAGTTTGCCATCCTCCTTTTTATTTATCTTAGAACCCCAACTCATTCTCTGGAGTACATTGGTGCTTCCCACAGTTGAGGTGGGCCTTTGCACCTCAATTAATCTAATGGAGATAAGCCCCACAACAGGGAAGAAGGTATATCTCCCAGGTGACTCTAGATCCAGTCAAGCTGTCAATTAGTATAAGCCACCACAGTATGTTCCTATAACACATGGCAAAGTGACCCATCAATAGGATATAAGATCACCTACATGAAATGTGTTTTACAGAGGTTTTGCCTGATTCCATCTTGCTTTGGCAGTAGCATGAAGAAATGATTCAGAATGGAAGGTCGTGTAGCACTGTGAAGCTCTTTGAGGTTCTCTTGCTCTCAGATTTATATATTTGAGCCAATGTGGGGACTGTGGGTCCTGTTCTTCATATTACGAGTCATTATTAACGAGTGATTAAAATCTTACTAAGGCAAACACAGCCACAAATCTGAAAGGCGTATAGTCTTTGCCAGCCATAGCTAGCAGATGTATAGGAGTCATTGGGTTTTTATGCTCATTAGTCAGTTTTATTACAAATAATGCATTTGCATGATGTTTGTAAATTTATACACCAGTGGGAAGGCACGGTGACAAGCCAGGATCAACAGGAGAAGCAATTAGAAAAGAAGAATCCAAAAATGTATTAATGGTTCACCGCCCCATCTATTTATACGTTTGTTTGTTAGCTTGCTTCTTTCAAAATCAAAATATAATTGAAAGGAATTTAAGAAATACTGTCTTTATTAGAATTTTAAATGAAGAAATTTATGGAGAGAGAGAGAGAGGGAGAGAGAGAGAGAGAGAATATGAAGGTCAGAAAAATTAATGAATTGGAATGGACTTAGTCTGAACATTCTACCGCTGTGATAAAAGACAGAATGTAGCCAGCATTGCATCCATTGGTATCTGGGGCATGAGTGATACTGCCTGTGAAAACTGGAGCCAATACAAGCATTTCTGGAGAGGGGAGGCATATAGCATTTCCTAGTCAAACAGAACATGGAAATCCATCCTATAGTCAGAGAGGTGAGATAAGTGGAAAAGCAAACTAATATTGAACGATATCTTTGAGGAAACACAAGAGCATCCGTGGCCATACCCCAGCATCAAAGCTGACACACCATGTAACTGCTAATGCTTGGGCATTTTACAAAAATCCCCTCTCTTGTCTCCTTCCCCAACTTACTTGTACATGCTGTCTGGACCTCACAACATACTTTGCAACATACTGCTATTTTAATTATACTTATATTTAAAAAAATACTTAGAATTACTTATACTTGGATTTAAAACCACATAGTGTCTGCTTTCTTATGTCACTGACAGTCTACTCACAGGTCATGGATTTGTATTTTCATATACAATGTGGTTTTCCTAATGTCTAGGTCATCACTTTTGTTTCATAGGTTTACTACTCCAAGCCCAGAGTCTTCCCCAGGAAAAAAGATGGGCATATCTAACCCATGACCCTCTCTTGTCTAGAGTCTGATCTGTGGCAGCTACTCATCAGGCAGGGTTCTGGGCATGAAGCATGGAGTTAGAGTAAATATTTCTTTGACATCACATGACAATCTCCTGACTAATTTGTGTTTAATTATTGTTTTAACGAATATCCCATTTTTGCTGACTCACCTCCTTCCTTTTTTGATGGAAAGGGATACAGGGGAGACCTTTTTTGAGTTTTTGAATATCTCAAAAGGAGTATAATAGTTCTGTGCAACTGATGCCATGCAAAGTCTATAATGAAGGTTACAAATACAATTCTCCTTTGACATGCACAGAGGGTCCTTGAGCATAGAATTCCAAAACCAAATCCTAACAAAAGACTACTATTTATACATAAACCAGTGCACACTGTTGCTATACTTTAAATCATTATACTTAACACTTAACACTTAATACTTAACACTACGTATGTAAATTATTACACTGCTTGAGGAATGATAAGAAAACAAAATATGTCTTTATTTAACACAGGTTGTTATTTATGAACATTTTCTGTTCTGGATGGGTTGTATTTGCAGTTGCAGAAGCCATGAGCATGGAGGACTGGCAGGAATTCCCCCTTGGAACTCTCATGGGTGTGTCTCTCTTGCCGCTAGCTGAGGCTCTACTGTTTAGATTGGTAGACCTCAGTAGAGGTCTACTGTTTGGAAGCTTTTTCTGGCCAGATGTACAAGGTGGTCTGGTATCTACTAACATCACTTTCACCATAACTGCCCCACTCCCCACCTCCCAGCACTGATGTTCAGTGGGCTTAATTAGGTCTTTACTATTGCCAACAGATCCAAACCTCTGTAAGCCTTTACAGACAGGGTTGAGACCTTCCTTCTATACCTTGAACCATCAGTCAATCTTTCTGAGAAAGAGTTGCTGACATTGGCAGGATAGAATGGGCCAGCTAATCTTCTGTTGGAGGCACAGTGTTTCTATGCTTCAAACATAGATACTTGATTACAACACAGGCTTAGTACGAGTTTGGTCAGAGGAATGATTTTATTGTTAATGGTTCTATTGTAAATTTGCCTACCTCTGTTACTGTGCTCACTTCATGTGCCCATGTCAGTTCTGGGCTATGATATGTTGTCTTAGTTATATTTTACACATCTCTGCAGCAAAATACCTCACCAAAGCACCTTAGGGGTGGGCTTATTCTAGCCCACACCTAAGGTTACAGAGCATCGTAGCAGGAAAGTTACAGTGGTAGGAGCTTGAGGGTGTGCCCACCATCCAAAGTCAATAAACAGAGAGGACAATATATATGCTCCCTCTCTCCTGTTCATTCAGTCCAGGCCCAGCATTAACCACACCCCAACTAACCCTCTGAAGAAAATCTCTTACAGACATATTCACAGGTTGACTTAATCTAGACAGCCCCACATTGACACCTCTTTTCCAGGTAACTCTGAGCCCTGGGAAGTTGTCAGCTGAAATCAACTATCACACAGGGCTGGCAGACATTTTCTCTTTGATTGTTCAGTGCCTCTTCTGGGATGGATGCTTTTATGTGATATCAAACTGTGGAATCAGCATTGCCATCAATCACAATCTCCCCTAATGCATGCATTCGCCTTCATAGGCTTCCTCCCACAATCCTCTTCTATCCTCCCATAATAGGAGCCTATTCTGATTGGCCAGACTGCCCGTAAATCTATGTATCCTAAAACAGATAGAGTAGGTTGGCTTGCTATTTGGATTCCTTTATAAAATGGTTCCTGAAAAGATACAATTAAAAATGTTGTTCTCTTTAGAAATATGTCATTGCAGAATAAATAAATTAATGATTTTGAGGTTAAAAAATGACTTGGGTTATTGACTCATGTTCACCGTGAGTCTCATGACAAGTAGAAGGGCAAGAGTGATGACTCAGAGATTAAGAACATTTGCTACTCTTGCTGAGGACCCCAGGACCCTCATGAAATATCACATTGGTTCATTACTCCACTTCCAGAGTACCTTAATCCCTTTTTTGCTTCTCTTCAGGTACCAGGAATACAAATGGTACATATGCTTAATGAAGGTAAAAAAGCTATACACATAAAAATAAGTAAACAAAAATAAAGTTTAAGGTTCAAAAGCAGAAATTTAATAACAGAAATAATAAAGCAAAGTTCTAATGTAGACAAAGATTATAGTGATGAGGTAACAAGTCAAGGACTATCTGGAGTCATCAAAAGCAGGAAGAGACAAGAGATTAACATATAAGAGGTCTCTGGGGCATACAAGGTCATGTCAATACCTTGATTTTAGATTTATGGCCCAAGAACCATGAGAATATTTGCTTTCTTATTTTTCTTTTACAGAAATTAGAGAAGAGTTGTATTAATAAGATCCTGGATTGCCTTGACCTCTGGGCCCTTGAATGTTTGACTAGTGTGGTAAATTCAGAATCTCTGCAGGGTCCACCTCCCACTGCCATCTGTGCATGGGATGCTAAGGTCTCTAATGAGGTTGCTACTTTAGGATCCTCCAGTCTGCTTTGTCTGATGATGATGAACGAAAATGACCAACACAATATACTGTGGACTATTAGACATCCCTGAAAGTTCTTTGGGCTGTTTTATTGGCAAAATAGAGGACAAAGAGAATAAATATCACCCTTGGACACAATTTTAGGGCTCTAGTTTTAACTAATAAATCTAAGGATAAACTAATTTTGATCTTTGCTGATGGAATAGAAAGGAATGACAACATTGTAGCTACAAACCATGTATGAAAACCAAGTAAATTCATTGTATTTAAGTAACCAGATCAGCAAGGAGGCACAGTTTTAGTTGGAGGTGTGTTTGGAAAGGTTAGTGGCAGTGCCTTGTCCTCTAAGTATGAAACAATTCTGTAAGGCGTGATTAATTAGACAAATGGGGATTTGATAAGGAGATTATCTAATAATGAGATTCCATTTTTTCACAACCTACAGAATGTTATGTTGCTTTTGTTTTTACTATTTTGGCTTCATGGAAGAAAGATTTCCAAAGGTTTTGGAAAAAGAAAGAAAATTGTAGGCACATAGATTAAGGTGGACATTAATCAGATCCATCTCTTTGCTTGGCCATACTCCAACATGGGACTTTGATGACTTTGGGTCCTGGTGTTGATATCAGTTTAAATATTCTTACTTACTACATATAAAGTTACTTGGGTAAATGGTTACTGGTCCTTTTGGGGAAGAACTGGGTACATCATCAGGGCAGTTCCCCTGTATCTTCCCATCCTGGCGAGGGTTCTTCATTCTGTCTTTGCTTTTATTTAATGGGCTCTCAATATAAACTGGCTCAGATACAGAACTCTTCAAGAGAATCAGAACTTCTTGCAATGAGGTAATTGTTTTCAGCTACCACATCATGTATCCTCAATTTCATCTATTGATGTAATATTGGCTTTCTATGTATTTTAAGCATGGGGCACTTTCTAGTGTTAACTTACCACCTTAACTAAGGCCTCCTTGCCTGCCTGCATTCACGGTATCTTCCTGGATTTATATAACTTAACACCACCATCTGACATTAAAAAAGATTTGACTGTCCTTAGGGCTCTGCAATGCCCTCTCCTACTGACAACCTCACATTCAGCCAGTCTTAGGGAGAACACTAGAGCTAAAATAGGTGGGGTTCTCCAACATTATGCCATAGTAGCCAGACTGCTAATGCTCCTGACCAGACACTGGGTGTGGGTCATTCTCAGACACACATGACCTTGAGCAGGAGAGCACCTAAAACAGATAACACATGGAGCCTGTCCCCCAACAGCTCGACCAACAACTGAGAGAGATAGGACATATGACTGTCACATCTCTAGGGATGTCACAACTGAAGAAGATCTGGAAAAAAAATTAAGATACCTTCCATTTTTTTGCATGATGAGTTCTATCTCTGCCAGAGAAACACAGTCATTCAGTTTCTATAAATCACAGATCTGATTATGAACTAATGCTCTCCGAATATTATAATAAGTCCCAGAATAATAAGCAGTATACTACACACACACACACATGCACATGCACACACACACACACACACACACACACACACATCCCTCTCAGCCTGGGGATACAACTCAGTGGTAAAGTAACTCACCACATACACACACACACACACACACACACACACACACACACACACGTCCCTCTCAGTCTGGGGATATGGCTTAGTGGTAGAGTACTTGCCTAGCATCTGAGAAACCTTGAGTTCAGCTCTGCACAAATAAAGCAAAAGGAAACAAAACCCTGATTGCTGTATAAGCAGTAGAATATGGGAAAGAAACTATCCACTCCTGCCAACGCTGAATGATTTCAGATGGATCTAGTCAGTAAACATTGATCAAGTGTCTGTATGGAGTGAGATACTGTGCCAAGGGGCACTGGTCCCTAGATGTATGCTCTAAATCCTGTAAAGACACAAAACACATTTGACAGGAAAGCTGTTAACTATAGCAGCAGTTGCTATAGTTAAATAATGCCCCAGCTGCAGTACAGCAAGACAAGAGCTTAGAAGAGGTAGCCTCCACAGGAGGCTCTACAGAGAGAGAGAGAGAGAGAGAGAGAGAGAGAGAGAGAGAGAGAGAGAGACCTATGAGAGCTGACACAGCATTATCCATTGAAAGGTGCTGAATAGATTATGAGTGGAATATTAATAGACAAAGAAATTGAGGTAGAAGGGAGAACTCCAGGCAGTCATTAGATGCTTTCCTGTACAGAGAACAGTAGGTGGTCCGCAGGATATTTATCAGTGAGCCCAGAAAGGCATGATGATGTCACTGTGCCTCGGATCCTCTGTAGAACATCCTTCTAACTGTTCTTTGTTTGGAGCAGAGGGTGTCCAGCAGGGGAGGATTTTGAGCAGGTAAATGACTGACATTTGTGGTTTAAAAGACAGGAAGAGTTGATTACTTAAAGCGAGAATTAAGGAACAAAGACAAATTAAGGGGCTCCGACAGTGGCGCAGACAGGAGATGATAACGGCTAAGGTACCAAATCTCAGGACGGCAGTCAAGGAGAGAGAATCCTCATAAGGGAGAGTGGAACTCCAGTTCCCAGCTATAGTATTCCACCTAAGATTCCGTCATTCACATTTGTCACATGTTCCATTTCTCACAATCCCACTGAGGTTACAGACTTTAAGAAACCAGCAGAAGTAGGATCTGATACCAGCCAGTCTTGAGTCTCTCCAAGTCCACCTTCTTGTAGCATCTTTATGCCTATAACCATGAACTAGTGAAATCTATTTCATTTTAATAACTGGGCATCAGTATCAGTACTTTTTATCATCACTCTGTGTGCAATGCCACAAGCTAGGTCTGTTCACAGGATAGGTCTGTCATCTTAAAATAAGATAGCATCTAGTTTTTGCTTGTTTCATTGCTTCCAGTCAGGTGACTAGCATGTGAACCACACCTTGACACCTTCCAGATCTATACTTGTCTCTGTGTTGCTCGTCTGTCTTCTCATACTTGGGGACAGAGCCTAGATGCACACAGATGTCCCTCATGAGCTAGGACACAACACTCATCCACCCAAATCACTTCACCTGTTGCAGTGGGATGGAGCGACTTGAGTGGAGAGATGTATGACCTCACACAAGAAAAGCAGGACAGGAGCAGGTTGACCAGATGGACATGAAAGCCAGTGTAGGTTCTTGTAGTAGAGTCAGTCCCCTCCATGTTTCCAGGTAGGAAGACCAGAAGAAATCAGCTGTGCAGCTGACTGATTCACTTCCCCTCCAAATCTATTTTCTTATTCAAAGCAAATGATAACAGTCTACTCTGCGCCAAGTCACAAGGAAATAAGGAGAAACATCGTATTTAACATGTCAATTGTGGCACTTGACAGATGAAATATGCTTGACAATAGAGAGCTTCCTTTTCTTCACTTTGTAAAGATTCTAGAATTTTCCAGGTGCTGGTACAATTGTCTTCTCTGTCTCTTGGGTATTTTAAAATCGTGGTGGTGAAACTATGATCTATATTTATAATCTCAATTGAACTGGTGTGGATCATTCAGGGGCAGAAAATTGGTCAGAGCCTCAAAATTGATACGTGCATCAAATGTTCCTCACCCATTTTCAATTGCTCTCAAGTCCTGGTGGGTTATTAAGCAGAGATCTTCTTTCACGAACTTCAAATACAAAGTAGGCTGGAAAGATGGCTTAGCCATTAATGACACGCACAACTTTCCACAAAGGATATGGGTTCTGTTCCCAGCACCTATATCAGGTGGCTCATACCTGCCTGCAACTCCCGCTCTTGGGGATCCAATGCCCTCTCTAGGCTTCCCTAGTCAACACACGCACTTGTGTGCACATAACCACACATAGAAGCATGCACATACTTAAAAATTTTAAACATTAAACAAATCTTTAAAAAGAAGAACTTCAGATATAGGAAACTTTGGGGTGTCGACCCATTTGGGAAGACTATGTTTTACCTATCGGCTTGCTCTCTGGAGAAATAAGAAATGCTTACCCTGATCCATGCCATCCAAAACAAGCTTCCGTAGCCTACAGTTTCAGTGTGATTTTCTCAAAACTTCAATGTCATATTTGCTGAGAAGTCATCTTAAGGTGGCTCACAAAACAAAGCACCATTATATATATATATATATATATATATATATATATATATATATACACACACACACATACATATATACGTATATATGCATATACGTATATATGTATACATATACATATATACATATACATATATATACATATATATGTATATATATATTTCTAGAAAGTGATGGCTCAGTGCTTAAGAACACTTATTGCTGTTTCAGAATACCCAAATATGGTTCCTAGTCCCCATGTGTAGCAGCTCTCTACCTGTAACTCCAACTCTAGAGGACTCAACACCCTTTCTAGCACCCCCACATACACACACACACACACATGGCTTACCCTCATATACATACATTTAAAAAACATGAAATTATTGGTAAATTTAAGATGGCAGAAGCAAAAGTCCAACCAAGGATCAGTCCTTTTTGTCTTGGACACTATGAGTTTGTGAAGCTAGCTTTACTGCTCTTAACCATGACAGCTGGCCATTAGATACTTTCTTTTCTGTGAGTGGCTCTGCCTTTGGTACTTCAGATCTGAAGCTATGTATCATGTTTGCAGTGACAAAGTGATATGTTTTATCTAGATACTTTTGGAGGTCAATGTCATGGGGCTGTGGCCCAGTCAAGTTACTCACATATAACAGACAGCCTAAATGGAAGGAATGTCTTAGGACAAACAATATCTACCCATAACCAGCCATGGGTCTGAATATCTTTGCACACAACCTCCTTATCTAGTAATGTGACTCTTCTTCATTTTTCTTCCCATGCCAGTTCTTGTGCTTCTCATCCCTATGAGAAGATGCTAATAGGCAGCAGAAAGCAAAAGGATGGTTTGTATAGTGGGGACCAGCATAAGCCTGCACCATTGATACTTACTAATTCTAAGGTAATAAGTCACTCAATTGACAATGGACCCAAATCTAGACACATTAAAATTAGGTCTTCTACTTTACACTCATTCTAAATTTCAACTCATTTCTGAAAATAAGCTACATATTACAATATTAATCAATTTTTGTATTTTTATTTTAGAGGAAATATAAGCATTTGAATACACATCACCAGGAGCAAAGCCCTTCAAAATACCAAGGAAGGGGGAGGAACTCGCTTTCCTTTCCCCTATCTCTACATTATACTCAAGCCCTGATCTGTCATCTCCTGACATTCAGCTTTTTGCAACTTGTAAAATGCCTCACAGACAATCCAAAGAGATTTGTAGAAATCAGCTCCCTCGCTCCTGCCAGAGTGGCACCAGGCAATCCCAAGAGTAAAATAGTCATTAGCAGTGATCATGTTGATGACATCACCAGTAATTTGCCTCGTTCATTTTTTTTAACACAGAGAAATTTCACTTTGCTCATACTGCCCAGAATACAGTTATTGGCAAGGGCTTTGAACTCTTTCACCTCTCAAGTCATCTTAGACTTAACTCTTTGAATGCTGAATTGCTCATGCTGCTTTGCAGCCTGAGGGGACGCTTGGGGCATCTGAGGTATGTGTAGATACATCATGGGTTGTATGGTTTCAATTGATATCACCTTCTTCTTGGGAGCATGTTACCTACAGAGTGATGTGGTGTCAAGCTGTAAGCAAGTAACAAGGAAGACTCAATTAGAGTTATAAGAATCCATGCTAAGCTGTGAAATTCAGCTGAATTACTTTATGCTTTAAAGTATTAATTCACATCATTGTCCTGTAACTCTGAAAATCATCCAAGAGCATGTAAGAAGTGGAGTAGAGTTTAAAAACTACAAATCATTTGTTTGGTATCCATTTCTAATGGAATAAATATGTTAACCACAGAAATTGGGAGAGGTAGGAGACTTTTCCAAAGGGAACTCCGTTCCATTTCAGTTGTCAATGCCATTCTTTCCAAAAATAACCTCTTTCCCTACCCTCATCACTGGTTTGCTTTTGGAACTTGATATAAGTGAAGACATACTCTGTGGACTCCAAGTAAAGGGCCCTTTCTTACTGTCCACTCATTCAATAATGAACCTCAGTCTTAGGGTTCCTATTGCTATGATGAAACACTATGACCAAAAAGCAAGTTGCGTAGGAAAAGATTTATTTCAGCTTATACTTCCAGGTGACAATCTATCACGGAGGAAAGTTGAAGCAGGACCTCAATTAGGGCAGGAACCCAAAGGCAGAAGCTGATGCAGAGGCCAGGAAGGGATACAGCTTACTGCCTTGCTCCTCTGGCTTGAGACGCCTACTTTCTTATAGAACCCAGGAATACCTGCCCAGGGATGGTACGACCCACATTAAGCAGGGCCTTCCCCCACCAATCACTAATAAAATGCCCTTAGAATTTGTCTAGAACCCAATGTTATGGGGGCATTTTCTCTATTGGGGTTCTTTCCTCTCAGATAACTTTAGCCTGTATCAAGTTGACATAAAAGTAGCCAACACAGCCTCTTCGTTTGGTAAGACTTGGGCATGATACCAGAGGATTTCATGGTATCCTAATTTACATTCTATTCCTGTGGTAAACCCTGCCTAAAACCACCTTGTGGTTTACACATTTTTTTACATGCTTTACACATCCCAGGTCAGTTTCACACCAAGGGAAGTAAGGGCAGGAACACCGTGGAAGAACACTGCTGACTGGCTTGCTCCCCCTGGCTTGTTCAGCTGCTTTGTTATACAACCCCTGGATCACCTACCCAGCGGTGGCACACCCTCTATGGTCTGGGCCCTCCCACATCAATCATCAATCAAGAGAATGACCAACAAACTTGCTTACAGGCAATCTGGTGGAGGAATTTTCTCAGTTGAGGGTACCCCTTCCTAGATAATGCTAGTTTATGTCAAGTTGACAGAAAAAAAAAAAAACCAAAGCAAACCAAAGCAAAAACAACAACAATAACAACAACAACAACAACAACAAAACCCTAATCAGCACACATTGTCAATTGCGTGAAAAGCAAATAGCAATTATTCCCAGTGGACTAAGGGTATGTGTGTCACTTCCAAGAATAACATTCTATCTTTTGAGACATTTGAGTAATTATTTCAGATAGTCTTAAGAGTGAAATTGTGCAGTTGTTAAATCTGCATCTTCAATGTTGAGAAATGCATAAAGTTTTCTGAGTCCTGCGAAGTCATATCCCTGCCATCAATATTCATAGTTACTTCATATTCTTGATTCCTATCTTGATTGGGCTTTTTTTTTTTTGCAGGCTTTCTCATATGCAAAATGTCCATTTGCAAATCCTCCCTGAAATGTCTCTCTAAGATTTTTGCTTGTTGATTTTCCCTTGTGTCTCTGTATTGATTTGGAGCGGCAGTGAACGCAAATTTTCCTCTTCTCTGTCAACATTGAAAACAGCATAAGAAGTAATGTGCAAGATTGGAATTTGATTTGAGAGAGAAAAACAAAGTAGAAAAGGATAAAATGCCAAAATTGATTCTTGTGGATAATAATCTCAACAAACTGCTAACAAAGTTCCCCAAAGACAGTGCAAGGTGACGGTGCTGGATGACCAGGATCGCATGGCCCTTTATGTGATGGGATCCTGCGGATCGCTGTCCTAAAATTGGTCACATGATTCTGAGAATAAATAAAGCAACTTTTCCATTAACAGACTTATCCTCATGAATGCAAACTCTTCTTTCTCTTTAAGTGAAGATCCCCATTCTTCCTCTGGGATTGCTGTGGATTTTATTTATGCCACATCATTTCAGGACGAGGAACCATCAGGCATTTCTGGTGCTTCCCGTTTTGAACTGTGCAGGGCAATCATCTGGAAGTAGAGATCTGTCGGAACCAGAGGACGCTCTCAGCATGTTCCTCAACCGTCATCCCCCGATGTGGTTAAACATAGGGTGCTGTGCTCTTGAGCAGTGAGTGAGATCTCTCCATCCTTCACCATGATCCAGTGGGGTTGTAATTGCTGGTAACTATTAATTAGTGACTAAATGCTTATTATAGTTAATTTTACTATTTTCTATCCACCAATGAGTTTTTTACAACTTCCCTTCTCTGCCTTTCTCTCCCCTCCCATCTCCTCCTCTCTCCCCCACTTCCTCTCCTTGCCTCTCTTTTCTTTTTAGCTTTGCTCGTTTGTTTGTCTGTTTGTTTGTTTGTTTGGATAGACTGCCCCTCCCCCACCATGTTTCCAGTCTAAACTTAAACTCAAAATCCTATTGCCTCAGCCTCCCAGATGCTAAGATTATTGGTGTACAGCAATCCACCTTGAGGGGCCACAAAGCTACTTACAGAGTTCATCGGTGTATGCATGGCCTGCAAGTATCAATGCCGAGCACATGCTTTCCTGATAACAGGAAAACCTCATTTCACTTAAGGTGATTCATGCACATATTGAAATGAAAAATAAGAAAAAGTAGACATAGGCAAAGAAGGAAGTTTGGCCATAAAGTTTTCAGACTAATATAGCATGATTTCATTTCAGAGATAGCAAATAAATACAAACACTGCTCATGAACAAAATTGCAATTCCAGAATTTAAGTAAATGATACATCCTAAGTTCATCATGCCCAAAAGGAGAAAGAACAGGGTAAAATGAGGAAGAAGAAACTACTGAGTGGCTTTGATTTTTATCTGTGGCATCTCATTTGTCTCTTTAAAAAAAGTCTTGAAAAAATTATGACACCACCCAACTATTCGCTGGATATATAGGTAGTATGAAGAGGCTTCTCCTCTTCATACTAGTTTGTATTCCTAACTTTTTATTAACAAAAAATAAACTCTGGGGTGGGGCAAGAAATAAACGATGGCTAGGAGATGGCCTGACTAATAAGAGAGTTTGCTGCACAAGAATGAGGACCTGAGTTCAAATCCCCAGAGCCCATGTAAAAAATTATGATGAGTTGTGACTCCAGCTCTTTGGGGAATGGAACAGGAACATCGATGGGGCTTGCTGGCCACCAACCTAGCTCTAGTCCAAAGAGAAAACCTGTCTCAAGGCAATGAGGCACAGAAAGATGGAGCTGGACGTGGTCATCCTCCTCTGTATGCAACCATACACATATGTGCATTTATAGCACACACACACACACACACACATACACACTCATGCACACACACACACATTCTAAGAACCACTTTAAAGCACTTTTCTTCAGTTTATCATTGTTAAATAGGCATACTTCTTCATGAGGAAAATAGCTTCTATTTTCTAGATTTTATATAAGCAAGCTATAAGCAAGCATATGTATGTTTGGTGACGATAACCACCTTAATGCTCACTGATTGGCTTTCTAAATATCCTCACCATCAGTCATCTCAATCAATGTCTTACATTTTGATGATTCAGCTTTGTTTTTAGGTCTGAAAATTCCTTAGTTTCTGGCAGACAGGTTTTACAAGGCCTCGGCATTGCAGCATTTCCTAGAATGTCCATCAAGCTTCTTAATACCCAACTGACTACCAGGCTGTGTATAGCACGCTTACATCATGCTGCCTTTCACCCCATAAGCCTCTGCTTACGCATTTCTGCATTGTTGTCTGCCATTACCTAATGTTCTATAAAAGTCTGAGTGCAGTGAGGTTTTTTTTTTTTCTCCTCTGTTACCAGATTCTCACCTCCCCACCCCCAACTACTATTCAGGAGTTTGACCAGGACACAAACAATAGCTAAGACCTATTAAGTATAGCCGCCTGCCTCTCAAGCAGTGCCCTTCAGTCCACCACAGCACAGTTAACTCATTGTATTCCCATGAAACTGCTGTGTTGTGTGCACATGCACATGCATGCTTACGTGAGTGCATGTGCTCGTGTGTGTGTGCTCATGTGTGTATGTGTGTGTGTGTGTGTGTGCACGCGTGCACGTGCACACGCAAGTACATGATTCATCGGGTGCATGTGTGTGTGTGTGTGTGTGTGTGTGTGTGTGTGTGTGTGCGCACGTGTGTATGGAGTCCAGGGTTAACATCACGTATCTTTATTGTTCCCCCTTTGTTTTGCTGGAGCAGGGTGTCTTGCTGTCTGTCCTAAGAATTGTTGATTCACCTATTCCAGCTAGCCAGCTTGCCCTAGGATCTCTTGTCTCTGCCTCCCAAGCACTGAGACTGCAGGCGGGTTACTACCCTGCTCAGCCTTTCGCGTGCATGCTGGCCACAAGAATTCTAGTTCTTACCTTCTTATAGGAAGTGTCTTATCCACCAAGTCAACTTCTCAGCTACAAAACTCGTATTTTCAGTATGTTAGGAATCTCTTTTACAGTTTGGAAGTTTGCCCAAGAAGCCTGTCTAAACGCAGATGCGCTTGGACTCATGTCAGAAGACTCATGAACTACTTTCTCCTGTGAGTATGTGGACGTTTCCCGGCTCCGAAGGGTCAGGAATGAGTCCTCTGTATCTGATGGCTCTTCAACCACCACCACAGATGTGGGTGTCCATAGGCTGCTTCTGCGAAGTGTAACCTCCTTCCTCTGCCGTCTCAGTAGCCTCGGCCACCTGTCTGTGCTTCCCCGGGGGCTCCTGAGAACCTCATTCTCTTCTTCCATAACCCAGTTTTGATCCCATTAAGCGCCCTCCTCTCCGGCTCATCCACCACATTACTTTTTATGTAGCGATTCATTTTAATTGACACATAATAATTACACTCATTATTGACGATGGTGTGATACTTTGACATCTCTGTATAATATATGGTGATTAAATAAGGGTAAATTCCCCATTCATTCTCTCAAACATTTAAGGATTCTTCGTGTCGAGGGCATTCAAGCTATTCTCTTTCTTGACATTTTGAAACCCATACTAGAGTATCTGTGACAGTGGCAGCCTCCCTGTGCTAGAAGACACTAGACTGCAGTCCTTTGTCAGTATTTCTGCACTTTTAAATATCCTTTCTCTACCTGTACTTCCTCTGTGCCTCTACTAATGCACTACTTCCATTCTGTCGCTGAGATTTAACTAGCTTCTGTAGCTCTTACATGTAAGTGAAGCTGTATAAAGTGTGTCATTCTGTGCCTGACTTATTCCCCTTTGGAATGAAGCCCTCTATTTCCATCTATGATGGCAAGGATTCATCGCTCATATCTGAGCAATGTCATCCACTGTATATGTGCCACTGTGTGTGTGTGTGTGTGTGTGTGTGTGTGTGTGTGTGTGTGTGTGCGCCACTGTGTGTGTGTATATGTGCCACTGTGTATGTGTATGTATGTGCCACGCTTTCTTTGCACACAGCCATTGACTTACACTGACCCCATAGCTGGGTTAGTGTGGCTGCTGCTGCAGGACACCGGGCAGTAGCCACAGCTCTCAGCTACAGTTTCCTTAATCTAGTTTGTGATGTTTGACATACCCCTTTAACCGATATTATTTATGCCAGTTTATTATCAACCTTTTCCACCAAGCTGAAGACAGAATGCAGGGTCTAAACCATCCCAGACTAGTTTTCCACCACAGCTGAGCCTGTGGTTCCTGTGCCTCTATTTCTCTTTTTATTTACTATGAGATGGGATCTCACTAACTTGCTCCGAGCTGCCTTCAAGCTCACTCTGCAGCCCTGGTAGGTCTTGAACTATGATGCTCCTGCCTCAGCCTCTCCAGGAGCTGGGATTACAAGTCATTAAGTCAGGATATCACTTGCTGTCTGTTTAACACAGTGACTCTGAGAAAATATCTTGTAGGATTCCTTTTCTTTCTTTTCCTTTTAATTGGATATTTTCTTTATTTACATTTCAAATGTTATCCCCTTTCCAGGTCTCCCCTCCAGAAAACCCCTATCCCATTCTCCTATGAAGGCCTCTATGAAGATGTTCCCACACTCACTCACCCACTCCTGTCCTCCCACCCTGGCATCCCCCTACACTGGGGCATTGAACCCCCACAGGACCAGGGAGGCTCCTCCCACTGATGTCCAACAAGTCCACCCTTTGCCACATATGTGGCCAGAGCCATGGGTTCCTCCATGTGTACTCTTTGGTTGGTGGTCCAGTCCCCAGGAGCTCTGGGGGTCGGGCAGGTTGACACTGTTGCTCCCCCCGACCATGTTCCTTTTACTTGATGGAGACTGTTCTGGGGAACTTCTCCAAGGCTCCTTCATAGACTCCCTTTTCTGCTTCTGCATATCTTCTGGTTTCCTGCTTTCACAATGGCTCTCAATAGCCTGAGATTTCCCTGATGCTTCTAAAATACCAACAGCTGACAGAGCTTCTACCTCTCTCACGGCCTGTCTCTCGCCCTGGAGGTTCCATTTCAGAACTGGTTCCTTCGCTTATGTCTCCATTTTCATGAGAAGCCTCAGAGGTAATTGACTGCTCTGATTTGTTGATGTTTCCTGTTCAATTTTGTATAATTTTATTATCATAATTGGGTTTATTCTGGGTATTCCAGAGTGTATCTTTCTTATGTGGCTGGGGAAAATTGTGTTTATATTGGATTGTTCTAGCAATATAGACATGGCCTGACAGCTGTATACTACCAGTGCCCTAGGCTCTGCTGGGCTGGCACCCATTTTCCCCAGATGGCACTGGGTAACATGAGGGAAAATTATTGTTTGAACAAGGAGCTGCAGGGGAGAGGCCACGTGGGGCTGCTTCTTCTGAGCCTTCCCACACTCCCTTTTCTCAAGGGATAACCAAACTACATCAAGATTTATTTCTCAATGTGTTGTTTTTTTTTCTTATTAGAAATAAACATTTGCTATGATCAATCTCTGTTTCTGCTTCCTCAACAACTGGAAAAGGGTGATGGAGCTGGAACAGGCTTGCCCAACTTAGAGAATGACCCTTACTGTGATGGACAGAGTTTCCAACTAAGGCAGCGACCTTTCCTGGCATCACCTAGGATGCAGTTCCAAATGGAGGCCATAAAGAGACTTGCTGAGCTTTGCTCGTAGCTAGCCCCGCATCCCCCGGGTAGCTGCTTATGGGGTGGAGAAGAATGTGTCTGCTGGTTCTAGATTCCTTTGTCTTTCTAGTCCAGATTATTGCCTTCAAAATAATACATTGTGTTCCATATTGTATAGTTTTCAAGATTTTGAGCTTTAAAGTTTGTGTATATATGTTTACATGTGTGGATGTTTGTGTGCATATGTGTGTGCACGTGCACTCATTCAAGTGTATGCATGTGTGCATTTGTGTGAGTATATGTGCATACCCTATGTCTGCATAAGTCTTATGTGCATTTGTGTGTGTATGAATTTATATGCATGTTGATGTGCATGCATGTATGCATGCATATTCATGTGTGTTCGTGCATGTTCATGTATGTGCATGTTGTGAGTACGTACACATGCATATCTATGTGTTTCTGTGCGTGAGTGTGTGTTCTCTGTGTGTGCATGCTTGTCTGTGTGGTTCTGTTTGGGTGTGACTGTTGATGTGTGTATGAGTGGTATTGGGTGCCTTCAACCCTAGGTCACCACCTTATTTTTACAAAAAGGGTCTTTCATTGAACCTGGAGCCCTTTGATTTAGCAAGACTGGCAGTCATCACATCCTAGGGATCTTTCTGCCTCCTGTTTCTCACTCCTGGACTAGATTTAGAAGCTCTTAACACCACCATGCTGGCTTGCTTTTGTGGGTGCTGGGTATCCAAATTGTATCATGCTTGTGTCATCAGCACACTTTACTAGATGAACCATCTCCCTAGCACTGGATCTGTCCAATAAGTTAGTTTTTTTTTTCTTTTTATGGAGGTAAATTTCACAGCGGAGGGTTTTGATTCCATCCTGTTTTATGCTGTTCCCTGTGATTCTCCATCAGCCTGCACCCTGCTTCCAGAGTCATCTCATTTGCCCTTCCTTCATTTCTGGCTTTGCATAAAATATGAATGAGTACTGTTTTTCTGACCCTTGTACTTGTGCCAGAGTCCTTTGGTTTGCTTTATGCTGCCTTACCATGACTCTCTCTGTTTGGATCTCCATCATTCTTGCTTGTTGGCTAAGGATGTGACAATGTGATACTGTGGCTGATGAGCCTTCCCTAATACTCCCTCTTTATAGTTTTAAACCTGCTTCAGTATCCCACTTACCTATTGCTATGTACAAACCCGGGCAATGTGACTTTACAATAATAACCCTTTTCCCATCAATTCACTGCATGACAACCAGGTTCAAATTGATAATTTTAATTGCGTTTCTCTCCCTTGACTGTAATCAGTTCATGATAAGGCTGAAGTCATTGGGCTATACCCAGTCATAGCTCTAATTGGTCTAGAAAACCTCAAGTGTCTGGGGCTATGGCAGCGGGAAGAACTTGGGTATCTCTTCCCATCGTAATCATCTCCCTGTGCAGTTTCTAGGCCATGGCGATCAAGGCCACAGCAAACTACTGCCTTATTTCCAGATGGGAAAATAATTGGACTCCTTCTCTTGCTCCAGAAAAGGGAGCCGTTAGCCTATACACATTGGTATGAACACTTCTAGGGAAAAAAATGAATTTTTCTGGATCTACCCTCTAGGCACAATAACTCACTTCATTCCCAAATTGGAAACATGCTGGTTTTTCCTCACTGTCATGAAGACTACCCAGAGCTTCAATCCATGATATCATTGTGTTTGGACTTTGTATCAACAGTCTTGTCTTCTGAACCAGTTCCAGGTATGATAAGGTAGCTTTTCAATGAATTCAGAACCACAGCCCCATTAGGGGGACTCTCCCAGAATAGAAGAGCTGTGGTATAATATAAAATGTGACTTACTGCTTCAAAACCTACACAGAACAGAAAATGCAGCAAACATAGAATAATAATGACAGGCATTCTTATTCAGAAGACTAGCAAAGGGGTGTCCACAGAGGAAAGGTCCACAGTATTACTGCAGGCCAGCCTGGAATACAGTGTCAGTTCATTTTTTTTTAAAACAGCACTGATGACACAAAGAACTGTGCATATTCAGTTTGTACAATATAGAATCACATCTTATTCACTTGTTCATGTATCCACCAATTCCTAATTTGTCAGTTCACCTAGTTTAGCCATTATGAAAAATGCTGCAATTGATGTGGAAGAACAGATATCTCTTGAGATATTGTTTTAAATACATTTGAATTGATAGTCCTAGATTATTTGAAAGTTATATTCTCAATTTTTGGCACATAGGCATTTGCCTATACATATATAATCTGCATACACACACACACACACACACACACACACACACACACACAAACACATTGGTTTTCATTGGCCACAACACTTTGCATTCTCAATAGTGCACAGTCTCTGGTTTTCTCTATGTCCTTACCAATACCTAAAATACCTAATATTATGAAATATTTTTTAAAAGTGTTAATAGTGAGATTATCAGATGTTAGGTAATAATAGTTTATCATTATTTGATTCACATTTCCTGAATAATTCACTATTTCTAAACAGCATAAATTATAATAGTTAAAGTATAACTATAATCTCACACACATATATACACACTCACACACACACACACACACACACACACACACACACAAATGGAGCAGACTAGAAAGCCATGTTTTAACTCACATATATACAGTTCTGCAGTATGGTCCTTGAACATTCCTTGAACATACTTAAGTCAAAGGCTTGGTAATCAGCTTGGTGCACTATTGGGACATAGAAAAACCATTAGGAGAAAGAACCAAGTAGAAGGACCTTGGGTAGATGATGTCCCTGAATAAGATCCTGGGGACACTGGCCCTTCTGTCAATGCTTTATTACCTTGAGGTGAGCAGAATTCCTCCATCGTAGGCTCTTAAAATGATTAGGAGTGTCACCACAAGCCCAGTGCAACAGGGCCAACCAACCATGCACAAAAGCTTCTAAAACCAGGAGTCAAAACCAAGCTTCTTTTTGTCTAAGTTAATTCTCTTTTGTGTTTTGTCATAGTAGCAGGAAGCTGCTAGAAAGCAAAAAGAACTGATTTTGAAAACTATCATAAGAACATAAAATGTAGAAATGGCAATCATCTCAACAAATAATGCTGAGGAAATTGGACCAAAGCATGCAGAAAACGTGTTTTAACCACATGTCTTGAGTCATACAAAAATCAGCTCAAAATGGATTAAGGACTTAAATGTATTTTAACCAAAATTGTAAAACTCCTAGTAAAAGATTCATAGAGAAAAGACTTCTTGACCTTGCTTTTGGCAATGATTTCTTAGATCTGACACCAAAAGCCAGAATAGACAAGGTCTATTAAATTAATCTAAAAAGGCACCATACAGCAGAGGAGATGACCAACAGGAAGAAAGTCAGTTTATAGAATGGAGGTTTGGTTTCCAAAGCATGTTTGTAACTTATAACATTGAATAACAAAAAAGAAAATAACAAAAGAAAAATTAGTAACCCAAGAAGCAATAAAAACACAAGCTAAGGATTTAACTAGATATTTTCCCAAGGCTATATATATATATATATACATATATATATATATATATATATATATATATGTATATATATATATATACACACATATACACATATACATATATATGTTCATCAGTTTTAAAACTTAGGAAAGATTTCACAGATAGCACAGCATCCTGAATTTTTCTTCATTTCCTTTAAAGTATAGCATACATTCGCATATTTTAAGAAAATTATTAATTTCCACTATTTATTATATGTGTGTATGTGTATGCATGCACAAACGCATGCATGTGTGGGCATGTGTGTGTGGGCCCATGTCCTATGATGGGCATGTGCAGGTCAGAGAACAATTTAGGGCAGTCAATTTGCATCTTCATTCTACTACGTGGGTCTCAGGGATGGAAATTAGGTCACCAGGTTTGGCAGTGAGCACTCGTATGTGCTTAGCTATCGCACAGGTCTTTTTTCAAAATGTTGTAATTTTCTTAATCTATTAAAGTGTGGTGGGAGTATGAAGTGTGGTCTTTGCCATTTTCAGTATCAGCTAATACAGCACTGGTCAAACATCCTGACTCAGTCAAAACCATCCATGCTCAGAAACTTCTTCACTGTGATCCCTTCTTGACTGGAGACTCTCAGGGGAATTCTGTTAGACAGTGAGCTCGAGATTACCAGAAGACACACTACAAATGTCAGAGTGGATGTTGAGCCCTTCAGGTCTTCCCAAGGATTTCGGCTATTTGAAAGTGCACATCAGGGAACATCTGAATTTGCTCATGACCCTAACAAAGGACATTTATCCTCAAATCTCCACTTCTGCTTTATGTTTCCCCTTGATTTTGTATTAAATTTATTTTGTTCTGGAGTCAGTTTTTTTTTTTTAACTTCAATTGTTTTCCCACTGTGGAGAAACTATGGACAAGGAACAGATTTCTTTCCAAATATAGTAGGTGCTTTACAATCTCTACTTAGTTCTTTACTCATCCTTTTTTTCTAGTTCCCAGTACCCAATCAAAAGCAGCTACTTAGCGCTGTCAGCATTCTTCCTTGAAATGGTATCTGGGTCATCCTGGGCACACATCCATACTATAGCCTCTGAGATGCCCACCCTTGTATAAGGCCAGTCTTGTCTTGTAGCTTGTCCTAGAGGGTTTCCCATTCCCTGTTCATTTTCCTCTTACAGTCTCCTTGAGGTCCGTGTCTCTTCAAAGTTTCTCCTTGCTACATTTTGACTTCTCCCTTTGTCCCATAGTCCCCTACTTAACCTATCCTAAATCCCCTGCCTTAATACCTTATAGGGTGTGAAGTATCATAGAATCTATGAGTGCTACCTCAGAGGCAGGTAGCAGAAGCAGTTTCAGTAGTCTGCTGCATAACATGTTATTAGTTTTAAGCAGCAGTGCCCCGCTACTATTATTTCCCTGTTATAATTTCTACCACTTCTGGGCCTTATCTACACTCAGTGGGGAAGTTCTGCAGGCCTCTCATGCAGCTGTGGTCCAGAATAGTTAGGACTCCCAGCTCCTGTCTGCTTCCTCTATGAGATGTTGGCAGCACTGCCAGAGCCACCATTCTGAAGGGGAGGAAGTGGATCCTCATCTTGATAGCCCAGTGTGGTCTCTCCCAAGGGCATTTTAAGCCTGATGTATCCAGATAGCTTCATGAGATCTGGGATTCTTCCACAGTGGATCAGAGCATCAAAGAGGGTTTCTCAATAAAACGAGGCAGACAGGGACAACAGAGTGTGTTGCAACATGTAGCAGATTCTAATCTCGATGTTTAAGTCACAGGTGCCTCATCTACCTCCTTCTTGAGGCTTTTCAGGGCTTTAGGGCAGGTAAATATATTTTAGGTTTTTTATGTCAAAGATTGTAGAAGATCAAACAGGGCCACAACTGGCCATTTCTGGAAATCAAAAGCTATCGCTTCTCTGAGATTCCATCTTACACAGGTGAGAATGACTAATATCAAAAGCTTGAGCAATAGCACATGCTGGCAAGGAGGTAGAACAAGGGGAACACTCCTTCATTGCTGGTTGGAGTCCAAACTTGCACAACCACTTTGGAAATCAATTTGGTGGTTTCTTAGAAAACTGAAAATAGTTTACCCCCAAACCCAGCTATACCATGCCTGGGCATCTACCCAAAAGATGCTCCACCATCCCACAAAGACACTTGCTCAACTATGTTCGTAACAACTTTATTTGCAATAGCCAGAAACTGAAAACAACCTAGATGTCCCTCAACTGAAGAATGGATAAAGAATATGCAGTACATCTACACAATGGAATACTATTCAGCTATGAAAAACAAAGACTTCATGAATTTTGCAGGCAAATAATTGGATCTTAAGACTATCATCCTGAATGGGGTAACCCAGTCCCAAAATGACATGCATGCTATATATTCCCTTATAAATGGATATTAGCCATAAAATACAGGATGCCCATGCTACACTCCACAGACCCAAAAAAGCTGGAGAGGAAGGAGGATGCTTGATTCTCACTTGGAAGGGGGACTGGAATAGTCACGGAGGGCAGATGGATGGAAGGAACTGGGTGAAAGAGGGGATTGGGAGGAGAGTTGGGGGTTTTGAGGTTGGGGGGAAGAGGGGGATAGCCAAATGGCCATGAGAATGAATAGAGATCTTCAACTGACAGTGGGGAGAGGTAGGGATCATCTCCAGTAAGAGACTGAGACCTGAGATAGAGGAAGTGCCCAAGAATCAATGAGGGTGTCCTTAACTGTGACTCACAGTACTGGGGATGTAGAGCCTGGGCATGCTGTGTCCTGCAGCCAGGCAGAAACCCCAGTGGAGCGATATAACCAACTTTTTACCCAAAACTAGCCCTGTGTGCAAGAAATGCACAGATTGGAGTTGGAGCAGAGACTTGAGACTCATCCCATGGGCAAGCACCAATCCCTGACACTATTAATGATACTCTGTTATGCTTCCAGAAAGGAGTCTAGCATAGCTTCTTGCTCTGAGAGGCTCCACCCACCAACTGACTCTGACAGATGCAGACGCCCATAGCCAAACAGTGAATGAAGCTTGGGGCCTCTTATGGAAGAACACGAGGAAGGATTGCAGCTCCTAACGGGACAGGAACTCCACAGGAAAACCAACAGAACCAACTATCCTGGAACCTTGGGGCTCTTCGAGACTGAACCACCAACCAAAGAACAGCAGGGACTGAACCAAGGTCTCCCTGCACGTATGGAGCAGATGTGCAGCTTGGTCTTCATGTGGGTCCCAAACAACTGGAGCAGGGGTGATCCCAAATGCTGTTGCGTATATGTGGGATGTTTTTCTATTTCGGCTGCATGTTCTGGCCTCAGTGGGAGAGGAAGTGCCTAGCCTTGCAGATACTTGAAGTGCCAGAGTGGGGTGATACCAGTGGAGCCCCCACCTGCTCAAAGGAGAAGTGGATGGGGGAATAATTGTGTGTGTATGTGTGTGGGGGTGGGCGGGGGGCTGTAAAATGAATAAGTAATAAACAAATAAAAACCATCATATTGATTCTTCTCTGTTATCTTGGGTCTTAAACTTTTCTAGGATGAATAGTATTATGTAAGAATGGGTGGGGTGGAGGGTGGGATGAGACAGGGGTGAGCTGGAGAGTACTGTATAAACCCATTGGCAATGTGAGGTCAGGGGCCACAGCTGTAATGACTATACAACAGCTGTAAGCCTGTATCCCTTGACCACTGCTTCTGACCCTTGGACGTAAACTTCTGCAGTGTCAGGGAAGAGTGTTAGCTTCAGGTTGGCTCCTTACTCGAGCTAGTCACAGAGATAGAGTCCCAAAGACCATGAGGGTGTCTCCTGAAAAAGAATATGCAGGTCTTAGTCCTGGGTCCTGCACTTATGGTGAGATCCAATCGGTATCAGCTGTGGGACAGGTACGTGTGGGGACTGCTGGGTGAGTTTCTTCATTCCTATAGCTTGAACTTTTATTTTATTTAATTGAGAGATTTATTTTTATTATTTTATTTATGTGTATCTATGTGTATCTGTGAGGAAGTGCCCTATATGAGCAAGCTTGCAGAGGATAGAGAAGGCATCATCTTCATTGGAGGTTGACTTCCAGGAGGTTGTAAGCCACCCTATAGGTGCTGGGAACCAAACACAGATCCTCTGCAAGGACATCTAGTGTTCTTAGCCATCTTATCTCGGAGCCATCTTTCCGGCCTTGCCATTAGACATTTATTCTGGCCCTATAAAGTCACTCTGGCTGTGGGTGACTCATGTGAGGTGTTCAACTTCAAAGAAGTACAAAGAATACCAAGTCGCCACTGGACACAAGTCTGTCTCCAAGGTGTATAGTCTTACAGTAATGCTCAGGACCATGAAACTGTGAGGCCTGGAGGCCCCGCTCTCCCAGGATGCATTGCTCACCTCTCTTAGGAACAAAAGAGTAAATCACCAAGGAAGAGTCAGAGGAGCCAACTCATGGGTCTTGCTCTTCCCTTACCATTAGCAAGGTAGACTTTAGCTCCTTTGTAGGCATCCTTCCTTAAGACTTGGAGGGGAATGTCTGCACTAATTAGTTTACTTTCAGTTACCAGACTGTAGCTATTAATTAGCATAGTGGAAAAGAAAAGGCCTGCCAATTGTTTGGTGCATGCAAACTATTTCAGGGGCTTAAGTTGCATATTTAAGACTTTGTTTAAGGTAGGAACACTCCTCCTTAATAAGCATCTGAAAAAAGTAAGCATTTTGCTTATGTCTCCTAGGCAGGAAGTGGAAGAGTCAGCCCTTACCCCAAAGTTGTCTGCCTAGAGAGGAATCTGGGGTGTGTGTGTGTGGGGGGGACTTCCCAGGGAGCACAGGAAGTACCACCTGCATCGGGTGGAAAGAGGCTAAGGGAAGAGACTCCTGAGGTTTAGGGAAACTTTCGGACCCGCTTAGGCTCCTTAAAGTCCTTAGCTCTGATTAGAGATCTAAGGGAAGCACAGCTGTGGTGAGCATGGCTTAATCTGTGCTCATGGAACTGTGATTATGTGACCTTCCCTGCAGACAGCCCTCCCACTTTATCAAGGATTTAGATAAACCCTCTTTAGGTTTGTTTTGATCTGCCTTTTTGAAGTAAAGGACTATTTAATGTGAGTCTTATTTTTAGGAATGTGCACACCAGCTCATCTTCATAGTGTCTGAATGCTTCTCTTCAATGTAACAAAATAAAAAACAAAACAAAACAAAACAAAACAAAACAAAAAACACAGACAAACCCCAAAACCATTAACTTAACTTAAAGGGATAGTTTTGGCACAGTTGATGGCTGCTTTGGGCTTGTGGTGGCCCAATACCCGATAGCAAGAGCACGTGACACAAGTTGTTATTTCCTTCATGGTGGTGGAGAAGCAAGGAGAGAGACCTGAAGAGCTGGAAGTCCTGATATTCACATTCAAGTGCTCCCAATAGTCTAAAGTCCTTCTACAAGACCACAACTTCTAAAGGTTTTATTGCCACTCCATGGCACCATGGACTGAAGACTATGGTTTTGATCCATATACCTTTTGGAGACATTTACCAACATCACTACGGTATCTTCCTTTAGCAGATGTGGAAACTAAGAATCAGGGAAGTCCCTGACCCTCCAAGGCTGCACCAGTCTAGGGAAGCCAGGATTCAGATATAAGTTCATTTTATTTGGAACACCTAGCTTTTGTGGGCCTAAGGTCCTTTGGGAAAGCCTTTCTTATTGACCATCATCCTTTAAAGGGGATACCCCAGCTTCCATTCCATTATTTGCTCTAAGATTTTACTCCGAAATCCCTGTCTTAGCTCCCTAAGGTCTCTTTCCTCCTGGGAAGTTCTCAAGAATTTCAGCTCCTTTTCCCTAAACCCATCATCAGGGGACCCAAGACCAGAAAAGCTTCAGGTACAGTTCCCAGCCACCCCCTGTCCCTATTTTTGCTTTTATTTTTAACTGCACTTTCTGGCAGGAGCCCTGTTTGTCCTGACTCGTGTCTGGTGTTGTGAGTCACCAGGGGGATATAATATGCTGATTGCTGAAGCAGGATATTACTTTCTTCTTTTTCTATGACTCATTCTTTTCAAAATCTCTAATTTATGATAAAAGTCAGTTAGATGTAAGCACAGAAACAGTTTCCATTGGGCTGTCTTGTTATGCCTGGGCCCACTCTGTCTGCTTTACCTCTTGGGGAGAACAATGTGAACCAGTGTGCCTCTTAGAGCGAGCTATAGCTGGAAATCTGAAACCTCTACTACATCCCAACCCAACAGGGCAAGTCCTAAGCAGGGATGGGCTGCAGACATCAGAGGAGTCAATGATGCAGCCATTAGAGAAAATAACATTTTATATGAGAAGTAGTGAAGGTGTCCTACATGTGCGAATCGAAATGGCAAAGAGCCAAGAAAAGTTTTGATTTACAATGTTCCCCCTGAAGGGGCCTTGTACACTCTCATCCCCTTCACCTAACACTGAAATCAGAGTCAACTCACACTCAAAAGGAAACAGTTCGTGGGATTACAGTGTTAAGTACTAAGAATGACTGCTGTTTAGAAGGAGATAGGGATTTGTGTGGGGGCTGGTGGGAGGGCCTGTGTCTTATGTGCATGTTTCTGTGGGTTGGTCACAGTGTATGCATGTGTGTGGAGTCAGAGTTGTGTGTCTTCGGCAATTGTAAGCCACCTTAGTTTTTTGAGACAGGGTCCCTTACAGAAGCTAGAATTCGATGGACCAGCCAGGCTGGATGGTCAGAGAGCTCTAGGGATCCTCCTGTCTCTGCATCCCTTCTCTCCACAGGGCTGGATTTACAGATGCACACCACCACACCCAGTTTTTACTTGGGTGCTGAGGATCCAACCTCAGGTCCGTATGCTTATGTGGCAGGAACTTGACTAGCTGATCCATCTCCCCAGATCCCAGAGATGGGGATTTTTTTAATGATCCTTTTTACTTTAAAAACAAAGATCAGAGTACTGGACCATATTGCTTTTCCTTGTTGAATGTCTTCTATGGTTCCTCTGACCTAGTATCCTCAGACCAAGCATGTGCTGATGGAAACACTCTACACCTATACCTCTAAGAACCTTAAGCTCATTGTCTGATGACTGAAGAAGGCCTGTGTCCTGCTTTCTCCCAGAACCAGAGGGAAAAAATATGAGTTCCTCTCTGTGCCACCACATTCTCATGAGGGTAAACTCCCAACTTTAATTTGGCCCCATCTGTTGTCTGCACAGCTGTCCGTCCTCAGTCTCTTTAGCCTATGGCAGGGGTCCTTGTCTGACAAGAAGCATCATCTAAGTGGATGCACCTGTACTCTTTGATACCACGGGCTGCTTATTTGTGTCAGCCTCTGTCTGGCAAATTAGCTTGTCAATGCCGCTACCTGGGAGCCTGAAATAGCCTGGTGGCTGGAATGACCCATGATTTTCTCCCAGTGTCAGTGCCCTGCTTGTTAGAGAATGAAGTGCCTCTCTGTAAAGCCCAAATGTTAAAGTCCTGTAGAGATAACATCCCGTGGAGATGATTAAGAGGAAATGAGGTCCTCAGAACAGAGCTCTCATGGTAGAAGACTGGCAACCTCGTGAGAAGAGGAAGAGACAACAGACATGAGCATGTTTAGTGGAAAGTCCCTGTACAGATGTCACAAGAAGGCAACCAGACAGAAGACAAGAAGTGCCTTGACTTTTGACCTGTGCTGGAAAAGTAAACTGGATTATTGAAGATTTCTTCCACCTAAAGCAGCCTAACTGAACAACCCACCCTCCCATATCATCATCCTCTTTTCTAAGAAGAACTCTTCAGGTCAGCTACTGTGATGGTTTGTATATGCTTTTCCCAGGGAGTGGCACTATTAGGAGGTGTGGCCTTGTTGGAGTAGGTGTGTCACTGTGGGTGTGGGCTTAAGACCTTCACCCTAGTTGCCTGGAAGTCAGTCTTCTACTAGCAGCCTTCAGATGAAGATGTAGAACTCTCAGCTCCTCCTGTACCATGCCTACCTGGATGCTGCCATATTTCTGCCTTGATGACAATGGACTGAACCACTGAGCCTGTAAGCCAACCCCAATTAAATGTTGTCCTTTATAAGACTTGCATTGGTCATGGTGTCAGTTCACAGCAGTAAAACCCTAACTAAGACAGCTACCTTTCCTCCATCTGGTACCCAGTGCATGGTGATCCTTCCCTTCACTCCCAGGGATAGTCCAGAGCTTCCTTTTTCACTTGCTCTTTCTTTGCTCCTTCTATTTTCATGCAGTGCCCCCAAAAGTCTTCTTCACTTACCATTCCACACCAAGAGTCGGACATACCATTGCTCTTGACTCCAAAAACAGGTCTTTCATCTCCCTCCAAGACTATTTTTCCATTCTTACAGAGAACATATTTGGCATAAGTGCTGAAGTCTTCAAAGATCTTATGACTTCTCCTGATCCAAAGTTTTCAGAGTTGAGTTTATGGGGAAGATCTCAACCAGCAAGAAGCAATTCTAAGATGGTGGCTGAGCTGTGGGCTGAGGAGGAAGATGCAGAGGAGCGACTTCTGCCTCGTGATGTCCAAGTAGAATATCTAGAGAGAGTGATACTTCAGCTGGCCTTGAGGTGTATGTAAGTTGGGTTCAAGAATGAAGAGGAAGGGAAGGAGCCCCAGGGAGTAGAACACTGTGGGAAGCCACGATGGGGTAGACATGTAGGAAAGGTGGGTTCAAGAAAGCATGGCTTATGGTTCTTGGTCCAAGTTCATGAAAAGAAGAGCTGTGGTTGGTGGTCATACTGAATATGACTGTAGATCACTAATGCAGCTACAAGTCACTCTCTACATGGCCAAGGGATAGTTTCTGAGTCCCTAGTTCCATGTTTTTTTCTGAGAAAATCCATGATAGATGATGATACACATGAATCCTGAGGTGTTTTAGTGAGAATTTTACTTGGGGTTGAGAAGGAGTTGTAAATTAGACACAGCCCCTTTCCATGCCTCCTCTCTGCATAACGACTTTGGTAAAATGACATCATCAAGGGTGTGTGTGTGTGTGTGTGTGTGTGTGTGTGTGTGTGTGTGTTTATAAGCATATGAATGCAAATACTATATACATGTATCCAGAAGCCAAATGTCAACCTCAGATATCATTTCACAGGTACCACCCACCTTGTTTGTTGGGATAAGATATCTTGACTTGGAACTCACCAAATCAGCTTGGCTGACTGGCCAGTGACCTCACATCTCTGCCTGGCTCTTCCTCCTCAGCAATGGAGTTCAGCAGCATGCCACCATATGCTGCCTTTCACCTGGACTCTAGGGGGGTTGAACTCAGGTCTTCAAACTTGCAAGCATTACTGTAGTCCTATCAAGGAATTTTGTTTTAAATAAAAGTTATTCACCCATACATACCCTCTGAGTTCTCACTGTCCAGAAAGAAAACAATATAGTGGATTTTCACTTTTTCAGGCAAATTTGGCAACTATCAGAGCTTTGGTTGAGCTGCCAGATCTGTGTTCCTTCTGTGTTCCTCCCTCAAATGCTCAGTAGACATTTTATAGGAAAATAGATGCACCTTAATGTATTTTGATAACTTATTTGCTGGCCTTGGGAAAAGGTCCAATGATTGTCTGCATGAGCTCAGGCAAAAACAATTCTACTTTGGAAACTAACATTTGCCTTTCTGAGTGAGTTAAGTAGATTATATTAATAAGAAAAACATGTGTGCCTGTAGGTAGGGCAAATAACTCAGTTAATTTTGGCCAACTTTTGTATGAATAATTGATATTTTAAATCCATTTAAATTTATTATTTATTCCATTTGTTGAGAGTAGATGAATATAATAAATTTTAGTCATTTCTACTCTCCTTGTCCTGTCTATCCCTCTCCAGCTCCCAGTGAACCTTTATCCATCCCTGAAAGCTCCCTTCCTACTTTAATGTTTCTGTATATGTGTGACCCATTTGAGTTCAGTTAGGGTTTCTTGGATAAGAGTGAGTGGGGCATTATTTAGTAGAGCATAGACAGCATATCAGTAACCACACCATTAAAAAAGATGAAACTTCTCCTCCAGCCACCATTAACTACCACTGGTCTTCAGGGAGGGCTAGAACATTGTGGGCATCTCCCTTCCACTCATGATGAAATGTTGTTGGGCTGAATCTTGTGCAGGTCTTGTGCCGGCAGCCATAACTGTAGTCAGATCATGAATGCCATGTCTTGACAACTTTCCCAGGCCATCCTACAACTCATACTTTTTATCCAGGCTCCTCTTCTACTGTGTTTGCTTAACCTTGGAGGAGGAGGTGGCATAGATATGCTACTCAGGGCCAAGAAGTCTACCAATAATATCGTTTCAATTGTATAGCAGTGTGTGTGTGTGTGTGTGTGTGTGTGTGTGTGATAAAGCCAAGTAGTGTTTATTAGTTCATACATTCCTTTGTTCAACCAGTATCCTCCAGGCACCAATATCCTCTAGGTCAGTGGTTCTCAACCTTTCTAATGTTGTGACTCTTTAATATAGTTCCTCATGTTGTGGTGATACCCAGCCATAAAATTATTTTTGTTGCTACTTAATAACTAACATTTTGCTACTGTTATGAATAGTAATGTAAATATCTAATGTAAATATCTAATCTAATCTGAATGACCTATGAAAAAAGGTCATTCAACCCCCAAAGGCATTGTGACCCACAGGTTGAGAACCACTGCTCTAGGTCTTAGGAGATGTGAGGGGGTGGAAGAATGAGAGCTCAGTGGTTCTAATGTACTTTCCGCTTTTGTAGACATCCCAAGTCTGGTTCTTAGCATCCATGGCAGGTAACTCACAACTCTAACACCATGGAATCACACACACACACACACACACACACACACAAACACACACACACACACACACACACACACACAAACACACACACACACACACACCTTTAAGGGAAAGGGAAGTTTGGAAGAAATCATGCAAATCAGAAATACCATGTGTGCTCTTTGATTACTTCTTCATATGTGTTCCGGGCAGCTTTATATCAATTTGACACAAGCTAAAGTCATCTGAAAGGAAGGAACCTCAATTGAGAAAATGCCTCTAGAAGACTGGGTTGTAGGCAAGCCTGTAAGGCATTTTCTTAATTACTGATTGATGACCCCACCCAGTCTATTATGGGTAATGCCATCTCTGAGCTGGTGGCCCTGGGTTCTATGGGAATGCAGGATGAGCAAGACATGAATATGAACCTAGCAAGTAGTGCTCCTCAATGTCCTGTGCAATAGCTCCTGCCTCCAAGTTCCTGCCCTGTTGCCCTGTGTGAGTTTCTGTCCTGGCTTCCATTGGTGATGAACTGTGGTGTGGAAGTGTAAGCTGAATAAACCCCTTCCTCTACAATTTGCTTTTGGTCACGGTGTTTCATTGCAGCAATAGAAACCCTAATTATGACAATAATTCTGTCATATCTTTTGTAGAGAAACAATACAGACAATTTAATCTTCCCTCTTCTTTATTTGCTTGGGTTCTTTATTAATAGTTCAGGAAACTTCTGTCATAATTCTTCATGAGCAGTGTAATGTCAGATTTGGGGAAAACTAGTACCACATTTGCTTTATTATTTGAAGACAGTCTGTGTTTTCTAGCACAGAAGTCATTCTTAAAATTTTTTGTCAAGTCAGTATTTGTTAGCAGCCATGACCCCCATGGTGTGCTGGTATAATGGGAGTTTGCTGTTTTTCAAGTGTTGGTATTTCTCATCAACTTAGCAGGAAATCTGAAAAGCTATTTTCATAACTCTACCACATCTGAATTCTTTCTGACAAGAAAAAACAAATGTGGGACACTCTAAATGTAGATGCTGCATTATCAAGTATATTCTTGGAAGGATGAAACTTGTGTTTCAAATTATCTGCTTAGTGTTTTACATGTTTGATGATTGGAGGGATTTTCCAAAGATTAGCTCCTGATTCTGGGCATTCAAGATTCAGTTTTATTCTTTGCAACCCACACAGTCCTAGGCCTTTGGGCAAATTTATTTTGTTGATCAGCCTCTGGCCCTCCTGTTTTGTGTAAGGGCACTGGGTGTGTCCACACGGTGTGTAGTAGGTCGGATTCTAGGCATTAGTCTTACATGAGGATGATTAGTCCCAGAAAGACAGTGTACATATAAGTTCACATCAGTAAACCCTGCCACTGCCGGACATCCTGCTCAATTCAACACGCAAAGTGCCAATTGATACAATATTGCTACACTACAAGTGATACAATACTGCTACACTATAATTGATACAATATTGCTACACTACAAATGATACAATTCTCACTACAAGGTAATGTGGCAAAGGCAGTGTGGGAAGAGACTGTGATGGTCTGCGCAGAGAGTGCTACAAAGTTGAAACTTCATTTGATTCTCAGAAATCACCCACCCGCACCTGATAGTTCCTAACATCTAAAACGCATTAAATGCTATAACAGAGAACACATGCTAATCGCCAGATTATGATCTGGAACATGAATTTTATAAGAAAACAGATCTTTTGTTGCTACAAAGGCTGTCAGGACCAGGTGTGGAATACCACTGTTTTTTGTTTTGTTTTGTTTTTTTTTCCATGAGCAATTTGGCACCCAAGCTATTGACTTATGTGTTTTGGTTACGAAAATGGTTCTGGATCAAGAACATTTTGAAGCCTAAACCCATCCACCAGAGTGTGGACATTTCTCAAATGTTCTGATGAAACACCAAAGCATGAAGACATCTTGCCTCTGGCCCAGCCCAAGCTTACCAGAAAACAGGTGCCAGAGAGCAAGGAGAGCTGAGCTCCCACTGAGTCTGAAGAGATGACAAATGACGCATGTGTCTTTTTGATGGAGGAGTCTCCGTGTGAGCAGAGGCCTCGCAAGAGTCTACAGGAACTATGCCCTTGACATTATTCAGTTCAGATTCCTTAGAGATCCATCCCCACGTTCCTAACAATGAGGTAGTCTTCCATGATGAACACAGCCAATAGCATAGCCCCATCACAGTCATCAGCCCTTGGACCTCTGGAGTCAGTATTCTCCAGAGTAGGAGAGAAGACTATGTTGACATTTGCGTCTATCTGTATGTTAACTCTATAGATCATCTCTGTATCTACCATATCTATATAAAGAGAAAAGCATTTGTATGAGCAGTCACAGAACCCTTCCTAGCTTCCCAAAACACATTGCTCATACAAGAGAAAATGAACTCTTTGATGATTCTCATCATTCTGGACCTATCTAGAAACATCTTTTGGTGTTTCAAATAGAGGTGCTAACTGTAGGGAAGTCCTTATAGGGGCAGGGAGACTTAAAGGGCAGATAAAGATACAGAGGAATGAGAAGGAAAACAGGTCTGACCAGTGATCAGGATGTGCTAACATATTTGTGGTTGGTTGTGCAGGATGCTGCTGCTTCTGACCTAGAACATTCTCAGAGGCATGGTGCAGGGTCTAGGGCAGGAATTCCCAAAGAGGTGCTACCCCTATTCAGGTAACTAGAGGCTAGGGTCTTTTCAACTTTCATACACCCACAGTATCCACACTGTCAAGAAGCAATGGCTCTCTAGCTCTACCCCTGACTCACAGTTTTCTATTAACAGATGCTAGAGAGACTCCTGTTCGCAAGGGAGCTTGGGAAATGTAGTCTGTGAACTTTCACCTTTAGCTATTGACACCATGTCTTGCACTGTGTGGGGACTCTTGAAGGTACTGTTCCCAAAGATCTTACTGGTGTCTTTGCAGTTCTTTTTGCAGCATCTTTGTCAAGACAGAAATAAAGTTTAAATAAGTTAATCCGTTGCCAGGCAACTTCACTTCCGTTCAGCATACTTCTTATTGCTCCAAGCAAAATTGCTTTATTTCTTCCATGGCAGGAGTGCTGGAAGGTTTCAAGGAATGACATACATACCTACCATACTGATAGGATTTCTTTTATGGGGCAATGCTCCTTTCTAAAAATGTGCTGATTTTTATTACATTGGCCAGTGCCTCTACGAAGCTAAGAGAAGGAGTGTGCCTGTCTCCCACCTTGTCTACTTTTAGGAGGTGCTGTTTATGCGATCTATCTTGTAGACTCTTCATTTCCTGCTTTGAAAATCAAGTAAATTTTATGTCTTGGGTAGAACATCAACTGCTCTTGCTTTTCAATGAATTTATAGTAAGTGTTAATCATACTTTACTCTCATATCTATTCTCTGAGGGGGAAAAATACCAAAGCCAGTTAAAAAATCGTGGATTTTTGGATGTGAACACTCCAAACCAGTTGGCTGCTGTCTCATCTTTACTTGGGGAAACTGACATGCAATCACACCATGCCTTCTCTGCGTCTACCTGAAGCTATACAGAGAGACAGAATGGGTTCCATAGGTTATCCCACTGTCAAAGGCTGCTCTTCACAGAGATTTTCATCTGTTGTGATAGCCCTGGGTAGACTTTGCCCTTTTTTTCTCCTTGTAGCTCATTGCCCTAGCTATAAATGAAGGCATGAGAGGCAGAGAAGCGCAGTGGCCTTCCTGCCAGAGTCAGAGCAGCTGCTGTTGGAGACAGGCATCGAACCTAGTGCTGTTGGTGCTCATATTATAGAACTGGTCACGCTACTAAGATGGTAGCACTCAGAGAGCTTGGGTGGTGTCTGCTCTCTACAAAATCATGGCACAGTTGCTGAACTGTAAGAACGTTTGTGATACCCACTTTCTAAAACAGCATACTGTTGTTGCTTGCTCACAGTGATACTCTCTGTGACACTAACTGAAATACTTCTACATGCCCAGCTGCAGGATACAGGTCTCCAGACAGAAGCTCATGGAGCTCTGAATCTTCACCCTTATAATACTGAGTCAGGACTGAAGAACCAAACAGGGTGTCTATTTCAAGGCTGTTCTGAAAGGCTGAGCTGGTCGGCTGTATCCATTCAACTGCTTGGCTTTATATTTGGGGGAATAAAATACTCTGTACCATTCTGTGTTCATTATTTATTGCATTTATATTTTGATTGGCATCTAAAATAGGGCATTTTCATTATCTCATTTTTATACAAATATAGCATTCTCCTTTTTCTGTAGTCCTTCTCTATCTCCTCCACCACCACCACCACCTCCTCTCCCTGGCTCTTTCCCTCCCCGTGTCTGTTCTCATGGCACGTGTATGCATTTGAAGTTTTTTAAATCTAGATTCCACACGCAACAGAAAACACGTGATATTTTGTCTTCTCCCATCATCCTTTCTTGTTTTTGCACCCTCCCTCACTTCCATTATCTTTAATATGCAAGAATCAAGAGAAAAAAAAGCCCATTTTAAAAATCTCCCTTATATTTATTTTTGTTTTGGCCAGTTTTCACACTTGTACCTTTTGAGAGCAATAGTCACATCAGAGATAAGCATTTTCTGCTATTCTTTTGCTTCAGAGGCCAAGAAAGGAGAAGCAAGGGTGACCACCCTCTGGTTAAGTGTTTTAGGGATCTTCTAATCAAAAATACTAACCTTGGGCTGGAGAGATGGCGTAGCAATTAAAGTGCTTGTTCCTGAAGCGAGGAGTCTACAGTTAGGAAGCCAGAACTCATGTCCATTCTAGGTGGGCATGACAACCCACTTGGAATTCCAGCTTGGGGAGGCAGAGACAGGATCCCTGGACCAAGCTGGGGAGACTTCTAGTCCAATTGGTTGGCAGTATCTATCAAAGAGGTTCAAGTTTTCTTGTGACTCTTCTATCTGCCACTGATCTAGGATTTGGACAGAGTGACCTGAGACAGTGTATTTCATTTCCTTCAGCACCAAGGGCCTGTTTACATCCTGGCAAATCTCTTGCATGATAAGTAGCAGATTCTGGCAAGGAAAAAAAAAGACATCCTTTAGAGGCGGAGGGCAGTGTTTAGATAGTTACTACGGCCAGGTGTCCCTTTCCTTCCCACTCGCTTAGATGCCATCGCCCTTTGGAAAAACACATTTCTGTTTATTTAATTGAAAATCTTCTACACATGCAAGCTAACAGGCACGATAGCAACCAGCATTCACAGCTGCTCCCTATACCCCTTTTGTTTTTAATTAAAGTGGACCCTGCCCATAATTTTCACATCTATTTACAATTCTTGAGGGTCATAGGCAGAATAAAACTCTTGGTGTCAGTAAATATTCACTCAACTGTTTGTGGATGTTGGTGAGTGTGAGGAATGGGGAAGGGGTGAGATTATTGGTGAGCTTTTTATGATCCTGGTTAACGTTAAAGGGAAGTTAGGGTGGTTTTCCTAGTTTGTAAGCTGTTAGCTGCTGGAGCTGGCTTCAGTGAGCTCAGAAACCATCTTCCTGTTCCCTCTATCTGACAGACAATGGTTCTCAGAGCTGCTGACTTCACACTGTTATAGAGGGTGGGCTGCTTACAAGGGAAGCTAGGAGAAGAACAATGTAGACTATATCACACCTCCAGTCATGTAGAACCATTTTAGGTTCACCAGTCATTGAAGCACCAAAGGCATATTTTTATCCCCAGAGCCCAACTCTACCACTAAATACAGAGTCAGCAAACCAAACTGGTATTCTCTCAGCATCCTGGACTAAGGGTCAGAGTTTTTCAGTCTGAAAGCCACAAAGCAGCACCTCCTGAGGACTTCACAGAGGGCATGGGGACAGTAAGACTTTCAGTCTGTCTGCCCACTCTTCCTTCCTTCCTTTTCTTCCTTCCTTTCTTCCTTCCGTCCTTCTGTCCTTCTTTCCCTCCTTCTCCCTCTCCCTCCCTTCCATCTTAGCTCTCCTCATGCTTATTGTGACACCTGGATACGCGTTTAATACACATGTGTTTCTCTAACTCAACATTTAATGAGAATCACACAGACATTTCAAGCGCTTTAGAAGATATCAAAGGACCAAAGCAAACATCCCTGGGCAGGGGCTGAGGGTGGCCAGTCCTTGGGGAGAGCTTACATCCAGCTCTAGAAGGATCCTTGCCTGTTAATGGGCCAGGAAATGCCTTCCATGCAAGAAAGAACAGCTATCCATCCCTTCTGCTGATATATAGGACAGGCTGCCAATTCAAACTCAGATTTTAAAAATGTTTCCTTTTGCACTGGCAACCCCCCCCCCCACTTCCTGCAGCAATCTTTCTCACTGTATGCCCTCAGCCAGCTTGTTTCCATTCTATAACACTCTGCTCAACCCTCACCTCAGGGGAAGCTCATCATTCACAGCAAGTGCTTCTGGCCTGCTCTCTCCAGAAC
Source organism: Apodemus agrarius (assembly GCA_964023405.1). Taxonomy (NCBI): domain Eukaryota; kingdom Metazoa; phylum Chordata; class Mammalia; order Rodentia; family Muridae; genus Apodemus; species Apodemus agrarius. Next base: position 102,383,983 of record OZ030011.1, on the reverse strand, counting down.
TTTCCTATAGCTCTTCGAGGGAGAATTGTAAGAGACTCTGCCTTATTGATTTCCCCATCCAGCTCAGTACCTGTAAAGAGTTCTCCCCGGAGATTAACAACTGATTAAATCAGGGAATGAATGAATAATTGAGAAGTTATTCTCTGCATTTGAATTTCTGGTAGATGGAAGGATGCCCAGGCTGTCTCACCTAACTCATTCACGTTTCCCAGTAAGACAATCATGAGAGACCTGATTTCTAGAATTTTCAAATTCTCCCGAGCTTTGGGGTCAGAGCCATGGAATACATGTGAAATAATAGACCTGACGCCACATGCCAAGCTGCTTAACAGAATTATGGTGTGAATAAACTTCTTCCAGGTTCTCAGATTATGGACCAGTGGGTATGACTTCTCCTAAGCTGTGAACAGATGTGTGCTTCCACAGTTAGGGCACATGGACAGCAGACCAAAGAAACAATTATACCTAATATAACTTGGTGAACACATGAGGCTGCTGGAGTTACAGGCAGAGGTACAGATGATTCCAAGACAGTTGTAACTGAGAAGTCCCACCTAGCACAGGGTATGTCCCCAGAGCTTTGACATCCCTGCTTTAAGCTCTTGAGTTAAAATTTCAGCAGTGTCCCACTGCACTCGGCTTAATTTTCTTGTAATTTCTGATATCCATTTTTGATTCTTTTCTTTGTTCTTGTAGAAACATCTCTGCTTCTCTCTCTCTCTCTCTCTCTCTCTCTCTCTCTCTCTCTCTCTCTCTCTGTGTGTGTGTGTGTGTGTGTGTGTGTGTTATGTGTGTATGTGTGTATGTGTATATGTGTATGTGTGCCTTAGTATGTGTAAGTGTTTGATGTACATCTTTATAGTCCCCAGATCCTCAAAGTATAGTTACAACTGTATTCTCTAAGATGTATTTATTTTTTTAATTTTATGTATATGAGTGATTTATCTGAATGTATGACATGTGTGTATGGTGCCTGCAGAGGTCAGAAGAGGGGATCAGAGCCCCTGGAACTGGAGTTGTGGATGGCTTTGAAACACCATGTCAGTGCTGGGAACTAAACCCAGGTCCTCTGCGAGAGCAACATCTGTTCTTAATTGCTGGGTCATCTCTCCAGCCTCTGGCAATTGTATCCTTTAGTTTTTTCACATAGCCCCACAACCTAATCCCCTGTCTCTGTTTTCTGGTCCAGCCTCTGACTCTTCCATTCCACAGAGCTGGAGACATCAGAAGTGCAAGTTCTCATTAAGTGCTTCTATACCAGTTCTTGGCCTCAAACAGTCTGAGACGTGACCTGCAAACATTTCCAGGCTAGCTTTTAAAACCTCTGCCCAGGTGCTTCCTGCTGGGTGGACTGTGGTGGATCTGTGGCTTTCGATCTAGACACAGCCAAGTTCTATGGAACTTCTCTGCATAAAAATGTAGCACACCCATGATGATGTTCAAGGTCAATGTCCCCGAGAGTATGGAGATGTGAATGCCTTTTTCTGCCAGTGAGAGATTGCAGTGGTGTGTGTCTTGTTTAGAACATTGAATTGAACCATAGGATGACTGTCTTTCTTCCCTCTCTTTCCTGCACTCTTGCCTGTCCCTGTCCTCCGAGACTTGATCATATTTCCCAGAGCTGGCATCTGTAAAGTCATCGCTACGATGATCATTTTCTCAACTTAGCAACACATCAGCTGTGACAGCGTTCACTCTGTTGGCCTTTCGGTGACACGGTTGAGCAAGCCCCTCCCTGAGCTAACATTTCACACAGTTGAGGTTCTAGCTACCAGGGAAGGCAACAGGAAGGACCTGTGGAAATTCGTTTCTAAGTACCTGTGTCAGGTTCCTGTCCAGGGATAGCCCAAAACTAATGTCACACACATACCCTAGTCCAATCACATACTTGGCCCCAGGAATAAGCTTCCAAGAGACAGCGGGTCAGAGTATCTCCCTGTGGGAGATATTTCTATGGAGTTCCCTGAGAAAAACAAGCTAGCTGCTCATGTTCCCCGTGTAGCTATCTTTAAGTTCTTCTGAGAAGCCAAAGGACCACAGTCCCACTGTCCCAAGTCCAAGGTATTTAGTTACTGTTAATAGGGCTCCATTCAGACTACTGTGCTGAGGACTGACCTTCAGGCTTGCAGTTTTGTTTTTTAAACTCCAGGCTGGGGATTGGAGCAACAAGGTTAACCACCTGAAACAACAGAATTTGCCTAATCTAGAGAGCGATCTATTCCCCCACCAGCGATCTCTCTCCATGTTATTTTTATTTTTAAAGGGAGTTAACATTTAACAGGAGTGTTAGCATGTTCCCACCGCTCTGAATGGGCCTGTTTGTTTCCACTTGACTCTCCGTTAAACTGTTGAGCCTTGCCTTCCTCTGGGTTCAGAGAAATTCGAGTATTAATGAGGACCAAAGACCCCTGCAGTTTGAAACTGTTTCTCTACCATGTACCCCAGTAAATGGTTTCTTAAAGCATCTAGCAACACTGCAAGCCTGATTAAGAGGTGAAGAGAAATGCTACAATTGGCATGATGATGGGTTTTAAAATTCCTATATGAAAAAAAAAGGCACGTGCAGCCACGCACTTTGTATTAAGCGCCTTGGAAAAATGTTCCGGGACAAGTGCTTCTTCTCACATTGGGCAGCAACAGCAGGGCCTGAGATTCTGACAGATGCAGATTTCTGGGTCCTACCGGGAGAGATGACTGAGTGAGTCTGGGAAGAAAGCTTAGCCAGAAAGCCTGCTCCAGGGTGAAGACCGGAGCCTGAACCACATAAGAAGCCATGAACTAAGTCAGACATGGTGGGCCAGCCAGTCTAGCTAATCCACCAACCCCACGTCCCAGGGTATAGCCCTATCTCCAAAAAAAAAAAAAAAAAAAAAAAAAAGGTGGAAGATACCAAGGCTGATGATACTCGAGGGTGGCCTCTGGCTCCCATATTCACATATGCAATCAAAGGAGCACCCCTCCAATCTCCCCCTCGCCATTCTGGGGTGGGACCTAGCAACACTAATGGGCAGATGGCTTCATGGGTAAAGTGATCATTCGCCCTGCAAGCCTGAGGACCTGACTTTGAGTACTTAGGACCGACATCAAGCCAGGAGTCCTTCTGCACATCTACAGTCCCAGTGCTCCTACGGTGAGCTGGAAAGAGAGACAAACTCTCTGGGAACTCAGGGGCCAGAAATCCTGGTGCATGCAACTGTCAACCACAGAGCCCGTGTTAGGATGAGGCCTAATACCTGAGGTTGCCCTCTCTCATGGGCAGGCACTCCATGGCATGTGTGCTTCCCTCACGCATTAAACACATACATGCCTGCCTGGTATACATACACAATGTCAATAAAACCATGGCCCATAGGCTGTGGATGGCTCTACAGGTATCAGGGATGGAAGCTCTCTATCTCCGCAGTTGGAGTAACGAGAACAGCTGACTCTCCTCTCTCCAAATCAGCTGAGCACTTTGCCAGGAGCGGAGCACTGCAGGAATTTCACCTTGAGGAAACATACACTAGACACATTGATTGAGTTTCTTCTGCATGTTAGTTTTAGCTTCTTGGCTCAGTTCTGCATATTTAGTTCTTAGCTTTATTAGGAACTGGGGGGGAAATGCCAATTTTCTTTTTGAACTGAAACATAAGAGTAACAGGCAGCACACTGTCATGGGACAGCTTGTGAGCATCTAGGGAAGGACAGGGTGGCTGCTTTAGAAGAGGTTTTTCATGCCTTTTTTGCATTAAGCCCAGCCTGGCTGTAAAGCAGGTTCTTCCTTTGGTGAATCCCGCATGCTCCGACATTAGCCTCCTGACCTGTGGGAAAGAGAGACTAATTCGAGAGTGATGATGGGAAGAGCCAAGTTTTGTAACTAGTAAATAGTACTTTGGGGACTGGTCTTTCCAAGTGTGATGTTTGTAAACTCTTATTTGGATCTTTCCATTTTAATATCTAACTCGATTGTTTTTAGCAAACTCAATTATGGACAAAGCCCAGCTTAAAATAGAAAAGTTTAGGAAAGAAGACAAGATGTGACCTAGAGAAGAGCTGGTAGATGAAGGAGTTGAGGTGACAACTTTGTACTTTAAAAGAGACACCTGGGGCAGGTGGGGATCAGAGGCAGGCTGACCCAGCCCAGCACCCCACCCTGTCCCCTCCCCAGGGACGAGGCAGCAGTGGGAGGGAGACAAACCCCTTCCTCTCCATTCACACTCTCCAGTGAGCATACTAAGCTTTGGCTTCTTTGGCATCCAAGTCTAAAGGAAAATTTGACAAATAGGAATTAACCCTAGATATCCAGAACCCTAACATCTGAAAATCCCTTCAAATAAGGGAGCAGCGCCCACAGGGAAGGTGGTGCTCAGCTAAAGACGGAAGGGGAGTGAAGATTCTGTTTTTACAGTCAAGAGAGCTGAAAAAGTATCAAGCCATCTGTGACTCACTCTGGGTGGCTTTAACTGACTGGAAAATCAGGAGCGAGAAGAGAGAGTCCAGCTGACTCACATTAAGCTACTTACTGAGCGATAACGATACAAGCATCTCTCTTAAAAGTTATCATCACTGGAAGTGACCAACAAGAGGCCCTTGATAACCCTGACAAGGAAGTTACCAAGATATGTTCAGGGTCTGTTTGTCATCAGATGATGTCCTTTTGCCCTTTATGGTCCATGCTTATGAGCTGTCTCTGTCCTTGTTGTTGTTGTTGTTGTTGTTGTTGTTGTTGTTGTTGTTGTCATCGTCTTGACAGAGTTAAAAAATGGCCTAAGTTTAGAGGGAAATTTAGGTCTCTATGGAACACACATGGGCTTTGCTGACATGCACACTTAGATAATAAAATTCCAAACCTTCCTGGTTCCTGTTCTTCCCCATTCTGATTATAGAGTCTCTGTCTATTTGGGCATCTTTCAGCTCAGCAGGGTTGTCTTATCAAAAGATGCTCAGGGCTGAGGAGATGGCTCATCACAGAAAAGTGTTTGCTGCCAAGCCTGGGAACTGACGTGTTTAATCCCTGGAGTCCCCATGGTCAAAGGAGAATATCCATGCCTATAGGTTACTCTCTGACCTTGCTACACATGCTGTGGTATGCTTGCACATGTGCGCACACACATACATACATACACACATACACACATACACACAAGATAAATATAAAAGGGAAATCCCCCTTTACATCCCTAACCATCTATGGGGCTATGAAACTCACACTTAATTGAAAATTGTATCCGGTTGTTAAAATCTAAGAGAGAAACTGAGTCACTGACATTTCTACCTCCAGGCAGTTTCCTAGGAAAGATACTGTTTAATGGAGAGGCATCAATAATGTTAAGTCCACAACAGTTTGTGCAGTGGGTCCTGTAGGAGACTCAGTCCTCTGCAGATGGTGTGACTGCAAGAAAATCACCAGAAAAGCAAAACTAAGCTGAGACTGTCATGTGGCCTGATGGAGAAGATTCATCTGTTCCAGAAGAAGCTTTCTCATCTTATCTCTGCATGTAGGATTGTGTTCCCAGTAAACCATTCATAGGAAATCATCCATGTTAAATTTTCTGTCACAATAACCTTGACGTGTTAAAACTATAAAGTTAAAGACTTCTGAGATGAGAATCTCATTTTTTTAAAAAATTCTTTAAAGTGCTTAGGTTTTAAAACACCATGAAAATATAAAATCCGCATAAGTCAGATGAAATATGTATAAGGCTTGGAAAATTGAATTTTTAAAACCATAATCCTTGACATTTACACCTTACTCCTCTAGAGTCGCCTAACTTTTTTCTTTGCTTATATCCTTTGTCTCTTTCAGAAATTATCCATTATGCAATAGAACCATTACATTGTCCCCAATTTTAATGCATTAATTCACATGGTTTATGCTAGGTACTACCATGATTTATTTTGAATGTTGAAATGCTTCATCTTTTGCTTCTTTTCTTCTTCCTCTTTCTCTTTATTTCAGCGCAACTTTTAAGTCATTATGACAAAGTCCTTGCTACATTGAAATTTAATATAGAAGATCGTATTTTATTGAATATTTACAGTTGTTTTATTTTTTTCTGACACTTAATTTTTAGACTTTAAAATACACAGTATTTATGTGAGTTGTTTGGTTGCTAAAACTAAATGGTGCATTATTTCAACTGAATTAAACTGCAGCCTCTGACAGAGGTCTTATTATTATTTTCAGGGATCCTCTTCTGCACTAAGATTTAATTTTAATGGTGTGTAAGCTCGTGAGTGTTGTGCTCAATGTGGGTGCTCAGAACTCAAGTCCTCTACAAGAGCAGCAAGTGCTCTTAAACCCAGAACTGTCCCTCCCGCTTGGTTTTTCAGCTGACCTTGAACCCATTCCTATCCAGAGGTGGTGGCATCTTAATTGTATTTTATTAGCATATCACAAGAACAGTGCCTTCTACCTTTACTTCTGCCAGAGTTTAACAAGGCCTTCCTTTGTCATTATTCCTTATGAATGTTAAGAACATTTGATAGCAAACTTCATAGATTCCTTCACTACCTCCTAATTGGTATTCTGCGAAATAGTATACATGACCTTTTAAAATTAGCATCATTATGACAACAGGCCTTCTTGTTCAATAATTGTTTTATTTGCTTATATTCTTCAAATATTTTCCTCACAGATCTCTTGTATTTTTCATGTGAATGTCATGCTTCTGTGTATGTTTCTGAGAGTGTGTGTATATGGCTATGTGTTTGAGTATATAGGGTCTGGGTGTGTATGTGTGTTTATATATGTGTATGTGTTAGTGAATATGTGTGTGTGTGTGTGTGTGTGTGTGTGTGTGTGTGGCCAGAGTAGGGCTAGGGGTGGAATCAGGAATCTGCTATCACTCTCCATCCTGTTCCTTGAGGCAGGGTTTCTCATTGAACCACGAAGTTTTCCCATTTTTAAAAATTATTTTTATTTACTTACATTCCAGTCGTTGCCCCCCTCCGAATCCCCCCTCCCACAGTTCCTCACCCCATTCCTCCTCCCTCATGCCTCCAAGAGAGCCTCTCCCACACCAGACCTTCCCCTTCCCTGAGGTGTAAAGTCTCTTGAGGGTTAAAAACATCTTCTCTCACTGAGGCAAGACCAGGCATTCCTCTGTTACATTTGTGCCAGGAGCCTCAGAGCAGCCTGGGTATGCTCCTGGTCAGTGGTTCTGTCTCTGGGAGCTCCCTGGGGTCTGGATTAGTTGATAACCCTGGTCTTCCTATGGGGTTGCTCTCCACTTCAGCTTCTTCAATCCTCCTGATTCAACCATAGGGGCTCTCAACTTACCAGCAGCTGACTGAAATGTACCAGATACTTACACCCAACCATTGGACTGGAGTGTTTCCCATTTTTCTCTAACCATTTAAGAATGTCAGGTCTTACATTAATGTTTCTGATACAGGATGGATTGCCTTCCATGGAGTAAGACATGAGCATCTGGTTCAATTCCTCTACACATGGACACCCAGTTTCCCCAGTCCCATTTGTTGAATGGACCTTCTTTTCTCCAGTGCAAATATTTAGCTGGGACTGTGTTGGTTTACTTATGAAACTTTCATTTTCTTTCAATCATCTACATGTCTCCTTTTCTATCATGTTTGCTACTCTGGACTCTGTAACTTGAAGTCATAGGTGGTGGTGGTACCTCTAGCAATGTTCTTTTGCTGAGAGTTGCTTTAGCTAATAGAAATCTTCGGGATTCTACATGAGTATTAGGATTGCCTTTTCTGTATCTTTAAAATTTTCATTAGAATTTTAATGGGAACTGCATTGGATCTGTAGATTTGTTTCTGATCAATCAGTAATCTTACTATATTATGTTTTGACATTCACGAGCATGGGAGCTTTTGTGATCTTTTTAGTTTCTTTTATTTCTTTAGAAATTTTATTGTAGAGATCTCTCATATCCTCAAGTAGCTTTCTTCTGGGCATTTTATTTTTCAAGCTAAGGGAAGTGAGATTATCTTCCCAGTTTCAGCCTCAGAGTATTCATTATTGGCATATAGAAAACCTAACATTTTCTATATTTTGATTTTGCATCTTCCTATTGTTCTGAAGGTGTTTATTAGTTGTAGAATTTTCTGATGGATCTTTAGAGTCTTTTGTGTATGAAAGCATACCATCAGGAAATAGAAGTAATCTCATGTCTTGCCTGAAAATAAATTTTCTGGTTCTTCCTTATATTTATTAGGAATTTAAACCTAAATTCTCATTTGCTATCAGAAACCTGGGCCACCAATGACAGTCTCACTACAACAGTAGTTCTAACCAATGGTGTGGCAATTTGAGTTCTCTCTGTGTCTCTGTGTCTTTGCTCACTCTCCCCCCACCTCCCCAACCTGCTTTAGGCTGGCTCCCAAATCCCACTATTGTGAGGCCAGTGGAAGGCTGTTGGCTTTCTTCCACTCATTTGATGATTCTGTGAATCTGCAAGTTTAAAGACAAAACATGCTTTGAATTTCTTCTGCTATGTGCCATACATTCACGATGCTTTCTTGAAGAATGTAGAATCTCACAGATGTCTCCTTTACATCTCTACATTTCTTCTTCATTAACTCACACTTCCTATCCCTTTTGTACTATACTCTAGAGGAATTTCATGACTCGATCTCTTAGCCTGTTAATTTTTGCCTAAGGAGTCTTCTACTTGTATTTCTGCCCCACTAATTCTTACTTACTGTTAATGTTTAAGATCAAAGTGACTATTTAGAAGAGACAGTCTTTGCTGTCTTGCCTATTTAAAGTTACTCTTATAATTTTTTCTCTATGTGAACTTTTTATTCCTTAAACATGCCTTAGTATAAGATCTATCCTTCATTTAAATTATTTATTTGTTTATTTATTGGGTGAGTATCACTATATAGCCTACATTGGCTTAGAATTTCCAATCCTCCTGCCCCAGCATCCCAAGTTCATGCACTTGCAAAGGTGTGTGTGTGTGTGTGTGTGTGTGTGTGTGTGTGTGTTCTACAACATCTGGCTCATTGGGCTATGTTCTTTAGGTGTGAGTTTAATAGAGGTCTCTGCTCCTCTGGCTTGAGAGTGTCTGTCCTATATAGAAATATATATTTCATGAATTTCTGTTTAGAGAACACTACTCTGCCCCAGTTTACAGTACTGTTCTGATTCACTTCTTTTTAGAGATTTCCTTTTTCTGTCTTGAGTTTTGGAGACAAAGGGACAAATGGCTTGTGCATATGTCAATCTAACCTTTTCCCTGCTGCTTTCTAATTAAGTTTTTATGTTTATTATGCTATAATGTGGTCTTTGGGCAGATCTGCTTTCTGTGTGCAGTCAGGAAGTTAGTACCAGTGCTATGGTAGTGTTGACAACCACATAGGAACTATTTAAGGAATAAACACAGATCCTAGTCATCTGAAAGATATTTTTTTAATTTTTGGAGTTTTGTAAAAATAATACATGTGTGTATGTGTGTGTATGTGTATGTGTGTGTGTGAGTATGTGGGTACGTGTATGTGCGTGTATGTGTATATGTGTATATGTGTGTGTATGTGTGTGTGTGTGTGTGTATGTGTGTGTATGCATGCACTTGCCATATGTACACAGTTGCCCCAGAGGCCAGAAGAGGGTGTCAGATCCAATAACGTTCAAGTTATGGGCAGTTTGTGAGTCACTCAGTATAGGTTCTGGGAAGGGAAAGAAGTCTTCCTAACTGCTGAGCTGTCCTTCCAGCCCCCGAAGGCTATTTGCTGACACCTTGAACATGTTCAAATGCCTCTGGGGGAGGAGACTACTTCCTTAGTAACATAGTGATGAGTAAGCAGCCTGGGTATCTGTAAATAACCCTTCACCTGTGCAGCAATAAATAATCCCAATTAAACCCTCTCCATCACCAGGAGGGAAGGAAGGGAGGGAGGAAGGGTGAGAGGGAGGGAGGGAAGGCAGGAGGGAGGGAGGACAGAGAGACAGGAAAGTAGAGGGAGGATTCCTTTGGAAGAAGAAAGGGATCACAGCAGAAGTCAGGGGACAAGACAGGGTAATGGGAATGAGAATGATCAAAATCCATAAATGAAAATTTCACAATAAAACAACAAATTATGTGATAATAAGATCACAAACAAATAAATATGAAGGATAATCTGTCAACATAAAACACTGCATCATTGAACAATTAGCTTGAAAACACATTAAAAAGCAACTTAGTTCTGGGTGGCTTGGAGGATAATGATTTATGGGGAAAATATACAACAACTAACATAAAACTGTTTTAGACAAATAATTTTGAATATGAGATGGTTTTAGGACACCCTTACTATTTTGTCTTTCGACAATAAGACGTTACAAATAAGTACTCATAGTCTAAAAGAACTCTTTAAGTAAATATAAAATAAAAATGTTCCATGATTTAAAAAACAAACAAACAATAACAAAAGAAAACAAAACAGGATGGCAGTGCTAATGTGCCATAAAATAAAGAGTGGCATTGTCTTTTCTAGGTGTACCTTCAAATTAGTGCATTAGACTGCTTGAATGCTGTCTTGGGTGGTATTTTTAAACACCGGTTAGCTCCATTACATTGTATGAGCCACCACGCTAGCCCCAGGAATGGGTGGGCAAATTATGGATCAGACAAGAAGCTCGGTGTTTGAGCAGGAGAAAGTAGGATGGAGCATACATATGTCTAATAGCTTCAAGCCATAAGGATTTTGCAAGCAGACACCCTCCCATACAGTGTAAAGAGCACCTACTGAGCCGGGAAAAGTGTCTTCCAGTTTATACTGAGGGAAACCTCAATGATAGTCCTTTGAAATTAGGAAAATATAGACGAGGAGAAGCTGATGGGGAAGACATTACAGAGGAAGGGATCTCCTGAACAGGAACAGGTCTGTTTGGTAGACATTGGACAGCTTCACAAGGTGACGTCTTGTGTCCTGAGGGCAAAGAGTGGAACAAGGCAGGGTCAGAGCAGGTTCACCAGCTCAGATAGGGTCTCAGAGGGTAGTTCTTCAAGCCTTGACACTTGGGCTTCATTGTAGAAGAAATTAGAGACAATAACCTGGATTATTTTTTTAATCATCTGTAGATCTGATCATGATGTAATGATGTGTAAGGAAGATAACCATGCAGCATGTGAGGGTGTGTTGGGGCTTTGGGAATCAGCAAGTTCTATGAAGAAAGGACTGTGCAGATGCAGGAGTGCAGGCATGAAGTAATGTATATGGTACTCAGACAGGTGGTACAGGCATTTGGTACCTGTTGCATTGTTACCAGGAACTGCGGTATCAGCACACAGCAATTCTCAGCTCTCTTTACCCATATATCAAGTCTATCTTCACTGGGAGGTCTCTGCATCAGCATCACTGTCACCGGCTCCTCCAGCTCTGCTGGTATGGACAGATATCATCACATTCTACAGAGAGCTTCTGGGAGCTGGCCTTCATCTTCAACTGTCAGTTTCCTCTGAGCAGTTATCCCTCAGAACACTGCAGCTCACGTAAAAACAAGCAAAAACCAAACTGATATCACCCTGCTAGCCACACCCAAGGTGAGGCCCAGTGTGTCTCCCAAACTAGAGACTCGTGATGATTTACCTATGATTAGAAATGATAGGAGCAGAAAGAAATAAGGAGGAAAAGTCACTCCCACCCCTTCACACACACACACACACACACACACACACACACACACACACCATTCCTCTTTTGTGAGCTACATCTTCCAGAAAACAAGCTACATTAAAGGCATTTAGGTGCTCTGGCATATGTTTGATGCCGTGGTGCTTTGACGCATTCTAGTAAAACCAAAGGACTCCATTTAAGCTCAAATGGAATTCCTTAACCTGTGCTCATGTGGACAATTCTAGATTACTGAGCCATTGTGAGCAGCCTTCTGCCACATTCAGTGACAGAAACAGCACTTTGAACCTGCCCACCTGGGATGGGGTCTTTAGTCTTAGTTTCAGTTGTTTGTTTGTTTGTTGTTTGTTTTGAGGAGCTGTGCTTCATCTCCTAGCAACCAAACACTGAGCACTTCATCCTCCTTTTTGGCAGAGGCTCGTCTTGCTGAGGACGCTGTACTGAGACAGAGGCTTTCCGTGGGGCTGATTTCCATGAACTTGGACCCTACTGACACATGTTGCCTTAGGCCGTTTTGAAGCCATATTCCAGTAACCACAAAGAATTCCATTTGTTTAATTAAACAGATGAGAGGCTTAAATGAAAATGGCATATCTACTAAGATTCAGCACAGGAATAAGGGATATATCACATGTTTGAGAATTTATTATTTTTGCTTGTTATTACATGTAATTAAGCATAACACACAAGATATATAGGATTATATGTAATCCCATAAGCATAGTCAATATATTATTATATATAAATATATACTTACATGTGCACATATGAAGAGAGAATAAGGGAATGAGAAAAAGGAGAGTATGAAAATTTGGTTTATGAGTTTAGAGAATTGAAAATTTTCTGTCCATAAACTGGAGTCCTGTTGCTGATGGTAAAATTCTGTTGTGGGTTTAATGCTGGATCCAAGGTATTTGGTGCCATAAAAGCCAAGTACACGGGAAGGAGAAGCTGGAGGAGGAGAGGAGGAGGAGGAGGAGGAGGAGGAGGAGGAGGAGGAGGAGGAGGAGGAAGAGGACGAGGACAAAGTGGAAGACCTATGCCCCACTCCTGCATGTAGAAAGAAAAGGATTCTAAGTCTCCTTACAGTTCACCTTCTTGCTCTGTTCCTGCCCACAGCAGGTTAGGTGGTACCTGCCCACAAAATGCAGGACAGTGTGTTTTATCAAGTGCTTGAATTCAAATTTATCTAGAAATATGCTACACAGCTGTACTAAAAAATAATATTTATCTGGAGGCTTCAGGGAAGAATCAACTGACATGCAAACTGAATTGCAACTACTGTGTTTTTTCTTACCATGGAGAAGTTTAGTTTCTGAGACCTGTAAATGATGCTAGAGAGATCCAATAGGATCCCCATCTTCATCAAAGCTTACAGTCCATCTCAGTAGCTAAGGATTCTATTGATGTGATGAAACACCATGACCAAAGCAACTTGGGGAGGACAGGGTTAATGTGTCTTATACTTCCACATCACTGTTGATCATCAAAAGAAGTCAGGACAGGAACTCAACAAGAAAAGGACCAGGAGGCAGAAGCTGATGTTGAGGCCCTGGAGGGGCACTGCTTACAGGCTTGCTCAGCCTGATTTCTCGTAGAATCTCAGACCACCAAGCCAGGGATGGCAGTATCCACAATGCTCTGGGCCCTTCCACCATTGGACAGTAAGTAAGAAAATTCCCTACTAATTTAGTTTTCTTTTTACATATTCACTTTATATCTCACCCACTGCATCCCTCCTGGTCACCCTTTCCTACAATCCTTCCCCCTTCTCTTTCTCCTTTGAGTGAGTAAGGGCCCCTGGGTATCCCCACACCTTGGCACATCACATCTGCTAGGCTAGACACATCCTCTCCCACTGAGGACAGACAAGGCAGCCCAGCTAGAAGAGCATATCCAACATACAAGCAACAGCTTTTGGGATAGCCCTTGCTCCAGTTGTTCGGGACCTCCATGAAGACCAATCCCTGCATCTGCTACATATGTGTGGGGAGGCCTAGGTTCAGTCTGTGTGTGTAGAGGCATTTTCTTAATTGAGGTTAATCCCTCTACTCAGATGATTTGAGCTTTTGTCAAGTCGACATAAAGCTATAACATTATCTGGTGAATGCCCTGTGCTCTTAGAATTAATCACTCTCCTCTTGCTCTGCCAAGGGAAGTTTCCATTGTGAGGAAGGTGAAGATGAGTTCCTGTAGGAGTGTGATTATTCCCATCTATGCAAATGTAATCCTCCCTGAGATTTGGTCTATGGTTGCTGAAACATGTTTGCTCTGACCACTAGAGGAAAGAGTTGACAGATAAAACTAGAGACGCAAGTGTTTAACTTACACCTCAGTGGCTGTTCCTCTCTGACCATGCCTAATCTCACCTGTACGTGGATGAGACTTTAAGTTACAAATAAGGCATGGTTAGAGATGAACAATAGCAAACAACTGGCAACAACTAATAGTAAATAGAAAAACTGTAGTAAGTCTTGCAATAAAATTTACTTAAGACTCGGGTTATTTCTGAAATTACTGTGTCCTATATCCATATGATGGTCGACCTCACCCAATGAGAGCAAGGATAAGAAATCACAGATTCAAGAGACAGCTGATCGTTAGCAGGCCACAGTAATCCAGAGCTGCAGCCAGGTGGTAAGCTGCAACCTTACCATCTAATCTCTAAGAGGAGAAAGATACAGGATGGTTATAGATGATGTGGAGGAATGAGAAGGCAATCCTGCTTGCCTGAAATGGTATGGAGGGAAATATTATTTCAGCATCCACAAGGAAACCGGGAGTAAATGTAGCAGATTGTCAGAGCAATGAAGTGACTTTTGGAACTCAGTTTGTCTCTAGTGTTTTCTCTCTACCAGGGGTCCCTATCATCGCAAGGCAGTTATACATCCAGGGATACCTGTGGCTGATCAGCCTGGTATTCACATTTAATATGGAAAGTAGAAATTATCAGGGTCAAGAGTCTGGGGTAGAGATGGTAAGAGAGGGTGATTGAAAATAAGCATAGTATATGGAAAAACAAATGATACATGTACAATGGGCCCACAATTTACTCTCTAAATTATAGCTTTCCTACATGTGGAAAGGGAGGGGGGGGTGAGGACAGAAACTTATAAACACTTATAACCACAATAGGTTTCTATTGAGGGAGATAGGCATAGGGTGGCTGTTTGGAAGGAGCATTTTCTCATTCATAGATGTCATAGTTCACAGACACAAAGAACACAATATGTCTCTCTGATAAGCAGGAAGGTGGCTAAGCTGGGGGGCATTGTGGGGCCGGGCCCAGCTCTTTCACTTACACACATTTTTTCATATTCATGACTATAATTAAAAGGCTAAGTCCACAGTCTTCCTTTTCACACAGCACAGGGCTCAGAGTTACAGGAACTGAAACTCTGGTCTTGAATGCAGAGAATAGAGGTATCGACGTTTCACCTGAGGAGAGAGATGAAAAACCAAGCTGGTTCCTGTGAAAGACATGATTTCAGTGGAGAGGATCCCATTTTGAGGGAAAAAAAAGAAATTATTTTTCTTTGCTCACTTTGCTAACAAATTATATCTTTAATAGTAATAGGAGAGTATTCACTAAAGGCTTTAATGACTATTATCCAATAGGGTAGCCAGCTACTATAAACTTAATAAGCCTCACTAAAATGTATTCTGTGGAATTAGAAACACCACTCTTTGATAAATCTACCCCTATCTCAGCTGCTCCAGAGAATCAATGTGTCTATGAAACTGGTGTTTGCTCTGAGTAAATGAGTCTCTGACTCTTGGGCCTTCTCTCGGGCTCTTTTCCTTTTATTTGTCTCGTCCAACTCCAATGTGTTGGGTTTTATTTTATCATATTTTATCCCTTAGAAACCTGTTTGTGTTTTCATAAACAGGAAAGGAGTGGATCCAGATTTGTAAGAGGCAGGGGCGGGGGCATGGCACGGGGGTGGGGTGGGAGAGAGCAACCAGGAGTAGTAGAGGAACTGGAAACCATAGTCAGGATATAGTAGATGAGAGGGATAAAAACAAAAGTTCAAATTACAAAACAAAAAAATATTAAGAAAAAATGGATACATGGGGGGGGGGACAAAAGCCAAGAAACTTGCACTTGCATAATGCACAATGCAGACAGAAGATCATTCCATCACTGCGGAATTCTTTCTCAGAGTGTCACTCTAGTGCAACAGCAGGAAGTGCTTTAACGTGATGGGAAGAAGAATGTTGTAAAGAAATGACACGATTTCTGTAAGAGACATCTTCCCTTTGAAGTCAATTCGTTTTGACTCACCTGTGAGCGACAACCATGAGAACTCCCAGGGTGCACTTCCTTCCACCACTTAGTAGCCAAAAAACGTGGAGCAGATTTGTAATCCTTAAAATTTTTATTTCTTTTTTTTTATTTACTGTGGGGGAGATGGAGGAGAAGATGGGGAGGGAGAGAAAGAGAATGGGGAGACAGGGAGGGGTAAAGGAGGAGAGACAGCACATAAAGGGGGAAGGGGAGGAGGAGGGAGGAACGGATGGACAGACAGACAGGCAGGCAGGCACCTTATAGGAGTTGGTTCTTTCCTTCTACTTTTACATGTGGGTTCTGGGTGTTCAACTCAGGCCAACAGTCTGCGGCAAGCGCCTTTACCCACCGAGCAATCCATTCAGTCCCTTAACTCTTTTAGATTGTGTTTTCTTAATCATAAGAAACGATGAAGTACTCACGAGAGTCAGTCATTCCTCTCGCTTCCCCATTTTGCTACGTAGCACATGAAGACAAGGTAAGAGCAGCCTGCCTCTCTTCTGTGTCTCTTGCACATAGCAAGAAACCAGAAGACAGTAGGTGCTTACTAAGTTTTGAATGTGAATCCCATAAACCACACTTAAGTTAACGAATTCCTCCATTATGTTAATGAGACTATATTCTCTGGCAAGGTCATACTGCAGGACTAAACATGAGTAAGAGCTGGACCTTACAATATGTCTGAACCAGAATCAGAGCATCCCAGTAGATCATGAGATGGATTATGATCAAGGTTTCAAAGGAATTGTGGGACAATAGACATCACAGAACAGATTCGACTAAGCCTGAGGTCGAGGCTTGATATGGAGCACCATAGAAGGATGGTTTTAGAATCCTAGATCTGCAGTTCCAACAGCTCACCAGACTCTTTTGCATGTGTGTATAAAAGGAGACCAAGGCATGCTATAGCCAATGGGTCTTCTGCAGTACACTGGCGTCAGTACTGAAAAGGTCCTCCTTCCCCAAGACCTCCAAGCCTCAGACACTGGATTTGTTAAGGATAAAAATCTTCTTTCCATTTTCCAGACAGAGACAAGTAAATAATCAGAGACAGTGAGATAACAGCCATAGAATGCACTGAGGAACCAGGGCTACACAGGAAGAAATAGGTCACAGCCATCCAAAATGTCCTCCTAAAAGACCACAGAAAGCTAAAGAAGTTTGAAAAGCTTCGTAGAGCTGGGGGACAAGAATTAAATGTTCTAACTTTCCAGAGAAGGGAGGGTTCCTGAGATAGCAGCTCTTGACCAACAGCCCCCTTTCCCCACCTGGGATAGAAAAAGGTTCTGAGTGTGATGGAAAGAGACAATCTAGGGAAATGATTTGAATAGGGAGGCTCTTCAGAGAAGCAAAATCTACAGAAAATTGATAAAATGGTTTATTTGAGAATAAAAAGAAGTGAGAGATACTAAATTTAGACTCTAATATATGTTTCATATGTCAGACTAGACCCAAAGAAAACACAATACAGAAGAAAAGGTGTCAGAAAACATGGAAGCTAGAGCAGAGAGATGATAAGTGAAATGACTAAGCAGGACAAGCTTCGGAGGACTGGGTGTGGTGGTGCATGCCCGTCAGAGGCAGTGGTCTCTATATGAGCTCTAAGCCAGCCAGCCCTTCATGGTAAGACCCTGTCTCAAAATAATGAAAAAAAGCAATAACAATAACCAAACCCACATCAAACAAACAAAAAACTCACAGTGCATTAAAAACATAAGCAAATATGTGTGGGCATGAAGCCTTAGGGGGAATCAAGAGAAGCCCACTATGATACACAATATCTGAAGACACAGTAGCCAAGAAGTTTCCCGAACTGATGAAAGACATCCATCCAAATATTCAGCGAATCTCACCCACATAAATACAAAAGGAATCAATACAATGCTGTCTGGACTTTCATATGTAGTAAAAATATGCCTGAAACATAAAAATGAAAAAAAGAATAATCCTTGTAAATAAAGGGTGAGAAAAACTGTGGTCATCTGTGAGGGAGAAGACGGCTCTTGACGGAGATGTGAGAATGGATGAGAGAATGGAGAACACGGGAATGTGAAGTCTGAGGGCAGGCGAGCTGACACCAACGGGACAATTCACTCTCCTGGGAATGTGTACGGAAACTCTAGCAGTCTGTCTCAGATGCAATGCAGACATGGGAAGAAGACACTGAAGTCCTTCATGGATAGAGTAGGAATCTTAAGATGCAAGAGCCAAATGTGACTGGGATACATCAATGCGCATGGCAGAGTCCAGGCTGGCCTTGGAAAGAGGAGACAAAGAATGTGCCACTAACACACTAGCAGGATGAGACGGGGAAGCAATTCCCCAACATTAATAGATGCACAGTGACTCTTGGAAGGAATGAGATTAGGGATTCCACTGAGACAGCAAGGCACAGAAAGGCATACAGGCAGGGTCACTACATGAGGTCACTGCATAAGGTCACAGCAAGCACAGAAGCTCAATTGGTCTCACGATGCTCCAGGGAGCCCAGGACATTTTAGTGGTCCTGAACGATAAAGCCATTACTCCCAAGGAGCAGGGGTTTTATTTCATAGTAAATAGAGCAAAAAATAAGCTATGTTCTGTACAGACAAATAGGAAAAAAGGTACAGTATTAGAGCAATGTTTATAAGATTAAAAAACATTACAGAGGCTGGAGGTCTGATAGAATGTTTCCACAGGGGAAGATGGATGCTAGCTGTTTTTCTCCCTTTTCCCCAAAGTCACATTTGGGGAACCATTGCATCACATCTGGAAATCTCTCACCTGGCTCATAAATTCTTGGATGACTCAGTGGGGTTGAGAACAGGACATCCTCCAAGGTCAGACTCACTGTTTCCTTTCGAGCCCTTTCAGCCTTTAATTGCAAAACCAATGCACTGGCAAACCACAAGGACATGGCCAGTGCACGTTGGAGACTGAAATCTTAGCCTCTGTGCTTTCCAGTGGCAACTGCTGATCCAGATTATATGGGGGGGGGTGTGTGTGAAGATGAATCGGTCACTTTCGTGACTCCCAAGGAGTGACAGCTTTCCACCCGACCACTAGGTGGTTCTTCCTTGGGTCAGACTTTCTGGAAAGCAATACAATACATAGGGACCAAAGACATAAAGGATTCCTGCCCAAAAGGAGACCAACCCCCAGCCTAGTCCACACTATAACACTAAGAATCCCTTCCCTTAAGGATTCACTCACTTCAAATGACTGAACGGTCACTTATGAGTGAAGCCAGCAAACTTGCTTTCTCTGAGGACCAAGCAATTAGGATCTCTTCGCAGGGACCTCTCACTGCCAAGGCACTTAATGAAGGAATTAAAAATCGCATCAACACCATCTCCTGTGTCTTCTAGTCCGCCAGACACTGAACAAGGTACCTCACTCTCCCAACCGGTAGGTATCACAGCTGCTTGTGCCTGTTTACCTGCTTCCTGTCTTAGTGCCTTTGCTTGCTGCTCTTGATAAGATACTTGGACAGAAGCAAGTGAAGACAGAGAGGCATCAGTTTAGGTCACAGTTTTAACGGACAGTCTAGCGTGGTTGGGGAGCCAAGATCCTGAAGCATCCTGCCACATTATCTCCATGGTGGGAAGAGAGCAGTGAGCAAATGAAGCTAATGCTCTGTCCAGGACCTCCCGCTGAGGGCGAGGCTCTCCCTGATGCATTCCTACACCAGCTCCATAGGCAAGATAACCCCCCACAGGCAGTCCAAGAGGTCCATCTCCCGGGCGCTTCTATAGTGTGTCGAGCATACAGCTGGGACTAGAACTACACCTCCCATATAAGGTGGTGGATCCTTTGAAGGCAGAGGCTTTCTTCAAAATGCTGTCATGTAGTCTCAGAACCTGGCACTATATAAGTACTTAGGAGACAGTCGAGGGATAAAATGAGAGAGGTAGGGAAACAGGAACACTTTGAACAAAGCAGTAAGTGTTCTCTGTTAACTTCCCAAAATAGAGTTTTTTACTTATTTTCTAGGTAGAGAAAGAAAGAACAGACGGAGACTGTGACCAGAGATCAAGCTTTAAAAGCCAAGGTTCAAATGATTGCTCAGTTATTCCTCCTGGGCTATAAGGCAAAGAAGGGTAGAGAACCCTATGCGGCATGCAAATGTTACCACCAAAGGGTTCACACTCTAAATTCAAATTTATTTCTCCCTCCCTGCCCTCCTACTCCTAAAGCAACAGCCAAGCTCAAATCCTCATTATTATCGATCTCATCCTTATGCTGCGCAGAGAGCTTGCGTTTGTCTATAATGTGTTTTCATTGGAAATCATTATTTATCTTTTAAAATTCATCTTAAAAATTGCTTCTGCTTTGAAACCATCCCCAGGCACAATTGCTTTTCTTCCTTCTCTCTGTTCTCATTAGTCCGTGTGCCCGCATTTATTATAACACTTGTCAGCCTCGTTTTTAATCACTTGCCTTTAGTTTCTTCGCTGGGAAGCTGCATGGGCTGCAGAAACAGAGATTCTCTAATATAAACCCTGTGTTTTCTTTATTTCTATCTGTTTTGTGTCTGGAATTCTGTGGTCCCTAAGATGATCTAAACAGTAAAACACAAACTAATAAATGCTGGACAAAGATGATGTGGGTTAGATTCTCACAAAGAACCTAGAGGGACAGAGGTAAGAGAGCTATGAAGCAGAACACAGAGTATCCTAGTTAGATTTCTGCGATAAAACACTGCCACAAACCAACCTAGGTAGAAAGGGGTTTATTTCAGCTCGTACTTTACAGGGCATCAGGAAAGGAAGCTAGGGCAGTAACTCAAGGCAGGAACCTAGAAATAGGAATCAAAGCAGAGACCATAGAGGAACCTGCTTACTATCTACTCCCCTTGCATTGCTGAAGCTTTTTTCTTATATACCCAAGGCCTATACTGGTTAGGGATGACACTGACCACTTGGAGATGGGCCCTCCTATAGAAATGAGCAATTAAGAAAAGGTCTGGCAGACATGCTCACAGGCAAATCTGATAGAGGCAATTCTCCAATTGAAACTGTCTTCCCAGGTAATTTAGGGTTATATAATTTTGAACAAAAACTTCCTAGCACATTAAATAACCATACTGTTGGGAACACAAATGGCACCAAGATTACATTATCCCCTTTTGTGTTAAGAAATGCCTACCAAACTAAGAAAAATTGCTGAAGACAGAGGTACTAATGATGAGCATAAGAAAAAAACTCTTAGGAACCTGATGCGCTGCTTCAAAAGGGAAATACCAAAGGTTTGCATAGCTTTGAGCTACAATCCCATAAAAGAGAACATACTTATCATTTGAATAAATGTACGGACAGTGTATTTTGAAGTGGGGATTTATACACTACCCATGAAAATATATACTAACTGTGTGGAAAACAGTATGGGAGGTCCTCAAAAAAATCTAAAATGAAAAAATGCTGTGCAATCCAATAATCATAGCCTTGGATACAGAGATGAAGATGACACATCAGAATGGCAAAGGTTTCCATATTATAGCACTATTCCTAATATCCAAGATATGCAGTCAACCTAAATGTTCCTCAGTGGATAGATAAGTAAACTGCAAATACAAATAAATGACTATCAAACTTAAATAAATGTAGAAAATGCTTTGTTCACTGAAATAAACCATATGCAGAAACCCAAACACCATGTGATATCATTCATATAAACAACTTTTCTAAAAGTTAATCTCATGGGGGCTGAGAAGTAGTGACCAGACATTGACGGGGACATAGACAGATATTGGTTAAGAGGTACTGTTACAGGTTTATTTCTGTTGCTATGGCTAAAACACTCTGACCAAAACAATATAGAGGAGAAAATGGCTTATTTGGCTTACAGTTTTTCAGGTCATTGTCCATTATTTCTGAGAAGTCAAATCAGGAACTCAGGCAGTTGACTTCATCACAGTCATGAGTTGGGAAAAAAAGAATTCACCTATGCATCGTCCTTGCTTAACATATTCACACAGTTCAGGGGTCCGCCTAGGGAATGTTGCTGCCCACAGTGGGGTGGGCCAATCGAGACAGTTTCCCAAGGGCATTTTCATAGCCAATGTGGCCTAGATCATTCTTCAATAGAAACTCTTCCCAGGTGATTCTAAGTTGTGTCAAGTTGATAGTTAAAACTAACAGTACAGGTCCAATGTTACAGTCAAACAAGGAATAACTGTATTCTGCGGTACAACAAGGCAAATACAGTTAATAATAATGCCTTGTATATAGTAATAAGAAAGGATTCTTAATATATTCACTTCAAATAAAGGAAAGAAGCTTAAGGTGACATGTATGCTAACAAGTCTTATTGCCAAATATATACATTAATCAAAACATCACAGTATGTCTCATAAATATATACAAAAATGTAAATATTAAACAAAAATTACTGTGCGTTAATTAAGAAATAAGAATGATTAGCACATAAATTATCAAGTGTCTATCAAAACCACCATACCAGTTTGCTCTCTCTTCTTGGACACACGTGGATCACCTGCCCTACATCTCTGTTAGGTGTTACTCTATGTGTTAACTCCATGCCTAAATTCTAGCCAATGGACTCTGAGGAGAAGGGAAACAACACTCTGCTTCCACACCTGGACCATTCAAACCTGCCATGCCTTCCCATAGTGACTCTCATTCACATGTGACAAAGCACAATACAGTGGAGTAAAGCATTTATTTGACATACGATTCCAGGTTATTGTCCGCCATATCACAGTCAGAGGCAAGACTAGGAAAAAGAAAGAATTCACCTATGCACCCTGTTTGCTTATTGAGTCAGTTGCCTTTACTCAGACAAAGGCAGATATGGTCAAGGGCCCTGAGAGACAACTGAGCAGTGAGTTCATGAGAAACACATCCTGCAGAAGCTTTCTCTCACTTAGTTTCTACAAAACCATCACATGTGATACGAACTGTGAAAATCCTATATCTCAGCAGGACACTGTGTTTCTCTCTTTGATTCTCAGCACTTGGAAGGCCAAGGGAGGATGGGTCATGAGTTCAAGGCCAGCTAAGCTGGACAGTGAGAATCTGTTTCAAAAGCAAGTAATAATCTCACCTCTCGATAGTTTCACATAGACAACCTTCCCTGCCACCTCTTGTGGTAATTTGCCCATAATACAGATCAACTCAGTACACGAATCACTTCCAGCCTCTCCTCTGACACAGGGAGACTTATTCTAGAAGTTTCCTATGTTGGTTAGTTTTAATTGTCAACTTAACACAACTTAGAATTATCTGGGAAGGCAGTCTTGTTGAACAATTGATCAGGTTGGCTTCTAGAGACATCTGTAGGGGATCTTGATTGCTAATTGATAAAGGATGTGGGTGGCATCATTTCCTGGGCTAGACCCTGCACTGTGTGAGAGTGAGGAACGGTAGCAGCTGACCCTAAGAGAGCAAGCAAGCATGGGTGTGCTCAGCTCTCTCTGCTCTTGACTATGCATTGTGGTGTGACCAGCCAACTCATACGCCTTGCATGACTTCGTTGAAATTACTGGATGCAACCTGAAACTGTAAATTAAAATAAACCTCTTCCTGAGTTGCTTTTCGTCAGGGAATGTCATCACAGAGACAGAAATAAAACTAGAACACCTCCTTTACAGGGCTAGATGTGAAAAGGAGGCTAAGGTTTTTGCTTACTCTCTCACTGGTCCGGGCTTGGGAGTTGATCATATCATTTTGTCAAGGAGACTGGACAGAAAGAAGAGAGGCAACAACTTCAGAGCAGGTCCCTTCAATTGCAGGAGGGCAGTGTGTAAAGAGTAGATCTTACCACGGTGAGTTGAAGGGCTAGCAATGGCTCTTTGAGGCTGACTGTACTGGGGTTTGGTAGAGTGATATTTTTTTTTCAGTCCATCAGCTGCAGCCTTGGGATCTGGCATCCCTGCACTACAACATTCTTCTTCATAACATGGGTCTATGTTGTTCAGAGCATACTTCTAGAACACCTAACAAATGTCTCCAGGCCTCAGCACTATCAGCTGTGTGCTGAGTGAGGTCTGATTCAGGAGACTTACGTATGTGTGGGGAGTGAGATCCGATTCAGTAGACTTACATGCCACTCCCACCTTGGCGAGTGTCCCTAGATATATTCAACTCTGTGTGCCTGCATGTGTCCCAGTGTCCTCTAGTTTCTTGATGGATGTCACAAGAGAAATTCTCTCACCATAGAGAAGGGAGGATCCTCGCTTGACGTGTTACCTTTCAAAGTTGTTTCCAAGCCAAAGATTTTTGAGATTACTTTGTGGCGAGGAAGACCATGAGTCACGCTGGGCTTACTAATTCTATTTCGGGAAACCGTGGGAGGCGGTGTGGTGTTGTGGAGAACAGCAGAGCACTGCAGTCGCCCTGGCTTGGGATTAGAACTTAACTCAAGTTCACCAGCTGTGTGGGACTGAAGAATTACTTTGACTCTGGGCCTCACTCCCTTTCCCTGTGAAATGGGTTATTGAGTTGTTAAAAAAGACTCACATAATGCAGTATCAGGACACTATATGATACATGAATAGTGCAGAATACACCTTCTGGAACATACTGTCAGGAAGTGTCACAGTCCTGAAGCTTCACAGATGCTGAAGGCATAGAACACCATATCGTTTCTAACTTCGGTGCTGCCTTCTAGTAACACTGTAAGAATGTAATTGCATACTCACCTTAATGGTCAAAGATACCCAATACATTATCCAGAAAAAAAGTGTTTCAATTGTACCTGCTTACAGTCCCTCACCTAAAGTAGAAATAATAACTGCCTCATTGTTTGCCAAGAGTTAAAAAAAAAAAGTATGGAAACTTGTTGAATAGGGTTTAAACACATCTATTCCTTTAGATATCAGAGAGGTGCTGTGTGATTACTCTACTGTATGCCATATGAGCTAAGTCTATAAAAATGCTAACTGGTATTTATTGACTTCTCCCATGGTCCAGGGGCTAACAAAATAGTCTATACATTTTCCAAAGCAACATCCCCAGAAGGTTTCATTGCTTTAATTTTGAAGATGAGGAATGTGTTGTTTAGATAATTAAAGTAACCTTCCCGATTCCCCCAGTTAGAAGCAGGATACCCTTCTGGGTCTCCAGCCACACCGCCTGTGCCTTCCCAAATGCATGAGCCTTGGCTCTCGTTCTTCTTTACTGCATAGACAGTCATGCAGGACTCCTGTCCTTGAGAAGAACATCATGATTGGATAGAAGTATCTTGAGGTTGATTCTTTCAGCTGGGGTAGAGATGCAGTACCTGTCCAAGCTGAATTTCCCCTAAAGTCACTTACAGAGCTAGAGATGGAGAACTGGGCATCAAATCCCTTTCATTTTAATGACATACCTAACAGGAAGCAGTGGAGGAGAACACATCACTGCCAACCAAGAGGCGTGGAGTTTTTAGAGCAGCCCAAGTTTGAAAGGTGACTCCCAAGCCCTATCAAAATGAAGAGAGTTTTCAATATAAAGCAAACCAGCCATGTTATTTTTGCCCCCTGCATATTTGAAGCTACCATCTACAGAGGACAGTTACAGCATTTGCAAGCCCTGTCATCTATTTTCTTTTTCTTGGACTATCGGTAGTTCTTTTGACAACCCTGGGACCAACTCACTTAGACTAGTGGCCCGGGGAACTGTTATTGATGAACCTCAAAGATGCCTTACATGGAAGTAGCCCCCTGGGGGAGGGGTGGGTGTCATCTACATGCCAAGGTACGAGGTTGAATCAGCAAAGATCTCTCTCTGATCTGTGTTATTATGTTTTGACATAAAGCCCAGACTCACAGTGTGACACCTGTCTTTCACACCAGAAAACCAGGGTCTAACATCTGTTCTGGCGGCTGCCTTCTGCCTTGTGGCTTTGAGCTGGCCAGTTCCTTCCTTCGTCTCTTTCTGGGTCTTCTATATTCTGTAGCCTTCTACCGGCCACCAACTCTCTGTTTGCCTTCATGACTTTCAGTCTTCTAATTTCGATTCTTGAACTCCTTTGCATGTTTGCATGGCATTTCTTTATCCACATACTTCCACTAACACGTTTCTTGAGGTTTTTCATTCGTGGGTGGTATCTACTGCTCTCCCCAGCAGGAAAGGCCTACACAGAGATTCCTATCTTAAGTGCATTTAAGAGTCAGTGTACAGTGTCTCTCTTCCCCCCAAGGAAGAGACCCTGGATGAATATAATAGTCAGATTCAAATTCTGCACACCCATTCTTTTAGGAACTGAAGGTCACCAAACATCAGACATGGCTGAGGGTCTCAGAAGACCTGAAAGTTAACAAACTGACTAACAGAAAACTCCACGGACTTCCACAAACAAGTCACAAGGTTCGCAACTGTGCGGGACCTTTCTAGACCTCCTTGGAAGCCATCTAGAGAGACTGTCCCTCAGAGATAACTGTTATCAAATGCTCTTCTTTCCCATCCTTAATTGTGCTGAGATCCCGAGATGTCAGAGCCCATCCCCCACCCTGAAGAGTGCACAGTAGGAAATGGGTGCAAAGATGTGTGTGCTTAAGTCTCCACCTTCCACCTGCCTCCGACACTCAGTCCCTCAGTAAGCTTGAGGTGGTCACTTCTGAAAGAAGTGCTGAGGAGGGGGGTTGGGTGGCTAATCACATTGTATCAGCTTCCCTGGGAAGTAACTCATGCAATCATACGGTTATATTGATTATTACCTGTTAACATTTCAGTCCCAGGACTTGGTACTGCTAGGCAAATTCTCTCCCATAGAGCTACGCTCTCATCTTGAGAACTGTGCTTTCAGAGACTGAGATGTTTACCTCTGCCAGCTCACATGACTCTAAGCCATCATCTCCTCCGGCCTCTTTTCGGTATAGTTTTGACTATGTAGCGGGCTTAAGCCAAGCTTGTAGTCACACCAAGCCTCCTGGGCAGCACTGATTTGCAAACCCTGGTCTCTGCTAGCTTTTGCAATGAGTAGCCCTGACCTTCTAGTGCCTGTTCAGCGAGTGTGGGGCAGGAAGGGGAAGGGTGGAGGAGGGTTCCCACCCTTTCCTGCATAACAAACGCAGGACCTCAAACGTGCACCAGCAACCCGAACAGCCAACAAAAGAACACTGTCTTCATGCCGACTTGTGCTGCTCCTTGCCTGAGTCCTCACTTGAAATCATCCTTTAAATCCTTAAATTGTGCTTTAAAAAAAAAAGTCTCTTTCCACAAGGCAAAATTGCCTCATTATTTGCAAGAATGTATCCACAATACAAAAATAGTCGATGAAAGGAAAGCTACATCAATTAATATCTACATGTTACTCGGCTCTAGACAATAATTGCTAAAAAAAAAAAAAAAAAAAAAAGAATGATTTCTACTAATTTCACATATTATCTGGGGTATGAAGAACCTTTCCTCCATAAGGAGAGAAAAGAAAAGAAGCACTCAGATTGGTCAGGGCAGTCCAGGAGCCTTTTATCTGGACCTTGTATTATTATTATTATTTTTTTTTTGTGTGTGTGTGTGTGTGTGTGTTTAAATAACCATGCTTATTATTCTTCAAGAGGCTGCAGACAAAAAAAAAATTAGCAAGTTGTCGCCTGATGAATCACTGACTGACGGCAAAGGCTGCAGACAGCCGGAGCAGCTGCCACCATTAGGGAAGACCTACCAGACAACAGGAAGAGAGTAAGAAAGCTCTAAGGATTGTCTCTTGGAGGCCTGTTGGCCTCTCTCGCTAGCTTGTACTATTCCGTTTCCTCACCTGGACACTGGAAAGACGACTCTGCCACAGATGTCTCTAGAGCCGTGGACTGGCATGTGGACATTCCTCAGTGTCTCCTGACAAAGCTGGGCCCCGGCTATGGTGCTCCCACAGGAGTGCACACAGGCAGGGGGACCCTGATATGTCATGGCTTTCTCCTTCCAAACTTTGCTTTGTTTTAGAACCCAAGCTTTAATTAATGAGTTAATTTGCTACGTACAGGGAGAAAGTAGCAAAGCCTGCCCTTACACTCACGTGCATCCTCGTCCTCAGTTCATGCCCTGGGTCCCCTCCTTCCCACCCATGCTCAGATGTCTGCGAATGGACACTCTCCTCTCCAACCAGAATCGCCTAAGGCAGGTTCACTGTGTGGGAATAAGGATGAATGTAACTCTTTCCCTAAGCAGCAAGTAAGAAAGGAAGAGAAATTTTCCCCCCACAGTGAGGAAAGCACATTAGTGTTAATTGTCACAAGAGCTCCTGTTGTCACTTTGTGAAGTTAGCCTCAGAATGAGGAAATGGGAGCTGGAGTCTGGGACAAGTCAGGTAGAGCCAGAAATCACATCTGGGTGAAAGCAGGTTCTCATTAGCCTTAGGACTGCAAGCTCAGCAGGCTCCCACCTTTCTTGCATGACCAGAAGAGAAACCAAAATGTGATGCGAATGGACGCGCCTTGAGAGTAAAGAATACAGGCCGGAGAGATGCTTGTCCTGCTGGCATGAGAGAATGAGTTTGGACCCCAGCACCAGCACAGAGAGCCAGGCTCCGAGACACATCTGTAACACCAGCACTGGGAAAGCCGAGCGGGTGGATCCCGGAAACCCAACCCAGCTAGCCTAGCTCAGTTGATGGGTTTCCGGTTCAGTGGAAGAGCCTGTTTCAAAAAGTAGCATGGTTGCCTAGCAGTTAGGAGCCCTTGTTGCTCTTGCAGAAGACCTGGGGTTCCGTTTCCCAGCACCCACATAGTAGCTAACCAACCCCCATGACTCCAATTCCAGTGAATGTGAAGCCCTCTTCTGCCTTCTCGGAGACAACATGGCACATACTAAGCACTCACACACATAAAGTAAAAAACTTTTCTTTCATAAAGTAAGGCGGAGCGCAATTGAGAAGGGTACCTAAGGTTGCCCTCTGTCCTCCACATACACATGAACAAAGCCACAACGAATAGAAAGATATACTAGGGAGCAGGTTTCTGGGTTGAGGCATCTCCCTGGAGTATGCTGACACCCCGACCCCCGTGAGAGCAAAGGAAGGCCTGGGAGCTCTTGAGCCCTGCAAAGCCCTAGTTTCTTTCCTTGGTGCTCTGAAGGTTTCCCCAAAGCCTTCTGAAGAGTTCTGGTTTCGCATCCCCAATCCTGAAGGCAAGTGGGGCTGTTGGGAACATCTCCAGGGGCTGAAGAGAGTAGCCAGGCTTCTTCCTCATCCCACCCAAGGGAACTGGAAGCCGAGTGAGCATAGCCCCCTGCGTGTTCAGAGGGAGGGGTGTCTGACTGGAGTCTGGACTCGGGAGGCTGAGTGAGATCAGGAAGCTGCAAGCTCAGTAGGGCCAGCCCTGAAGATGACAACAGAGCTCAGCGCCGGACCCTTTGGTCTCCACAAGGAAACTGAACCGCCGGTGGACGAAGGTGGACCTTTACCAGGGGGTTCATGGGTGCAGTTGTGCCATCTCCAGATGCCTTCAGCTGAGGAGGAATCGGAGAAACAGGGCAGCCCACAGAGACCTGCTCCGAGGTAATGAGCGGAAATAGAAAATGTAATTAACATGTCTGCCCTGAGAAAGGAGAGCTAACTCTATTACTCTCGGCCTCCCTGCTTCCATTATGAATGATTGTGTTTCAATTATGATCCCAAAAGTATTTCCTTCAGGAAATATGTCAGGGTTCCGCAATAGGAAAGAAGGAAATGGAGCCATGAAAGTTTAATTTATTGCGGTGACTGCATTTTAAAAGGGGGTGGGGTGGGGGACAAAAACAAGAACAGAACTGCAGGGGGTGGTGACAAACACAGCCGACTCACCTGCTGTGAGCAGGGTCTGTTTGTATAAAAGAGGCCCAGCCTGTCTAAATAGTTGTATGACGATGGAGAAGAGGGGATCGCCACCCTCCAAGGCACAGTGTTGGGCTCTGGCTCCTACTAGTTCCTTGTGCCTCACCTTGTGACATTTGGGAAGGAGAGCACTTGGTTTAAGGAGGGTGGTCAGCACTCTGGCTCCAGCATCCTACAGGATACCGGGCTGAATGGGTAAGGTGAGCCCGGTGCCATCTCAAATCTCAGAGTGTAATAATAGTAAAGAAGCGGACAGCTACAGTGCCAGGGATAGAAGCTGACCTAAAGGGCCCCTACAGCAAGCCCACAGCGATCGATAGGTGGGGAGCCAGCTGAGGAAATCAATAGGTTCTGACTCATGCTGGTCAATGCCCCTCCCAGGGGAGACATCACCTCTGCAGATTGGAGAGGCGATGGAGACTCCTCCATTGTTGCGTTCGTTCGTTCGTTCATTCGTTCGTTTATTCATTCATTCGTTCGTTCATTTATTCATTCATTCATTTTTACGCTCAAAGTGAGGCTGAGAATCCCACCAAGCAGGAAGTCTGGACAAACATGGAGGCGGGGCTAACCGGGTATATAAGAGACGCTGGGGTCTTGGATACAGTTAGCATTCCTTGAGGCTCTGCAACAGCAATGTAGAATGCAGGCCTGGCTTCCTATAAAGGGAGATTTTGCTCTCTCTCTCTCTCTCTCTCTCTCTCTCTCTCTCTCTCTCTCTCTCTCTCTCCCCCCCCCCATTACTACCTCCCTCCTCCCCCCACTCGCTCCTGGCTGGACTCCCACCTTTCCTCCTCCCCTCCCTTGTCAACCCCCCTCTCCATGCCCTAAATAAGCTCTATCCTACATGATACCCTTCATCTGGCTGGTACCCCAGGGGGAAGGGATGCCTCATCATAGGCCCCTCCAGGCGCCTCTCCCACCTCACCACACCAAGCTCTTCTAAACAAATCCTGGTCTTTTTGTAAAACAACAGATACAGCAGCAGCCCAGAGGATTCTCCATCAGAGAAAAGCAGGTTTCTGAGAGAAAGGGACCCTCTGCAGTCATTCTCCGGGAGTTTTTCCTGGCTGATAAATGAGAACAGGGAGCTGAGAATGCGCCTGCCCTGAAGAGAGAGACTCCACGATTTCAGGCCAACCAGGGTTGCTTAGGAAGGAAGGGACAGGAGAGAAACTTTCAGAGTGCCATTCAGGTTGAGGGGTCAGAGGAGTAGAGAGCTGGGAACACGAATCTACCCCTGACTGTACTGAAGACCTCAGGGAAGACTTCAGCATGAGGGCAGCATTGGGAAAAACACAGGAGGAAGAGGACTTCTCATTAGAGCAAGTCAGCGGAGGGGAGGGACAGAGTTCCACGGATGGATGGCTACAGTCAGGTAAGAGGGATGTTGAGGACTGAGCAAGGCGGGGAGGGCGGGGCGGAGAGGCAGGGGGGGCGGAGAGGCGGGGGGAGGGGGGCTGGCGGGCACAGACCAACAGAGGATGTCCCAGGAGCTAGGCGAAAGGTTCAGTAGAGGTCAGTATAATGGCTACTGAGATTTTGATTCACAGGCACATTCTGCTCCAACCAACACTTTAGTGCAAACACCTAGGGCATGATGGGATTGGGAGATCCGTTATTTACTACGTAATCAGGAATTGACTCAGAAGGACTTTCACCTATTTGTTTTATCATAGTGCCTTACCTCGTTTTATCCCCAAAGCCATTAGCAGACAAAAAAGCCCTTCTAGTCCTTTGGGTTAAGATCAAACGTAAAGACAATAATCAAACTCCAACGCAGGGGCTGGAGGAAAGAGCTCTGTGCTTAGGAGCATTGACTGCTTTCTCAGAGGACACGGGTTCAATTCCCAGCAGTTACCTACAAGCTCACACTGCCTGTAACTCCTGTTTCAGGGGAGCTGACACCCTCTTCTGGCCTCTGGAGGAGTTAGACACCAAGCTTGCACACTCATATACATAAAAATAAATATAATAAAATAAGAAAGGAGGGAGCCAGTACACCTCACATTATTTAAAAACAGAAAGAAAATCCCAGGGTTTAAATTTGTTCAAAATCTCTCATACCTGGTGTGGTCAAGATGCTAATCCCAGAACTTGGGTGTTGGGGGCAGGAGAATATTCACACTATATAGTAAGAGTTTGAGGCCAGCCTGGGCTACAACAAAACAGCAACAAAAAGATCTTCTGTCAATTCTAGAGTTCCAAACAGAGCTTGTGTCTTTTAAATTTGAAGCCAGGAAGTGTTTCCTGCCCTCACTCCTGGGGCCCTCCTTTTCACTTTCTCTCCTTCTTTCCCCCTCCTTTCTCTTTACAGGTAGCTTCATTGGAGGCAGGACCCACAGTTTAAGATCTTAAACGTGAGGTGGGTTGACACACCCATGATCCCTGGCAAGTAGAGGGAAACCAGTGGTTACGTGTGAGGAAAGGACAGCTGGGCCTGATCAGTTCAGCTTGAGAGCAGAGGAAGTTATTCCCGCCACTCAACCCCACTTCTACCCTCCTCCACCCCCCACCCTTTCGTAGGTCTCCCACAAGGAAGGTAGCTCTCAATGGGAGAGTAAAGAATTTTACAACTTGACAAGACACTCTGAAACACAGAGACTCACAGGAGATGCACCTACCCTGATCCTACAGGTCAACCTGCATTTGTTGTAACCTACCCACTTTTCAGATTTGCAGTCCCCTTGTGTTTCTTTCCAACTAGAGAGCCTGTATACCTTTTACCTGTTGTTCTTTCATTGGTTTGCTGACTATAGCTGTTCCCCTTAACCATCAGAGCCTCATTTTCTGATGTCTCTCTGCTGTCACTCAACTTTACCTGGCCTGTTTCCCCCATACACAGGCCTCAGCACAAGGGACCTAGGAGCTAGGAGCCTGTGTGTGTGTGTGTGTGTGTGTGTGTGTGTGTGTGTGTACAGGCAGACTCACCTGAATCTGAGGAGCCAGCCTGCTCTCTCCTTCAGAGATAAGGGACTGAACCCAGAACAGGAGCAATGAAATACTCTAGTTCCTGACCTAAACACCAGCTCAGGCCACGCCCGGCCCATAGGGGAAGCAGCCCAGCATTGTAAAAAGACTCTGATGAATAATTAAGTCACCATTTACAAGAAACTCTAATCTTAGTTCAGTTCAAGGTAAAGACAGCAGGCAGCCACTGACAGCCAAGAACAACATTGCCAGAACACTCAGGACACAGGCCTCCAGCCAGACACTGTTATTTTTTTTTCTAAATACTGTCGCCAAAAAAGCTCAAGTCAGAAAGTCTCTGTCCTTCTGGCAACTCCAGCATATCAGTAATAATAACAATAAAAAATAATTAGCTATGATTTAGGATTGCCTATTAAGGACTCAGCACTGCGAGTTTGAATTATTTTATTTTAAACATTACCCATCCCTTCATGAAATCCCCATGGCATTATTACAGAAAAAGAAATGAAGAGGTTAAACTAATTGAAATCCCACTGTTAATAAAAATCAACTCATAGGCAGGATATTGTCTGTCTACCCACTTTTCGGATTTACCGCCCCCTTGCATTTCTTTTCATCTAGAGAAACTTTCTGCAGATGAAGGTTTTGTTTATTTCTGAATCTTCTACATCTCAACAAAAGCATTTCAATTATTTGGACATATATTACATGAATATATTATATATTAATTGCAGTGCTGGAGGGATAGTTTTTATTTTATTTTATTTTATGTTAGTACAGTGAAAAATCTGATCTTTCTTCCCAGAAACCTATACATGTAAATGAGGTTTTCATAAAAGGCTATATTCTAGATGAATTTTAGAAATCCACTTGTGATTCAGGTGACTGAAAGTATTTGTGTAAATGTAAAGCATTGTGTCTATCTTCTTCTATAAGAAACTCTGGGATAGGCCAATCTTTCCCTCACAATCACCTTCCATCCTTTTCTATATCTACTGTTGATCCATGAGGGCCTACTGGTCAACCTTCTGCTCTGCACTGGAGCAGAGCAGACTCAGAGGGACATTGCCAGCTGTCACAAATGGTTCTGGGTAGCTTAAGCTTCGTTCCACTGATAGTTGGGATATTTTTACTTCCGTCATTTTCTGTGTTTTGTCTAACTGTCCAAAGAACAGATAGAAGCCCTTGCAAGTGTCACAGTTTTGGTTTGTTGTACTGATGACTGGAACAATATGATATTAACATGACTTTTTACTAAGTCTTAGAACATCTTGTTCTCCTGTGGGCCCTTCCACCACTCTTCACAGGCCCCTCTAGATATTATGATTGAATCCTTATAGCAACTCAGAGTCAGAGTAAAGATGATGGTCATGGCTGATCTCTAGACAGAAGGCTAGAGGGAGAAGGCCTTGAGAGGAATTCCTGTGAAGCTATCCCACTGACAGACCTACAGATTCCCTGACTTCAGTCCCTTAAAGAATCTGATGACTCACATCAGTTACTGATATGTGATAATGTGATTTAGGAAAACATTTTTTGTTTCCTTTTCAATTGTACTTTGTGCAGTGTAGGACTTTTTGACCTCAAGTAGTAAGACCATTTTGCAAATTTCCTTCAGATTTCTTGGAGTTTGTTGACAGGATGTTTGTGAGGAAAGGCCGTGTTTAAATCATATATACTCTCTAAGAGATTCCCTAATTAGTAAGTATATTTATTATAAGGTGTGTGTGTGTGTGTGTGTGTGTGTGTGTGTCTTCATGTGTGTCTGGGTGTGTATGAACATATATGTAGAAATTAGAAGACAATCTTATCTATCATGCTCAGGAATGCTGTCCACAGAGAGAACACAATAAAAGTCAGAAACTGTATTTTGAGTGTTTTAAACTTTATATAGTATCATGAAAAGGGACCCTACACAGCTCATTTTGATCAACACTTTTTTTTTGTTATTTTGCATACAACCCCCTCCAACTCTCCTTCTGGTCCTAAAAGGAAATATTCATAGATTTAATTAAAACAAAGTTCTTGGTGGTTATCAGTTTTATAGACACATCAAACATCAAAAGTTTTAAAACCACATTTAAAAAAGACATTTTGATTTGAAAAAAAAAGAAATCTGGAAAAACCATTTTTTTTTAAATCATGGAATGAATGATTCAGATGGCTTGCTTTCTATTGCCTAATTCCTTTTAGCTGCATTTCCATAGTGACAGGTGAGTAAGATAAATATGGTAAGGAGGAGACACTATCCAAAAGCCCTGCAACATAGTTCCTAAATGTGTGAGGCTGGAGAAATGCATGCAGTGGTCCATCATCATCGGATGCTTGGAGCTCACTGCCTTTCCTATTTTTCAAGTCTTGCTCTCAGTACAGGTGACATGGTATTTTCTGAAAGGTGGCTTGATACAAAGGTATGGAGGTGAAGCCTGCTTCTCTGCTCATACCAGAAGCCAGTGATACAGTCAGGGCTGTCTCTTCTCTCTGCATGTCAATGTCCTCATCCACTGAAGGAAGATATTATATAGCCAGGCACTCTCTTTAAGACATTTTCAAATTCTAATAACATTCTATGACTCTCTTTTAAGGAATATTTGAAAAACAATGAACTAACAATTGGCTTCCATATAGTATTATATAGTTGTTAAGTTGCTTTCTCATCCAAATTCCTGCTTTATGCTATTTTCATTATACATGCATTATGGCAATTGTGGTTGAAGAGCCTAGAGACAGATTGACTGGTGTTATGTACCCATGTGTCATTAACATACCACATGGCTTTGGCGAATTGCCTAATCTGTCTATGCCTCAGAGTATTGATGATTAAGTGAAGTTAAGGTATACTCAAAGACTAGAACAAATTCTGGCCTATGGTACACTCCCAGTATAACTACCAAAAGCTGATCACTTTTCTTGTGGTTGTATGTTTACTTGCCTGTGTTTCTCCTAAATTGTGAACTTAGTGTAGACAAGGATCTTGACTGGCTCATTGCTTTATCCCAGCCTCTAATACAGTAGTATCTAGGACATAATCACTCAATAGAGAGCCAATAAATAGATGTTCTAGTCTGAATCACTCAATCAATTTTTATTCAGTGCTATTTTAGACAAAGTAAAACAGTAAAACTGCCCATGGACTTTAGTTCATTGACTGGGTTTCAGGGGCCTTATATATCCCCATATTGTTTGATTAGACTTGTGTGATAATGATGTTAAGGGTCAATTCCCCAACTAGTTAATCATACTACAATCTGGGCTTTAGAATGACAGAGACAAACCCAGATGGCCATATTCTAAAGCAGAGTCCTTATTCAGGTAGAACCCCTACACCCAGTAGAGTAGACTGGTGCCAAACTGTTTTTGTGGTATCAAGTAAGATTGATTTTCTAGAATACTATTGCTTTGAAGTGACTGAAAGTGCTTCTATAGATAGAGAAATATGTGTCTGTTGTCCAATTCTCCAGGAAAGCCCATCCTAAACCACCTAAACCACTTACAAGCACTGCCCTGCAGACTCTTTAAAAGAGTAAGTGTTTGGGGAATGGATTTTAATATTATCTTTGTGGCAAGCAGTCATTAGCACATAAAGTAGGTGGTCTCATTCTTTCCATTTTAAATGTGCATGTCATCTAGAATACAATTGGTTACACACAAAAAAAATTGAAAAGTCAGCTCAAACATGTGGTATGTATGTGTGTGTGTGTGTGTGTCTGTGTGTCTGTGTGTCTGTGTGTCTATGTATCTGTGTGTCTTGTTTGTCCTAAAAGAAAATGTCTGTTGCCATTCCTTATGCATTGATCATCTTCTTGAGACAGGACCACTCACTTGCCTAAACTCAACAGTTCAGCTAGAGGATGATCACCAACCACCAGAGATCTGCCCATTTCTGGTTCTCCAGTAGTAGAGTTACAAGTGCACAGCCCACACCCTGGTTTTTTTGTTTTGGTTTGGTTTTGGGGTTTTTTTTCTTGTTTTTTCCTAAACAGGGTTTCTCTGTGTAGCCCTGGTTGACCTGAAACTCACTCTGTAGACCAGGCTGGCCTTGAACTCAGAAATGCCTCTGCCTCTGCCTCCCAAGTGCTTGCAAACAAGCTTAAGCTCTTCAAAGGAGACAACAAGACTGATAAGCTTCTGACAATAGCAGGCCTGGCTCACAAGCATCTATTCGAGTTGCCTTAAAAGTCTTCACTTGTGCCGGGCAGTGGTGGCACACGCCTATAATCCCAGCACTTGGAAGGCAGAGGCAGGCGGATTTCTGAGTTCGAGGCCAGCCTGGTCTACAGAGTTCCAGGACAGCCAGGGCTACACAGAGAAACCCTGTCTCAAAAAAAAAAAATAGAAAAAGTCTTCACTTGTTTGGTTTTGTGCAAAGTCCAGAGAGAAGAGTAAGCTCAAGGATTTATTTACTCTTGCAAGGCAAATACCCCGTGGAGCTCCATTTCTAGCCAATTTTTTTTTCTTTTGGTGATTTATAAATGTTTCACTTAGCATATAACATTAGTATCTATTCATAAGGTACAAAATTATAACAATATACACATAGAGACATATACATATATAAATACACATTATATATGCACAATATGCACACATTATATATGTGTGTGTTTGTGTGTGTGTATGTGTGTGTGTGTGTATAATGTGTAGTGATCAGACCAAGATTATTAATAATACCCTATCTTTAAATACTGACATTTTTGAGTTGAACACCTATACAGGCTTCTCTAATTATTTGAAGTGTGTTATCAATAAATTCCATATATACTGTGCTCCTGTGTATACAGAATGCTACAACTAATTTTCCTCAACTGCATTTCCTATTATCCTCTGTATCCACATGACCCGCATCTTCACTCTAGTCACCTCTACTCCAGAAGGCAAGAGCTTCCCAGTAACAATTTTGTGCTTTTATGATGGCTGTCACTTGCAAAAGCCACATACTCCCTTGTACACCCTGCAACAATCACTGGAATCCTCAAAAGGCCTCCAGAGTTACTATGACCAGACCTCTGGGGTCAGTACCTACTCTGGGTTTTGTATTTTGATGTACCAGGAATGTAACCTGTGGCCTCACATATGCTAGCGGGCATTCCATCAGAGAGTTGCATCCCCTGTTCAAGCTCGGAGCTATTTGTTGTTATTCTTGATTCTATCCTATATTCTCTGTCATTGTCCATTTACTTGGCAAATGTGTATGGAGCCTTTCCTGTCAGGCACTATTAATACGTAACAGGAATCTTATTGAATAAAGTAAAAGGAGACTTTACACATGCTCTCCATTATATAATATAAATAAACAGGTTAAGAAGATGGGACATAATTACATATACAGAAACATAATGCCTATCACTTACAGAGACCAGCACCAGGAAGTACCCCAGTTGATTTTTAATTCAATCTCAAAATAGTCTTGCAAGGTAAGTGTGTTTGTCTACATTTTAGTGTTAGGGAGAGTGGAAGTTTAACAAAGCTAACACACCACAAGCCGATATGAAAGGCTAAATTCTAATTTTTGTTTGTTCTTTATTTGATATGTGTTTTGCCCTTCACACAAAGACATAGCCTGCCTCTCCTCAAAGGAATTCTGAGT
Source organism: Apodemus agrarius (assembly GCA_964023405.1). Taxonomy (NCBI): domain Eukaryota; kingdom Metazoa; phylum Chordata; class Mammalia; order Rodentia; family Muridae; genus Apodemus; species Apodemus agrarius. The sequence goes on along the minus strand of OZ030011.1, from coordinate 102,345,875 downwards.
CCCATGTCTGATGATGTTAGAACTAACCAGCTGCTTATTAATTTCATTCTAAAAATTTAGTCAAAGCTTTAATGCATTTTGGTTAAGCATGATATACTTGTAAGTACATACATTAATCAATTTTCCAAAAAGCAACAGTGTCCATAGCTGTAGATATTGTTTATTCTTTTTAGAAATTGATTAAATTTGTTCTTTGACATACTTATATATAATATATACATATATAATAATACAACAATATGTATGTACAATAATATATATAATACATTATATATTTTATATAATATATATGTAAATACATACATTAATCAATTTTCCAAAAAGCAACAGTGTCCATAGCTGTAGATATTGTTTATTCTGTTTAGAAATCGATTAAATTTGTTCTTTGACACACTCATAAATATGTAATATATATACATATATAATAATAGTACAATATGTATGTACAATAATACATATAATACATTGTATATTTATATACATATTATATATAATACATTGTGATTACCCTCACTCATTACTGTCTATTATCTCTATTCTGTAGTATCTCTCCTCTCTCCAAGTCTGCTTCCCACATTTACTCTGTTTTGTAGCTCACTAATTTTACTCAGGGCTCTCTGTGTGGTTGCACATTTGGAAATAGCCACAGGAAGCTGGTTGGTTCACTGTTGGAATGACAACTGAGAGCAATGTCTGAACTTCCCCCAGAATCCATCAGCTGCCAATAATTCACCAGAGACAGTTAGGGCTCCAGGAGCCCATCCTATGTCTGGTATGTGATTGGCTGTTGACAGGCCCAGTCTTGTGCAGGAAACTGCAGCTGCTGTGAGATTATGTCTGCAAAGGCTGTGTCATGCCCTGAAGATAGCCTTGTACAGCCCTAGCTTCTGGCTCTTAGATTATTTCCCCTCCTCCTTCCACAATGTTCCCTGAGCCTTAGACTGGGTGATTCATAAATGTTTGGGTCTCAACCATTAATTCATTTCTGCTCTTTATGCAGCCACGAGTATTACAGACTCCATTGATTTTGTCTACTACAAAAAAATTCTATGACTTTGTCTTCTAGAACACAATTCTAGGGAATAAGATGTCACCTTTTTAAATCAATCTTCCTGTTGCAAACATTTAGATTAGATGACTAATCTGCCTATTAGAACTTCTCTCTAGTGGCATGAGGAGTTCGTGTTTATTTATTGCATCTCCATGTATTTTTGCAATGGCAAATTAAGTAGAGACAGAGTTTGTTGAGACCTGCCTGGCTTCCCTCATGTCTAACTCAGAATTTAACGGCTTTTTCTAGAGAAGTAGACCCTTGCTTCTCCACAGCATCGCACCGTAGGATATATGTCCACTTTCTAACTGGCGTGCCTCAGAAATGCCCACGGAGCCTGACTTCATGCTCCTTTGATATTGAAATTACATCAACATGTTAGCCCATTGGACTTCTGCAGGGTAGAAGGATTGTCCTTGCTCCCTCTCATTTTCCAAATATTTGGCCAGAGTTACACATTTTGCTCATGCTTTCTTGACTTATAAGAGGCAGGGTGGGCTATGAGCCTAACTGCATTATACTTTGTACAGACTTAATGCTTAGTGACTCTTGAATACAAAACTCTAATTTCCTTTACCTCATTTATTATTTATTTTTCCTTAAACTCACCGTGTGACTGAGAATGGTGACCTTAAACGTATGCCCCTTCTTGCTTTACCTCGAGTGTTGGCACTGCATGCATGTACTGACACATTTGGCATTGCATATATGTACCACCACATCTGGCATTACATGCATATATACCACATCTGGTTTTATGTGGTGCTTGTAATCCAACTCATGATTCCTTGCATGTTACACAAGCACTATACTCTCAGATATATCCCCAGCCCACTTTTGCCTTTTATTGATTTTAACACGAAGACCCGGCCACTTTTCCTCTATTGGTGTGTTGAGTAGAATAATTATGACTTAAGCATAAAAATACTAAGCAGCATATAAGACCCTGTATACTGGGCCTCTCCTCATTGTCTTCTACAGTTTTTTTAAATTCAGCCTTCATTTTGTACAGAAAGGCAATGTTATTAACCCAAGGCCCCACAATAACCACAGTGACTAAATTGTTAACCCTGGTTATCTGCCTATGCACAGCTTCTCCTAACAGTGGCTGGCCACAAACATTTGTTCAGTTAAGCTAGGAACATTTATTATCGTCTTATAGGCCTTAAAAATGTATTTATCTACTTTTGTCTCCTATCTGGGAGCCGAAGAATGTCTAGAAACAGGGAAGCTTGAGGAGCAGAGAAGTTCAAAGAAAAGATAATTGTGTCTCCAGGTTGCTGAGAAAGAAATGTTCCTCAATAAATCACAATGATTTTGAAATAGAACCTGGCAGCCCAGTAGCCATGGGAATGTTCATTTGGGTCACAACAGAGTCCCAGTTCTTGGTCCTGAATGCTGAGACCTTGTTGTCCAGCCGCTCAACAGCACAGCCATCAAAGTACTAACAGTTTTCATTAGATAAGTTGTTTAACCTCTTCAAGTCTTTTGCTTCTCATATTTAAAATCAATAACTGTTTTTATGTTGAGTCACTCAGGACTTCCTGCTTCTCAGCGGTCGAACAGGTGGCTTCTCTCCCTTCTCAATGAGTGCATATACTATACATTCAGTGGTTCTACTACACAGCATTTCATAGAGAAATGCTGAATTGTCAACAGAGGAAAACAATATGCACAGTGTCAGGGCTACAAGCACAAGCCTTCCATTATTCTTCAATATTGTATCACTAACACAGATTTCTTTAAACCTAAATTTTAGTGGATGGGAGAGACATGTTCATGGTGCCTGTATGGAGGTCAAAGAACAACTTCCATCATATGGGTTCTAGGGCTAGAATTTGGGTCTTAGGCTTGAAGTCAAAGTGCTTTTACTCATCAAACTTCCTTGCCAGCCCTAACATCATACACAAGAGACGATATTCCATTAGCAGTTTATTCACTGATAAATTCACATGTGATGTCATCAGATTCACATGTGTTCACAAATTGGACACCGGGCACAACATTTGACTGCTTTAAATCTAGTATCTGATCCTTCATGATCTTTCTCCTGTAATTTTTCTTCTTTGTTTTCAAATGGAAACTTTACCAGATAATAAATACTCTGCTGTAATAGTCAGGAGGGGGGGGAGAGAAAAACCATGTGTGCTGGTAAATTAATTCTATTTGGTTTATATACTTAAGGTTCCATATAGGTTGCAACCACTACCTCTTCAGAAAAGTGCTCTTAATGTAAAATAAAATAAAATAAAATAAAATAAAATAAAATAAAATAAAATAAAATAAAATAAAATAAAATAAAATAAAATAAATAAATAAATTAAAGTTAAATAAATTTATTTTATTTATACTTGGCTACAGTGGCAAGCAAATAAAGAAAATGTTCAAAGTCCAGAGATTAGGAGAATCTCAAATACAGACTGATGTTTAGCCCAGCAGTGTTTTCCAGTTGTTGGTAAGCTGGTACCTGGGTATGACTGGCCTCACACATGCATCACAATAAGATAACAGAGCCTGGTATAATAGCAACTGCTAATCTTTGCATGGGTGAATTAGTAAGATGGACCCATAGAGAGACAGTGGAGAAGAGCATTATGGAATTTTCTTGGCTCTGGGATCCCACGGTGATGTCAGATACAGCTTAATTTTAGAATATGTATTTACCTTGGGTGAGGCCCTGGGCTCTGTGCTCACCACTGCAAATAAAAGAAAAAAGTCTCAGGATGTTTCTCAAATCACTTCCTGACATGTGGCAACATAATTTTCACATCTGGAGAGCCTTATCATGAACCCTTCTTGTTTAATTAACCTCATACTCCACCTTAGTCTAACAGTCAAGTCTTTTGTTCTTCACTCTGAGTCCTAGCAACCCACACAAGGTGATAAAGCTACACTATTTATTAGTAAACAGGCAGGGAACCTTCCCTAGAGCCCAAGGATAATGAATAGGATAATGATAAGATATGGTAATGATAAGGATAATGAATTTACACACTGTCAAGATGCTTATGAGAAGATTCCAGAGCAGGGGCTGAAGAGATAGGCAAGTTGATGACATTCTTACCACACAAGCATAAGTACCTGAGTTCAAGGCATCATCGCCCACATAAAAATGTCCATGCAGTGGTGTGTCTATGTCAACACTACTCTGGGGAGGCAGAGGCAGAGGCAGAGGCAGAGGCAGAGGCAGAGGCAGAGGCAGAGGCAGAGGCAGAGGCAGAGGCAGAGGCAGAGGCAGAGGCAGAGGCAGAGGCAGAGGCAGAAGAAAACCTTGGAATTAATGGTCAGCCAGTCTAGCAGAACCAATGAGCTCCAGAGTCACTGAATAACCCTGTCTCAAAAAATAAAATAAAATAAAATAAAATAAAATAAAATAAAATAAAATAAAATAAAATAAAGAGTAATTAAGGAAGACTCCAGAATGGCCTCTGTGCACATGGCCTCTGTGCACCCACATACCTGCGGTGCCACAGACAGATAAAGTTACTTAAACACACACAATGAAAATTAAATTAAACCTAAAAAATGGAAATTCCCATAGAAGCAAAAGAATGTCCTTATGAGCACAAGAGTGCTGAGAAGGAGAGGCAGCATGGCCTCTGGCTGACTTCATAAGGACAGGTCTTACTTGGAGGTGCCACTAACTATAAATGAGAAACCAATCTCAAGCATACTAATTAGGTTTAATGTGTCCTGCCCCCTTCCCCAACTTTTGTGTACTAAGGATCTTACTGCCAGCTGATGGCCTTGGGGGGAGGGGTCATTAAATTCTGAGAGCTCTAATCTTACCCACAGTTTGGTCTCCCGATAGACTCATGATGCCGTACCCTTAGTAGGAGATAGGAAGCAGTAGGTGGAACCTAGATGAAGGGACTCTATTGCAGGAACATGTCATGGGTGTTTCACCTTGCTAGAGCCCCTGTCTGTAGTCCTTTCTCAGCTTTCTTTCTGTTAACCAGAATGGGAGACACTTGCCTCACATCTCCCTCCCTGATAGGATGTACTAAATCTATCCCTTTGTCCACAAGCTAAATCTTCCCTCTTTTTCAGTTCTACAGTGAGGAGACAGCTAGCAGGTAGTTTGCTGATGTTCAAAGAATAGAACCTATCATCATGAATAGATAGAAAGCTGGGTGGATGCATCAACATCAACAAAAATGGGCTTCGGAACAAAGCCTTTACCCTTCACAGGGTGCTCTGAAATAACAGTCGTGACAATCCTAAACAGATTTCTATTAATAACAGAACAAAAAGTCAGACTATGCAAATTTAAGTAATAGCTTGTGTTTATAAGAATCTTTTTCAGTAATCAATAAACATACAAAGAGAAAATGAGACAGAATACAAAAGGCCTAAATGACATCACCGGACAACTGGATTAAATTGACCTTAAAGTCATTCCACCTTACCACTGGATAAACATGCATCAAGGTAGGTAGAAAATTAAATGAGACAGACCATTTTCATGGTTGTGAATTAAACGTCAACAAATGTGAAATATTAAGTACCATAAGGTGTATTTCTGGAGTGTGTGTTTTTTTTGTTAGGGCTGCCATAACAAAATGCTGCACACTAGGGGTCTTGAGCAACAGATGTCTGTTGTTAGGATTCTGAAGGCTTGAAGTTCAAGGTCAGCATGCTGGTGAGTTTCTTATAAAGTCCAGCTCTCTGGTTCACAGACAGCTGCCTTGTTTGTCATTTCATCTCTCCCTGGTCCTTCCTTTGTCTGGCTTAAGTGTCTTCTAATCCCTTGTCATTGTAAAGACTCCAGCAATACTGGATTGGACCTGCTCTTATAACCCCATAACTTAATTACCACTTTAAAAGCCCTGTCTCTAAAAGCAATCATATTTTGAGGTACTGAGCTAATGCTGGAAAGTTAGAACATTTGGGGTACACAATTTAGTTAAAGATCAGATGAAATTGAATTGGAAAACAGTACCAAAACAAGAACGACCCCCCCAACTGGAAATCACACAAAACGCACAGACTAAAGACAGAGTCACAAGTTGAATAAAATATTTCTGGTTGAAATTAAAACATCCCACACTGTTGTAGGATGCAGAAAAAAATGGTGCCTTCTTAAAGGTTAGTGGCATCAAACAGCTTACAGAAGGAAACCAAGTTCTGAATCAACCAGCTAAGATTTTACGTAGAAGAATAGAAAACACGGTCAAGAAAAAGACAAGGCAAGCAAAGAGGTGGTCAGGAGTAGCCAAGAGCAGAACCAGACACAGGAAAACAGTGAAAAGAAATAATAAAGCAAAAAGACTGTGCTATGGATAGAGGAACAAAGCAGCTATACCTGTAACAAGACATATACATGTGCACACACAATGAGAAGGCAGTGGTGGAGTGGGAGACAAAAAGAGAGATTATCAATGTCATTAAGCTGGCATCTACATCAAATGATAATATGTTTACATGAACTCACATTACATATGTTATTTATATGTACATATCCACTTATATACATAATTGTGTTAACTGTGTTACCGTTATATGTGTCTCTTGATAAAAGAAATATACAAGATGTATATATACATATCTCCACACAATTTTGACTACATATATTGGGCAATCTAGATGGAAACTCAACTCTCAGAAAAGACTAAAATAATTGAAACAAGGCCAAGATTGAACTGATAATCAGAATAACCTAAAAAGTATTATGAGATGGTTAACAGTTTAAAACAAAACAACCACCCAATATTCAGAGTCTTAATCATATCTGTTCTATAAAATTTCTTCCAGAGAGTAGAGAGAAAATAACACTTTCCAGCTATTTTTAGAAGTTCAACATTACCATGATGTCAACTCCAGAAGTAGTATAAAAAGATACAAATCGCAAAGCCATTTAAATAGCTTCAATAGTATAAACTCAAAAAAATATTTTTTAAAACAAATCCAGTAATATGCTTTTAAAAAGTGAAACACACACACACTCAAAATTATCTTTAGAATTCCAGAATGGTTACTATTTAAAGTCCTTTTATACAACTTCAACAAACGAATTAGGAATAAATGTGGCACTGGGTTGGAGAATTGGCTCAGTGGTTACAGAAGTTCACAGCTCTTCCAGAAGATGTAAATTCAGTTCTCAACACTGATAGCAAGGTGTTTGCAACTGCCTATCACTCCAGCACCAGGGAATCTGATGCCCTCCTCTGGCCTCTTTGGGCACCAGAAAACATGTCACACACATACATATAAAAACACACATAAACATACATATACCCACACACATACATGTACGCACGCGCACACACTCATGCACACACGTATATACATGTATGCACACAAACATTTTGTGAAAAAAATGCAGCAGATCTTGTACAGGATCTGTGTTCCATATGCTAAAAGTGTAGTACAAAATACTAAGCAGTCAGAGAGATATGGGCAGGAATTCTCAGTGCCTGAAAAATGTCAATCTGTCATTGATGGTTAATGTCCATTGTTAAGTTGATGGGATTTAAAATCACCAAGGAAATATCTCCTGAGTTGTATGTGAAAATGTTTCCAGAAGGTTGAACTAAAGAGAAAAAAGCACATTCTGAAGGTGGGCAACACCTTCCATGGACTGGGTTGCCAGACCAAATAAAGAGAAAGAGCTTTCAGTAGCAGCATTCCTGTTTCTTGGCTTCCTAACTATGGGTGCAGTGTAACCAGCTGCTCCACACTTCAGACACCATGCCTTGGCTGCCATGATGGACTATCTCCACAAATGGTAAGCCGAAATAAGCCTTTCTTTTTTTATTTTTTATTGGTTATTTTATTTATTTACATTTCAAATGTTATCTCCCTTCTGGCTTGCCTTCCACAAACCCCCTGTCCTTTCCCCTCCCCCCTGCTTCTATGAGGGTGCACCCCACCAACCCACCCACTCCTGCCTCACTGGCCTAGAATTCCCCTATGCTGGGACATCAAGCCTTCACAGGACCAAGGGCCTGTCCTCCTATCAAAGCCAGATAAGGCCATCCTCTGCTACAAATGCATCTGGAACCATGGGTCCCTTTGTGTATTCTTTGGTTGGTAGTTTAGTCCCTGGGAGCTCTGGAGGGTCTGGTTGGTTGGTATTTTTGTTCTTTCTATGGGGATGCAAACCCCTTCAGCTCCTTCAGTCATTTCCCTAACCTCTCCATTGGGGACCTTGTGCTCAGTCCAATGTTTGGCTGCAAGAATCCTCTTCTATATGAGGAAGACTCTGGCAGAGTCTCTCAGGAGACATCCATATCAGACTCCTGGCAGCAAGCACTTCTTGGTGTCAGCAATAATATGACTGGATTTGGTAACTGTATGAGGAATAGATCCCCAGGTGGGGCAGTCTCTGGATGGCTTTTCCTTCAGTCTCTGCTACACACTTTCCGTATTTTCTTTAGACAGGAGCAATTCTGGGTTAAAATTTTGAGAAGGGTGGGTGGCCTTTCTTAGTTATCTTTTGTTGAGTATTTTGTCACAACCAGAAAAGTGATAAACGCAAGTCACTGATCACAGCCCAGGTGACAGTAAGTGTTAATTATCACCTTTTAAAATTGGAAGAAAAGTACCCCAGGAAATGGGTACCTGAAGATGTCTGTGGGAGATTAACTTGATTAAATTACCTGAAGTGGGAAGACCCTCCCACTGTGGAGATCACCATCCCTCAGGTGGGGGCTCCAAGCCTGTATAAGAGTGGAGAAAACGAACTGATCCCCATTCACTACCATTCATGGATTCATCCCTGCTCCCTGTGATGGCAGATGCCGTGTGACCCACATCCTTGAACTCTGCTGCTGGGCCTCCCCAACCATAAGGGATAATAACCTAAGACTGTGAGCAGCAGAAAATGGAACCAAGACTCTGTGTATTGGAACCATTTCTGTGGCTGTGGTAAAACACATGACCAAATGTAACTTAGAGAAGAAGGACTTTGTTTGGGCTTACCATTCCAGAGGGATACGAGTTCATCATGACAGGTAAGCCTGGTGGCAAGTGACAGATGTGGTGGTGGTGGGAATGGGAAGATGGAAGCACATATCTTCAAGCCACAGGAGGAAAGAACTGGCAGTGGAACAAGGCATTAAACTCACAGTCTGCCCCTCCCCCAGTGATGTACTTCTTTCAATGATTTAAGCAACTGCCACCCCCAGCCACTCCCCCAACTCTGAGCCACACAGCACCAGCAACTGATAACCAAGTATTGAAATATCTGAACCTAAAGTGGAAGTTCTCATTTAAATGACCACACCCAACTTACATGTAAATTTAATGCAATACTACTAACTGTTGATACCCCAAAAGGTGTATTTTAGTTCTTATTCTAGTGTACACATGTTCCCTGCCCTACTCCCCTGAATTTATGAGGAAATGTAAAGGTGCTAACAATCAATTTGGGAGAAGAATAAAGTCGGAGTGATTACAGCATTTATTTTCAGCACATTATTCTAATGCTACAGTAGTCACACTGCTATAATAATATTGGCAACGGGAGACGCAGATCAATGGAATGGACCACAGAAGCCAGAGATAGACTGCAAGCACAGCTAAGCTATATTTGACAAAGATGCAAAGTGATTCAATGGAGAAGGTGAATGTGTTTTCAAAGGAACTAGCAGGTGTGGACGTCTTCATGTAAACCCTTGAAGTTTGTCATAAGTAGGCTGTCTTATTCTAGGAAAATGATTCAAAGTCAATCATAGCTCCAACTGTAATGAATGCACAAGCTATAAAAATCTTTAGAATAGAATGAAAGATCCAAGTGGGTCTAAACAAAATGCCAAAAAAACACAGCCCATTGAAGAAAAAATGTGATTATTTGGATCACATCAAAATCTGAGGATTTTCTCTATTAAAAAGGGCAGAGACAAAGACAGACTAAGACTATTTGAAGGTTACAGATATCCAACAAGGATTATGTGCATATGATTACCATTTCAATAATTCTCAAAACTTCAACAATAAGAACATCATCCATATTTACAAACCTAGGTGAATGACGTGCTGAGACATGTTAGCAAAGACACATGAGTAAGCAGAGAAATGCATGAGCTATGACATGATCCATAGTGCCAGTCATCAGATGAAAGCAAGATCAAACTGTATTGAGGTATGACTTGTGCACATATTGGAATTGTTGAGTCAATTGGCAGCCAAGCCTGGTGGCCCTGGCCTTTCATCACAGCTACTGGAAAGGCTGAGGCAGGAGGGTCATCAGTTCAAAGCTAACCCACTTTACACAGTGAGTTCATGGCCAACTTGACCAAATTGGCTAGATTTTGTCTTACATAGTAAAAAGAGGTCTGGCAACACAATTCAGTCGTATAGTACCTGGCTGCTCACAAGGCGCTGTTCAGTGTGTAAGCACATGCAGACACTACCATATGCTGATGAATCAGAAGAGGGCCTGGGATGCTCGTTTGTTGCTTTTGAGTATGTTCAACCAGGCAGCCCTCCTAGGGTACATTTTGTCTATGCCCACAAAGTTAAACTTTGCAACAGATACAGGAACCTATATTCAGGTACGCACCAAATTTTGATTGCAGTTCTATCCAGAACTAGCCAAAGGTTTAAAGAATCCAAATGTCTTTCACTGGATACAGATACAAACTGCTCTCCTTGGGTCAGTTCATGACCACAGTTAATACCAGTGACCACAAGCTTAGCTGCTTAGAGCCATACAGACTTATCAATATACAGCTGGAGTGGAGACCAAAATGAGCAGGAGTCAGAAACCAAAATGCTCTCAGGACAGCATTCTTCCTGGAAAGTACAGAGTAAAACACATTTCTCTAAATTTTCTTTTGTGTTCCTTGTTACCTAGTCTTTATCTTCAAAACACACCACTCTGGCCTCTTCTTTTGTTATTACAACTCCTTTCTGGCTCTGATCCTCCTTCTCGTAAGTATTTAAGTGGCATCTGACACACATGGATCCTGCAAAATCCCATTGCTGTGTAAGGTGACACAATCATAGGCATTAAGAACTATGATGAATACATTGTTGGGACCAATAGCATTTCTGCAACATACACTCATGCTGTTGGAGACTACTGACCACCACAGTGGAGAACACTTGACAAAGGTAGTCATGTACCTTTGTCTACCTTCTGTGTACCTTCTGTGTACCTGGCTTTCCTCAAAAAGGCAAATCCTCCTGCTGGAGAACAGGTCTGTTGATGCCAGGGCTTAGGGAAGAAAACTACAATGAGGTACCATCAAGCAGTTAATGAAGGGCATGGATGTGATCTAGCTTCTCAAGTTCTATACATGAACTGATACCCAAGTTACATCTTATAGAACTCTACTCCAAAAGAAAATTAGCATTCAAAGTTGACTTTGTTCTATGTTTCAGAGATACAAAGAAAAATAAAGAGAATATACTTCATTATAAAAAAACCTTTATTCTTCCAACCCTCAGTGGTGTGGGTTTTATATAATTATAGGAGGAAGGTGTTGATATAAGAAATCTGTGGATCAACACCCCATACTTTTCTACTGGGGCACTTGGCAAAAATATTGTGTGATTTACCCTCTCACACAACCTTGAAGACAGTATCCTTGTGCAGAAAGCCTAGATCCCCTCAAAGCCCAGAAAATCTCACTGGGGGTGGGGAGTGGGGGCTTGGGGGTGGGGTTGGTGGATGGTGGGGTTGGTCTGCTGCTTGACACTGAGAAGATGTTCAAAACAATGGTTTCCAACATTGTATTTAGCACTGTAAATATATATCCACACAATATGTACATCTTTGGCCTTGTTTAACATTCTCACTGAGCTCCCTCTACTTTTTCCTTTCAGGAAGCAGATAGATGCCAAAAACAACAGAAAATGGATCACAGGAGCCTCAGGAAGATGACCCTGGAGACAGCACCACCTCCTGGAAAATTCTCTGCCAGAGTTTATGAGATGTGTAAATATGCTGGGATGCTGCTGCCAGTGACCTTTACACTGTTTGCATTTCAGGAAGATTCTAAGCAGAGTTTCTATCCTGGCAGATACTTGGGATTCTACAGGTTAGTTGGAAAAAAAAAAGAAAACTCTAAACCAGATTCCACCTGAGTTGAAGTCCAGAAGTGACAATGTGGAGAATCCGGCCTTAACACTTTTCTCCTCCCGGCGTGGGCCCTGGGCCTTGGGAATTGTTTCCAGTGCTTCCCTCATGGGTCATTTCGCCCCAGCAACTTTCACAGGCAAAAATGGCTATTATTACCCTAAGGAAAAGGCACATAATTTGGAGTTTCATACCCTGTGAGGGTGCAAATTTCCCATGTGTAATGTATATCAGGCAGGCTGTTACAGATTTTGCACCAAGATAAACAATATTGTAGGTACTGAATACATCCCAAATTCTCTTGACATGGGTGAGCCAAGAGTCCAACCTAAGCTCCACAAGCCCAGTATGCCAGGACCGTTCCATATCATGAGGCAGGTGCCTCTGATCCCTCCTGTTCTGGGGTCCCTCCTCCAAATCTGCCTGGGGATGCCCTTTCATTGGAGTCAGTTGGGACCTCCTTCTAGTCAACAAATGGACTGACTGTTCTGTCACCCATTTTAATGGCCAGACAGAGGTGACAGAAACAGCTACTATGGTGAATCAGCTAAGCATAGATTAACCCCTCTCAGGGGATCAGTAGGCAGGAATGTTGCGCTCTCATTTCTAGATCCTTCCAGATAGAAGACAACTGCAGTTGCTTTTTTCTTTCCAAAGTGTTTTGAAGGGCACAGTAGGGATGCATTAAATTTTACTACGAGGGTTTAGTACAAAAAAAAAAAAAAAAAAAAAGAGGTGAGCACCACACCTCCATCTGGCCTGGCCTTCAAGGAAGTGCAGCTCCAGTGGGATCCTTAACTACCCCCTTGTGTACAGTGAGTATTAAGGCTGGTGACATCCTTTAGATGACACTTGGTGCCTCGGTCCACTCATATTTGTACAAGTCATTCATTTTTACCAGGCTAGGTATTAATGGCAAGTAAAAAGAAAGAAAGGAGAAGGGGAGGGGAAGAAAGAAGGAAGGGAAGGAGGAGGAAGGAAGGAAGGAAGGAAGGAAGGAAGGAAGGAAGGAAGGAAGGAAAGAAGGGAAGGACAGAAGGAAAGAAGGAAGGAAGGGAGAAGGGAAGGAGGGAAAGAGGGAGGGACAGAGGGAAGGACAGAGGGAAGGACAGAGGGAAGGAGGGACAGAAAGGAGAGAAAGGGAGAGAGAGTAGGAAGAATGCTCTCCATATCAGACTAGACATAAGAGGGAATCATTCACATACCAACAGCACTGAAAAATAGCATGTAGTCAGATTAAATAAAAGAGCAATCTCTCTGGCCCAATAAACCTCTAGCTTAGAGAATTGATTATTTTATTTCTTTCTCCCTCTTGTTTTGAGAATTGGATAACTACTTTTGAGAAGTCATTTCAAATACAGAGGATGCAGAGCTAGAGGGAAAGCATCAGCTATCAGCCCTCAGCCACAGGCCAGATGAGATTCCGCATGCCTCTCAAGTGTTTCCCCTGCTGTTTTCTAGATTTTGATTTGTGTGTCCTTGATGCATTGGGTGTATGAGCCTGCTAGTGTACAAGTCAGAGCCAAGTCAGAATAAACCATAGCTATTCCTTGTCATTGTAAGAGTCAAGAAAAGACTGTGGAACTTGAGTTTGCAGTTGAGACTGTAGAGGAATCTCTGTGGACATCTGAGATCATGGGAGCATGGGTGGATCATTTGCACCCTGACACCCAGAGCTCCATGTTGCAGCAACACACATTCTCTAGTCTGACCCATGGACTGGCCCTCTGAGATGCTCATGCTGGAAACATTAGTTGGCATGTGTGTCAGAACTTGCTCTCTTCCTCTATGCTGTAAATGTAAGGTTAGTTCAAAATTAAGTGTCTTAAGAGTATACTTATTATAATGGATACAATTTGCCCTGTTACCTGCACAAACTGTAGAGATTTCTCTACAGTCTCACCTGATAATTAAAGTTCAACAGTCTTTTTTTTCTTTTATTGAAAAGGAAAGTAAAAATACCTTATGATAAAATCAAAGATTTACATGGAAAATATTTCAGATAAAATAGAAGAGATACATAGAAAAACATGTTAAAATTGACAATCCTCATGGAAAATTAAAGAGTAAAGTGGTAGACATGTAAAACATTGCTAAATTAATTGAAATATAAAGTAGAAACATTTTATGATAGAATTGAAGATTTACATGGAAATATTTCTGATAAAATTGTAGAAAAATTCTAGGGGTTAAAAATTTTAAACATGTTAGAATTGAAGATTATCAGGGAAAATTTTATATAGATGTAATAATGGTAGGCATAAAAGTATTCCTAAGTTGATTAAAAGTAGAATTATAAACATTTTCTGCTAAACTTGAAGATTTACATGGAAATATTTCTGATAAAATTGAAGAAATATATAGAAAGACATGTTAAAATTATAGATTGTCATGGAACTTATACAGATAAAGTGATAGGCATAAAGATAATTCTAAGTTGATTGAAGGTGGAATTATAAACATTTTCGGATAAAATTGAAGACTTACATGGAAAATATTTCTGGTAAAATTCAAGAAATATATAGAAAAACACATTAAACAACTATTTCATGGAAAATTTTATGTATAAAATGGTAGATATAAAAACTCTTTCTAAATTAATTGAAGGTGGAATTAGAAACATTTGTGATAAAATACTTACATTGAAAACATTTGATAAAATAGAAGAAATACATAGAAAAACATATTAGAATTGAAGATTATCATGAAATCATAATGCAGATAAAATGGTAGCCATAAAAGAAATTACTAAATTAATTAAAAGGGGAATTACAAATATTTTTTGATAAAATTGAAGATTTATATGAGAAATATTTCTGTTAGTCTATGTCTTTTTATTAGGGAGTTGAGTCCATTGTTGTTAAGAGATATTAAGAAATAGTGATTGTTGCTTCCTGTTATTTTTGATGTTATTTATATGTTTGTGTGGGTATCTTCTTTTGGGTTTGTTGGAAGAAGATTACTTGCTTTTTCTAGGGTGTAGTTTCCCTCCTTGTGTTGGCATTTTCCATCTATTATCCTTTGTAGGGCTGGATTTGTGGACAGATATTGTGTAAATTTTGTTTTATCATGGAATATCTTGGTTTCCCCATCTATGATGATTGAGAGTTTTGCTGGGTATAGTCTCCTGGGCTGGCATTTGTGTTCTCTTAGGGTCTGTATGAGGTCTGCTGAAGATCTTCTAGCTTTCATCGTCTCTGGTGAGAAGTCTGGTGTAATTCTGATAGGTCTGCCTTTATAAGTTACTTGCCCCTTTTCCCTTACTGCTTTTAATATTCTTTCTTTGTTTAATGAATTTGGTGTTTTTATTATTATGTGCCAGGAGGAGTTTCTGTTCTGGTTCAGTCTGTTTGGAGTTCTGAAGGCTTCTTGTATGTTCATGGCCATCTCTTTCTCTAGGTTAGGGAAGTTTTCTTCTATAATTTTGTTGAAGATATTCACTGGTCCTTTAAGTTGGAAATCTTTGCTCTTGTCTATACCTATAATCCTTAGGTTTGGTCTTCTCATTGTGCCCTGAAGTTCCTGGATGTTTTGGGTTACCAGCTCTATACATTTTGCATTTTCTTTGACTGTTGAGTCAATATTTTCTACGGTATCTTCAGTACCTTAGGTTCTTTCTTCTGTCTCTTGTATTCTGTTGTTGATGCTTCCATATATGACTCCTGAATTCCTTCCAAGGTTTTCTATCTCCAGAGTTCTCTCACTTTGTGATTTCTTTATTGTTCTATTTCCACTTTTAGATCCTGGATGGTTTTGTTCAGTTCCTTCACTTGATTGTTTGTGCTTTCCTGTAATTCTTTAAGGGATTTTTGTGTTTCTTCTCTAAGGGCTTTTGCCTATTGACCCATGATCTCCTGTATTTCTTTAAGGGATCTTTGTGTTTCCACTTCAAGGGCTTTTACCTGTTGACCGCTGTTCTCCTGTATTTCTTTAAGGGAGCTATTTAAATCTTTCTTGAAGCCTCTATCAGCATAATGAGGTACAATTTTAAAGCCAACTCCTGCTTTTCCGGTGTGTTGGATACCCTGGACTTGCTGTGGTGGGAGAACTGGGTTCTGATGTTGTCTTGAGGCCTTGGTTTCTGTTGATAAGGTTCTCGTGCTTGCCTTTTGCCATCTGGTTATTTCTGGTGCTAGTTGGTATTGTTGTCTCTGGCTGGAGTTTGTTCCTCCTGTGGGCCTGTAAGCCTGTGTCCTTACTTTTCTGAGCTCAGAAGTGAAAGCACTGCTGGGAGATCGCTCTCTCCTGGCCAGCAATGCACAGAAGGATGTGGAGTCTCCCTGCTCCCTGGTGCAAATGGCGGCATGAAGACTTCTCTCCCAGCTGCTCCGTTGATCTTAGGCCCTGTGTGCTCCTAGATGTTCCACTCCAGAGAGAAGGTGGAGATCTCACCTCTGTGCACAGAAGTGAAAGCACTGCTGGTAGATCACTCTTCTGGTAGACTGCACAGAAGGGTGTGGAGTCTCCAGGCTCCCTGGTGCAAATGGTGGCAGGAAGACTTCTGTCCCAGCTGCTCCACTCTCCACAGTCTTTTCTTGACATAGCTACGGCTTATTCTGAATTGCTTCGTGGGAAAGGACTATAATATTGCTATCCAAGCACTGTTCTTTTTATGATCCTCTACAGCTATGAAAATTTTCAGAACAACAGAATAAGACTGCTTTTGTTTGTTTGTTTGTTTGTTGTTTTGCTTTGTTTTTACTTTGTTTGTTGAGACAGGGCTTCTCTGTGTAGTCCTGGCTGTCCTGGAACTCACTCTGTAGACCAGGCTGGTCTCGGAACTCAGATATCTGCCTGCCTCTGCCATCCAAGTGCTGGGATTAAAGGCATGTGCCACCACTGCTCAGTCAAAATAAGACTGTTAAGCCAAAATTCTTTTGCTAGAATTTGACAGTTCAGTGAGTAGAGGCATTTGCCACCAAGCCTGATAATGTGAGTTCATCCTCAGGACCACATGATGGAAAGAGAGAACTGACTCCCACAAATTATCCTCTGCTTCTGTTTGCATGTCATGGCACATAGTTACGAGCACACACACACACACACACACACACACACACACACACACACGCATACAATCAATCAACAGAAAAACAGTAAATAAATAGTAAATAAATATGTGTAATTTTAAAAAAGATTTTAAGTCTATTGGGAGTTAATATTTTGCTTCAGTTGATGTGTACCTTTCGTAGTAAATAATTGTATAGTAATCCCATATAAATGAATGGGGTTGTGATTTTTAAATTAGCCTTTCATAAAGGCTCAAAGTTCAAGACTATACCTACAAAAGACTTTGTAAATTTTCTTAAAGAGTTAAATGAGCTGCATAGAAATAGTGACAATTCTTTGCATGTGTTATCTGTTACAAATATTTTTGACCTGCATGTGTTTAAGAGAGCATCTCAATTGCATCAAGATGCATAACTTGACATCCATAGGAATTTTAATTTTTAATTAAATGTTCATCCTAAGATCCATACTAATGAGTAAGTATTAGTAATTATTAGTATGGTCAACCTCGTTTGCTTTCCTTAGTATGCAAAGGATTCTCCATACTTTTTCACACTGGGAATAATATCTTTGTCACAGTAGAGCCAATTTAAAATTTCCATTCCAATGAATGAATGAACAGCTCTACAAAATGCTGTTGTTGGAAGAACAGATACAGAATGGGTAGGCTGAACATGCATGAATTGTGGGGGCTTGGTGTTTTAGGCCTTAGGACAGGAAAGGAAATTGGAAAAATTAGGCACACGGATATTCAAGGTTGTTGAAATAATTCTGTATTGCAAGATACCAGTAGGTATATGACACTGACCTTGTCAAAACCCATCAACATTTATAGCAAAAAGAATGAAATGATATATGCAATTGTTAAGTTGTGTAGGAGGCTCCTTCAGCATTATGAGTTCCACAGTTAGATACAGGCAGTAACAAAATAATCCAGTTATAGTTCAGGTGTTTAAGATACAGGCACAGAGGATTTGGGGGGTAAGAGGATCCACCCTAACAGGCAGGGAGATGAGTAGAAACTGTGACCTATGGGGTCAGAGCTAAATTCAGAAGGACTGTGCTCTCATTGATAGATTGTATCAATGAAGATACCTGTTATTAATTCAATTGTGTGTGTGTACATTCTCACAAGTGTATGTGTAAAAATGTACATAATATAAACAAACAGCAGTTAGTAGATGGAGTATGGGTGTTAGGAGCCAGGTTGTGTCTGTTGCAGTGGGCATGTACACACAAACTAAGTGACAGACTAGAGTAAAACATACAGCAATAGATTCTGCTGGTAGGCACCAGGACAAATTCATTCTTAATTTAAGATCAACAGTTGTTTGATGTTGAAAGATTTAGAGATATGTTTATGTAAGCACATGCTTACATGTTTATATTCACTCCTTTGCTCTGTCAGCAAAGACGGCACAGCATCCTAGTTGAATAACTACCAATTTTAGTTCCTAATAGGATTCTTCAATATATCAGACCTGCTTAGAGGAATGAGTAAGCATAGAGAGTGAGGAGGGAAAATGAAAAATGAACCGACTACAGTCTGTGTTAATAGGAGATGGATAAATGCTTAACACACATACACACAAGTGCATATGTATGTACGCAGGTGCATACACACATGCAACACACACACACACACACACACACACGCACGCACGCACGCACGCACGCACGCACGCACACACACACACACACACATGATTGAGTGTCAAAAGAACACAAAAATCCACATGAAGGTAACCTAATGGACAAAGCAGAGCAATGAGGGCCAAAGTCATAATAAATATAAAGAAAACTCACTGATAGATTTTAAGTATTCACTAAATAAATTAATGGTAGGGAGAAAGGGGCAAATATCTCAGTATTTGTGAGTGGCAGAGTGACGAAAAGTAGAACTTAATATTCTTCACTGGAAAAATAAAGGTGATTATTACTATGATCAGAACCTTCCTTCATATAAAAACATGGAATCAATAGGCAGGTTACTTACATTTTCAATGCCAGGCACTTGTTCTGTCCCATTCCACAATATGTATATGTATATACTTGCTCTGTCCTGTAAGCCAGATTCTGTTTATTTCCCAGTCTATTAGGGTAGATCCTTATACCCATCATATGCTCTGTGACTGTATTTTAAACACTTGAATTATAACTGGGTTATATATACCTATATACATACTATATAGGTATATATAACCTGTAGATAAATATATATACACAATGTGTGTATACATACTTATTATAATTTTATTAGACTTGTTATTTGATAATTTCACACACATATTTCACACACCTTCTGATTATCCCCCAATTCCATCCCAGCCCTGTGAGCATCCTTTTCTCCTGGGTTCAGGTCTTTTTGTTTTGTTTCATGGCCTGTTGAGTTCCACCAGGGATAGCTACATGGCCACAGGCATCGGCTTATCCAGTGGGTCCTGGTGAGTTCACTAGCCCACCCAGTTCCTAGAAGCACAAACACCATGCTGAGTTTCAGTGCCACACAGTACTGAGGGATACCAGAGAGTCCCATTTCAAGAGGTCAGGATTATCCTGAGGAAGGCTTCCTCCCAGGTCTCCTTTGTTCTGTAACAGTAACTTTGACAGCTGCCCTTGCCGCTGAGCTAGCTTTAGAAAAAGAAGGGATCACCCAGCGGGAAGGATGTTCCTGACTTGGAAGTGTGTGATAAATTCCACTTGGTTCCCATCTAATTTCTTATAGAAAGTGTGTTGTGCATACATGGCCCTTTGAGATGAGTGTGTGTGTGTGTGTGTGTGTGTGTGTGTGTGTGTACTTCCTGTACCAAGGACTGTTGCATGGCAGGCACAGGACTGGATAAGGGTGGACTCTGCAGCTGGGCCATGTGCTCTGGATATCCACAGGGACCCCGCCCCCCAGGATGGACAGCGGCTTTTTGTTTGTCTTTCCTTCCTGTAAACGGAAAGCAGCTTCTGTTTCAGTCAGACAGCACATATGGAGTCTGCACAACACATGGCTCAAACCTACTTCCTTCACGCCGAGCATGTGACGACGCGGCTGAGCAGCTTCACATTTACAGAGGATTTCATGCATGACAAACTGCGCTCTAATCAGCTTCTGTGGCCTCACCCTGTTCCCCTACCTTGCCCATCTGTCCCTTGGAACACAGGATCAAGGATCATAGGATGTCACTCATATTTGTAGGTCGAGACCATAAAGACTTAAAAGGGGTCATTTTGATCCCAGAGGTGGATAAGTGCTAAGGAGATAAGCACCTGTCCAATCCCACTGTAGTGGAGGCTTTATTGTCAGTGACAGGGCTCCCATTCCTAAGCATGGGACCTTACTCACTGTGTGCTGTTACGTGGAAGCCCAGCTCAAACACTCTTGATGGGATCTTCAAGCTTCGAAGAGCTCCTTCTTCCATCTCTCTTAGTGCTCCCCACTGTCTGAAGGCACCATGAACACACCCCAAGCCCTGTGCTCACCAGGATCTGTTTCTTCTCCACTGTAGCACGGCCTGTATGCTTTGAGTGCTCTACGTGGTGCATGCAGCTTCCGATTCAGGTCTTCTTAGCGTGCTAGGGTGCAAGATAGTTCAATACACAAGTATGAAATAAGAAAACAGAGGGAGAAGGGTAGCAAATAGATGGAATCCAATGAATAGGGGTGTGTACAAACCACCTATCATGTGCCCAGCCTGGCCTCAGCCCTTTATAGCTATTCTATGGTAGTTCCTGAAATCAGTACTTAAGTTCTCGTGAAGAAAACCACATTCAGGAGCGTTAAGTCATTTCCTCCAATTCATCAAAGCAGCAAATGTCAGATTGAGATTTGAGCCCACATTAAGCATTTTCATCACAGGTGCTACCAACAGAGGATCCCAGGTGGATTAATAATTCTCTTGGGGCTGTAGACTCTTAACAACCCATACTCCATTTTCCTCACCTGAGAAGAGCAGAATGAAAATTTTCCAGTGAGCATTCTCTATATGCAAAGAATAATCATGTCTATTTTCATTGGCTTTCTACCCATTTTTTTTTTAAATCAAGAACAACGGAATATTTTCCACTTGAGTATAAATAGATGTCTCAATTGTAAAGGTGCCTAGAGCTCAGAGTTACTTAACTTCCAGTTTAGGTATCCACCCTGCATTGCACAATTATCAAATGGGATATGGTGCAATTTTTTTTAAAAAACAGACTAAGCAAAACAAGTATTGAGTAACTAGAATCTCTCTTTATCCTTGTATGTGCCTAGCAACCTTGCAGGTTTGTTAGGAAAAAAAATAAAGGCTCTTAACAGTAGCTCAGAAAGATCCCCAAAGAGTAGGAACACACAAGGCTTTGCAATGTTGCAATGGCTTGGGCAGGCTGAGATGAACAGAGAATAGACTGCGAGGACTTCCACTGCATCTACTACTCTCTCTGTTGCTGCTGAGACAAGAGCCCAATAAATACCCCTGGCACATTCCTCTCTTCTTCGGACAGCTGAGCCTGCTAAAAGGGTATGGATTGCTTTCCAACGTGACTTTTTCTGCTGAATAAAATAACACAACATTATAGCGAGTTGGGAAAAATTTAAGAATTTCTGTTGCCCCCTTTCTTCTCTCCACCAGAGTATTTTTGTTCTTGGCTGCTTTCTTCCAGCCTTTCCTTTTCAGTGGTAAGTGGTTTAACCTGTGGGACAAAATGAAGAAGGCACTATGGCCAGAGGGAGGCGTCCTCTCTGATTAGAAACTAGATCTCCGAGTTGCTGTCTAAGGAACTGGGGAGAGGACTCAGCAGTCAAGGGCTTGTGTTACTCTTCCAGGTGACCCAAGTTCAGTTCCCAGTACCCTACAGGGCTGCTCACGACCTCCTGAAAGCCAGTTCCAGAGAATGTGATGCCATTTTTGGACCTTCACAGCTCCCAAGTCTACTCATACACATCAGAAAAAAAATGAAAGCAAAATTTAAAAATTAAAAAAATATTTCAATAAAAAAAAATCCTCCTTGATCAATCAACAGACTCCCCCGTACTTTACAATGAAGTTCGTAACAGTTTCTGGACCTCTCTAAATTCTCCTGCACAGGTCCCACACCTGGGACTGAACTCCAGTCTGTATGAGGTGGAATCCATTAGGTCTTCCTGTTATTGTCAGTCCACTATGGTCTGTATTTACCACCACATCAAAGCATCTTGCTTCATTGTGCCCATATAAATTAATATTTTATATAAGCAATTTAACCATCAGACATGTCGCCACATGCTGAAACACTAAAATTGGCAGCAAATGGAAATTTCAGCTTGCAAAAAAAAAAAAATCAAGGCTGTGGCTGTTTTCTGTAATCATTCTATATTTTGCAAGATATGAAATCTAATTCTAATCAGGGAAGACGATATCTCTGTGCCCTGGAAAATTCCAGAAAGTTGTTTGTGTTTCACATTCTTCACTAGTACCCATTATCTTCGGCCTCCAATGTTTATTCTTCACCATCTTAAACATCCCCTGGTAGGCCCTGCTACCCTCCCAGGTCCTACTTATCTCTTCTGAGAGGTTGCTCTGTACTTTTGTGAAAGGCCTCCTCAGGTCTGGCTTGATTCGGCAACCAAAGCAAGAAAAATGGGAGTCCAGCCAGATGATTTAGTTATCAGCTGGGATTTCCAGCACCGAACTTTCCTGTCAGGTGGGTCCATGCTTAGAGCAGACCAGCTATATTCCCAATTAAGGTTTTCAGTGGACCAGTGGCCATGGAGGTGGTAGCAGTTACTGTGGTGTGGTTCTGAAAGGGTGGCAGCTACCACGACTACATGAGGACCTCACGGTTGTAACCATGATCCCAATGGCCAGTAAGCAGATGCATGTGTGCCCATCATGGTTCTTCAGAACAGAGCCAGCATGTATGTCTATAGTGTGGGTTTACTTCAAGGAATCACAGTGATTGTAGAGTCCAAATCAGGTAGAGAGGCCAGCATGCTAAAAGCCAAGGGCATCTGCAGTGAAAGTCTGAAGCAATCTATTGATAAATCCTTTTGCTGGGAAAAGTGAGGTCAAGAGGTTTTTTGTTTTGTTTTGTTTTGTTTTGTTTTGTTTTGTTTTGTTTTGTGTTTGGTTTTTGGTTCTTGGTTTTTGGTTTTTTTTCCTACTCTAAGTATATGAAATCCATTCACATATGGAAAGCCACCAGGTCAAGCCAAAGCTCAGTGATTTAATACAAATCCCACCCTAAACCATGTCTGACAACCATTCAGAATAATTGTCAGCAGCATATCTGAATGCCATGACACAGACAGGCTGACACAAAATCAACCATCACAACAGTCTTGCACACAAAGGCACTGGAAGCAAGCAGCAGAGGTGGCTGCTTCTCCATGCTTCTCTTGAGTATTTTTCACCCAGTTTCTAACCCTCCAGTTACTCTGAGACACTGCAATGACTAAACGACCAAGGGAAAGAAAAAGAAAACGGAAGAATGACTACTTTTGCAACACACGGATTAATTTGTTTGAGAAACATTAACTGCCAGGCATTCATCTCCATGGATTCACAAGGTGACTCAACTCCTTTTTCTGTCTCAGATAACTGACTTTAGTATAACGGCAGAAAACAAACTAGTTCTATAAAGCTTACAGTGTTGCTACTTAAGCTGTTATAATGGCAAAAGGTGTTAAGAGATGTTCATTTAGGTTTTCAATCCAATTGACTTTGTTCATTTTCACCTGGGTATTAGGGGGCTGGTTCCACCAAGAAGGATTATAGGAAGCAACAACAAGAATGTGCCCTTGTGTCAAGGTGGGAGGCCAATAGACAGTGACATCTACATTGTGTCATTGCCCCTCTTATGAAGACCTTGAGTGAATAGTATTCAATTCAGAAAACAAAATAGTTGCATTTTTGCTCAGTCAATGGTTTCTTTTTTGCCTTAATGACACAATTAAATTTAAAGTGTGTGTGTGTGTGTGTGTGTGTGTGTGTGAGTGTGTGTACACTAGAGAGGCATATATAACATGTATATTAAATGTATATATTTTTTTCTTTCTTTTGATATAGGAAGAAAAGAAACCAAGGTGACCAAGAAGAGGATACCCTCAAGTAATTTACAGGACTGGGTACTTTCATGTATACTTACTTACTGTGTGTGTCTCTTTCTCTCACAAACATATCCCTCTTCCTTGCTTTATGTTTTTTCATTTGATTGTTTTCTAAAAGATGCTTAATTGTATTTAATTACAAATATCTTAGACACATTTTGAAAATACATAAAAGTTAGGAATAGGGATGAATTGATTTTTGGATAGATGGATAGAGATGGATGGATGTAGTTGTCTGGATGGATTAAGAACGGATGAATGAGTAGACTGAAGAATAGATGGGTAGAGTTGGATAGATGGAAATAGTTGAATGGATGGATGGATGGATGGATGGATGATGGATGGATGGATGAATGGATAGATAAATGGATGGATGGAATATTAGATACTCATTTGACAAAATTATGTAAATTAGCTTTGAAATTTTGACTTTTACAAGGTTGTTTTAAGAGGAGGAGTGACTGTCGCCATAAGGGAGAACAGTCTTTATGAGGAGGGGAGGTAGGGTGAAGGGACTCTCGATTGCACTAATCTTTGGTGAACAGAGCTAATTAAATAAGTGACTTAGCACTCACATCATCTGGTTAATGCACCTCCAAATGGGCCCCAGATACTTTGGTCATTATGCTGATGGAAAGCTTTTGGGGAGAGAAAACACATCTCCCTGTGATCGCCCTGTAATTATCCATTTCTTGCCTAGCTCTTGCTGGTTTTGATAAGATCCATTAGGATAATAATTACAGGCTCTGCTAATGTACGATGACTCTATAGACATACACTTCTTTCAGTCACTGTGTGAGACTGAAATACGTTAACCTCTTAAATGTCTTCAATCATAGGCTGTGTCAGACCTGTATTAACAGCCCGGCTCCACTGCCCAGACTCCCGCTAGCTACACACATGTGCGGAAACAAAGCCTTTTCATTTTGCTCATGGCTATTTCCCTTTTTAGGAACATGAAATGAAATACTGTGTTTATCCTGTAGGTCCCAAGAATGTACGTCAGCTGCAGTGCCTGAAATAGACATGGTTTGCTGCCCTAAATATTTGATTCTTGAGTCAACTTATTATAATTGCTAGACATCTTTCTTTAAATAGAAGGGGAAGCATAACAGCACATTTGAAATAAATGCCACATGAAGATGTAGCATTCTTTCTTTATTTTTAAAATATAATATCCCCCAGGCTTAATGGACGCACTAAATACTGATGAGCTTTTTAACTCATCTGAAAGTCTGTAGCTTTAAGGAGGCAGGGATTAAAAGGTCTCAAGGTTAGGAGAGGGTTTGTAGTGAGCAGTGAAAGGGATTTCGGTTACAAAAGGATATAAACTTAACACACCCTTTTATAAAACCATTGTTGATCAGCCAAGGCTCCAACTTGTTTCTAAGGCTGCTTGTTTCTGTTAGCCTGATAAGTATATTCAGACTAAAGAGTGAAGGCAAATACACTTACCACAGACAAAGCTTTGCACAGGGCAACCTAACTGCCTTTGAATTTCTTGATAACTTATCTTCCACAAGCAGAGCAGAGCTGAAGCTGCCAGGCCACCTTGACATCTAAAGAGATGGCCTTCAGACAGAGATATCTTCAAGGAGTCCTGCTTGGGATGTTATCAAGTGAGAGAAGAAAATAGAGACTAGGAGTTTCTGGGTGTCCCTGGAGAGTATGTTGTGGTGTAAAATGTCCACTAGCATCCCAGGCAGATTCTTGTGATATTGTTGTCACTGGTAGTGGTGGTGGTGGTGGTGGTGGTGGTGGTGGTGGTGGCAGCGGTGGTGGTGATGGAGTGTGTGTATGTGTATGTGTATGTGAGGGGGGAGAGACAGAGACAGAGAGACAGAGACAGAGACAGAAACAGACAAAGAGACGAGGACAGAGAAACGAGAAGAGAAAAAAGGAGAGATTTCATCAGGATCAACTTGACAAAGACAGATGAGTTCTATTAACTTAAGTCTACAGAAACTTGCTAAGTTTTAGCCCATATTACACTCTATTTTCTGCTTTCCCATAGCCACGCAGGTTGCAGGAAACAGAGAGTAAGTTAAGATGAGCATTGTACCCCAAATGCTGTCCATGGGGAAGAAAGCTAGTAATATTCCCAAAGAGGTACAAAGAAGATTGTAAACTCATGAGACAGACCCTCATAATGAGGAAATGGGGAGCTGCTCCACACTCAGAGAAGAGGCGCTGGCCCAGCTGGGAGATGGGGGGAGCAAAACACTTCACGCTTCCCAGGCTGGCTTGCTTCTGTTTGACTCTTTGGATCATGCTTGACTCTTTATGCAGCAAAACAACTCCAGAAGTGCAAGCTCAGTACACTGATTATTCCTGGCTCATCAACATACATGTGTGACGTGTGTGTGTGTGTGTGTGTGTGTGTGTGTGTGTGTGTATTTATTTCTCCATGTAGTTGATTCCTTATCTGAGTTATTCCTTTCTCACAGTGGCTTGGGCCCATCTTCTCTACTTTCATCATCAGGAGCAATCCTATTCTGGTAATGATGGCCATACTGTGTTGAACACAGTGTATTTGTTGCTCTGTGGACATTTCTCTTAGTTTTGGCAAGCAGCATTACTTTCCACATTCTACCGTATTACTGGCTTTCTTTCCCATGGACCACATTGTCAATATCCACCCATTGTCCCACAGGTCCATGGTATGTCTATGCAGGCCCTTATCTGCCTATCTAGTGGATAGGCAAGCGATCGCTGATCTCTACTTACATTCCTTGGTGGGTGAGATGAACAGTTAAAGCAGCTCAGTCCTTCTTTACCAAAATTCAAATGTATTCAGTATTTATAACTTGAGCCTGGTAGGTGTAAAACATGCAGTTTTTCTGCTAGAAATTAATGGTGTTTCAGGGATGGAAAGGAGGATTTATGACCTATCGATAAATCACACAGAATAAAACAGATAGGTTCAAGATCAACGATTCCAACTCACATGACATGGCAATCAGAACCTTCCCCAAGTGCAGCCCAAGTGTCATACAAGCCCAGGAAGGGAAAGTAGAGCTTGAGACTCAGAGAATGCATGCATTCTTCAGCTAATGTAGAGATTTCTCCACTCACAACCAGAGAGGTGGAAAGCCACCACGGTCAGAGCAAGCGCCAAAAGCAAGAAGTAGTTCCTACTTTGTGCCAGGCAGTGGAGGCAGGAGGAATGGGCACAGAGGAGTGCACACAGGACATGAAAGACGAGAGGCATTTTCCTAGAAATTCACAACAGGAGATGATGCATGTGATGGCATCCTAATTGCTGAACAGAAGTGCTCTCCTAGCAAGTGGTTCTGTAAAGATGTATTAATTACCCTGTGCCAGGTGATAGTCTAAACCCTAAGGCTCTCAATAAGTCTAACAAAATCTCTACACTGCTTCTCAGTGGAGTAATTCTGTAGGCATGAAAACATGATGCAGCATTTCAATATGTAAAACTAATCACACAACGAAAACCTACATAGTTTTGAGATGTTATCTTCATATCATATACTATTTTAATATATAATATGCATGCTATATACAAATTGTATATACATTATAATCTACGTTAATATAACAGGTTAAGATACAAAAGGCAAACTCACTTTTAGAAACATAGATTTTATTGAAGACCCAGAAATTAACCCACAGAATTATGGTCACTTGATCTTTGATAAAGGAGCTACAACCATCCAGTGGAAAAAAGATAGCCTTTTCAAAAAATGGTGCTGGTTCAACTGGAGGTCAGCATGCAGAAGAATGCTAATTGATCCACTCTTATCTCCTTGTACTAAGCTCAACTCCAAGTGGATCAAGGACCTCCACATAAAACCAGGCACACTGAAACTAATAGAAAAGAAACTGGGGAAGACCCTTAAGGAGATGGGAACAGGGGGAAAGTTCCTGAACAGAACACCAATAGCTTATGCTCTAAGATCAAGAATTGACAAATGGGACCTCATACAATTACAGAGTTTCTGTAAGGCAAAGGACACTGTCAGAAGGACAAAACAGCAACCAACTAATTGGGAAAAGATCTTCCCCCCACATCCGACAGAGGGCTAATATTTAATATATACAAAGAACTCAAGAAATTAGACTCTAGAGAACCAAATAGCCCTATTAAAAATTGGGTACATTTCTATACAAAGAATTTTCACCTGAAGAAATTCAGATGGCTGAGAAGCACCTTAAGAAATGTTCAACATCATTAGTCATCAGGGAAATGCAAATCAAAACAGCTCTGAGATTTCACCTCACACCAGTCAGAATGGCTAAGATTAAAAACTCAGGAGACAGAAGGTGTTGGCAAGGATGTGGAAAAAGAGAAACACTTCTCCACTGCTGGTGGGATTGCAAGATAATACAACCACTATGGAAATCAGTCTGGTGGTTCCTCAGAAAATTGGGCATGACACTTCCAGAGGACCCTGTCATACCTTTCCTGGGCATATACCTAGAGGATTCCCCTGCATGCAATAAGGACACATGCTCCACTATGTTCATAGCAGCCTTATTTATAATAGCCAGAAGCTGGGAAGAACCCCTATGTTCCCCAATGGAGGAATAGATACAGAAAATGTGGTATATTTATACAATGGAATACTACTCAGCAGTTAAAAACAATGAATTCATGAAATTCTTAGGCAAATGGTTAGAACTGGAAAATATCATCCTAAGTGAGGTAAGCCAATCATAAAAAGAATACACATGAATTGCAATCACTGATAAGTGGATATTAATTAGCCCAGAAGCTCTGAATACTCAAGACACAATTAGCAAATCATATGACCCTCAAGAAGAAGGAAGGAGAGGGCCCCTGTCCTGAAAAGACTTGATACAGTATTGTAGGGGAGTATCAGAACAGAGAAATTGGAGGGGGGTGATTGGGGAATGGGCAGAGGGAAAACGTCTTATGGGACATATGGTGAGGGGGGAACCGTGAAAGGGGAAAGCATTTGGAATGTAAACAAAGAATATAGAAAATAAATTTAAAAAAAGAAACATAGATTTTATCTTTCATTATGTGCATGGGTGTCTGTGTGTGGGCTATGTGCACATGAGTGCAGGCGTCCGAGGAAGCTGGAAGAAGGTATCAGACTCCCTGAAGCTGGAGTTAAAGGCAATTGTGAGCTACTATGTGTAGATGTTGGGAACTGAATCTGGGCCTCTGCAAGAGCAGTGACTGTTCTTAACATCTGAACATTTCCCAACCCCCTGGCTGCCTTGTGTTTGAACTGTATCCATCAACCTATTTTCCTTTCTTCTCCAAAGGATCTTCCCTCCCTTCAGTAGATCTCCTTTCCTTCTTTCCATCTCTCTGTCTCTGTCTCTATGTATATAGGTATCTCTGTCTGTCTATCTCTGTCTATATATCTCTTTCTGTCTCTGTCTCTGCCTCATCTCTGTCTCTCTCTGTGTCTTTGTCTGTTTGTGTCTGTGTCTTTGTCTGTCTGTCTTTGTCTCTGTCTCTTCTGCATCTGTCTCTGTCTCTGTCTCTGTCTCTGTCTCTGTCTCTCTCTCTCTCTCTCTCTCTCTCTCTCTCTCTGTGTGTGTGTGTGTGTGTGTGTGTGTGTGTGTGTGTGTGTGTGCGCGTGCGTGTGTGTGATATGGGGGCTAAAGCTCAAGGCCCCACACATACCATGTAATCACCTTACCAATGAGCCACACTCCCAGCCCCATATATCTTATTACAAATGCTATCCCGGTAGCTTTTTAACAGTCCACGCCTTGAGAACTCTGCTTGACAAAGATGGTATTTCCAGACGTGTATAATCATAATGTAATACCAGAGATAATCTGTGATCTCCCTTTCTCACATGCTCTGAGTGACTGCTAACACTGCTGATCTGGAAGGCTCATTGAACCTGAAACAGCAGGAAATGACAGGTGTCAGTTGGTGCAGGTGACACAGGTGGAAAAAGAAATACTCCCCACCCACATTCACAGGTTCCACCTGTCACTCCATTGAGAATCTGTAGACCCTGATCAGCAACTGTCATGCAGGAAGAACCAACCCTGATGTACAAATAGATAGAAGTATGCAGGTGCATGGCAGACTTGACAGGGAGAGAGCACAGTGTGACGCACGCTCAGAGGGCAAACAAGAACAAAGCTGGCGGCAGCTGCGGAAGCCGTGCGACTGAACGCTTTGGCCTCGCCTTTCAGTTTTTGGACTTGGAAAACCAGAGAGCAACAATATCAGATGTGGGTTCTGAAACTTCGGGTTCATACTAAGATAGAAGATATTTCATACAGTTCTTTAGTTCTTTTCCTTTTTCTATGAAACACATTGTTTGAGAGCAGAGAGCAGGAAAGAGTTTTCACTTTAAGTCTTTCAAATTTGTCCCCTTTCTACCAGCAGTAGGGATATCACAACACTAAAAACAAGCAGACATCTGGAAGGATCCATTTTGGCATAAAATCCATTTAGTTAGAATTCACTTCCAGACCTTAAGCTAATGTAAACCTACCAAGAGCCAATTTTTCATGGAATTTTTACATGTGACATCTCCCGGGCTTACCAACCAGGGGATATGGGTGTCCTGAGCCTCTTGTCCAGGCCATGGCTGAGAGCTGTCATTTTTCTGTTCACTGTTTCACTGTCATTGCATTGTTTTCTTCTCCCTCACAGCAGGGAAACTGGATCTCTGGTCTTTGTTCAGTACCACACAGCCATCAAGGAATAGACTGAGACACTGCTTCCCTTTTGACC
The DNA here is from genome assembly GCA_964023405.1 of Apodemus agrarius. Lineage (NCBI taxonomy): Eukaryota > Metazoa > Chordata > Mammalia > Rodentia > Muridae > Apodemus > Apodemus agrarius. The sequence goes on along the minus strand of OZ030011.1, from coordinate 102,315,034 downwards.
AGGGAAGGATCTCCCTGATCTCCCTAGTACAGTCACTGAACAGGAAATAAGATGGAGATATTGCTGCATCTTTTTACAAAGAAGCCAGCTTTGTCCACTGATCATCATGTCCCAGAGAAATTTTAAATGAGCAAGGACTGTGACATTAGAAAAAGTCACTGAACACTCTCTAATGAACCAGCTACATCGAATTAGATGGTCCCAATCAGACATTTTCTCTAGCGTAATTTGTCCACAATCCCAGAGAAATTCATTTGTTCATAGATGTTCTTTCCTTGAAGTCTGTGTATTCTCACAACTCAGATGAATTTGTGTACATATGTGGATGCATGTGCGTTTGTGCGTGTAAAAGCATGTGATAGGTATATGTTGTGTTCATGTGTGCATGTGTGTTTGTGTGTACATGTTTATGTGTATACATATATGATGTATGTACATGTGTATATGTGTATATAAATGTGTGTTTGCATATACATATGTGTGTACATGGTATATTATATGTGTGCACTTGTAAGTGTACATCTGTGTACATATGTTTGTGCATATTATGTAGAAGTGTGTTTACATATGTATGTGCATTTGGGTAAGGGATGTTCTTGTCTAAGCAACAATTGCAGTACTTGTTGGTTCTGCCCAGTCTTTCCTGGATGGAGAAGGTAGAATTGATCATTCCCTCTTCGTTGCTTCCACAATAACAAATGTTTGAGTATCTATCACTCAGAGGTACTCGAAGCTGGAAGAAACCCTTGTGTCTGTTTTCTCACTGTCTTGCCTAGTGAGACAAGCACAGTGAAAGTATATGAATAATTTTCATGTAAATTCCAATCCAGTCTATCATTCAGTTCAAATTGTCACCATCTAACTAGTCCCTTTATTACCGAATATAAATCCAATTCTAATGCCAGGATAGAAGAGTACCTTCCTGGTGTGTGCTTTGTAGGGCACAGAGCAGTCTTTTAATCCCCTCTGATTGTTGGGGTGCCAGTTACGAGTGTTAAGCGTGTGCCACTCAGTCTTTTCATCGTGATGAGTGTTTGTGGGTGGGTGCGACCTGAGACAGAGGTGACCTGTGGCTTCCAGGTACAAGATGCCTTCCAGTGTGTCCCTGATTTTTCTTTGTCAGGGCTTGTTGTCAGAACAGTGTTTCTGCACTGGAGATGATGGGGGCCCTATAGACAGAGATGTATATAGACAGGCATTTGCTGGTCAGCATCCTTTGTGCCTTATGGGACGCCTCCCACGGAGTCTCCTCCTTCATATTTATATGTCTGTTATGGGTCCTCCTGTGATAGAATCAAGTCCAGATGCTTTACTCTGCCCATTCAGAACACTGTCTTTGTGGGCAGAGACACAGAGATTGCAGAAGTCTTCCTTGTTTCTGTGATAGATGATGGCTCACTGCTAAGCACTCTCCCCCTGCTAGCCTATAGATAGATGCTAAGAAGAACAGTTCATGATACATGATGTTTTTGTCTCTAAGTCTGTCCGAGAAGACACATGCAGAGGAGAATCTTCTGTTTCTGTTGGTGAATACAGTGGTGAGGACAAGTACCAGAGATCAGGCATGTCAGCCATGGGCCAGAACAAAGGGTCTAGTGGAAGACACCCTGCAAAACCTCTATCTGAGTTGATCATTGAAAGCTGAGAGAGGAAAAACAAAATATGTCCTGATGAAAAAGTAAAATGAGGGTGAGATGACGGAAGTTCTGACAAAATTAATGCTGGGGACAGAGCATAGGAAAGGCAGTTGTATAATGTGTGTCAATGGAGTGCCAGTTTGCCCTGATGGTCATAAGAAACACCTCATCAACAGCAAAAGTTCATGCTTCTGTCACAGTTGAGAGCAACTGTTTTCAGTCTGCGCTGGTCCAGCAGTCTCACTTGATTCCATGTGTCTTCCTCATTCTGGGATTAGGACCAAAGCTGGGCCCACATCTGGAACACATTTTCAGCACAGTAGAAGTAGAAGAGGCAAGTTAGGAGAGTTCCGTGGCTCTTAAAGTCTTTGATCCTATACAAAGCCAATCGTATTTAACCTTCTCCCAATTGATTAGTCATCTCATGTCAACCAACCATGCCTAATATTAAGAGGAAAGAATTCTCTGCCAGCCGGAAACTGTGACTAGATTTGGTTGGCATGAAGAAAAGACATAAGATGCTAAGCACTGATAACATGAGTTTTAGTTCCTGAAGACTATGGACAGGTGAAAGGTTTCCCTATGAGCAAAGGTCTCAATAAAATTATGTCATCGTTCTCTGGGACCATGTATTAGTCAACGTGGGCTGCTATAACAAAAACAACAAAACAAAACACAATAAACAGATGGGCGTAAGCAACAGAAACCCACCTCTTATGATTCTGGACATGTGGATTCCAAAATCAAGGTTGGCTTCTAATAACGTCTCTCTCTGGTTTGAAGAAGGCCTTCTGGTCAGAGCTCCCATATCCACAGTTCTGAATCATGAGTAGACCTTGGCAAACTTTCAAGCACTGGTATTGTCTCATAGCCTTCAAACCATCACTTAGCAATCCTTATGTTACTACTTTTTGTCTCATAACAAAATGTAATTTGTTTTTATAAAAGCCAGGCTAGCATGGTTCTCTTCTCCTCTCTTTCCTCCCACCCCTACTACCCTGTTCCTCTTTAATCATAATACTGGGTCTTCAATGTTGCTCTCATTACTTCAAGAACTATATGATAACTCCTCGATTATCTCTCATAAGTACCCAACAAGGTCATTTTGTGTTTTGAAATCTAGCCTCGAGTCTGACATGGTTGAGGGAAAAACACAATAAAAAAAAGAGGCAAGAATAAATGATGGGTGACATCATGGAGAATATTTTCTATCTTCCCTCAATAACACTTGAAGGCTTTGTATGCCAGACTTGTCTTTGGATAATTAAAAAGCTGTGCCCTGAACATGATCAGAGACATGACTCTGTGTAAAGAAGGGGAAGATGGTGAGAAGGAAGCTCTTTCCAGAATATCGCCAACCCTAGCAGAAACCAGTCTTTTCGCTACCCGTTCAATCGGGCAGGGCTGGCACTCTGAGCCACAGTGCTCTGCTCTCTCTTCTTCCCATCAAGTCTCTTTACACTGGCGATCTAATTAGCCAGGCCGCAGGACCAGCAGAGGACCAGACATGCTCGCTTGGCTCGTTAAAAGTTCCCAGTCTCCTGCTTGGGAAATTGTTCTCTAGTTTTACCAGGGCTGTTTGCCTTTTGCAGACCTCAGGGGAGAGAGAGGCAGGGCTAGTTGAATTCCTGCTAAGGCCCTTTGGCTCAAGGCCTCCATAAAACCTTGGCACCAGCCTTCCTGACTTGGGGCTTTCCTCGTTAAACTTAAACCGAGAGACAGACGGGGGGTAGTTTTGTGGTTTTCAGAGGCCTAGCTGAGACAAACTAGTCTCCTCTTCTGTGAGGGCTCAGAGCTGAGACAGGCTTCTTAAAGTGGGGGTAGGGAGAGGAGAGATTGGTCTCTGTATGGGAGAGGGAGAGAAGTAGCCAGGACAATGGGTATATGCAAGTTAGAACTCAAGAGTTCCAAAACTAACATGCCACGTGTGACTTTGTGACAGATGGAGCTCCTGTTGGAAAAAAAATCACACCATCTCTATACACTATCCATCTTATGCTGGAACTTGAGTTCAGTCTTCTTACATCTTACTTGATCATTTGGGTCTTCCTGTCCTTTCAAAGGAATAACAAGGAAGGATGCAGAAATAGTTTTCAGAGAGAGAGGAAAGGATAAAGGAATGAGGCTCCAGTTTCATTTCCGATGTGTTAAAAACGCTGGGCTCAGAATCCTCCAAGAGTAACAGGAATGAGTATCCTGAAACAAGCATGCCTTTGATACCTAGGCATGCCAGCAGCCGGCAGTTTCCCTCAGGTAAGGCCTGGACTAGACCATGTGTCTTAGCATGGAGACAGTCTAAAACCAGGCAACCTATCTGTTTTCCTCTTTCCCCAAGCCAATCCCAGCATGGAACTGCTACTCACAGCAAGAGACTTGCCTCCTGGGTCTCCTGGATCATCACTTTTAGAGAAGTCAGTGGCGCTGATGAGAATGAATAGCAGTCAGAGAGAGCATGTGCAAAATCTGATCAGATGTATGCAAAGGAACTTGCAGAGTCAGGGGTGCTGACTGTAGGGTTCAGTGGCTCCAAAAAGAAAAAAGCCTCTAGAAATGGTCTGTCACCTCTATCACACTGTCAAACACTAGCTTTGGTAAGTTCTATTTTGAGAGGAAAATATCTAGAAGGATTATAAAGGGTCCAGTGTCCATCTGTGGACGCCCTAAGGGGCAGGGGCCACTGTGAGGATCAGTGAGTTGATCATAACTTTTAGATGAATGAAATCACAGCAACAAGGAGCAGCAAGGACTCAATCCCTCTTCCCCAAGTCCCAAATAACCCGTGCATGAGCACAGAGTGGGTCCTATTTATTTTAAAATCACTGAAATGCTCACCTTAAGTTCCGGTCCTTAAGAGGCAGGCTAGAGCAAGGACCTAGTACGCTGACCCTCTTTCTTTCTGCTCAGGGTCACTTGCTTCCTTATTACACTGTGTGTAAGGCATGGACCAGTTGTATAAGGATCTGATATGAGGAACATCCTAGGATAAAGAGCAAGGTCAACTTTAATTCTCTGAATGACAGCCTCTGAATGGGGATGTGACAATGGAAGCCCCGGTTAACGGATAGCTGAAGAAGTGGAGGTTAGAGACAGAAACTGGGGAGTGTAACACCTGGCTGATGGTTAAGAGCTAAAGCTCTGTGCTCTGGGTTATACTTACTGCCTGCATCCATTAATAAGCACGCTAATGACCAGGCTGTCCCTCAGGTCTCTTTCAGCTCTAGCAGGCTGTGTTCAACCCCGGGGTACTTGGCTGACAGCATTTAAAAGTCGATTCCGCGAATGTGTGTGGATGCCCTATGGAACCCAACATCTGGGCAGGGGAAGACCGAAATGGCATTTCCCTCTTTGTGTTAGAGATGACATGATCGATGGACGTGCAGTTCTCACCCTCCAAGCCTTGGACTGGAGCTGTTGCTCTAAACTGGGAAGATATCACACGGAATTAACAGTAAATGTAATTAAGAGCTCCGACAGCCAGCTTCCTAAAAGCCCTCCAACTGGAACACAGCTGGGCAAGAGTCCCTGCTCTGCCCCTGGATTAAGGTTTGCCTACTTGTGTTTATATGAAACACAGCTCATTTTGATACTGACCCTGGCTATATGCCAGCATGGAAACTATGCAAAGAACCATGCATGACATTGTATGTTTTCTTCAAAATGAATGACAGGTTTTATCCACTGCATGCCTGGGTATCCCCATGATCTTTGATAAATGTATTTCATGCAGAACCTCTTGCTTTGTCCTGAGCCTTTGCCGGTAAGCATAATTCAGAGTAGGTTCTGGAGTCAGAATTCTAACTTAGTTGATTCTGTCTTCCTACAACCTATACCACTCCTCGAATATACCAAAGTCATAAATATGTAATCACGTGGTGTCCCCATCGCAAATCCAAGACTGGTTTCACGAATGAATTGAGCTGCAATATTTGACCCAGTTAGATATTTTCCCATGAAACACAGCCTCACAACTGTCCTCACTGAGCTCCTGTGTTTGAACACTTGGTTCCTAGTTGGAGGCTCTGCTTACAGATGCTATGGAGCTCTTAGGATGCAGAGTCTTGCTGGACGAAGTACTTCTTCGGTGAAAGCTGGCTTTGAGAGTTTATAGCCTTGCCTCCCTTCCAACGCTCTCCCTGCCGTGCTCAGGGTACCAATGGCTTGCTCAGCTTCCTGCTCCTGCCACCACGCCTGCTGCCTGCTGCCACGCCTTCTCATCATAATGGACTTTTTTCTCTTCAGAAGAGTTCACAAAAAATAAAAGCTTTCATCTCTTAAGTTACTTTGGCTCATGCTATTTTATTACAAAAAAACAACAACAAAACAACAGAATAGTAACTAAAACAAAATATTTTTAGGATATTTAATTTGATATTCACTTGTATGTTTTCTGCAAGCCCAACACCCATTCCTTCCCTTTTATTCCTCCTCTTCCCTCTTAACCTGGTGTGCTGTTTCTCTTTTGACAATTAAGCTTTAATCCTCACTGAGTCAGTTTAGTATGAGTGTGGGAGCATCTAGTAGAGCCTAGAGAGCAAATTCATCTCCCCAGTCCCTGGTTCCTGACGGGAGCCAAGAGCAGTGTTGCTTTGCCATGTTACTCAGAAGGGCATTTACAGAGGACAAGTCACACCATGGGAATAATGAGGGATTCGGAGTCAACTAGTTCTACTTCATTTTTCAAGAAATATTTATTTAGCATATGCTCTAGGCCAGACACAGCTCTAGTGCCAGAGGCTGCCGCCCTGCGCAGCTCCTACTTTAGGGACAGGGTGCCCAGTACCAGTCAGTCTGTAACCTCAAGCAAATCATGTAAGCTTCCCAAGCTTGTTTTTGTTTTTTCTCCATTTGTAAAATGGCATCTTAGTAAGATTTATTGCTAGAATTAGATCTGGCTGTGCCTAAAGTTTCTACCATACAATAATAGCTTAATAAAGTCTGTGTAAGTCAATACCATATAACATGTCTGAGAGGAGAACTTAAAAATAATTCACATATTTACCCAGAATAACATAATTGTAAATATGTGAATTATTTTTCAGTTCTTCTCTCTGCATGGTTTTAAAGCTATAGATATAAAAACATTATACTTTGAATTATTGATTTTTTTTCTGGAATTTTATTTTCTTTGAAAACTTATTTGTAAGTGTGGGAAGGTGTATGTGTGGATATGTGTTAGTATATATGCTCTATATGTATGTAGTTTATGTGTGTGGTGTACATGTGTATGTGCATATATATGTGGGAGGTGGTACATATGCTCTGTATATGTGCATAGTATATTGTGTGTCATATATGTATATGTGTGTAGTATTTGAGGTGTATGTGCATGTGCATATGTGTGTGTAGTATGTATGTTCTGTATGCACATAGAATATATATGTGTGTGGTATATGTTTATATGTTTGTGCATGCATAAATAGTGTGCACGCGTGTGTGAATGAAAGTGTAAGTGCCCATGGCAGAAGATTCCGGTGTCCTGACTTATTACACTTTGCCTTTTCCCCTTGAGAGAAACTGGGACTAAGCTGGCAGGCATCAAGCCTCTGGGATCCTCTTGTCTGGCTACCTCAGTATTCTGGCACCTTCCTCAGCAGCATTCCCTGCCTAGGTCTAATAGCATTCAGTTCTTTCTACAGCAGCATAGAAGCAAAGATGGAGAGCAGGTCACTAGACTATCAGTTCTACCTCCAAGTGCTGTTATTCATGGCTGTTTGTTTTCTTTCTTCATGGGAAGATGCAGCATTGGTCTAGGTGAGGAATAAACTGAATATATTAGACCACAGCTCAAAATTACAATTCTTGTCCGTGAGAAAGAGCAATGGCTATGCTAAGGGTATACGCTCTGAGAGACGCAGAGAGAGTGGGAGAGGGGAGAGGGAGCAATGAATGGCGCAGGTACCAATAAAAGTGGCTATGTACATGGACTTAAATTTCTGAAGATTGAGAATGAAGCAGAGCTGGGAGAAAGAATCAGAGATGCCACAAGCTGCAATCACAAGTTCCCTGGAGGCAATGCATCTGAAGCACTTTTGATGAGATCCCAACCAAGGCTTGCTTTCTTTATTTTTCCCCATGTCAGGAGACACCCAACCCCCACTTGCATTATGTTACAGTCTTCTGAAACACAGATGTTCCTTTTGACACAGATGTTCACTTTACAGGGACTCCTATAAAAAGAGAGACCTAAAATTTGACTGTTAAAGTGATTTTTGCAATGTCTTTTGGAATTTTTAATTTTTAAAAAAATAATGGCTGTTTAAAATGTGCTAAAAGTCTTGGAAAGAACAGGAATTCAAGGCCCATACCTAAATATAGTAAAAGCAATATACAGCAAACCAGTAGCTAATATCAAACTAAATGGAGAGAAACTCGAAGCAATTCCATTAAAAGCAGGGACCAGACAAGGCTGCCCCCTCTCTCCATATGTTTTCAATATAGAACTTACAGTTCTAGGTAGAGCAATTAGACAACATAAAGAGGTCAAATGGATACAAATTGGAAAGAAAGAAGTCAAACTATTACTATTTGCAGATGATATGATAGTATACTTAAGTGACCCAAAAAACTCCACCAGAGAACTCTTACAGCTGATAAACAACTTCAGCAAAATGGCTGGCTATAAAATCAACTCAACCAAATCAAGACTTCCTATACTCAAAGGATAAACAGGCTGAGAAAGAGATTAGGGAAATGACACTCTTCACAATAGCCACAAACAATATAAAGTATCTTGGTGTGACTCTAAGCAAACAAGTGAAAGATCTGTATGACAAGAATTTCATGTCTCTGAAGAAGGAAATCAAAGAAGACCTCAGAAAATGAAAAAATCTTCTATGCTCATGCATTGGCAGGATTAATATTGTAAAAATGGCCATCTTGCCAAAAGCAATATACAGATTCAATGCAATTCCTATCAAAATCCCAACTCAGTTCTTCATAGAGTTAGAAATAGCAATTCTCAAATTCATCTGGAATAACAAAAAACCCAGGATAGCTAAAACTATTCTCAACAGTAAAAGAATGTCTGGGGAAATCAGTATCCTGGACCTCAAGCAGTACTACAGAGCAATAGTGTGAAAAACTGCATGGTATCATACAGTGACAAGCAGGTAGATCAATGGAATAGGATTGAAGACCCAGAAATGAACCCACACACCTATGGTCACTTGATCTTTGACAAAGGAGCTGAAAACATCCAGTGGAAAAAAGATAGCCTTTTCAACAAATGGTGCTGGTCCAAGTGGAGGTCACCATGCAGAAGAATGCAAATCAATCCATTCTTAACTCCATGTACTAAGCTCAACTCCAAGTGGGTCAAGGACCTCCACATAAAACCAGACACACTGAAACTAATAGAAAAGAAACTGGGGAAGACCCTTGAGGCCACAGGCACAGGGGGAAAGTTCTTGAACAGAACAGTAATAGCTTCTGCTCTAAGGTCAATAATTGATAAATGGGACCTCATAAAATTACAAATGCAAAGGACACTGTCAAAAGGGCAAAACAGCAACCAACAAATTGGGAAAAGATCTTCACCAACCCTATATCCGACAGAGGACTAATATCCATTATATACAAGAACTCAAGAAGCTAGACTGCAGAGAGCCAAATAACCCTATTTAAAATGGGGTACAGAGCTAAACAAAGAATTTTCACCTGAAGAACTTTGAATGGCTGAGAAGCACCTTAAGAAATCATTAGTCATTAGGGAAATGCAAATCAAAACAATCCTGAGATTTCACCTCACACCAGTCAGAATGGCTAAGATTAAAAACTCAGGAGACAGCAGGTGTTGGCAAGGATGTGGAGAAAGAGGAACACTCCTCCACTGCTGGTGGGAATGCAAGTTGGTACAACCACTCTGGAAATCAGTCTGGCAGTTCCTCAGAAAACTGGGCATGACACTTCTGGAGGACCCTGCTATACCATGCCTGGGCATTCCCCGGCATGCAATAAGGACACTATGCTCCACTATGTTCATAGCAGCCCTATTTATAATAGCCAGAAGCTGGAAAGAATCCAGATGTCCCTCAATGGAGGAATAGATACAGGAAATGTGGTATATTTATACAATGGAATACTACTCAGCAATTAAAAGCAATGAATTCATGAAGTTCTTAGGCAAATGATTGGAACTGGAAAATATCATCCTAAGTCAGGTAACTCATTCACAAAAGAACACACATGGAATGCAGTCACTGATAAGTGGATATTAGCTCAGAAGCTGTGAATACTCAAGACACAACCTACATATCAAATCATTCCCCAGAAGAAGGAAGGAGAGGGCACTGGTCCTGGAAAGGCTTGATGCAGCACTGTAGGGCCTTACCAGGACAGAGACATGGGAGGGGGTTGGTTGGGGAACAGGCAGATGGAAGAGGGCTTATGGTACTTATGGGGATGGGGGAAACTGAAAAGGGAAAATCATTTGGAATATAAACAAATAATATAGAAAAAAAACAAAAAATTAAAAAATAAAAAAAGAAACAATAAAGTAATCACAGAAGAAAAAATAATGGTTTATAAAATAGCAGAAAAAATCAAAAATAGGTACTAAATATTTCTCTCATATGTAAAGTCTAATTTAAAAATTGCATGTTTGTATGCATGTATATTCATATATGTATATGAGTATGTTTACATGTGTACTCATGTGTGTGTGATGAACAGGTTTACATGTATGTGTTTATATTTGTGTATGTATGTTTATATGTGTGTTTATGTATGTATGTGTTTATATGTGTGTGCCTATATGTTTATATCTGTTTGTCTGTGTCTTTAAATGTCTGTGTATGCATGATTAAATGTATATGTTTATATTTGTATATTTGATATTTGTATATATGTTTTTATGTGTATGTATGTGATGTGTTTACATGAGTATGTGACTGTGTTTACATGTGTTTACCTGTATGTTTACATGTGTGTGTTTACATGTGTGTGAGTATGTTTACATGTACATGCTTATATTTGTAAATGTGAGCATTGTTATGTGTTTATACATGTGTATTTGTTTTCGTGTGTGTGTATATGAGTGTGATTAAATGTATGTTCCTCTACATTTGTATGTGTGCATGTGAGTGTGTTTACATGTGTATATTTATGTATGTGAGTGTTTTTATGGTGGGTTTATATATGTGTATGTGTGTATGTTTACATGTGTGTGTATGTGAGTGTGTGTATATGTATATGTTTGTGGATAAAGAAACATCATGAAGGGGAAGTCTGAAAGGAAATGAGAACCGGAGAGAACGCATGAAATAAGAGCTCAGAGAGGGACCTTCCTGGATTACGAAAGGGAAGCAAAAAGGGAGAGAGAAAACATGACAGGAGAGGAAGGGGAAGGAGTGAGAACAAAGAAGTCATGTTCATGAACACTCCACAATCAAATCAATTCCTTTGTATGAGAACCCCAAACCTAATAAAAGCAGGAAAACAATATTCTACTTTGCTTCTTGTAGCTGGAACCATGACTCATCTTGAGTTAGTATTGACCTGATCGCTGAGGCAGAGGTCAAGATCTATTTGTCTAGTACGCACTTATTGAGCTGCTTTAGCATCATTTTAAAAGAAGAAATTTTGCTTTGAGAGGAAGTCCTGACTAGGAAAATGGTCAATTTGGTCATAGTTAATCCACAGCAGAATTTCATGATTCTACTACAATTCAGTCTTTTCCAAAGACTGTTAATGACAAGGAGTATTCTTTAAACTAATAAGTAATTTAAAAGAAACTAAAAAATTATACACAGAATGCTTCTGACTGTGTTTATAAATATTTACACACCAATACTATTAGAAGAAAATTCACTAAAACATGAATAGTGGTTGTCTCTGAATGACAGATTATTTTTCCTCTCTCATTTTCCTGCTTTTCAAAGTTTCCACCAGAAATGTTTATTACTACTACGGTTCAATTGGAATGAACTTTTTAAGTGAAATTTCTTGAGCTAAAGTTTTCTACGATTACCAACTAGAAGCCTGAGGCGCTGAGACTTCATAATAGCATTTTTCCATTTGGCAGTTTCTCCAAATGACCTTCTTTGAGAAGACAAGAGGAGAGAAAGGCTCTGCTCAAAACCACATGATAAATGTAGATCAATGATGAGACTCAGACAGAACTTGGGTCTCCTGAACTGAACCCCAGGACTCCTCCCATCCTTGTCTTTTTCACCTCTTATCATCAAGAACCTCTCTGACTTGAGTGGGAACAACAGCAAAACTGACAGGCAGGAGCCATTGAGAGGAAGAGCTGAGAGGAGATTCAAACCTTCAGAGTAAGACTCCACTTAGTTCCTCATGGGGCTTCACTTGACTCTCTATGTGGACAGGGTAATTAACACCTGGGACTCTCACCACATGAAGCAATTTCTTAATATCGCATTGTTAACTCTCCGAACGTAGTATATAATTGGATCTCTCTCTCTCTCTCTCTCTCTCTCTCTCTCTCTCTCTCTCTCTCTCTCTCTCTCTCTCTCCTCCCTCTCTCCCTCCTTACCTCTCAGCTGAGGTACCAGTGAGATAATTCATAGATTCTGATTTCTTATTTCTCCTCAAACATTTCTGTTACTCGGGAAGTCTTGGTCTGTGCCTTTAAATCCTGACGTTTGGGGAACTTTCTGGAATCGTTGTAAAGCTAGTGAATCTGGAGAAGAGCCAACACTGGCTTCATAACCACATCTTCATTCTGATCCAATTGCCTCGTGGTAACTCATCACCAACAGCTTGCTTTCTCATGGGCTTCATTTCTTCTTGTTCTTCTATTTCTTCTTGTCTTCAGTGCTCTCTTGTTCCCTCGCCTTCCTCTCCCTCTTCCTTTGTTCCCTTTCTCCAAATAACATAGCAAACGCTACGGATTTAGCTCTTCTTCCTGATTTAATTTACTAATTACTGCATTAGCAGTGGCTCAAAGCGTGGACTGAGTTGATCAAACCACATATTTCACTTTTTATTCAAGATCAACTAAAGCCTCGACTGTGGCAAAATCAACTCATTGCATGGTTAATCATCTCATGGACACCCATGTTCTCTGTATCTCTTGGGTATCTTAAGATTTGTTAGAAATTTTTTTAAAAAGCTTTTGAAATGAAGGAAATGCTAGTTGCCCATGATCTACTGTAACAATCACGACACAGCTTCTATAGCAATAGGTATGAAGGCTGCTTTTAATTTCCAACATGACTGGATTGAGAAAAATGCTGCACAGTTTACATACACACCACTGAGTGTGTCTATGTGGTATTATCCAGAGATAATTAGATCCCGCGGGTTTTAGCACAGTCAGTGAACTAATTCCTTACTACATCTATAGAAAGGCATTATTAGGATATGGGTAAAGGTAAGTGGAGAGGCATAGTTGGGTCAAGTAGGACTTAAGGGTTCTCTCTTTTGCTGCCCAATCCTTGTATTTCCTTTTGCTCTGCCTTCCTGTCCACCATAGTGTGAGCTCTTGTCCTCTGCCATAACCTTTCAACTCTGACCTCTGAAACCATGAACAAAACAAACAAATTTTTTTCTTAAAATCTCCACCAGTTATTTTCTCAAACTGATGAGAAGAAAAAACAAATACGATAGATAATATATGCCTGCCATCTTGAAGAATTCTAATCATTTTAGCATCTGTTCTTTTCTTTTGGTGCACTAGATGCCAAACATGAGATTCAGCTTTTGAGAGGACCTTAAAGTTTGGCAAAAGAAACAAAAGTTTCACATAAAAGAACAAAGAAGATTCTTACTATACCTCTATCCTGGTTACCTTCAACTGCCAGATAAACACAACCTAGAATTATCTGGAAAGGGGATCTCAAGGAAAGTATCGCCTAGATCATATTGGCCATGTTTTGGCCAGTGGGCATGTTTATGGATGATTGTCATTGGCAGTGCCATTCCCTGGGCAGAGGATTCCTGAACTGTGTACGAGCTAGCTGTTCATAATTCTGTCCACCGACTAGCAAGCAAAGTTCTCCATGGCTTCTACCATTTTCCCCCTTTGGCTGTGATTAAGTTCATCAGTCAGAGATAATTCTGTATAAAATAAAAATAGCAAGCTGACTTGCCTTGAAGCTCCTGCCTTGAGTTTTCTCAATGATAGAGCATGGCTAGAAATTGTAAGCTGAATAAACCTTCTTCTCCCTTCTGTTGCTTTCTTGTTAGGCTGTTTTTATCTAACAAAAACTTGAAGGTATTATAAAGCACAGACCTTTGCATAGATTCTTCATGTTCACACTGATGGTCTTGTTTTGTCTGTTTTCCTGGAACTGCAAGTCCTTGAGGAAATGAGCACTCAGCACATCGCCACCCTTGATGTGATATAATCAATAATTCCAGAATAAGCCGATCGAAAAATGGACCTGAACCTAATATCTAATGTTTGGTTGCATTTATCCATTTTAGAAATCTATTTTAATGTTCCTGCAAAATTCTGAGAGTTTCATAATGCAAGTATTGAAGTGGGCACTTTGAGCATAAGGAAGCAAACACAAAGGGCTCTGTGATACTGCTCAGGCCACAGTGAAGTTAAAGTTGAATGCAGTCACAGACGTGAGCTATTTCAGGCTAACTCAGATATGGCTCTGTTCCAAAGGTCAGTGTTATGGCTTGGAACCTTCACAGGCTTAGGTGTTGAAGCTTGCTCCCAGCTGACAATACCAGTAAGAGATGGCTGAGTCCTGAAGGCACTGTTAGTGAGCTAACCTGTTGATAAGCTCCTAGTAGACAAAGGTGGGGTCTCATTGGTTTGTCTACCACTCAAATGGATTCCTGGTGGGGAGGGATTTAGAAGTGATAACTTTAACCCTATGCCTTCCTGAGTCAATCTCATTGTTTCTTCTTACCATCTTCCTTCCTTCCTCCCTCCCTCTCTCCCTCCCTCCCCCAACTTCGCTGCCTGATTAAGGTGAAATGATTAATTTGTTCTTTATTCTTTCCATTAGGATGTTCTGCCCCACCATCCAGAAACAATAACACTGCTTGAACTCCCTAGAAAACAAGACAAAATAAACCTTTCTTCTTTTGAACTGCTTCTCTTGGGTGTTTGTTATAGCTGTTAACAAGTCCAGGGAACGAGCAGCCCTGGCTCAGTACATGAGATTCCTTAGTCCACTCTGTTCCCCAAATCAGCAAGCTATAAGAATAAGGAGAAAAGTGTCTGACCTGTTCTCTGGAGTGGTGCTTGTCTCCAACTGTGCATTAGATATGACTTCCTAGTACAGTCTGGAAAAGGCCAAAGATAAGTGATGAAAGTGATATTGTTCCTGTACTTGTAAGGGGGTGTGGTGGGTATGAGAAGAAGTTTCAGAAGGTGAAGCCAATGAATACAAAGAAAAGGAATGTGATGATTTGAAAGGAAATGGCTCCCATAGGCTCAGGGAGTGGCACTATCAGGAGGTGTGGCCTTTTTGGAGAAAGTCTATCACTGAGGGCTGGCTTTAGGGTCTCAGAGTCTCAAGCAAGATCCAGTGTGGCACTCTTTTCCTGCTATCTGCCAATCTAGATGTAGGACTCTCAGCTTCCTCTTCAGCTCCATGTCAGCTGCATCCTGTCAATGATGAACTAAACCTCGGAACTGTAAAACAGCCCCAATTCAATGCTCTCCTTTCTAAGAGTTACCATGCTGGTCACGGTATCTTTTCACAGCAATCAAACCTAAGACGAGGAATGTTGGAATTCTGTGTCCTTGCTTATTGGGATGGTGAGAAAAGAAGCCATTGGAGATGGCTGCACTGTATTCCTGGATGGCCAGGACAGAATATAGCATCGTTGCAGGGGAGAGTTAGTAGCAAATTCTCATGAGGATGGAGGAGAAGGAGGGTCACAGCCAATGTACTCATGTGCATCTAGGTGAAAGGAGGATCTCAGCTGTTCATGTACATCTTTGAAATGTTCACATGAACTTACAAATTAACAGTAAATGAATATCAAGGTATGCAAATTATATAAAGGCGTTCTGCCCAGAGAAATGGCTTGACCTGTAACGTCCATGTATGAAGACCTGAGTTTGATCCTCCAGAACTCAGATAAAAAGGCTGTGGCTCACACCTGTAAGACAGGAGAAGCCATCCTTGCCTAATTAATGATCTCAATGCCAGCACGATAACCTCTCTAAGAATGTATGATGGAGAGCAATAGAAGAAGATTCTCAACATCAACCTCTAAACTACATACACACACCATTTTAGTGAGTGTACCAATGTGGCTAATACTTAGATATGAACATTTTCAGCAGTCAAAACCCACACGTACCTCCTCCCTGCCACCATAATTTTACAAGTATGATACTCTCATGCCTTCTTGGATCATTGGCTTAAAGAAACAAGAGACCAAAAGGGTAAGTGCTAATGATGTTCTTCCTGGAGAAGGAAGCTGTGATTGTTAGATTAAAAGGGTTATTTCTGGGCAGAAAGCAGAACTGTGTTTGGGGGCCACATCTACCACTCACAACTTGTTTGAGGGATGTGCTTTTCCTCACCAAACTCTGGTTTCCTCATTAGTGAAGTGGGGTTGCAATGTTGAGATGTTGAATTACTAGTTCTGTGGTCAGGGCTGAATGGTGCAATATCTAAGTATATATACATTCCAGGCCCGGTACTCATTAAGTTTTGGCTGAGTGGCGAGACATGAAATAAAAATAAGAATGCATATGGTGATTCAGAGAGAAAGTTAGAGCCAGCTTCACTGGGCCCTGGAAGAAGGCTGTGTCAGGGTTTTGGTGGGAAATCAGGGTTGGGGGGCACAGAGAGATGTGTCCATCCTTGTTGAGAAACCTCTGCCAGAGTGCCTTCCTTTACACATTCTCAGTTCCCTCCTTATGTAATTAGTAAATTCTATAACACATTTTAGGACTACCAATGTATCTCAGAATCATTATGTAAATCAAGTTAGTCAGCTGAGAAAAGCAGAATAAAAATAAACAGTGATTATAATGCCCAGTGATCTGCATAAATTTATACTCATTTAAGGACAGACATCTGGAAATAGAAAGAACTCAAAACTATCTCCTGTCAGAGCCATACTTTGTGGATGACAATGCTAATGATGTAAGGTCAAGGTAGACCTGTAAAGGTGCTCACATGGGACAGATGCATCCTTCATGACGTGACACCCTAACACCAAATGAGGGATCAGTGACATAAGACAGAGGAAGTTCAGTCTCCAGGACATGCTGTCTGTCTTGACTCAGAGGTCAAACGGAGCCATGAGGTGTCACAGGAGAAGGAGAATCTTCTGGTCAGCTATGAGCATGTGTGCCCAAGGTTCTGATGAGAAATAGTGCCAAATACCTAGACACCATTGGAATGGCACTCATGTTTGCGTGCAAGTACACATACACACACATGCATGCACACGCACACACACACACACTCATGTACACAGCAGTTATTAAAGGACCTACTGCTCAGCTGTATAACAAACCAAAGTGTACAAGAGTGAAAGAGTTTGAAAATTGAAACTGAGTGGTAGTTCTCTGCTCTCCACATGCACAGAAACTTAGGAAAGACTATCTCAGATTTTCATGACTTACATGTGTATAGATCAGGGGTAACACCAGCAGGAGCTCACATGGGGTTCAGTCCACACAAAGCATCTTACTGTTTGCTTAAATCATTGTCTCTGAGGACTGTGGGTCCTAACTAAGGGGAGACAGTGTGCACACAGAACCTGACAATGGACAAGGGAGATTGAAGAGATCAAAGTCCTTGCTGCCTGGTGACTTTGCTCCTGTACTAGGCCATCTACCTGCCAGTAAGAATGTGGGATGGAGAGGTGCCCAACACAGCCAGACCAACTGATGTTGATTCTTAGGGATAGGATTTAGAAAGTGATCATAATTTAACTATTGATGAGTGATTAAAGAACTATGCTACAGGAGGTAAGCATAGCTCAATTAGTAAAGTACCTGTCATGTAAGCATGGGTACTCAAAGCTGATCTGCTGCACCCACATAAAAAACTGAACATTGTGGCTCACACTGCAGTTCCAGGAATGGGGATGAAGAGAAAAGCAGATCCCTGAGACTCACTAGCTCTCATCCTAACCAAATGCTCAGGTCTCACTGAAAGGCCTTCTCTCAAAACACAAGGTGAATAGCTCCCAAGGAAGGACAGTCAAGAGTGAGCTTTAGCTCCCAGTCATACTTACACACATGCAAGCTTGACCATAAACACACATGACATGCATTTTCACACACAGGAAAACACAGACACCTACAAGCACACACACACACACACACACACACACACACACACACACATACACACACAGAGTGAGAAGTATAGCAAAGCAGTTAAGATAGAGAAGATTCTCCTGCCTGCCCACATAGTCAAAAAGAAACAGACCAAATAGAAAAAGAACAGAAAAAGCCCAGTTTCTCCTAAGGGTGAAAAAGGCAGGCCCGGGAGCACCAACAGCTTGAGAAATGTCATGATGGGTGACTGCTATCAGCTATCAGCTTTCTTTGAAGATCCGTGAAGGAAGAGGAAGGAGAAAGAGGAGAAGGAGCAGGGAGGAGAGAAAGAGAAAAGGAGGAGGAGAGGAAAGAGGAGGAGGAGGAGGAGGAGGAGGAGGAGGAGGAGGAGGAGGAGGAGGAGGAGGAGAAGAAGAAGAAGAAGAAGAAGAAGAAGAAGAAGAAGAAGAAGAAGAAGAAGAAGAAGAAGAAGGAAGGGGAGGGGGAGGGGAAGGGGGAGGGGAAGGGGAAGGGGAAGGGGAAGGGGAAGGGGAAGGAGAAGAAGAAGAAGAAGAAGAAGAAGAAGAAGAAGAATAATCAACACTCATTGGGACATTACATCATCAAATAGTTTGGCTTCTGTTTCCTCTGTGGATAACAAGTAACCATCACACAGTTGAGAAGACTAAGTAGGATTTGCAGAATCCAAACACTGAGTGAGCTTCCAGCCCCTTTCTTGTTCTTAACCCTATTGCCAGTCACCTTTTACAAGGGGGAGATGTCTCACCTTTTGTTCAAGTTGTTAGAGGATTTTCCAGTCTTTGTTTTGCCCTTCTTAATTAAAAAAAGTAATTGATTTTTAACTTTTCTTTCTAGCTTTTAGATTCCAAACACTTTCCAAGGTTAGAAGTGACACAGAGCCATCCCATGGGCAGGTCCCAATCCTTGACACTAGTAGAGATGCTATGGACAGGAGCCTAGCATGGCTGGCCTCTAAGAGGCTCTACTGGCAGTTTACTGAGACAGATGCAGAAATCCACAGCCAAACATTGAATGGAGGTCAGGAATCCCTATGGAAGAGTTAGGGGAAGGATTGAAGGCCCTGAGGGGGATGGTAACCCTACAGGAAGACCAACAAAGTCAGCAAACCTGGACCATTGGGAGCTCCCAGAAATTGAGATAAAGAACATATACCAGCAGGTCCAAGGCCCCCAACACATGTAAGAGAAGGATGCCTTCCCTGGACTCAGTGGGAGAGGATAAGCCTAATACTGTAGAGACTTCATGTCCCAGGAAGGGGGGATATCCAAGGGGTCACCCTCTCAGAGGCAAAGGAGAGGAGGATGAGCTCTGTGAGAGGGGACTGGGAAGGGCAGCATATGGTATGTTAATGTATTAATTAATTAAAAACAAACAAAACAAAACAAAACAAAAAGAAGTGACATGGAGCTCATAAGAGAGATGGACCATGCAGTCCCACTAGGGTGTTGATATCCAATCCTAGTTCTCTGGACTCTCAAAATCTGTTATGTGGAAATTCATCATGTTAGTCTTCTGACTATTATCGACTGATCAATAGAAGAGAATCCAGATGGCCTTGTTTCCTGTTTCAGAGGAAGGCCACACCATGTGTGAAACCAGGGGAATAACTGAATCTGCAAGCTGCTCTCAGAATAGACCAGAGAAGGCTTTTGGTCCCGTTGCTGTATCCACAGAGCATAGCAAGGAGAGATTCTGAAAGGAAGAGTCTGATGAGGGAGCTCCTTGTGTGGCATGCTGCCCGGCTTCCCGTCAGAACTCCCTCTGCTTATGTATAACTCCAGGCTTGTATTGATATCTGTGCACATATGTTGGCCCGGCTCTTCCTTTCCAGGCGAGAGATGGCTTCTGCCGAAGCTGCCAGTGCAATATTTTGAAAATAGACATCCATTTCGAGGAGAAGAGACATCCAAATAAGACTCTTTTTTAGCTTTTACATTAAAAATCATGATAATATCTATCTTTACTTTCAGTGGCATTCTTGAAGCTGTGGGATAAGCCTACAGCTTATAATGACCACCTAAGGGCACAGATGCTCAAGTGTGGGCTCTATGCAGCCTAAGAGAGCTCCCATTGCTGCCCAACAAAACATTGTAAATTTATTTAGATCACTATAAGAAGTGGGGGGAGGGGATGCGATTTTTGTATGATGCATCTGTATGTCACTCATATGTTTGCGCTCCATGCACAGGTTGTATGTGGAAGTCAGGGGACACCCTCAGGTATCCTAAGACACCCTCCACCCACTGGGGCAGAGTCTCTTACTTCCTCTTCCCCATATAGACAGGCCTAGGTGACTCTCAAGCTTCCAAACATATGCCTGTCTCTGCCTCCAGTGTCACCATGAATAGAGTTACAGGCATGCACAGTCACACACAGCTCTTTACATCAGTCCTGGAGACATGAACATTCTCACGCTTGCACAGCAACTGCTTTTATTCCAAGGGAGCCATCTCCCCACCAGTCAACCCTCATTTGTTTTAAATCAACTGACTGTTTTCAAAGTGTGAATTTTACAGGTGACAATTCTGTGTTATAATGTCAAATGTTTGGATACCACTCAGAGGGAGGCGTTTAGGAGAGGTGCTAGCACTGAGATTACTCACGACTGTACAAAGAATACTCTGGAACTGACTGCCCATCTCTACTTTTGCACCCTCCAGACATTCTAGATGAAACACATGCCCTCACTTCCCAGAACATTGGAATGTGAAATTTCTAGAAACCAGGGTCATTGTAGATGTAACTAGCTAAATGATGATGATGTCATAGTAGAGTCAGGAGGCCATGTTCTCCGATAGGACTTAGTTCCTTATGTAAAATGGAAACTGATGACACATACACAAAGAGAGAATACATTTGAAGACGTAGGAGAGTCTGTTAGATATAGAAGGCATGTGAAAACTTAGCACAGTAAATGTAGAGAGGGGTTGACCAGAAATCCAGGTAGCCTGCACAGTTGTATCGATTATGTTTCTTCGCCAAACTTTTTGGTCATGGCATGAATGGAGGATGGTGGGGACTGAAGATATTCAATCTGAAGAACCATAATCATAGGACAGGCCATGATTCTAAGATCTCTTCTTAGTTCACTAGCTTGTCAACACCCTAACATGCTCTGTGGATGGAGAAGCCTGCCCCTCTGCCTGAAGTTCCCTCAGCTCTAATTTTCTCACCAATGGTTTCCCAGTACTTACAATAATTATGCCTGCCATATATTAAGACTTCAATATCACTTTTTCTTGAAAGAATGTCCAGTGCTTTTTAATATATTCATTTGAGATTTCCAATGTCATGGTAGAATTTATTAATCTGCTGTTTTGAGAGACTGTATATCATGCCAGAGGTGCAGTGACCTTGGTGTTAAATTTCAAACCTGGGACAAACAACAGAGGAGCCTATTTAACATATCAGAGTGCAGTTGACTTCCAGGTTCTCCCAGTATCTCTCAGTCCCAGTTTGTTACAGAGCATGGCTGGCATACCCTGCCCTCTACCCTGAAATCTACAGTCTAAGGGCTGGCTGTCCTTCTCCCAGAGGCGCTTCCCTATAGAACCCAGACATTTTGGCTACTAGTCCCTTTCCTTTTGTACCTTTGGGTCCCTGGCTACTATACGTGGTTCCCCTCTCTCCCCTTTTCTTTCCTTTCCCTTCTCCCTATGGTTCAGGATCATTGTCACTCTGGATTCACCCAGATGTGTCTACCTCTGGCCATGGTTTTACACATATCTATAGTAAACTTTCTCTGGCACCATTCTTAGGAGCAGTCATGTCCTTTCCTTTCTTCTTTATTTTTTTCCCACTCATTTAAAAAATTTTGGACACTCAGACCAAGTTAAGGTCTAACACTGTATTAGAATGAAAGCCTTCTCATAATAAAAGCCACCTGAAGGGGAGGTACAATTGGAGGAATTAATCCCTGGCATTATCTCTTTTACATCGTCTCTTGTATTCTTTGTAAATGTACTTAATGGCCATCTCTCTTAAACATGTTGTATCTTGGTTATGACGACAAAATCATTTAAACAAGTGGTTCTAGGCATCCCCTAGAGCCACACTAGAAATAAGGTAGCCACCAGTCACATGTGACTGGTCAAACTAAAGCTAATTGAAAGTGATGAAGGCTTCAGATTAACTTCTCTGCCACTACATTAGCCTCATTTTAATTGTTCACTGGTCACATGTGGCTGGTGATTGTCAGAATGAATAGTATGTGCTGAACAGCACCATCGCTGGAGGCAGAAATTCTCTGGCCTGCACTTCTGGGTGTCTAACACCATGAAATAGAGGCCCCATGACTTATGGG
Source organism: Apodemus agrarius (assembly GCA_964023405.1). Lineage (NCBI taxonomy): Eukaryota > Metazoa > Chordata > Mammalia > Rodentia > Muridae > Apodemus > Apodemus agrarius. The sequence continues at coordinate 102,292,893 of OZ030011.1, read as the reverse complement.
CTGTTTTCACTCTTCCCACAGACACTCCAAATGCTGTTATTAGGACAAGGTTGACCCTGGAAGGGCACTTACTTCCTTTATTCCAGAACAAATTAGTAGCTACTGAACAATAGGAAATAGCACAGGGTGCTGACATGAGGCTATTATTTAGTATTCTGTGATCTCTCAAGCCATACATAAGAAAAAAAGTAAACTCAAAGGGAAGGTAGTTCCTAGTGAGTCCAGGGACAAACAGATAGCTCAGGATAGCGGGCATGTGGGCCTCAATAGAGTTGATTTGTAAAGGAAACACTGTGTGGGGAGGTGGTGTGAATGCCTAAAGATTGGGAACTTGGGCTGCTGCATACATCCAGTTGCCTGATGTACTACAACCTGGACAAGATATGCTTGCTGCTGTTGAGTGAATCAATCCTTCAGCCAAACGCCTAGCTCATCAATCAACCAAATAACAGACTCCAGATGAATGAAGGCCAGCTATATCTTACAGACAGACCACGCTACTCTTTATTGCGAAGAAGCCCTAACTTTCAGACTTTTACTATGCATGTTTTCTTTTTCAGTTATATGTACATATCTAAAATATGTGGCCATTGAAGGTCCATGAACTGCTGCCACCCATAATCTAGACTATTCTAAACCAGTGCCCAACAGGTTACCAAGCCATTAAAATAGAGATGAAGAAGTAATTTGGTTTCTAACTATGCTGGGCTGTCCTAGCAGTTGTAGTAGTGTGGGTTCTTACAGGCCATTGACAGTGAACTATGAGATAACCCCATCCCCAGCTAAAAAGAAATACCCAAAGTATTTTATAAACACCAATTATGTACTCCACAGCAAGCCACACAAGACTAGGGAGACAGCAGTTCAGGTTTGCTGGTCATTTGGGGACCAAATGTCAATAGAGACCATATGGTACAGAGCAAGAACTGCTGTGGACGATATAAAAATGAGTAAGCCTGGTTGTATCCTAATAAAACTTTATATATAAAAACTACACTTTGCATTCCATGCAAATCTGTTGTGAAATAAAATTCTTCTGTTTTTAATTCAATTGAAAATGTGAAATACAGTAAAGTCACAGATTTTGGACCAGATTTTTACTCCTAGAATTTTATGCTGTTTATATCAGTATATAAAAAGAAGATATCCATGAAGGTTAATTTTTTAAAAATAAAATATATCCCAAGAAAACTAAAATAAAAATAAAGTTTTAAAGCCAACCATTTCCACAGACTGTAGAGGCCTGCAAAGCCTAATGCAAGTCATTCTTGATTTACTTACGGCTGGAATTGTGTTCATTTGGTGGCCCCTCTAGGCACCATTTAGAACTAACCCCCACAATTAGAGAAAAGAAATCCAGGCTAGAAGGATGGGTGGAGAGGTGTTCTGGGACTCCTCTGGTCTGTAATAGAAACCCAGAAATAAAGATGTTCTCCCTCGGGCATCAGGCTGCAGAGGCCACTAGCTCACTGTGAGAATTCCCAGAGTCCCACACATAAAGCAAGTTTGTCCTTCTGCAGGCAAAGGAAAGAAAACAACGGTCACATTTCCTTTATTCTGAGTTATCATATTCCCAAATGAGTAAACAAACCAACAAAAACACCAGATGAAATGACTTGTCCTTAAAGTGATTTTTTCCCAGTGTTTACAATACCATGGGGTTATTTCAGATAATTTGGAAAATGACCTAAAGGTGTAATCATGAGAACAAAAGTCACCCCAATCTTAAAACCCAGAAATGACTGTTGTAAACTGGAGGTCAATACTTTGACAAATGGGTTCATACTAACACAGCCAGAACTTTGGATTTTGTTGTTGTTGTTTTGACATTATACTCTTTATTTCTCTCTGCCATTAAAAAGCTCTTATAATTTTAATTTTTCACTGACCATATAATTGGGGACATACTTTTACCTAATTAACTGATACAAGGAAAATAACTTTTATTTAATGATAATGCTTTCAGTCACCAATCTAAAGATCCTGTTTCTAAGTCATAGCCTAGACTCCAGGGTCAACAGGGGGCCCTGCACTCTGTCTTCTAGGCATCGACTTCTTATACATCTCTCTGTCCATGGGAAAACCAATTGCTAGGACTTGTGATGCTGAGAGATGAATTCAACCCAAATTCTGCACTACGGCAACCCTCAGGCAGGGAGTGAGAGAGCTGGGTGCTCCAAGGATGAGAGCAGCTGTGGTGAATGATGCTTTGCACAGTCCTCAGAGGGGACGCAACTGCATGGTGTCAAGAAGATAGTGGAGACGGGATCACTTAGAACACAGGCTTAGTTTTCGAACAGTCTATGACATTGTGGTTCTAGTACCTACATAGTGAAAGTGCTCTGACCAATGAAATGTTTCTCTGCCTGTGGATTCTGCTGTGTTATTGTTTAAAGCAAAGTTTAGTACTGGAAACTGGTGACTGTTGAACCTTGCTACTAAGGTTATAGTCTTTCGTGTCCGGACAGCTTTCGTGAGCTCGGTACAAAATGGAGGACTCCTTTTCTAAGCTGAGCTTCCTCTTCTCTGCCTGATCTCTTGAATGGCTCCCCATGTGACTGAGATATGCCCAGGACTGTAAACTTCAGATAGTGAAACTTCACCCTAAAAGGAACCCCCTTCCACTCTCCAAGGTTCACATATACAGCCCTTGATTCACCCCAAATAAAGTGTGTAAGCACAAACTTTGTTGGAGATCATCTAAGAGAGCTGATTTCTAAAAGAGCTATAATATTGAAGAACCCTAACGCTGAAATCTTTGAATACCACCTCCCCCAAACCCCCTACCCCCAGTCCCGGCAGTACTGGACCAGAATTCTGCTGACTCAAGACCCAGACTTCACTCCAACCTTTCCTGCTGGGTGTGCAGCAGCACCTGGACATCCCAAAGGAAATAGTTAAAAAGGGAACCACAGTGACCAGTTCAGTACGGACATGTTTCTTCCCAGCTGAAGTCAGGGAAGCATCCTTGTCTAGAAAAAGCCCCACGAGCCTCTTTCCTTGTATGCTCACTGCTTCCCACACTGACTTGGTCCTCTCAGCAGAGTCCAAAAGCAACCCCACACACTCTCCTCATACTGGAAGCAATGGATTTACCACCATCAAGTACCACACATGCTTTCTGGGGCCAATGCTCTCCACAAACCAAGATTTTCTCCAAGGATGTAGCTGACTTTGGTCAGCCCAGGGAAGACTTCTGAAAACAGCAATGAGGAGAACTAAGGGTCACTTCGTTCACAGAGACAGGATCCAGGGGCCTGCCTATGAGCTCTGGCATATGTTCCTTTTCAACAAACTCCTAATCCGAGCTGACCTGCAAAGTGGAGGACTTGGTAGATCTGTGGTCTCTTCAGGGCTCCAGGTTGCACTTGATAGGTGCTTTAGGGCCAGCCCCTCCTTTGGGAGCTCAGCGTTGTTGTTTGTAAAGGAGGGTTTTGGAAGAGATGCTTCTTGAGGTTCTGCACTCCAGATGTTCTAGAAAACTGGACCAGCAGATTCTGGGGAGCATGCTTTGTCTTTTGTTTGACACAAAATATTGAATTCCAAATAAAACTTGTGCATCTATCAAGTGCTGAAATCTGCTATCCATCAGTCTCCCTGGCCCCTTTCTCTTCTGCTTAGAGACAGTGGTCCCAAGGAAAAATAATAATTAGTTGTTCCCCTGGTTCCAGAAGCCTGGACACACAACGGATTGACAGAAGTTTACTCATGGGAGCATCACATTTCCATCTACCTCACAACTTGGTTTGTCATAAAGATGGTGCCTGTTCACAGGTCTATGATTATATGATTTTCCTGAGAGGCAGTGTATGGACATTGTCTCAGTTAGGGTTTCTACTGCTGTAAATAGACAACACGACCATGGCAAGTCTTATAAAGGAAAACATTCAACTGGGCTTATGGTTTCAGAGATTTAGTCTGTTATCATCATGGCAGGAAGCATGACAGCATACAGGCAGACATGGTGCTGAAGAAATAGCTGAGAGTTTGATATCCAGATCAGCAGGAAACAGGAAAGGAGTAAGACCTGGCTTGAGCATCTGAGACCTCAGAGTCTATCCCCAGTGATTGGCTTCCTCCAATAAGACCACTCCTACTCAGAGGCCACACCTCCTAATTGTGCTATTCCCTATGGATCTATGGAGGTTATTTTCACTGGAACTACTGCAGGTGGTAGGTTTCTACTTCTAGCTGGCTGTTTGAGGGTTTAGCTTCTTATTACCAGATGTAGAGTGCACGGCTTAGATCATCCAGAAAATGGCATCAAACCAGCCATCATTAAAGAATATGACCTTGTTCACACAATCATCTAACTGGTAAGAAGAGATCTCCATGGTACCACAGAGGAAGCAGCTACAGGTTGCATCATCAGTCCACTGCCATGAGGGGATGGAGGGAGGCCTCTGCAGTGATAAAGGCTTCAGACCCTAGGAGAACATCCCTTGGAGTCTAATCAAATGCCTTTGAGAGTAGGACTTGCCGACACTGTGCTTTGGCGGGGCAGAGGAGATGGGGGCACCAAGGAGCCTGTGCTATAAGTGGTTAAAAAAAACTGTACAACATAATCAATTCTTGCACTGGAAAAGATGCAGCTAGACAAAACAGGAATGAAAAAACACAGCATACCCCAATGAAGGATCCAGGGGAGGGAAACTGTTACCTAATTTATCACACAGAGATCATAGGCAGGCCCTGGATCCGGTCTCTATGAATGAGGCAGCCCTTAGTTCTCCTCACTGCTATTTTCAGAAGCCTGGAGGCAAGGGAGGATAAAAAGCTCTATTTCCCCTTTCTTACTTGTCTGCTGTATGAGCCCTCTTTGCCTTTCCTCAAATAGCAAGGTGAGGCAAGACAGGTTAGTCGGGGGTCACATTCTGTTGTAAAATTGTGATCTGTTTAATTCATTATACTCTTCATTTGCAGTCTTTAAAGCAAATATAGCATTAAGGTGGTAGGCTGGCTGGCGTCTTTCAGTGCCTTTTTGTATTTTGTACTCAGGGTGAGTGCCTTGCTGTAGGGATTCTACTATTGCTTCATCACTCCACCCAGGCAGGCCCTTCCCATCCCATCATCCCATCACCCCCAGGGAAGACAGGTTTGTTAGCTTCACAGCCATCTTCTGATGTGTGGTCCTCTCCTGACATGCTAAGAGCATTCCTACGGAGAGTGCTGATGTGGAATGATGATAAAAAGAATGATGGCCACCCAGCATCATTGGATACAGAGCTAAGGTGCATGGAGAAGACCAGGAACCAGCTTTGAAGGGAGACGACCTGGGCTGCAAGTGCTGGTTACAACTTGGTGGTTGTTGATATCCACGGATGGATCATCTGGGATCTGAAGGCAGTGCAGTGGGGACTCAGCCACTGTGGGACTGTGAAGGGTAGCCTGGTTCCTGATTGTGCTAAGGTGCGCAACCCGGAGACTCTGAAGGGAAGGTAGGAGTTTCACCTGTTCCCAGGCACCAGGCCCCTGTCACTAGCCACAGCCCCCCGTAGATTTGTCGCCATCAGTCAGTAAAGCCCCTCAAGCCCACAGGTAGAGGACATGACCAGTAGTCATGTAGGCTCAAGACAGATCTCCATTTTAATGAGGTACCTAGAGACCTAGAGGGCTTAGCCAGTGAACTTTCCTTCCCAGACATTCCTGAGAAGTGGGGTATGGATTTTACTCATCCACCTTCCGCCATGACAATAAACGCCTTAAAACCATGGACTGCCTCTTTTCATCTGGATCTGCTGTGGGTAGTGATGGAGAAGGCCTTCACCTATAGAGCTGCCATCTAATCTTCCCTAGAAGGCCTCTCTCTGCTGCCAGATACGGCCACCATCAAGCCAAGGGCTACCCCTGTGGGACCAACTGAAGCTCTTCCCTTGCCCCCCTACCCCCATCCCAGGTTACATCCAGCCCTCAAGGCCCCACTCTGTTCTCAACAACTCCCCAGCTTCCAGTGGTGCCTGGATGTCCTAGAGCCTAAGAACCACACGGTCCCATCCCTGTCACAGGTCCGGGAACACCTGAGCCAGCTCTGACTGTCCCACACCTCAGACTATGCTTCTCCACCCATGGTGCGGTGTCCAGGGGCTTCCCTACAGCCTAATATCCACCCAGCAATGGCTTGGGATAAGTGTGGTCGACTTCCTGCATCCTGCCTCCCTGAGTGGCAGAGCCCTGGGGCAGAGAGGACCCAGGACACCAATAGCCCTCCAAGCCACAGCTCCTGTGCTTACAGCAGCCATAACCCAGAGAGAGGGAAGCCTTGCTATCCCTGGTGCTCGTTTTCTGACAACTGAAAATGGAAACGACATCATCTTGCTGTCTGTCTACCACTGGCTTGAAGCCGAGTTAAAATCTGCCTGCAGAACCTTGATGTGAAATTTTCACTCTGCACAGTTAGACTTTCCTTATGGAGTGAATCTTCATACTCTCTTCATACTAACTTGGAGTGTCAGGGAAAAAGAGAAAAGGTCACTAGACCCTTCCAACAGTTCGCCTGAGCATGTAAGGGCAATCAAGTCTTTTGGAGTCTCTGTTCAAACTGCCCATTCTTAAGAGCATTATTATTTTTAAATATGTTTTTTTAAAGAATAAAATCATTCCATTCTAATTAACTCACTAATAAAATTAAGGATGAACTCCTGCTGCCACTCTCCCCCACCCCCCCAAAAAAATTTGCACACCCCCAAACTGTGCATCTCAGTGGTGGTCTCATGGTGAGAATGTCCTGTTTACTTACCGACCACACAAAAGAAAAGGAAAACCATGATGGACTTGTAACTAGAGAAAAAGGCTTTATATCCCATATCAGATCTCTGTGTCTTTTGCCAGAATCCTGTTCTTCCATCACCTAAGGGTGCTAACCCTTAGTCTCTTTCCTAAAGTTTGTAGGATACCCACCCTTACACCTTTGCACATACACATGCGTACATTGTAGGCTAGGATACACAAATGACAGGCAGTGTCTAGTTATTTTTGTTCTGAGTTTGGGTCAACTTGCTTAATGTTACACATTCTAAGTCCATCCATTCCAGGCAAATATTATGATTTATTTTTTCTTACATCTAGATATTATTCCACTTTGCATCTGTACCCCATTTTCATTATCTGTTCATCGCTGACAGATGTCTAGGTTGGTTCCATTTCCTTATTATCATAAATGGAGCAGCATTAAGCATAAAGGTAAAAATATTCCCTATGGTAGAATGTAGAGTTGTGGGTATACACCTTGGAAAGCAATAGCTGGGTCACATGGTAGTTCCATTTTTAACTTTTGAGAAGCCTCCAAACTGATTTCCACAATGGCTGTGTTAATTTGCATTCCAACCAGCAGTGCATAAGGGACCATCTCTTTCCACACCCTCGCCAACGTCTACCTTGATCACAGCCATTCTGACTAGGGTGACCCAGTATCCTAAAGTAGATTTAATTTACATTTTCCTGCTGATCAAAGATGTTGACCACTTTGTAAAAGGTCATTTGTCTTTATATTTTTTTAAAAAGCTGCCTATTTAATTTATTAGCCCCCTTGAAGATGATAGCTTCATTTCCCTGGTATTTAACCTCTATAATTCTTTGTAAATTCTGGATATTTGCCCCTGCTCTAAAGTACAGCTAGTGAGGATTTCTCCCTATTCTGCAGACTGTTTTCTCTACTGACAGTTTCCTTTGCTTCACAGAAACGTTTTAATGTCATGTCATCCCATCTGTTGATTTGGGGCCTGTTTTGATGCCACTGGCATTCTCTTGAGCAAGTCTGGACTTGCCTCGGTGTATTGAGGAATATTCTGGATGTTTTCCTCAGCAGTTGAAGTATTTCTGGTCTTAGTTTATGGTTTTTGATACATCTTAATTTATTTTATGCAAGGTGAAAGATATGAATCTAATTTCATTCTTCTGCAGGTGGGTGCCCAGTTTTGCCAGCACCATTTGTTGAGTGGGTTATCTTTCCTTTTTCCACTGCATATTTTTTCTCTTTTTGTCAAAATTAGGTGGGTATAACTTTGTTAGCTTATTTCTAGGTCCTCTATTCTGTTCTACAGATCTGTCTGTTTTTATGGCTATTGCAAGCTGCCTTTATCTCATGTGAATTTTACAGTTCCACAGAACCACATTTAACCTTAACCTCGCCCTTTGGCCTCTGAACTTGGTTCGATAGCCTTTATGACTTTCTTTATGCCTTTCCAAAGAATTATTTGAGAGCATACACACTCTGATAGTAGAACAATTTCAGTCTTTTCTGGAGATTTTCTAGGAGAAAGCTTTCTGTATCTATAGTTGGAACCAGAATTCTGAGATGACCCCTGGTGAAGTACTGCCTTGTTTAAGGTCTTGCATGTAGGTGGGACTTGTAACTGACTTGTGAATAGAACTTGGTAAGGGTGAAGCAATAGTCCCTGTAACTGACTTATATTAAGACCCTATTATGGAATTGTGTTGTATTCTGTTGTGCTGTGTAAGACTCTATCAGAGAAATCCAACAGGAGTCTTCAAGATGTGGTCTGCCATGTTCCGTCTACTTCAATATTCCAACTAAGTATGATGTGCAATACAGTTCAGTCCAAAAGCAAAAACAAAACAAAACAAAACAAAAACCCAAGCATTACTTCTGGGCTACTGATCATAGCATACAACTGTAGAGTTTTCACTAATACATGGGATAACTATAAAGCTCTCCCAACATTCAAAAATGAATCCATCACAAGAAATGCAATCACTGATAAGTGGATATTAATGAGCCCAGAAGCTCTGAATACTCAAAGCACAATTAGCAAATCAAAAGATTCCCAAGAAGAAGGAATGAGATGACACTGGTCCAGAAAAGACTGGTTCCAGTTTTGCAGGAGAGTACCAGAACAGAGAAAGGGTTGGAGGGGTGATTGGAGAATGCAGTTAGGGGGGGGAGGACTTATGGGACACATGGTGAGGGGGAAACTGGGAAAGGGGAAAGCCTTTGGAATGTAAACAAAGAATATAGAAAATAAAATTAAAAAATGAATCCATATGCCCTCATTTCACAGCAAGCAAAAGTAAAATTAGATAGGTTGGAAACTCACGACTGCTGATCAGTAACTGACAGATCCAAGATCTGAACCTATATCAAAGTTTGGTTTCTTTCTTCCTTTGGCTTGCCCCTCCCCTCTCCCTTTCTTCTTCCTCTCTTTTTCTCACAAGACATACATACTCTAGGAAGGCTTATTTTATTCTGGAATATCAGCAACACTGAAGAAGCACTCAGACTAAGCACGTATTGTGATGAGCTTCCTATGACTTAATCATCACTCACACATACTTCTTTCCAAACATTAAGGATTTAATATAGACTATCCTACTCAAGTCCAGTTGATTATTAATAGTGCATAGATGAAATCTTTAAGAAGCGTAAGGGGAAAAATCATGGGGAATACTGAGAGCATCCATTCTTTGTCCAGTCACATGGTTTTTCTCTCTAACCACTTCTTGAATTCAACAGTACCCCAGCTATTTCCAACATTATCTAAATAGTGATGGTTTTCTTCTCATAGGATGTATAGGTACAAAGAAATCCTTGTCTTCTCCCCATAAACACTCAAAATACCTATTTTTTTGGTCATTCTTTCCTATTTGTAACATTCTGTGTGTAGGAGCAGACAATTACCTACCTGTAGTTATAAGTACCTGCAAAGTGTCTGTCACAAAATGTCCCTTATTTAGCAATGCTGAAATTATATAGCTCAGAAAATCTTGGCAACCTGAGAATCACAATCCCCCCAAGATGCCCTGTCCACTTGCTTGTGCCTTTGCATATGACAGCTACGAAGCAGTGTACCTAAAAACTCTGCCACAGATTCCCCAATTCTTTACAAGACACCATTTCCTATCTCTCTGCTTGCTTTTAACTCTTCACCTACCCCTCCCACAGTGGCTCTTGCCAACATAGAATCTACCTCGTACTAAGCTGAAGCACAACTGTTCAGACTGCCCCTTTTCTCTAGTGTGCAGGAACATAAATCCACCAGCCCTCACCCACCTCCAGTTGAGCACTCCTTTTGATGCTGGTCCTGAGGTTGTGGTAGAAATGAAGTGCTGTTGAAAGCTGTGAGGCAAGTTTGAATGTAGGACAGGTTTCCTTAATTGTTTTGTAAAAGGATCTGATTGCACATACATTGATGCTTCTAGACTCTCTCTCTCTCTCTCTCTCTCTCTCTCTCTCTCTCTCTCTCTCTCGTGTGTGTGTGTGTGTGTGTGTGTGTGTGTGTGCAAGCATAGGTAATAAGCAGAGGAAGTGGTGTCATGGACAGAGAATTAAAAACTAGGATAACAAGAAATCAAAAAAGAGAAAGGGGAAAGAAGAGAGAACAGGCCAGCGTGAGGCACTGAAACTCAACCACCACTTGCTCAAGTCATTGAAGAAGGAAAAACTGCTGAATGAGGTCATTCATTATCCTCCCTCTGCACTTCAAACAAATGGTAATTGTTGGTTTAGCTAACAAGTTGTGCCTTAATTACAGGCCATTAGGCACCATTAATAAGGAAAACCAATTCCACAAGAATTTCAGTCTCCTCAGAGTCTCATTCCCTGAAAAGGATTGAAACCTACAGGGATTGAAGTCTTGTCCTCTGGATCCTGTAACAACCAACTGATGCTCATTCTTAGATGCTAGGCTTGGTCATGATCTTCTGACAAGAAACTCCTGTATCTATGCCCTGCCCTGATGCTTCAATTCACTGACTCAAAAAGTGTGTACTTACGGGTACCAACACCAAGTGGCCTGTTTGCTTACCTGTCTCTCCATATAGCATCTAGGGTTCCTGCAGGAGAAATATCCTCTCCTCCTCTTTCTTTTTCTCCTCTTCTCTTTCTCCTCACTCTTTCTTTTTTTTCCTTAGTTGTTCCAGAGTTATTCATACCCTTTCCCACCACTGTGTCATCCTTAGGAGCCTCCGTGGTAGTCTCAGAATCCGGAATGCTCTGGAGCATGGGCCAGCAGCTGCTGCCTTCTTTGTTTTTCCCTGTCTCTACTCTTCATGCTCAAGTACCTCAGTATGCCAGATGCTCAGTCACTGAGCTGTGCCCCAACCTAGCGAGCAATTTCTTAGGCCCATTGAAATGATCACAATAATTACTATTCCTCTCTAAGTTGAATCCCTAATACATATTCTTCATTTCACTACTATCATCTAAATTGATCCTAGCAATATGCTATGGCAAACATAGTGACCTGTTTTGATGATGGGAAAACGGAGGCCCAGGGAGGCTCACCTGACTTGATCGAGGTCTCACATGAAGCTGGAACTGACTTTCGAGATTGAAATCTGGAACTCATATTCTTTCCAGAAGAAAAATCAAGTTTGTAGGAAGTAGCGAGTTTTCAGTTATACATTGACACCACAAGTTACTCTTTGCGGGGAGAGCTTGTTTTGACATTAGCTTTGTCTTTCTGGGGACGGACAGCAGTAGCCCAGTGACTGCTGTTGAGGGATGTGTTGGTCACATTGGCTCATAGTGAAAGGACTGACAGTCCTCAGTGTCGATGAGGGCGCAGTGTGCCTGGAATTCTCATACTTGGCTAGTTAAAGTGTAAGCTGGCACACAAGCTGTGGGAAAGCGTTTGGCAGCTTTTACAAAGTTAAAAATCCACCCATTGTATAAACCAGGAATTCTACTTGTAGGTTTTCTTTAAGAAAAAAAATGAAATCATATGTTCACACAGAGATTTCTACATGCATGCACTTTAATAATGAATCAAAACTTGGTGGCAGAGTTCACAAGTGAAATGTTTCCCAGAGACGCACATGTCTAAATACCTCCTACACAGATGGTGGGGCTGTTTGCAGAGGTTGTGTAACCTTCAAGGAGTAGAGTGGACCTTAGTTGGAGGAAGCGGGTCACTATGGCTTGGCCTTGAGACTGTTTATGTCTTCCCTGCTTCTGGTTCACCCTCAGATTCCTAAACACTGATACAATTTGATCAGCTGGCCTCTTTGTGTCTGCCCCACTCTGATGGTCTGTATCACTCTGGAAATATATCAAAATAAATCTATGTGTCCTGGGAGTTGCTTTTGTTGGGTTATTTTATCACAGCAGCAAGGAAGCTAACTAAAACAACCAACAGCAATCCAAATGTCTATTAACAGGTGCATGGTGCAAAAGAAAGCTATGGCATGTTCATATGATGTCTTTTTAAAAGATTTCATTTGTATGTATGTGTTTGCTCTTATGTTTCATTATGGGCATGTCTATATGGACACTTGCAGAAGCCAAAAGTCGTTATCAAATCCACGGACCTCCAGTTATAGGCAGCTGTGATCCACTTTATCAGTACCAGGAACTGAACTCGGGTCCTCTGGAAGAGCAGCACACATTCCAACAAATACCACTGGAAATCTCTATAGCCACATAAAATGGGTTGTCAGTATGATATCAGGATGGAACTAGACCTTGTATGAGTCTCCTTAACTTGTCATTACCAGACAAAAGGTAGACACAATGTAAGGGAGAGGGTATGTAGTATTTTGACTTGTGATTTCAGTTCATGATGTCAGGGAAGGTGTTGGAGGGCAGAGTGAGTCGCATCAATACAGATAGAAAAGGGAGAGAGATAGAGAAAGAGGGGTGGATAAGAACATGGTCCGTTGAACTTCTCCTTTCCCCTATTTGCTCCCTCTGGATCTTCACCCTACGGCCTGTCCCACTGCATTCAGGACTACAATTAATAGTGTCTGCAAGCACCACAGCAGACACAGAGGTTGTTTTCACTAATTTCCTCTGAATCATTTTATCTCTGTGATTTAATGAAAAACTATGAGAATGTGTAACAGTAAACAGTTCGTGCCCAGGATCTGGACTCCATCATTATGGAAAGCTAGAGATCTTATATGCTGTAGTGACTGCCATTTCCTGTGGAACTTTGTCCTATGGACCTTGAGACTTGGGTTGATGTAGCTTTAACATCTTTCTGAAGATTATGAGGAGTGTTATGTTTTACTTTCCTTAACCAAGAGCAAGAACAAGGTACTACACATAGGTAGGACAGGTAATACAAATAGGAAGTAATACAAATGCCCAGAGTGTGGGTGTCCAGGGGAAGCACATATTATTAGAAGTTCAGATCATGATCACCTGGATGGCCACAGAAGTTCACAGAGCTTCCTTTTGGTTTTTCTAGCACCAAGGACTCACATCCTGAAGTATCCAGAGCAATCTTCATTGAGTTCTTAGTGTGCATGAGACATGCATCATAATGAAAAGACATGTGAAGCTGGACCTTTGCAAACTATAAAAGATTGAAGTACTATAGCGTATAACATTCTCTCTCTCTCTCTCTCTCTCTCTCTCTCTCTCTCTCTCTTGGATTTTGTAGAGGGAAGACATCTGGAAAGAGAGAATAATCAGAACATCCACCCATGCTGTAGAGAAAGAGAAAGGAATCTGAATAGCAGATAGAAAAACGAAAAGCACTGCAGGGCTAATGCATACCCACAGTATAACATCCAGGAAGCCTAGGAGATAGTATAAAATTAGAGAATCCGGTCTGACACAGCTAGATCATGTGGCTCTGTTACTCAGTACTTGCATGACCTTCATGATTCATTGACATTTCTGGGTATATGGAAAATAGAGATTGTAGTGACTTCCACAGAAGGTTGTTCAAGGTAAAGATAAGCTAATACCTATCACAACTGGTGCTCTCTCCCTGGTTAAACACAATCAGTGTTCTATATCAGCTACTTGTGTTGTTGCTATGACCAAATGCCTAACAAGAGCAAGCAAGAAAGAAAGGGTTTATTTTGACTCATGACTTAAGGGTACAGTCCATCACGGTTGGAAGGCACAGCAATGGGAGGAAAGGGCAGCTTAGGTAACATTGCATCTGCAGCCAGAAAGCAGAGAGGGATAAAATGCTCAACTCACACTTTCCTTTGTTCTTTGGAACTTAGTCTGGGACCTAAGCCTGTGGGCTCTGTCATCCACATTCAGGGTAAGACTTTCCTCTTCAGCTAAACCTTTGTGGAAATCCCTCATCACTAGAGATGCCCAGAGGTGCATCTTTGAGGTCTAAATCTAGACAAGTTGGCTGTAAATATTAAGCATCCCAGCTTTCTGTTTTTCCAAGTCTCTTCCTCCCATCTGCATTGATGCATTGGTCACCTCTATGTCATCTGCTATTCATCTTTGACAATGATGACCCCAATCACTATGCCCCCAAGTTAAGGAAAGAAGGAACTGAGACTGATTATCCATGCCACCAACCAGTCCTCCCTGGGGACTGGGGCACTGAAGGTTCCACTCCTTAAAAAAAGAAAGTCTCACTTTTGCCTCAATTTTTGGCAGTTAGAACTCTTTCTCACTCAAAGCTCCCTGTGATATGCCTATATCAGTCAGCTATAGGTGGAAACCTCCCTCACAGGCTGAATGATGCAAAATCAGTTTCCTGATTCTTGTGACACCCCCCCATGCTGCAAATGGTCAGACAATTCCTGCAAACCTCTGAGCCCCACAGCATGGTGGAAAAGAAAAAATATCCCCTTATGCTCCTGTGAACAAACCTATTATCTCCTGCCCTCCTAGCTTTTGCATGTCTCTTTCTGGTTGCCAGTAGGACATTGTTTAGTGTGACACAGACAGGTCTTGAAACCTGGACAGCTGCTACTTGTCTCCACTCCACTCTGAACTCCGGCATTCACAGTGTCAGGGCCTCTGGTTAAAGACATGTTTTCCTGCCCTCAATGGGACTCCACTTCCCTCACTGGCATTTCCATAATGTGTCCAATTTCCAGTGAAAGTTCAGAGACTGCTCTAGATGCAAAGCCAGCACAGTATAGGGATACTGACATTAGTAACAAGATGCTCAGATCAAGAGACTTCCCAAACAAGATCTGGATCCTGAATAATAGGAGAATCTGAAGGCTTGATCTTCTTTAGCACAACAGTTTCAAAGCCTCCCCCTAGCTATTCCCTCTTATTCCTTCACCAGTTTGCCAGGTTTGAGGTAGAACAGGAAGAACGGCATCAGTTCTTCACACTTGCATAGTTTTGGACATTTGTATCCTGTGTGCAAAGCCTGAAGCAAAAGGCAGACACAGGCCTCATCAGATGAAAGGTGGTGTCCTTGTTGACAGTTGTTGCTAATGCAATAGAAAATTTTTTCTGATTTTTTTATCTATGACAAGTATGAATTAAATGGATAAATGTATTATTAGATGCCCTAATTAAGCACGATTAACACTCTTAGTTAAGGGGGTCACCTGAACATTTTGTACATTTCCAGGTGATTCTGGACTTTGGAATTCATACAACTGTCAGATTAGCTTCCATTTTTGTCATTGCTGTGTGACCTGGAAACAAGGAATCAGGTACTCACAACAACTAGATAGATACGGGCTATTAGTGGCTGATCACAGGCAAGAAAACTAAGGCTTAGGAGACATACGTAAAGGTTACAGGATAGCCAAGCTGGGTCTCTGGCCCAGTCCTTTGTCATAGCAGAGTCTAGTCTTAAAGTGCCCAAGAGAAGGTGAGCTTCAGGGTCACCCAGTGACTGATCCATGGTCAAGAGTTCAGTGATGGTGAGGAATTAAATGTGAGAAAAAAAAGAATTCAGTGATGGAATAGACATATTAAGATGAAAGTGGGGGTAATTCATGGAACGTCCTGCCATAGACAATGAATGAACTACAGACTGCTAAGGAAAGCTGAGATCAGGAAAAGTGGTCCTCCCCAGGGAAGAGCATACCAGCTGTTTAGCCATTATTAAAGGGTCAGTCCTGAATATATATATATATATATATATATATATATATATATATATATATGTGTGTGTGTGTATGTGTGTGTATGTATGTATATATGTGTATATATGTATGTATATACATACATATATATATATATGCAACACTAAATAGGCTGAGCAGTTTCTATTTATATATTTAGGGACATAGATATTGGGCAATAACAACTAAAGAAAAGCAGGCCATGATTTCAAGAGGGAGCAGGGGAACTGTACATGGGAGAAGTCAGGGAGGGAAGGGAGGCGAGGCGGGTAGGGAGTTTCAGATATAGAACTGGACCCAGAATATGGAAGCTTGTACACCTGTAGCAAATAGCTTTCCCATACCTGACTTTCCCTGACAACAGCTCTGGCTGCTGAAGTCTCAGGGAGCCCTGATCCCAGCAGGCAAAGAAAAATACCAAATTGTCTTTCTAACAATAGGTGTGGGGCCAAAGGCTGGTTAAATCCATTCCCTTTGATGCCTTGGTAATGGGCTCTGGTTCAATTTCTCTGATAGGACCAAAGTCTTTGAAGCTGCTTTGTGCTGAATTTAATGAGCCTGATTGTCATCTTCCAGAGGAGAGCAGGGAGCTTCTGTGCACTCGCTGGATGGAATCACTCATCGATCTTGGTGTCGCACCAGGCAAGCAGTCGGAGAACCAGAGCAGGATGTGAAATCAATCTGTCTATTTATAGAGCAGGCAGTGCCTTTGTCATGGTGATCTGACCAGAGTAGGGATGGCAACATCTGCAGCATATGACTCCCACAAATTAAAACCCATGTCCCGGAAGCATGGAAAAGGAAACTCATTTTTTTTCCAAAAATACCATATAACTGCAGACTTCCCTTCGGCCTGTTAGTCTCATCTCTATAATCTTCAATCCATTGCTTGCCTCTGCCCTCCGCTGTGCATGCCCTGCCCTCATTCCTCATCTTTTTTTTTTTTTTTTATTCGCTAAGCATTTATTTGCTCCGTTATGAGCTAGGCATTGTAAAAAGTGCCATGAAGAATTTAGAGACAGTGACATGAGGATTCTATCTTGATCCACTGGATTAATCAGCACAAAACTCAACATTAAAACACTCATTGTCTGACTATTTCCCCATTTCTTTCTTTATTTGTGACTTTGTAGTATTTGCTTGATTCAATCTCTAAGCCTCCTTGACTTGCTGGCAAAAGAAGCAATAGTATCTTTAGAGCACCTTGGGCACAAGTTTGAAATAGAGGAATGCCTTGGTGAATATTCCAGAACCAGTTTCACAGGGCTCAAGATCTATAAAATATTCACTATGCGTAACTCTCACTGTACTTGTGATACCGTTTGGTTCTGACATTTCCTCCCCAGAAGGCTCACGAGTTGTGGAGCTTCGTCCTCAGCTTGTGGCGTTGCTTCCCGAGGTTTGAAGCCCCTCATGAGGTATGACGTGACTGGAGGAAGGATGTCTTGCTCCCGACTGGCCTCTTCCTGTCTTTCTCTACCCTCCTATCTGCCAGCAGATCCAGTAACTTCTGCTAAACACCACAAGTGCTGGGACGCTGGGTTCGACCTTCTGAACCTGTGAGGCAAATTCTCGCCACTTCCGGTGTGCCGCGGACACTCTGGCCACAGCTGGGCAGATGTAACACAAACAGCATGGCGTGACACTGAGCCAATAGTTAAATGAACATGAACCTGCACATAACAACAGGAAGAGCCTAAGGTAATAAAGACGCACCTAAGACTTCTATAAACTTTGGTGAGCGATACAACACATGGTCATTCATTCTCCATACACAAAGCGCTGTGTAAAGCCGGGCGGCCTCCGTTTTGCCCTCCCCACTTCCTTCTTTCTCGACTCATAAATCCTCACACTGCCATCAGGGCACAAGATAAATATGAGGAAGTCATTCTGTCAAAATTGTATAATATACAGAAGGAAATGAAAAACCACAATAAATTGTAGCCATAAAGCAAACTAAGGAACTATTCTTCTTTAACTTACATTATTGAAAAAATAACTTCCTGTCTAAAACAGAAATTGCAGTGATATATTATACACAAACAAAGGTAAATTTACATAGTAATGCTGCAAAAAAATAGGGGAGGATGAATTAAACACAGTGTATTAATATTCCCATGTCAGGGGCTGGAGAGATGGCCCAGCCAGGGAAGAGTATGGTCTGCTCTTTCAGAGGACCCAAGATTGGTTTTCAGCACCTACATCAGGGGGTCCACAACTGCCTGTAGCTACAATTCCAAAGGACTCTAATGTCAGTCATCCTCTTCTGGACTCCATGGGGAATGTATTCATGTGTATACCCACCTGTCACCATATATATATATATATATATATATATATATATATATATATATGTAGATAGATAGATAGATAGATAGATAGATAGATAGATAGTGATATATATGTATATAATTTAAAGTTGATCTAAACTTTAAAAATAAAAATTATTATATCATGCATGGAGTGATACTGTTCCATTTAAAATCATATGGTAATGAGTTTAAGAGATTATATATATACATATATATGTATATATATAAAACAACATGTCATTCATTTAAAAACTAAAAATGAGATGTAAGAGTCAAGGCAAGCATGGAGACAAAATAGAATTTATAAAGATTTCAAAGGCACACAGAAAAAGTGAGATAAAGGAACAATAGAAAGAAACTAGTAACCTGTAGCAGGGTAATAGATTTACATTCACATTGAATGGAAATTGCAATCACATTGAGTGAAAATGGTCTAACTATCCAACTCTAAAGCTATACTAGATTGCTATGTTAATCTCGACCACACCCACCAGCACATACCCATTCATGGATATACAGTAAACAACTCCTAGCTGTTGCAATGCCTGGCCAGCTCTCCTTCAGGGTTGTGGCCTGTGTGAAGATCCTCTGAGCAGTGGTTGTGGCTGGGTAGCCCAGGGTACTCTAGTGGGAATGGGTTCCAGAGAGCCATCAGGGTGCATGGCCACCTAAGCAAGTCACCCCAAAGAATCCCAGCAGAGATCCAGAACCCCCAAGACACCAGCATCTTTGGTCAAGCAATTGTCTTATTCTAAATGTATCTTCACTTTAATAATTCATTTTGATAAGTGTTTAATTGGCTTAATAAGCCTCTCTTATACTCTGTAAGCACCATTTCCAAGAAAACTCGAACTGCTGTCTGGGACACTTAGAACTCACATGCTTACTTGGTGCAGCAACTGTAGCCTTATTCCCTATATCCCCTGCTTCTATTTGCCTGGCACACCATTAAAATCACCCTCAAACTAGTATCTCTTATTGGTTCTGAGCACATGTGAGAGAGGGCCATTGTAGATTAACAGGCTCTCATCATGTTAACAGTAAGGCTCGGAGAGCGATCTGACATGAGCACCAGAGGAGTTAGAGCTAGGAGCTGTAGTTTCTTTCAAATGGGTGTCTGCCACGGGTATGTCCAATAGCCACGAAGTGAAAAGCTCTACTCCAAGGTCTCTAATCTGTGGCTTGAGTGCAGGAGAGCTTTCCCTTGGGTGAGGGGACAGGGGAATGGCCCCTATGGCAAAAGCATGAAAGCTGCCTGACCCTCCTTGAAGACTATGGCAATAGGGAGAGCTGGCTCTGCACCTCACCAGGGCGTGGCTGGAGAGCTGGCCCTGTGCGGGACCATCAAAGGCAGCCTGGTTTCTGGTTGAGTTAGGTTTGAAACCCTGGTGACCCCGCAGGTGACCTCGCAGGGGATAACCCTGCAGGGAACAGTAGGCATTTTTTCCACACTCCTGGACTCCAGGCTCCTGACACGAGGTTGCAGCTCCCCATAGACCTGTAGCCATCAGACCTATGGCAATGCCCCAAGCCCCTCCACAGGTAGAAAACCTGACCACAGGTCACATAGCCTCAAGACAGATCTCCATTTTAATGAGGTATCCAAAGGCCTGGAGGCTTAGCCAATAAACTCCCCTTCCCAGACACTCCTTCCAGCAAAAGGTGTTTAACCCCAGGCCTGCCCTGAAAAAAATGGGGTACAGTTTACTCATCACCACTCTCCACCATGACAATAAATGCCTTGAAACCATGGACTCTTTTCATCGGGCTCCGTCGTGGGAAGCAATGGAACAGGCCTTCTTCTAAAGAGCCACCTCTAGTCTCCCACAGAAGGCTTCTCAGTGCTCCCAGTCCCCAAATCATCCAGCCAGAGCTCTCTCCTCTTTTCCTCTTTGGCCCTGGGCTAGATTCAGCCCCAGGTCCCCACTCCATTCTCAGCTCTTCCCTACAGTGGATCCAGTGGAGCCTGGGTGCCCAAGAGTCTGAGAATCTGATGGTTCCAGCCACTGCAGGCCTGGGCACCCCTGAGCTGGCTCCAGCAGTCCCCAGAGACCTCAGACTGCACTCCCTCACCCCTAGAGAGGGTCTCTCGGCTTCTCATAGCCCAACGCTGATGCCCTATGTGGGGTTTGGGTGGGGTTGGGGTAAGCACAGTCAAAATTTCCAGCCTCCCCAGTAGTCAGAGCGCTGAGCAAACACAGGCCACCCTTTCCTTTAACCCATAGCCCTGGTAGCATAAGCTTGGAGAATTGGCAGGCTGAGCAACTCAGCTACCACCCAAGGCCAGAAATAGGGCTTTGAGTTGGCCCACCCCAACATCTATCCCATCTATGAACTGCTGGAGTGCTTGCTGCAAGAACTCCATGACACAGGGCAACAATAGGATATCTTGGAGGGGTCCTAGTGAGGATCCAGTATTGATGATGTAGCAGAAGCAGAGGCCTCGAACCAGACAAATGACTTATTGCAAAGAACATTTGCAAGTACAGATGTTCAGACAAAATGGTATACTGTGGGACACACTGTGACACACTGTAGCTTTCACAATGAGATTTTTTTTATTGTTCTTGATTGTTTTATTTTGGGGGGAGGTTGCAAGGGCAGAGAACAAATATGGAGGGAGATGAGTGGGATTGGGGTGCATGATGTGAAATTCACAAAGAACCAATAAGTTTTAAAAAATAATCCTTACCCAAATACTAGTTTAGCTCACAACTGCCAAATTCTGTATATCAGAACAATCAAAGAAGCCAGCAAGATCAAGGAAGAGGCTCTACCTCTTGGTAGGAAAAATGTCAATGAATCTCTCTCTCTCTCTCTCTCTCTCTCTCTCTCTCTCTCTCTCTCTCTCTCTCTCTCTGTGTGTGTGTCTGTGTGTGTCTGTGTGTGTCTGTGTGTGTGCGTGCACATGCTTGTGTGTATGTGTGTATGTATGTGCTCGAGTAACTATTGTGTGCACATATGTGCACAGGTCAGTGGTAGACATCAAATTCTTGCCTCTATCACTCTGCACATTTTCCTTGGAGACAAGGTATCTCAATGAGCCCAGAGCTTATTGGTTTGGCTGGGTGGGCTGGCTAATGAGATCCTGCCAGAATCTACCTATTTCTGCTCCCTCGGCTTTGGGGTTAAAGGTATACACAACTGAATCCAGCTTTCACATGGGGATCCAAACCCAGGCCCTCGTGCCTGCAGGGTAGGCATTTGACCCTCTGAACCATCTTCTAAGCCTATTTTTGGCCATCTTTAATCCACTAAAAAGTATAATGTAATAAAAGACAACAAAAAATACTGTGTCCAGGATGATTCTGCTGTGTGCACAGGCAGCTCAGCAGAATTATACAAATAGAAGAACAGGCTCCTGCATCACAACTGCTCAAATATCTGCCATTCATACCGAATCAACATGCCTTGGGGATTCACCAGCATATTAGCGGAATGTTAGTTTAAAAATATTTGTACCACAAGATCCATTTGTTAGGCACACCAGTGATTAAGAATCCAGGCCATCATTAGTGGTGGTCAAGAGGCAGATGCTGAGCTACTTCTTACATGGAGAAACATCTTTGGAATTTATGTTCTGAAATTTCTCGTTTGCAATGAGGCAAGGGGTGGTCCCAAATTGATAGAATTAGTGTAACATTCTAGTTAATATCATCAACCACAGAGCCCTATCTGATTGTAATCTCGGCCAACGCTTTATGACTATATAACCATAAAGGAACTGTCTATCATGCTTTTCTTGGTCTCTCAAAGTCAGGTGCCTTTGAATGTTCACATGTGGAAAATGGTTTGGGGTATAAACCCATGGTGGAGTGTGCATTTAACATGCCTAAGCCCAGGCTTCTATTCCTAGCACCAAAACCAAACAAATGGGAAAAGCTCTAACCACACAGTCACACCAACTAAGAAAGCATCTGCATTAAAAGATGGTGTGGTGGTTTGAATAAAAATGCTTGGTCACCAGGGAGTGATACTATTTGAAAGTATTAGTGGGTGTGGCCTTGTTGAAGTGGGTGTGGCCTTGTTAGAGAAAGTGTATCACTCACTTGGGGTGGTCTTTGAAGTTTCAAAAGCCCGTGCCTTGCCCAGATTCTCCTTCTCTCTACTGCCTGAGGATCCGGATGTATAACTCTAAGCTACTTCTCCCTGCTGCCATGAGATCAGATATAGAACTCTCAGCTACCAAGTTGGGTAGGCATGCCACCATGTTCCTTGCTATGAGAATAATGGTTAAACCTCTGAAAATATAGGCAAACCCCAATTCCAACTGAAACTTTTTTTAAGAGATATTATGGTTATGGTGTCTCTTCATAGCAATGGAACACTGACTAAGACCAGTGGTTTGGCCCTATGGTGTGTATTATGTAAATGTTTGATAATTACATGTGCTTGATTAAACATACAGGCATACATGCCATAAGGAGAACTTTAGAAGGCATATTCATCAAAAGTTGGTGGGTAATAGGCAACACCCCTGTTTTGGTCTGTATGTGATTTTTCAGGGTTGGGGCTAGAACCCAAGGCCTCACCCACATGCAATGAACCCACTACCACAGATGGGCAAGCCCAGCCCTTGCACCTCTGTTTTAAGGTATGCATGCTTCCAAACTTTCCTGAGTCGCAAAAACAACTTAATCTCATTGCACCGTGGCACCTCATTGGCAAGACCTCATATTTGGAGTTGTTTATGAATAAAAATCGTTCTATTTTTGATATGGAAACCTCTTTGTTTCCTTCCGATAAGAACGATAAGAATGGTCTCTCCCCTCTGGCAGAGCGTGGTGACTGCAGAGATTGTAAGTGAGAAAGGGAACATCAGGGAAGCAATGCTGCTATGACAGGAATAACAGGGAGCACACACGAAACAGGGCACACTTCTGCATGTGAAGCCTTCACATATTGGCTCTGTCATTGCTTTTTAAATAACCAATAGGTCCAAATTCCTAAGGACTATTTAAATGCTTCAGGTGATGGACGCTAGGTTCTGGTGAATCCAGAGGAGAGAAAGAAGAAAGCAGAATGCCAGAGGGGAGAGCTGGAGACGGATAAGAAGAGTGAATAACTTAAGATTTGCCAGGTCTGAACAGATCACGGGAGTGTTCTGATGTTACCCTGTCTTTGCTTTGAAAGTCTGTTCCCACCACCGGCTTAGTCATCATTCTATCTGACTTGGATCTCCATTTGAACACTAAGGAATGGACTCTTCACTGCCCCACAATGCTGTGGCATCAGAACTGGCTTCAGTGTCAGGTGGGGTAGCAGTGGGAAACCTTTCTTTGTTGTTGGCTTGGGTTTCCTTCACGGTCACAATGATCTGAGCTAAGATGATAGGCAACACTTGTGACCCTGAACGTCAGAGGGTTCTCACAGTCGAAGCCATGCATACACTCTCTGTATCAGACACCTATTATAGATCACAGACACAATCAAGCCTGGATTGCTGGACCGGGTTCACCACACAGCCTCCCAAGCTCAAGTGTAATCACACAGGTTCCAGGCTAACCTCCACTGACCTCTCCACAGGGCCCAACCAGCCTGCCACAGCCCACAGGAATAAAGTTCCATTGATTGCCACGTATGAGCTAGAAGGCTTGGATCCGGACTTTTGCTGAAGGTCCAAACCCACACATCAAATTGCACGTAGTGAACATACCCATTTTGGCTGTCCACAGTGTCTCAAACTCAGAATTTCCAAACCTGGCCTCCATATCCCCACTTCCTTCCCATGAATGAGTCTTCTCTGATTTCAGCTGCTTCAGTCTACAGTCATGGATCCAGAAAAAGAACGAACAAGAGAAAGGTGTGTGTGTGTGTGGGGGGACTATTCTCAAATTGTTTTTAGATTATTTTCATCATCCAAAGCTTAATGCAGCAAGCTAAGAGTGTATCTGAAATCAGCTTTGAGCTGAGGGTCTCTCGACTCTATCTCTTTATCTGACTTCCAGGGCTTCTTTATCTTTCTTCAGCAATAGGTTTGCCTGTTCTGTCCATGGATGGATTACCCTAGGATGCTGACTCAGCCAGTTGTCCTCACAGTGACTCCATGGCACGACCTCCATCAAGGCAACTTTCAGCTAAGATGATGCCAATCCTGGTAAGGGAAAGTATCAGTATATACCAGCAATCACACTAACCAGCTTCCAAAAGACTCTGTTCAGAACCAAAACCATGGAGGTTTTGGAGAACATTTGAGATTTTGGATGAGGACATCATATTTTGAGTCCTATAAGACTTCCATGTATTTTACAAGTGAAGCTCCCTTCTACTCCGGTTTGGGAGAAGATGGCTAAAGACTCCATAAAAACACCCATATGTTTCTGGCCTGAGGATAACCATACTACCAGGGCTTCCTAATGCCTCTTCAGCAATAGGATTGCCTAATCTGTGCATAGATGGACTACCAGAAGTAGATGGAAGAGTCCTAGAAAGAAGAAACGCAGAGAAGAGACTCTGAGTGAAAATTCTGAAAAATGCTAGTGGACCCTAGGCTAATTCAAAGCTATTTCTTAAAGTAAATGCATTGGACTTGAGCTGCACTGACTACAGGTAAGATAAGACTACTGACCTTCTGAATTTATTCAAGAGAGATATTAGTCCAAATGAAAACATCTCCAGAAAACAACAAAAGAAACCCATGTAACAAATCTTTAATATCATTATATTAATTTTAGTTTGGGCTAAGATGATAATATACCCTTATAAAACCAACTTGAGGGAGAAATGATTTATTTTAGTTTATAATTGAAGGTAGTCCATCCTAACAGGGAAGTCACAATGGCAGGAACTTGAAGAAACTGGTTGTATTCCATTCATAACCAGCAACAAGAGAGCAATGAAGACATACAAGCTTGTAGTCATCTCACTTTCTCTGCTCTTATTCAGTTCAAAATTCCCTGCTTAAGAAATGGTGCCACCCACAGTGGGCACGTCTTCTGATCTTAATTAATGTAATCAAGATAATCTACCATAGACATACCCACAGGCCAAACTAATCTACACAGTGCCTAATCATGACTCTCTTCCTAGATGATTCTTGATTCTGTCAAGCTGACCATTACAATAATCGCACCCATCAAATAAAGAATTTACAAATACTCAAGATTATGACTTAATATTTCCTGACATAAGGACAAGAGGGCATGTGACGATTCTCAGGACATGCCAAGATTTCCATTCATACAATGACCGAAATGAATAGACAAGCATTTTAAATTACTGTAGATAAGCTCAATGGAATTAAAGAAAATAAGTTAATTCAGGAGAAAATATGCGACATTTCAGCAGAATTATGAAATATATGAAATAAATGAGAATAAAATCTTAGTTGTGGAAGACTTACTATATAAGTTTGTAAAATGGGATGAGTTTAGGGGACTGGTGATGTCATAATTGCCTAGCATGCATAAGGCCATGGATTTAATTCCTAGCACTATGGGAAATGGAGGTAAACTCTATAGCAAAATTGCAAAGGATAGTCAATGAACTTGAAGATAGATGAATAGAAAATGTCAAATCTGCACTGGAGAAAGTGGCAAACGACAGGAGGGGAGGGGGGCAAGGAGGAGAGGAGAATATGAGATAACAGGAGGGGAGGAGAGTGGAGGGGAGGGAAAGCATAGAAAGAACCATGGGGTAGACAGCATTGTTTCTAGTTCTCTGTATTTGAAGATACCAGCCTCTATCCAGCTCTCAATAAGCTCCACATGTCCCCATGTCTTCCTGAGTTTGTCTTGTACAATGCTTCTATCTTGTACCTGGATACTGTCATATAGGCATTGTCTTTCACTACCACTAATCTTGGTGTCCTGAGCAATTCTGGCTGATCCAGAGTTCCGTCTGAATGAAGAATGTTAGCCTAGATTCTATTTTCTTGTTCTACTGGAGGTTGTTTTGCAATCAAGGAATTCCCCCACATATCCTTTCCTATGTCTTTGTTGGATACATTAAACATCTGAATTGAAGAAGTAAAATTGCTAAATTCTGTCAAGAGATCATAGGACTGGCTAAATTTAGAACCACTGGGATTTTTGTCTAATTGAATCTCCTATATTGGTTCTAGCTATAAGTTGTCAAACTCCAAAGCCTTGGATACCTTTTCTTTGTAAATTATATTTAAGATAAATAATTTCTCATTAGACCTGGGAGGTTCTTAGTCAAAAGTCTTTATATCTTATCCTGGTGCCTTCTGGGAGTTTTAAGCAGCTGTGTGGAGTACTATTTTTGTCATTAACCTTGAAGTCACAGTGCGTTCTTCAGCTTTTACTGAAAACATGCTGTATGCATACCCCTTTTTGATCATTAAAAGAATGAACTTGATCATTTTTAACTTTCCCCCCATTCATGCCAAGAAACCTGGCAGAGAACCCATTAACCTTATAGACTCAGACCCTGAAAGGAAATGGGAACCATTATTATCCAGCGTTCCCAGTATCAAGGATTATTCTTTAGCCATTTCTA
This sequence comes from Apodemus agrarius, assembly GCA_964023405.1. Classification (NCBI taxonomy): domain Eukaryota; kingdom Metazoa; phylum Chordata; class Mammalia; order Rodentia; family Muridae; genus Apodemus; species Apodemus agrarius. The sequence continues at coordinate 102,266,371 of OZ030011.1, read as the reverse complement.
TGCTGGCAAGGTTTATGACTTCTCAGTGGGTCCATTTATCTATGTGCTAAGGTACAAAGGCCATCCCCAGGAATGAGAATTTCATCCAAGTATCTCAGGAAGCCAGATGCATGGGCATGATCACTGGGCATTCTGTCAGCTACAGAAGCACTGTCTCTTGGACAGACCTCAGGGTATGGCCAGACAGATGCGCCTGCAACTCATTTTCCTATTCAAGGCTTTGGATATCCTGAGTTAACAAAAATCACTTCAGGGATTATGATGGCTTATCTTGTTTGTCAACCTGACCATGTCTAGACTCAACTACAACACAAGCTCTGAACACTTCCCATAGGGATTTTCTTAATCAAATTATTTGATGCATGAAGACGTCCCTTTTGGTGATACCCAATATAAAAGGAGACTTTGCTTTTTGCCTACTTGCCATCATTCTCACCATGGGACTACCCAGACTGCATCCTACAAACCAATTTTTAAAAATCCCTTTTTAATACCTAGTCACTCTATCACTTCTATTACTTTAGTGAACACTGACTAGTACAGGGATGTTGTCAAGTTATGTCTAATAATTATGAGAGTATCAAGGACATAGTATTTATTTGCTAGATGGTCCAAGTGAACTTCACATGGTATTTCTCTCTCCAGAGCCCACAGATTACACTATCAAGTTGATACTCACTTTGTCTTTGCTTTCCTGTCTCTACAATTATTCACCAAGAACTATAATATATAGATGCAATATAGAGAGTTGAAGCATTATTTGAGGAAAGTTGTATATTCAGTGTGCATCTCTACCCTGTTCTGAACAATGTGTCCCTTTGCAATGTGACCCTTTGGTTTTCTTGTCTATCGGTAGAGATGATATATTTCCCTTTTTCTTGAGGTTAGTGTGTATATCACTTAGGATTATCCTTGTCATGAGATTGTCACTGTTTCATAGTACATCCTTAAGGGGAGGAGGAATAGATACTCTCAGTACTTAATATGTTATCATTACTGCTTTATTGAATTGAGAGACTAGATGAAAGAGGCAAAATGTTAAAAAAAAATAAAACCAATGTACAGCTGCAATTGGAGAGATGACTCAGTCTGTAAAGTTTTTACCTTATAAATATGAGGTACTTGGTCTCAGCTTTAGAAGCCCGGGCTTCATGGTAGGCACATATGATCTCAGCACTAGGGAGGCAGCAACAGGCATATCCTGGGATGCTAATTCACCCAACTACTTGGTGAATTCCATGACAGGGAAAAAATGTCAAAAAAAGGTGCATGACACCTGAAGAGGATCCTTAAAGTTGTCCTCTGGTCTCCACACACACATGTGAACACATGTACACATCTCACACATGCAATACTGAGAATCAGTGCTCCTATGGTATCACTGATTAGAAGCCCTGCCAGAAGGAAGGCTACTTATACAGTTTACATTTTTTATACTTAAATCATGTGTGCTGTAATATACTGATGATGCCCTCATTTTATCTGTTGACTCTTAAGTTACCTCAAGTGAAATCCAGCTACTCTAATTAAGCATATGGCTACTTTGCCTAAGGAAGATGCAAACACAATGACTTGTGAGGAATTTTGGGAGTAATGGCATCACTTAATGACCTAACACAATGACATAACTCTGTGATGTCACTCTGAACTAGTAACTTACCAGGAGGTGTGTAATAACTCCCAGGTCTTGCACTAGCATATGACTCATTAACACAATCTCCCAGCACATGGATGGCCTGAGCTATACTTTTCCTGTCCTCAGGAATGACCAGCATTGGGAAAACAAAGGACACATTGCAGTTGAACAAGGCAAAGAGAAACCAGGAGAGATTCGGGTGTTGATCTAGACTTCTAAAGCAATAAGGCTTGAATATGCAGACACACAGAAAGTATTTTCCTTCTTAATTCTGAAGGACATTCTAAAGCTCAAACTGGTAAGTTTTTACCATGACTAGTAAACTTGAACATGTGTCAAAAAGTGTAAGTACAAAGGAGCCAGTTGCCATCTTCATGAGACTCCTATTGGCTAAATGTGTGATTATTGAATATCATTTCACAAAACAATTAGGAAATGGATTATAAGATGCTGAGGGAAGATCCTATCATAGTGTTTGTGGGAAAGATCAGTAAAGAAAGAGAAAAACAGAATATTAACTCATTAGTTTGCTTAGTCAGCCCACAGAGAAATAGTGTCTATGATGTACATATGTACATACGTGTGTGTGTGTGTGTGTGTATGTGTGTGTGTATAAGTAAAGGACTTTATGATATGATATGGCATGGTATGTTGTGATATGATATGATATGATATGATATGATATGATATGATATGGTATGGTATGGTATGATATGATATGATGCAAACTGATTAGTTCTCACAAATTGTGTACTCAGGAAAACCATTGGAGATAGCTCAAAAGAAAGCCAGGAGCCAGTGCTATAGACTCCAGCACGGATGTGGGCAGCTCAGAGCCAAGAGCTCTGCGAACACAAACTAAAGCAAAGACCCTGTTTTGGCTCAAGCAGTCAGCTTCAATTCTTTCTCCCATGCCTCTGAGTTTTGTTCAAGCCATCAAGGAACAGGGTGATCCAAACTCACACTGCGAAGGGCTGGCAATCTATTTTATTTGGTCTACTGATTTACACATTCACATGTTAATGCCTTCCAGAAACAGTCTCACAGGCACAACTAAAAGGCTTAACTAGCTCCCTGGGCATCCCTTGACCCAGTCATGTTGACATTTCCAATTATGAATCATAAAAACACAGAGAAACAATAGTGAGGAAAAAAATGTATTTGGCAGCCAGCAGTTGAATCGTTGATTGAAACAAACATCTCTATCAATGAATGTTAAAATCACTGTAAAATAGCTGATAGAAATAGTGTAGTTACGACCTCCAAGTTTTATCCTATTAACTATTAATTAGAGCAAGGATATTGTATCTTTAGAATGTAGTCACCAAACAATCTCTAGTTAAAACAACAGTCTAGTATTGACAAAAACAAAACAAAACAAAAACTATAATGCATCTCATGTTATAATAAAATATGAACAACACTATTTACGTGTAATATCCTTCCTGTAGTGGTTTGAATAAAAGTGGCCCCCATCAGTCCCTATGGAATGATGCTACTAGGAGATGTGATCTTGTTGGAGAAGGTGTGGCCTTGTTGAAGGGAGTGTGTCTCACTATCTTCTTATTTCTTGCCAATCCAGATATAGAACTCCTACCTCTATCTCCAGCACCATGTCTGCCTGTGTGCCATCATGTTCCCTGCCATGATGATAATGGACGTAACCTCTGAAACTGTAAGCCAGCTCCAGCTAAATGTTTTCACTTATAGGAGTTGCTATAGCCATGTTCTCAATTCACATCAATAGAAAACCTAAGACATTTCCCAAATATGGTATAAAAAGTAGGTTTGGAAATCCACAAAAATCTATACAAAGTTACATGAAGTCTAAATATTCTAATTCCATTTAGAATACACTAATCTGTCTTTATCCACAGTTTTTAAAATTATCTATGATTAGCTGTGGTCTAAAAACAATCCACACATTTCAAATTGCAGGACATATCAAATAGAAGGATAACAATTGACACCTCCCTACTCGATCCTGCTGGGATATGAACCACCCTACAGCCAGTATACCTACCTTGTATATGCTACCCTTCTGTGTTACTTGCTAACTGTCTTGACTATCACACTGTCACAGTAGTTCAGTTTTTATGTTCAAATGACACTTACTTTTCTTAACACTGTCCTCAAAATTCAAGAGTAGTGATACAAGCAATTTTATTACAGTGTATTTTACAACCACAAACTTCTGCTATTAGTTATTATTGTTACTATGCCTAATTCATGAATTTAACTCTATTTTAGGTGTTTATGTGTAGCAGAAAAGGATATTTATAGTATTGGTTCTATTTGTGGAATCTTAGATTCATCCACTATGGTTAGGGCTGGGAACGGTGATGATATTTGAGACAGCAGAGACTAATAAATCAAATGCAGTGTACAGAATTTGATTGAAATTTTAATCAAGACATGCAATTGGAATGTTATCATGGTACACCTTACAACTTAAGATCATTTATTATTCAACTTTTATTTACTTATACATCAATCCCAAATGGTTTACTTCCTATGAACATCAGTGGTCTTCTTGTGGACAAATCAGTTGTCCTCACCATTTTTATGGCTCCTGCTCACATTATATGGATTACCAGCCTCCTTGATGTCTGGCATACACATGATCCTTTATTTGTAAATTGTGTCTTAAATCCTTTACACTTTCTTTAGTGTCTTCTCAAATGTTTCCCCATATCACCGAATTAAACTAGGTAAATCTGGTTCGTAGCCATTGGGCTAGCCCCATTTTTCCAAGTTTAGGCACCAGAAACACCTAATCAAACTAACATGGTCCATATCAGCTATTTCTTCTAAATTATTGACATTCAGGATCAAGGGTTTTTATAAAATAGCTTCTGTCTTGAGGGTTGAGTTAGATTGTTCTGCAGTTTGAAGAGGATTTGGTGTTTAGAGATGGCTGTGAGTTCTGTTTTAACAAAATTCAAAACCATGTCAAGCTAGTTCTGGAACCCATCAGTGAGTGGAACAGGAACGGCCTGGAGAGAAGGCCCAGGAAGTGAAACTGGAGGAGCCTGGAAAGAAATCTGTGTGCCAAGGAAGCATTCCCATAGCGGGGACAACAGGCTTGTCACAGAAATCTTGTCACCCAAGGCCACTCCAAGGCACATTGCTAACATTTCCAAAGTTTCTTAAAGCTGTGCATACAAAGATAAGTAGAAAAAGATGAGCTGAGAAAAGGGAATCTTTCCCTTTTAAGCAAACCTTAACCGAAATAAAACAAAACTATGACTTGCTGAGTTCAGTGATAAAATACTGTCTATTCCCAGTGATTTCCAATGAAATATTTCCAGACTAAACAAGGGCATGGACTAAAAGGTCAAGTTGAGAGTTCAGAAATTAAATTGTCTCAGCATAGAGTCAAAGCCACATTGGAGGATGATTTCAGAATACCAGGGAGATTTGAACAGGTGCTTCCTTCACAGAGTCTCAAGGAGTCTTCAGATCCCTACATTTTTTTCTATTTTCATGCTTCAAAAAATGATCTGACTAAAGCTTCTATGACCTATAAGAGCATGGTGCCCAGGAAGCCTCTGTCAAAAGCTGTCACACTCAGAGAAGAGCTTTTCACATCTCCATCTGCATGTGACCTCTGCTGAGGCAGGGTATTGAAAAATCCACACATCAGAATGCTGCAAGACTTCCAATAATAGAGCTGCATCAGAGCTGAAAGGGATAGAGATTGGCTGCAAAAGAAAAAAAATGCCTGGTGCTAATAGTGACTGTGGGGCCAGAAAACTTTCTGTTATCAGGGCACAGAGGTGCAGCTTCATTTGGTCTGCTGGGTCTTTCACAGTTAGAGCCCTGAGCCACCATGGGATCAATACATGTCCACTGTACACAAATTGAATAACAAAGGGCCCACACGCAGGTAAACTCAGTGATCCAGTCCTCCCAATCTATGTGTTAGAATGCAAGTGAATGAGCCTGTAGATGATCCCAGGCCCCTGGGCTTTCAGTGATTCCCAATTTTCTCCAATGTAACTCTCAGAAACAGAGCTGAGAGGGGTCAGTGTGCTGTTGCATATTACAGCAATTCATCTTTCAACTGGGGGATTTAGAATCACCCAGGACTTTACCCCCACACTTTAGCCAGTGGTTGGAGGACACTTCCATATCAGTGGAAGTGAGGTCTGAAGACCTGCCCTGAATGTGAGAAGCGGCATTTCTTGCACCTCTGACAGACTGAATAAAAAGGAGGAATGCACCAGCATTCATCTCTCCTGACTGACTGAAATGCGGCCAGCTACCTTATTTTTAGAGTGTGTCTTCAACTGCAATTAACAAAGACATTCCTACACAAGCACACCAAGGGTTTAAACAATCCCCTAATAGGTATTTCTGGAAATTTGTATTCTAGGTGACTCTAAACCTTGTCAAGTGAACAATCCACATTGTCACAGACTCATCTGCCTTCAGAAATGAAATATTTCTTGGCTATTTTGAAAATAACTTTTCTGTGCTTTGGACGTGCATGCGCAGAACTGTTTAATGGTGACAGGCGTGTGTGGGCCAGCGTCACTCGAATCTGCTTTCCTCGTGCTCCGGGGACATGATCATTCTTGGGATTGCTGACGGCCGCTCTCATCATGGCAACGGGAATCACAACTAGTAATCAGAAGGGAGTTGGACAGGCCCTCAAATAGACGGCCTGCGGGTTTAATTTGGGAACTGAGCTAATCGTAGGCAGGGTGGAGTTCCCTGGAAGGGTTAGGAGCCCGTTGCTGGAGGCATTCTGCCTTGGAAATGGAGTGACCATGCCCCATGTAGGCATTTTTGCAGCTCACGCGGTTTGTGTTTTACGGGCTCTTATATCACCCACTTTTTGGAATAAATTCAGAGCAGCTTTTAAATGCCCAGAAATCTTTCTAGAACAGTCTTTCTGGATCAGTTTTAAACAAGTCATGTGTTCCCGAATCCAAAGGTCACTGGTGGCACCGTCCATTATGTAAGTCCAGTTTGGCTACTTTGGCTCCTGCAGCCAACACAGACATGCAATGTCCTTGAGTTTAAAATCCAAGAGTGATGAGAGCATTAACGATGCCCAGTGGAGAGAATGTTCAGTCTGCCCATTCCTCTACTTATCTCTGACTTTCTTTTATTAGCATTCCTTTGGCTTTTAAAATGTAGGGGCTGGAAAGATGGCTCAGCCATTAAGAGTGCCGGATGTTCATTGAAGACAAGCATTCAGTTCCCAGCATCTACATCAAGGAGTCCACAACTGCATGTAACTCCAGCTCCAGGGGTTCCCAACTCCCTCTTCTGGCCTCCATAGACAACATCACTCATGCATACAAAACCACACACACACACACACACACACACACTTACAAAATATTTTAAATGTATTACCAATGTATGTATTTATTCATTGCAAAGATTTATAAGGATAACATTTGTTAAGTATTTAAGCAAATGCTTGCATAATAGCCAGAAATTGGAAGGAGCCCAAATATCCCTCAAAGGAGGAATGGATACAGAAAATGTGGTATATTTATACAATGGAATACTACTCAGCAATTAAAAATAATGAATTCATGCAATTTGTAGGTAAATGGTTAGACCTGGAAAATATCATCCTGAGTGAGCTAACCCAATCACAAAAGAATGCACATGAAATGCAATCACTGATAAGTGGATATTAATGAGCCCAGAAGCACTAAATACTCAAGACACAAATAGCAAGTCAAATGATTCCCAAGAAGAAGAAAGGAGAGGACCCTGGGCCTGTAAAGATTGCATCCAGTTTAGTAAAGAAACCGAGGGGGGAGGGGGAATGATTGGGGAATAGTTGGGGGGGAGAAGAACTATGGAAACTATGGTGGGTGGGAACTGGGAAAGGGGAAAGCCTTTGAAATGTAAACATAGAATATAGAAAATAAAAATAACTAAAAAAAAAAAACAGAAATGAAAATTGAAAAAAAAAAGGCATGTGTGTACACACACATTCACAAGCTGAATAATAGCTCTATCCTGGTTTATGTACAACACATGTTCATTGTAAGTAAGCAGATATTAGCATTCATGACGACAGAACAACGAGGTAAACAAGAGAGAGCTGTCACATCTCTTAGATGCTCTCAGGTGTAAGGGAGGTTAGATGTTTGGAAACAAGGGCTGAAAAAGTAGCAAGAGTGGGAATTGTGTTCTGTGTAAACCATGTATCCAGCAGCACAGAGTCAGAGATTTGGAGTGAAGGTTGAAAGCACCTAGGCCCAATGTCCTGAGAGCTTTTCCTGTCTATTCTGGTTGTTCACTGTACAAACGTAGAGTGTGACAGGCAGAGAAAGTCCCTCCACATTAAAGGTGCATAAATCCTGCGACATCTGAAAAGCATCTGATTCATATCAATGAGTAAACAATAATCAGAACTGAAGCTTTTCAGAATAAAACATCCAGGAGTACGTTACATAGGAAGTGAGGCTAAAGGTGGCTCTTTTCCATTCGCACCCACTCATGTTGTGTTGGTTGAAATACCAAAACTACTTGTGAGTGGAGTGTCCTCTGGGAAAAAAAACAATCTGAACAAGTCCCTATTTCTCTCCTTTTTCTACACACTATGGTACATGGTCACGGAGAACACATTTCTACATGATTCTCATTTCATTAGTGCTCAAGGAAGCAAGGGCAGGGAGAGAGGGAAGAGAGAGAGAATGCACAGGAGAAAGGGAGGACTCCATCTTATGAGGTCTTCATCTATTTCTTTCTTCAAGGACTTGAAGTTCCTGTCATACAGATCTTTCACTTGTTTGGTTAGAGTCACACCAAGATACTTTATATTGTTTGTGACTATTGTGAAAGGTATTATTTCACTAACTTCTTTCTCAGCCTGCTTATCCTTTGAGTACAGGAAGGCTACTGATTTGCTTGAGTTGATTTTATAACCAGCCACTTTGCTGAAGTTGTTTATCAGCTGTAGAAGTTCTCTGGTGGAGTTTTTTGGGTTGCTTAAGTATACTATCATGTCATCCGCAAATAGTGATAGTTTGACTTCTTCCTTTCCAATTTGTATCCCTTTGACTTCCTTATGTTGTCTAATTACTCTTGCTAGAATTTCAAGTACTATATTGAAAAGATATGGAGAGAGAGGGCAGCCTTGTCTCTTGGATTGGCAGGATCAATATAGTAAAAATGGCCATCTTGCCAAAAGCAGTCTACAGATTCAATGCAATCCCCATCAAAATCCCAAATCAGTTCTTCATAGATCTAGAATGAGCAATTCTCAAATTCATTTGGAGTAACAAAAAACCCAGGATAGCTAAAACTATTCTCAACAATAAAAGGACTTCTGGGGGAATCAATATCCCTGACCTCAAGCAGTACTACAGAACAATTGTGTTAAAAAGTGCATAGTATTGGTACAGCGACAGACTAGTAGATCAATGGAATAGAATTGAAGACCCAGAAATGAAACCAAAGAGTTATGGTCACTTCATCTTTGATAAAGGAGCTACAACCATCCAGTGGGAAAAAAAAGATAGCCTTTTCAACAAATGGTGCTGGTTCAACTGGAAGTCAGCATGCAGGAGTATGCAAATCGATCCATTCTTATCTCCTTGTACTAAGATCAACTCCAAGTGGATAAAGGACCTCCACATAAAACCAGACACACTGAAACTAATAGAAAAGAAACTGGGGAAAACCCTTGAGGATATGGGCACAGGGGGAAATTTCCTGAACAGAACACCAATAGCTTATGCTCTAAGATCAAGAATTGACAAATGGGACCTCATAAAATTACAAAGTTTCTGTAAGGCCAAAGACACTCTCTGTAGGACAAAATGGCAACCAACAAATTGGGAAAAGATCTTCACCAACCCCATATCAGACAAAGGGCTAATATCCAATATATACAAAGAACTCAAGAAGTTAGACCCCAAAGAACCCCAGGCTGGCCTTGAACTCGTGATCCTCCTGCCTCTGCCTCCTTTAGCAAATCCTACTGGCTTTTGCCACCACAATTGGCAGACCCTAACTGGTAGACCCCAAAGAACCAATTAACCCTATTAAAAAATGGGATACAGAGCTAATCAAAGAATTTTCACCAGAAGAAATTCAGATGGCTGAAAAACACCTTAAGAGATGTTCAACATCATTAGTCATCAGGGAAATGCAAATCAAAACAACCCTGAGATTCCACCTCACACCAGTCAGAATGGCTAAGATTAAAAACTCAAGAGACAACAGGTGCTGGCGAGGATGTGGAGAAAGAGGAACACTCCTCCACTGTTGATGGGATTGCAAGATGGTAAAACTGCTTTGGAAATCAGTTTGGTGGCTCCTCAGAAAATTGGGCATGACACTTCCAGAGGACCCTGTCATACCACTCCTGGACATATACCCAGAGAATTCCCCTGCATGCAATAAAGACACATGCTCCACTATGTTCATAGCAGCCTTATTTATAATAACCAGAAGCTGGAAAGAGCCCAAGTGTCCCTCAAAGCAGGCATAGATACAGAAAATGTGGTATATTTATACAATGGAATACTACTCAGCAATTAAAAATAATGAATTCATGCAATTTGTAGGCAAATGGTTGGATCTGGAAAATATCATCCTAAGTGAGCTAACCCAATCACAAAAGAATACACCTGAAATGCAATCACTGTTAAGTGGATATTAATGAGCCCAGAAGCTCTGAATACTCAAAGTACAATTAGCAAATCAAATGATTCCCAAGAAGAATGAAGGAGAGGACCCTAGTCCTGAAAAGACTGGATCCAGTTTTATAGGAGAATATCAGAACAGAGAAAATGGGGGGGGTGGTTGGGGAATGGGCAGAGGGAAGAGGAGTTATGGGACATATGGTGAGGGGTAACTGGGAAAGGGGAAAGCCTTTGGAATGTAAACAAAGAATATAGAAAATAAAAAAAAATATTAAAAAAAAACAGAGGACATTCCTTCTGCTTCAGTTATTGGGAACACAGGCCTTCTGGTTAGGGAGCGCAGTCATCTGACCCGCTCTGGGCAGTGTGCAAGGTGAGAAAGTAGCTTGCAGCTTCGGAACTTTGGACCCTGGATCCACCAAATAAAGCTACTCATCCACCACTGCATCATTCTGGGAGCTTATAGAATCAAAGCAACCGGAATTCTGGGCCCACATTGCCGCTCACTGGATGACAGATCTCAATAAATCAATGTCATTTTCTTATTGTCATCTTTATAAAAGCTCAGATATGTCTCTTTTTTCTTGGCAGAATAATTGCAAAATTCAGAAATGATGGATACTTTAGAAAGTACAAAGACAGATAAAATGTGGGTAAGTATTCATTTTAAACTTCACACACACACACACACACACACACACACACATACCACATTTCTATATTCTTATGTATTGTGCATAACTAATATTTGATTCAAAATATTAACTGCTTTTACCATAAACTGAGGCGGGACCAAACAGCATTTTCTGCCAAGCTCCATCTAACCTTTCATTTGCTTGTTACCTGGGACTTCGGTGACAGATTATCACAAATTTGGCAAATTAAAATATCAGAGGGCAGGCTGGAGAGATGGCTCAGTGGTTAAAAGCACTTACTACTCTTGCAGAGGGTTCAGTCCCTAGCACCTACATGGCAACTCACAACTTTCTATAACTCCAATGCTAGAGAAATTGACAGCCTCTTCTGGCCTCTGTATGTGGCAGACATGTACATGATACACATAAATACATATAGGTAAACTAGTCACGCCCATGAAATAAAATATATATTTAAAAAGAGAGGCACAGGCCAGTGGGAGCTCAGGCTTCGACAAAAGTCTGGATTGGGCCTGGGCCTCTACTAGACCATGTTAAGGATTTCTGTCCCAGCTTAGGGAAATAAATGTTAGCTCTAAGTGAATAGAGCTTCAATTTGAAAACCATTATTGGGTCTCGGTTGTTGAATGTGTCTTTATTTCAGGTTTACTCCAGAGACATCAGGCTGTGGTTCTGTTCCTAGACTGATCAGGGCTAAGCAGCCCCGCCCCAAGACTCAATCAGTGATAGCATTATAACTAAGACTGGATTCCCAGGGCAAGAGAGATTTAGACCAAGAGATGAGTTGAAAGCTCTGGTTACATTTCTCAAACAGTAGTCTCTAAAGCCCTTGAAATCTCAGAATTTGGTTCGTTCATGAAAGCTGTAAACCCCACACCAAACATATTCTTTACAAGTCATTCCTTATTTAACCAGGATAAAACTGGCTCTGCAAGCAACACAAGACACAGATGAAGCCACACCCTAGTTCAGCTTCTCAAAATGCAGAGCAAGTACTGTTTGTTATCATTTGCCAGAACACAGGGTGAGCATGAATTTTTATTTATTTTTTTTTGGGGGGGTTCTTATGTAGTTTTTGTTTTATTTTGCTTTCTTTTTTTTCTTTTTTTTTTATTTTCTATATTCTATGTTTACATTCCAAAGGCTTTCCCCTTTCCCAGTTCCCACCCACCATAGTTCCCATAGTTCCTCTCCCACCCAACTATTCCCCAATCATTCCCCCTCCCCCCTCAGTTTCTTTACTAAACTGGATGCAATCTTTACATGCCCAGGGTCCTCTCCTTTCTTCTTCTTGGGAATTATTTGACTTGCTATTTGTGTCTTGAGTATTTAGGGCTTCTGGGCTCATTAATATCCACTTATCAGTGATTGCATTTTATGTGCATTCTTTTGTGATTGGGTTAGCTCACTCAGGATGATATTTTCCAGGTCTAACCATTTACCTACAAATTGCATGAATTAATTATTTTTAATTGCTGAGTAGTATTCCATTGTATAAATATACCACATTTTCTGTATCCATTCCCCTTTGAGGGATATTTGGGCTCCTTCCAATTTCTGGCTATTATAAACAAGGCTGCTATAAACATAGTGGAGCATGTGTCTTTATTGCATGCAGAGGAATCCTCTGGGTATATGCCCAGGAGTGGTATGCCAGGGTCCTCTGGAAGTGACATGCCCAATTTTCTGAGGAACCGCCAAACTGATTTCCAGAGCGGTTTTACCATTTTGCAATCCCACCAACAGTGGAGGAGTGTTCCTCTTTCTCCACATCCTCGCCAGCACTTGTTGTCTCTTGAGTTTTTAATCTTAGCCATCTTGACTGGTGTGAGGTGGAATCTCAGGGTTGTTTTGATTTGCATTTCCCTGATGACTAACGATGTTGAACATCCTTTAAGGTGTTTCTCGGCCATCCGAATTTCTTCTGGTGAAAATTCTTTGTTTAGCTCTGTGCCCCATTTTTTGATAGGGTTATTTGGTTCTTTGCAGTCTAACTTCTTGAGTTCTTTAAGTCCTTGAAGAAAGAAATCGAAGAAGACCTCAGAAGGAAAAATATTTCTTGCTCCTGGATTGGCAGGATCAATATAGTAAAAATGGCCATCTTGCCAAAAGCAATCTACAGATTCAATGCAATCCCCATCAAAATCCCAACTCAATTCTTCATAGATCTAGAAAGAGCAATTCTCAAATTCATCTGGAGCAACAAAAAACCCAGGATAACTAAAACTATTCTCAACAATAAAAGGACTTCTGGGGGAATCAATATCCCTGACCTCAAGCAGTACTACAGAGCAATTGTGTTAAAAACTGCATGGTATTGGTATAGCAACAGGCAAGCAGATCAATGGAACAGGATTGAAGACCCAGAAATTAACCCACAGACTTATGGTCACTTGATCTTTGATAAAGGAGCCACAACCATCCGATGGAATAAAGATAGCCTTTTCAACAAATGGTGCTGGTTCAACTGGAGGTCAACATGCAGAAGAATGCGAATTGACCCACTCTTATCTCTTTGCACTAAGATCAACTCCAAGTGGATCAAGGACCTCCACATAAAACCAGACACACTGAAACTATTAGAAAAGAAACTTGGGAAGACCCTGGAGGACTTGGGCACAGGGGAAAAGTTCCTGAACAGAACACCAATAGCTTACGCACTAAGATCAAGAATCGACAAATGGGACCTCATAAAATTACAAAGTTTCTGCAAAGCAAAGGACACTGTCAGAAGGACAAAACGGCAACCAACAAAGTGGGAAAAGATCTTCACCAACCCCACATCCAAGCATGAATTTGTATTAACGCTACCTTTTTCAAAAGAAGGTAAGTCATGGGCTCCCAGATTCCTCCATACAAGAGCTTAAGTCTTCAAAGTCTTCAAAGTTGTGGTAAATGCCCTCTGTCTTCATGTTCAGAATGCTGTCCACATAATACTGGGGACATGGGATCCTCCAGAAGTCAAGGTGGTACTTTCAGGAAACACCAGAATGAAGAATTGAGTCAGAACTACTGAAACTCCAACTGAAAGCCAGTCGCTCTTGGGACTTTCTGCTGAGTTCATTGAAAAGCCCCCTGCAATGGAGCTGGACTGGTCTTAGGACTGTTTTGTGCAAGGTCATTCTTGATTAAAGCTCATTAAGAGGTGGTGCGGTAATCACTATGAAAAATTCTTTTTTGTAGAAAAAAATATACCACTCTCCTCGAATGCACATTTAAACGAAATTGGAAAAATCTAGGCTGTTACATGCAAACACTTTTAATTAGAGCATATTCACGAAATGGTGATAGTGCAGGAATTTATAGAGGCTTTTAGTGCTGCTCGGGGAAATAGTGCAGTGTGGTCAGAAGTATTTCTGACTCATGGTCAAAGGACACCAAATTTAGTTACATGTTGTTATATAAAGAGTATTGGACCAAACAATAAAATCCTAAGAAACCAGACTGGGTGTCTGACATCACCACTCACTGTCTAATTAGATCTTTTGTCACAGGGAGTCAAGCTCCTTCATCTAGGAAACTGAAGGCTTGAGGCGAAAGCCTACATGGAGGTCACTTCACATCTGAAATGATGTTATTCACTCTATTCATTATTTTTAGTTTAGTCATTACCATGTGGGTCATAAAATTCATTCTCATTTTTAGAATATCTGATTGGAATTATTATTTTAACCTCTTCATGAAACACAGTCCCAGTGTTTGAGTCCAGGGCTCACTCAGAGAGAGATAAACAGAAGAGTTCTCCCTCTGTCTTCTAGTACTGTAAAACCTTCACCACAGAAGAAGATTGCTTCCTCTAATGTATGTTGTCTCCCTTAGAACAATGTGCCAAAACGTGGGGTGCCTTCAAGTCTACACTGAGAGTGAGCTCACTCTACCACAAGCAGGAAGGGAGCCTCTGCCAGGGTACACTGCCCAGTTGCTAGCCAATCCCCCTTCTGAAGAACAGAGACTTTCAGATAAGTCGAACAAATTTCTTAGCAGTCCTTCCACAGCCTCCCTGACGTTACAATGGACAGTGCGGACAAACTAGCACACAGCCTCAGAGGCGGTCATTTGTCTGTCACCCTTCTGGCTCCTAGAACACAGACGAGTGAAAGACAAGCCCAGGATGCCCTCCTCGCTTTCTGTAAAAAAGGTCGGAATCCCTTTGGTAACTTGCTTTCCACATGTCCCACAACTTTCCAAACACATTCTTCATTCTTGATGACACTGAACCACTATTTTTATACTCGAATAAGTGAAATAGTTCTGAGAGTATCCAAAACTCACAGACCATTTTCCATCTTAATAATAATATAAAAAAAACCTGAGTCCATACACTTAGGACTAAAAGAGTGAAACACTAGCTTTGATGGATGGATGTGTCAGTTTGCCAGAATACAATGGACTAGAGAGTAGAGTACTTCCTTTTGCGCTGATGATGTGAGACTCTTCCGTGGAAGCATCTTTGTATGGAGGCTGAGGAATAGAAACAGCTCCTCCGTTAAAAGAAAAGTGACATTTTTATTATCTAAAATGCAGCCAGAATAATAAGATATAAATGGGGCATGGCAAGCAAATGCAGTGCTTTCACTCCAGCCTACAAAATAATTCTACATTTGAAAGGCATTGCCCTCATCAAGGATGGCACTGCCCTAAAATTCATGCTCATAGAATATTAAAATGCATTAAGTTCAATTTTTCAAAAAGCCTTTGTTTATTGATCCGATGATTACATTATATACATTTGAACTGCCAAATGTATATAAATAAACAGGAAGGAACTGATGTGTTATTCATCACTAAATCCAGAGGACTTCATTGTTAATGCATAATATAGCTGAAAAAAATAACTTGTGAGAATTATGAATGTCAATATCTACCTGTTAAACATACCCATTCCCTGAGAGGTCTTCCATCATCAATGAAGCATCGTGCATAAAAGTCTTCAGTACTGACCTTGAAGGTAAGTTCCAATCCATTGAATATTTCTCTATGCACAACATGATAGCAGATTAAATAAAGACTAGGAATGAGGGGTGGGGGCTCTTTGAACTACAGCTATTCCGCATGCAAACTATGCCACTGAGGAATGCAATCCGTACATTAAGATGGTCTTCCTGCAGCACTTCTTCGTACGTTGCTACTGATGAACTCTGTGGTCACAATTCAAATGTTAAATCTCTCCAGGACCATTTTCTCACTATTAAAATGAAGCTAACAACAGCAGCC
Organism: Apodemus agrarius; assembly: GCA_964023405.1. NCBI lineage: Eukaryota > Metazoa > Chordata > Mammalia > Rodentia > Muridae > Apodemus > Apodemus agrarius. The sequence goes on along the minus strand of OZ030011.1, from coordinate 102,250,238 downwards.
ACTTCCTAAGGTCATATAAGTATGAATGCAGTAAACACGAAGAAAACACCTGGTGCCTGTTGACATGCTTATCATTGGTATCATTTACAATATTAGCCATAGATGAATTGATGGTTAAATCACCACTCCTTGATAGCTTCTTTGTCTTAAGGAAGGTACCAACTGGGCCTTTGTTTGCTTGAGTGCAAAACCTTTTGTTTCAAAGCATTGAAACCTTTGTATTTGGGGTTTAGAGCTGATACACAACAAAATGAAGGTCAGCACCCTGAGGCCCAAATCCAACAGCTCTGAGTGACACTCCTGCTCAGTAGCAGCTTAACTTCTTGAAGTTTAAACTCAAAGGTAGGACAGGATGCCCATCACTGCCGACAGGATTAGTCTGTTGGCAAAGATACAGACGGATGGTATCACCATCGCATGATGACTTTGTCTTATTCCTGTGATCATCAGATCACTAAAATGACCCATATGTTTGTGATTTCCTGAGTTTCTTTTATGCCAGACTCGAATTTCACTTGCATAAAAGACTTGAGACCTGTACGGTCTTATGAGGAATCTGAAGATGATTAAACATCTCCAGGATGGGTGCTAAGGACGCCTATACATATCACCCTATGGCACAGCATGCATCTGAGCACCTGTGAATGGAACAGACTGCATTTGAGTGCTTGTAAACTTCACATATGCAGGGTCTTGGAGCAAATCCTCCATAGTTAATGCAGGATGGCTGCATACTTGACCCATTTACACAACTTCCTGTAAATATAGCTATCCCTGTGCTGCCTTCCAGATACATATCTTACATGTCCCAGTTTGAAATGCAGTTCCCCTGGAATCTGGTTGACAATACTGTCCATTAAAGTAATAGCAACATGCTTAAAAGCATCAAATGTAGCATGCTGAGGGATTAATTTGGAAAGAAATGTGCAAGGCGTCAATACCAAGACAATGAATCTTACTGGAAGAACTTTACAATGCATAAATAAGCCTAGAGATGCAGCCTAGTCAGAGATCAGAAGACTAAAAAAAAAAAAAAAATGATAAAAAAAAGTCTTTGGAGGTAGAAAGATGATTCAATGGGTAAGAGCACATACTGCTTTCCAGAGGACCTGAGTTGAGTCACCAGCCCAATATTAGGCAACTCACAACTGCTTGAAATTCCGCTCCATGATCTGATGCCCTCTGCTGGCCTCTACAGGCACCTGCACCTTGTTGAACACATGAACTATTCCTAATTTAAAAGTCCTAAATACTCAAGGCACAATTAGCAAGTCAAATGATCCCCAAGAAGAAGAAAGGAGAGGACCCTGGGCAGGAAAAGATTGGATCCAGTTTTGTAGATCCAGAACAGAGAAATGGTGGTGGTGGGGGTGATTGGGGAATAGTTGTGGGGGGGAGGACTTATGGTGGGGGAGAACTGGGAAAGGGGAAAGCCTTTGGAATGTAAACAAAGAATATAGAAAATAAAATTTAAAAAAATTAAAATATCCTAAAAAAATCTACAAACACATAAACAAGTGAACTGAAAATCATTATGAAGCAGAAAATAATAAAGATCACTTCAGAAATTTAAAAACAAAAATTAAATCTTAAAAAAAAAGATAAAGAATTTGAACCGATGCAATAATTATCACAATTTTCAACCAGTAAAACCTTGATGATCTCATTCTTTAATTCTTGAGAAAAAGCAAAGGCTTTAGATTAGGCAAATAAGCAAAAGAGAAGACTCTGTTTGGATTACCAGTATACTCGATTTCCAAGCTTACAAACTGCAGTGTGGGATGGAGATGAATAATGAGCTCCACAGATAAGAACAGAGAGTCTAGACAGACTCACACAAATATGGACAACTGAGCTAGGAAAACCAGTAAATAAAGAATAGCCTTTTCCACTGAAGACTGATTGACAGTTACATATTCACATTTAGAAAAGGAGCTACAGTGTGCACCCATATCACATTTAAAAAGAATTTCAAAATGTCAGCCAGATCAAGATTTGTTTTAAAGCCTGTAAAACTTTTAGAACAAAACGGGAACTATATTTTTTACCTAACATTAGGCAAAATGTCTTAGATATGACACTCAAAGCAAGCTCCTTGTGTTAGTTAATTTTATCACTAGTCTAATGAAACACTAGACAACATCAGTTTAAGGAAGGGAGAAACTGGAGGTGGTTGGAGTTAACTGGAACAATCTTTCATGGTAGAGAAGGTGTAAGACTGGAGGGATGTGAGACAGCTGGTCATTTTGCAGCTGTGGTCAGGAAGCAGAGAAAGAAATGCTGCTTAGCTAACTTCCTCCTCATTAATCTTCCCGGGACTCCCAGCTGTGAGTGGTGTGCTCACACACAGGTTGGGTCTTCTCTCCTTCTCTTTCCTTTCCTGAAACACTCTCACAGACACACTCACAGCTGTATCTCCTAGGTGACTTCAAATCCAGTCAAGTTGACAGTGATGATTTGTGGTCACAATCACTAAAAGTGATGAACTCTGCTTCAGAATATCTGCTCTGTGAAAGACTGTCAGGAAACAAACAAGCCGTAGACTGAAACAAACTATTTTTAAAGTATGTGTCAGTTACACTCGTGAATCCAAAATACATGTTCTAGAACACCTGTGGGTCAAAAATAAGAAATCTAATGATTCAGTTTTAAAATAATATCAAACATTGGAATAGACACTACCAAGGAAATTATACAAGTATCAAACAAGCACATGAAATTATGCTTAGTGTAACTACTTACCATTAGGCAGATGGATTTAAGACCACAATGGGAAACCATTTTGTATCTCTAAATACTGCTAAGACTTACAAACCAGCTCACATTAAGTGTTGAAGCTATAGAGAGGGTGGAATCTCCAATACTGGTGGAAAGTAAGATGGAAATCAAGGTGGACTTTGTGACTTTTGTTTTGTTTTTAAAGCTTACCACATATCATTATCATATGACCCAACTGTGTTTTCTTGCCTATAAAAGTTTTTTTTTCTGGGGGGGGGTGTGGAAGGGGGATAATCCTCCTTAGGTCACTTGGCCGCTCTTGGCTCTTGGCCATAGCCACAGTAGCAGCGCCTTCCTGGATCATGGTGGAGGTGTGGGCATTTCATTTGCTCTCAGCAGGATCAGCGACCACTTCCCCTCGGGAGGATGAGATATTTTTCAGAGGAGAAAAAGAGGGTAGCAGAGCAGATGGAGTTAAACTTGCAGGAAAGATTTATCATTGCTTGGGCTTTTGTAATATGGAAGTCCAGCAGTGAAGAACCAGGGTTCAATGACCATGACCTAAGACAGCAGAAACACCGTGCTCCTCCCTTTAAGAGGTCGTGGCCTTTAGTAGGAGGAGATACTGATTTTATACAAAAGCTTGGGCATCAGAGATACACACCCCTGAGCTTGTAGCTAGGCTCCAACGCTTATTACCCATGCATCCTCTGGCATGTGAGGTATCTCTGTTTCTTCTATGTCTTTCTATTAAAGATGCCTGGTGCCTTCTATAAAGACCTTAGTAAGAATAAGAGGTCAAGGCGTGTGCTGGTTTGAGTGAGAATGTCCCCCACGGGCTCAGATGTTTGAACACTTGGTCCCCAGTCGCTGGCACTATTTGGACAAGTTTACAAGTTGTGTCTTGCTGGAAGAACTGTCTGTGTGGCTGGGGTGGGTTTCGAAGTCTCAAAAGCCTCTTGCCATTCCCAGTTTTCTGCCTCATGCCTCATGTGGTTCAAGAAGTGAGCCCTCAGCTTCCTGCTCCTGCCTCTGTGCCAGTGCTCTGCCATCACAAGCCCAAAGAAGCTCTTTCTTCTGTAAATTGCCTTGACCATGGAGTTTTACTATCGCAATAGAAAATTAACTAAGAGGGTGTGTAGTAAGCACTTAGCACCGTTCCTAGCACACGGGAGAGGGATTTCACACACTAAGCATCCCTGTCTCTACCATCAGGATTTTCCCAATCCGGTTAACATTCTCCAAGCTTATTCTAGCACCCTCCTCGCCCAGATCATCACAGCTGCTTTTTAATGGGCTTTGCCGATGGTAGACTTTTTGCCCCCCAGTGTATCCTTTTAAAGGGGAAATCTGGTGTCAGCTTACTTCACTATTCAGCATTTTTGCAAAGCTAGGGAGACCTTTCCGCGGCCCTGTTTGATTTGCTGTCTCTCTGCAGAGCCCATGGCGCATAACAAGTGTGGATGTTTGGAAGAAGAGTGCTGGAATGAACTAAGAGACTGGAGGAGTCTGATCACACCACACACCTGCAGCCTTTCTGTTTCCTGCCTTCATATCTTACTTTTGAAATGCTTCATTATTGGCCATTCATCAGAAGATCCTCCTACGTGGAGTAAGCTTGGTAAAGAGATAGTTACAGGCCTGGCAAGATGGCTCAGAGGGTAAAGACACTTGAAATGCAGATCTGGTGACCTGAATTTAACCCCGAGAAGCCACATAAAAGTAAAAGAGGAGAATTGAATCCACCAAGTTGTCCTCTGATCTTCACACATGTACCATAATGTGCCCCCCCACCATTAGCAATAAATAATTTTTATTTAAAAACAAAAAGGTAGGCAGAAAGTTGAATAGGTCTGGCTGTGCAAATTTAAAGCCCTGAGTTCCATCCTCCATCCCCAGGACCTGTGTAAATGGACAGGGGTTGTAGTATATGGCTGTAATCACAACACTGGAAAAGGAGAGACAAATGGGTTCCTGGAACTCACAGGGCAGCCTAGTCAAATAAGCAAGTTCAAAATTCACTGGGAGGGCAGCCCCTGGCACAGATTGCTGATGTGTTGTTCTCCTCTTGGGTGCTGTTGGACCCCTGGTGTATTTTGCTCGAAGCAATGTTATATTCAGTTACCTCTGTGGACCTGATGCTGCTTGTCTTCTCTGGTTCTGTTTGCTTAGTTCAGTCAGCAGCAAGGATGATGTCTGTGGCCTCCGGGAGTGGGGAGTATGGAGTGCAGGGACTCTCAGGGGGCCAGGAACCTACGCCCTACTGGAACACAGGAACTGCTGTTCTGCCACAAATTGACCCACTCTTATCACCTTGTACTAAGATCAACTCCAAGTGGATCAAGGACCTCCACATAAAGCCAGACACACTGAAACTACCAGAAAAGAAACTGGGGAAGACCCTGGAGGACATAGGCACAGGGGGAAAGTTCCTGAACAGGACACCAATAACTTATGCTCTAAGATCAAGAATTGACAAATGGGACCTCATAAAATTGCAAAGTTTCTGCAAGGCAAAGGACACTGTCAGAAGGACAAAACGACAACCAACAAATTGGGAAAAGATCTTTACCAATCCCACATCCGACAGAGGGCTAATATCCAATATATACAAAGAACTCAAGAAATTAGACCCCAAAGAACCAAATAACCCTCTTAAAAATGGGGTACAGAGCTAAACAAGGAATTTTCACCAGAAGAAATTCAGATGGCTGAGAAACACCTTAAGAGATGTTCAACATCATTAGTCATCAGGGAAATGCAAATCAAAACAACCCTGAGATTCCACCTCACACCAGTCAGAATGGCTAAGATTAAAAACTAAGGAGACAACAAGTGCTGGCGAGGATGTGGAGAAAGAGGAACACTCCTCCACTGTTGGTGGGATTGCAAAATGGTAAAACCACTCTGGAAATCAGTGTGGCGGTTCCTCAGAAAATTGGGCATGCCACTCCCAGAGGACCCTGGCATACCACTCCTGGGCATATACCCAGAGGATTCCTCTGCATACAACAAAGACACATGCTCCACTATGTTTATAGCAGCCTTGTTTATAATAGCCAGAAATTGGAAGGAGCCCAGATATCCCTCAAAAGAGGAATGGATACAGAAAATGTGGTATATTTATACAATGGAGTACTACTCAGCAATTAAAAATAATGAATTCATGCAATTTGTAGGTAAATGGTTAGATCTGGAAACTATCATCCTAAGTGAGCTAACCCAATCACAAAAGAATACACACGAAATGCAATCACTGATAAGTGGATATTAATGAGCCCAGAAGCCCTAAATACTCAAGGCACAATTAACAAGTCAAATGACTCTCAAGAAGAAAAAAAGGAGAGGACCCTGGGCCTGTAAAGATTGGATCCAGTATTGTAGACCCAGAACAGAGAAATCGGGGGGGGGGAGGGGGTGGGAAGAGTGAGGAATAGCATGGGGGGGGAGAGGAATTATGGGACATATGGTGGGTGGGAACTGGGAAAGGGGAAAGCCTTTGGAATGTAAACAAAGAATATAGAAAATAAAAAAATAAAAAATAAAAAAAAAAGAAACCAAAAAAAAAAATATTTAAAATCACCTAAAAAAAAAAAAAAAAAAAAAAAAAAAACAGAGGATGTGGAGAAAGAGGAACACTCCTCTACTGTTGGTGGGATTGCAAGATGGTACAACCACTCTGGAAATCAGTCTGGTGGTTCCTCAGAAAATTGGGCATGACGCTTCCAAAGGACCCTGTCATACCACTCCTGGGCATATACCCAGAGGATTCCCCTGCATGCAATAAAGACACATGCTCCACTATGTTCATAGCAGCCTTATTTATAATAGCCAGAAGCTGGAAGGCGCCCAGATGTCCCTCAAAGTAGGAATGGATACAGAAAATGTGGTATATTTATACAATGGAATACTATTCAGCAATTAAAAATAATGAATTCATGCAATTTGTAGGCAAATGGTTGGATCTGGAAAATATCATCCTAAGGGAGTTAACCCAATCACAAAAGAATACACATGAAATGCAATCACTGATAAGTGGATATTAATGAGCCCAGAAGCTCTGAATACTCAAGGCACAATTAGCAAATCAAAAGATTCCCAAGAAGAAGGAATGAGAGGACACTGGTCCAGAAAAGACTGGTTCCAGTCTTGCAGGAGAATACCAGAACAGAGAAAGGGTTGGGGGTGATTGAGGAATGCGTGGGGAGTGGGGGGTGGGGGGAGGACTTATGGGACACATGAGGGGGGAACTGGGAAAGGGGCCTTTGGAATGCAAACAAAGAATATAGAAAATAAAAAATTAAAAAAAAATTCACTGGGAGACTCTGTCTCAAAAGATGAGCTGGAAAGTACCTGAGGAATGATACCCAAAGTTGGCCTCTGGTCTACACCCAGATGTGCACACAGACAGACATGTGTACACTCATGTGTTCCAGCACATGCATGAACATGAATGCATATCCACACAGACAAAGATACATGTGGTGGTAATAAGGGAAGGAGAGAGGAGGAAGGGAAGAAGGGAGGTAGGGAAGGAGGAAGGGAGGGAGGAAGGGAGGGAGGGAGGGAGAGAGGGAGGGAGGGAGGAAGAAAAAGAGCACTCTGCTAATGCAAATGGTCTCTGTTGAGTCCCAGAACTGGGATAGCCTGGATAATTGTGAACAGAAATGGAAGCTAAAGGACCAAAGGAATTGAAGAGCCCAGCCATGTCTGCAGCATTGAAAGGGACCTACAGTGAGGGGAAGTGCAGATTATGGAGGGGTAAAGATATGGAGGAGAAGACTGGCTGGTCTATGGTCAGATGCCCTGATTTCCATCTCATGCCAAAGCCTCTCCTCTGCTTTTAGCTTCTCTTAGTGCATGGTTCAGCAACTCATGTGTTCCATTATTTTCTCTCTGAGGTGAATGATGCACATACACAAAGTGTAGGTTGTCACCTCTAGAGCTTTTCCAGCTTCTGCAGAATGAAGCCCAAATGCTCTGAGACACTGCCATCGCTGTTCCCATTGTACAGATAGATTCCAGCAAGCGTGAGGCGGTCTGGACAAGCACTTTCAAGTTTTATGGTGAGTGAGTAGGAAGAGCCCCAGTTCAAGCTCTAGGTGATTTGATGGTCGGCTTGCTTTTTCCATGCTCAGAAATTACACTTTTCTGTTATTTTGGAAAAATTCCAAACTTTAGAGTCACAGTAAAGTGTAATAATTGTGATAGAAAGGCTTCACTGTTTGACTTTGGAGAAAAATAAAGTGATATCTGAAAATGGTTCAAACATATTGATCGAAGGATATTGTGTTGTTTGTCGTTTGTTCATTTGTTTGTTTGTTTGTTTTGAGATATGGTCTTCTTATATAGCCCAACTTGGCTTTGAATTCACATCCCATTGCTTCAGTCCCCTCTTTTCTAGTATTACAGGAACATACTGCCTGTCTGGCCTGACTGAGGGAATTCTTCGTAATGCCCAACAACGATCAACATGAGGGAAAAAATGGGGCAAATCTATATATCCATTAAACTTCTGAGAAACACTTTAATCAAATATACAGAGTACGATGAAATAAGAAACGTATTTTATTTCTTTTGACACAGAAAGAGTCGATCAACCTCTAGCATAGCTCCTTGTCAACTGACAGGATGCTCAGGTAGTTCTCAGAGGTCTCTGCTCAGGGATACCATCGCCATTTCACACCTAATGAATTTATGTTTCATGGAAGTTTAGCCTCTCTTTTGGCGTGAGAAGTACACGACAAGGCAAGGATTAAAATCTAACATGGAAAACCTCTGCATTTCCTTCTTCTCATCCCTGTCACACCATACAGTTTTTTTTCTACCTCTTCAATATTTTTATAGACATTGATCATCCACCGAAATCCCTTATGAAGTCCCTGTGTTAGTTCCACTCCCACCCAAAATGTTATACTGTAGAAGCAAGCGAAGCTACACTGAATCCAAGTCCAAGGTGACCCCGTCTGCGGTGCCTCAGAGATTCTGAGCACATCCGGACTCCACTCAGCAGCCCATCGAGCACATACAGAAAATGCTGCCTAAAATTCTAAAACTTCTGAGTTTTCTATTTAACATCTCAAAGATTCCAGCTGCTCTCCTCACAACTGTGTCTCCTGGGTACCTAGTCATAACTCGGGAAAAGTGTAACCAGATGCCCTGCCAAGTGCTTACAGTTTAAGAGTGAATAAATGAATCCCTGGTAGTTTCCTTATAGCTAGCTAGAGACCCTGTTCCCAGCTGCTGGGTTCACTAACAGCTGAGAAAATACATAGCTGGTAGCTACAGCCAGAGTTTCCACTCAGTGCCCACGGCCCTGGACATGCCAGGGCTGCTGTTGTTTACCAACTAGCAGGTGGAAAATCACCTAACCCTGTGCTACTCAATCCCTTACCAACTTGCCTAGAAATTGGGTTGTTCTATTTTTTTCAACTGGAGATCTAGAGGCAAGACCTTGGTGATTTCAATAAAAGTAAATAAAAATCTTTACACTGTACCCAAAGTATAAATATTTAACCTTATCATTAATCCTAGGATGTTGAGAAACCTGTCCATTCCAGAACACCACATATGTATTAACTATGAAGGGATAATAGATAAAACAGCAAGCAATTATAAATATTTGCCTTCATTTATTTTATTATGCATTTTTCCTCCTGAAAAGCTACATTGTTTATTTTATATGATTATTGTTTTGATTATTTATTATTTGCCTACTGGGCCTATCATTTCCATCAGGAATATTCAGTGTGGATAATAATATTTCATTCCTTCTAGGATACTGAAATACATAGGATATATAGTCATTTAGATTCTGTATCCCTGCTTATAATAGTAAGCATATGCTGGGTCAAAGAGTTAGAAGGCTGGGCATGTCTGACTGTGTTTGTTAAGGATGAATTTGAATGAGTGAGTACAAGTGGGTGGAGTGTGTTAAGAAATGTCATTTGTAGAGAAAGCATCTTGTCCAAGAGTCAGGGAGATAAGACAGCAGCACATGTTCCAGAATGTTCACTGAGTCAGGAGAGGGACAGAGGTAGTAGAACTGGTAGTTAGACCTGAAGATAGAATTTTCTTCTCACATCAAGTCTTGTGTTTCATTTCCACTTTCTGTGTATGATCTGCAGTGTCCTGCTGAGCTTAAAAACTCTGTCTGCTGTGGTTGGGGTTTCCTGCTCTCAGAGGACTATTGTCAACCCACCCTCATCAGAGCTCATTCTAACCGCGCCTGAAAGAATAACTGGATGACAGATGCCGTTCTTGTTTTGTTCTGAGCAGAAATGATGATGCTTCTTGCTATTGACAGTGACGTTTCTCCCAGACCCTGGCACATACTTCCACCATCATAGGACAGAGGGCCTCAGGATCCCTGTTCCCAGGCAGGAACTGAGTAACTTCTGTGCCTTTTGAGACAGAATAATATTCTATAGAGTTTGGTTTGTAGCAAACATTTTTTGAATAGTTATTGAAACTAACCAAGATATTGCTCACTGATCTCTCTCTCTCTCTCTCTCTCTCTCTCTCTCTCTCTCTCTCTCTCTCTCTCTCTCTCTCTCTCTGGTGTGTGTGTGTGTGTGTGTGTGTGTATATACATATTCATGTATATAGGGTATGTGTTGGGGAGGCTAGATGACAACTTTAAGTGTTGTTTCCCAGATACCAGGTACTTACCATTCACCTTTTTTTAGAGACAGAGTCTCTCACCCACCTGGAACTCACCAAGCAGGCTAGACTGGCAGACCGGTGAATTCCATGAACCTGCATGTCTAGACCCCACCCCCAATTCTAGGATTATAGTTGTGTATCACTACGCCTGGCTTTTCTCCCATGGGTCCTGGTGATCAAACTCAAGTCCCTGTGCTTGCAAAGCAAGTGACTGTCTGGTCATCTTCTAAGCATGAAGTTTGTCGATGGCCATGCGTCTTTTTGTTTGTTTGTTCCTCCTTTGCCTTTGCTGTTTTGTGATGTATTTTGTCACAGACAAAAGATGTGGAATCAATGGTACTTGTTCTAGGTTCCTAAGTCTTGGGACTTAGGACAATTTATATAGCTTTCTGATTTGTGGCCATCTGTGAAAAAGGATCTGGGTCCGTATTTTATTCTTTCTATTGCTTGGTGTTCCTGTGGTGGGCAACTGTTGTGAAAAGGGTGAATGCCATTCTCCTCCATGGCTTGATTAGAAGTGGAGCATTTCAGAAGGGCACCGATGGTGCTGGGATAGGTTTGCTCACTCAGGTCCATTCTGCAGGAACTCCATGAACAACAATGGTGCCAAGTGCTTGCAGCCTCTGTTCTACATCCAGAAAGGAAAAAGCACATCCTGGAGTGTCACTATTATCCAGATGTGTGGGAGTCATGTGGCAGAATTTATACGATCAACAAACTCAGTGTAATGATAGCCATTTCCCATGTGAAGAAACTGAAAGACAGAGTAGATGGGAACCAAGGTCAGGCTACCAATAGCTAATAACATTTTGTGTATTTTTACATATATTGCAATCATCTATAATTTGGAATGTGTGAGTGTGTGTGTTTGTGTGTGTGTGTGTGTGTGTGTGTGTGTGTGTGAGAGAGAGAGAGAGAGAGAGAGAGAGAGAGAGAGAGAGGCTGACACACACACAAGCAAATGTGCATATTTGTATACATGCACAAAAGGCCTTTTGTAAGTGTCAGTATTGAAGTCAAATCCAGGCCTGCATACCAAAGCGTCTGCACCAAGAGATTATTGGCATGCTGGGATGTACTATGGCATCTGTATTCTACCTGCCTCACTCAGTTGGTCTAAAGACAACAACAACAACAACAACAACAACAACAACAACAACAACAAAAACTTAGATATAAGATTTGGGTTCAATTTGTGTACCTGGAAACTAGTGGTGACCTGCCTCCTAGCCCAGGGCATACTCAAGCTAGAATTTCCTTCTCTTCTTGACCAAAGCTCCCAGGCTCATGGCTAGGCTGATGTCTTCAGACCAATGCTCATCTAGAAACTTCTTGGAAGCACATACCAGGACATATTCAGTACCACACTATGAGGGAGGAAAGATCAGCACTGAAGTGACTTGGCCACAACCCACCTTCCCACCCCACCCCCAAGGCCTGAGTCTAAATCCTAGCTCTCCTCTAGGAATTTGAGGCAAAGCTTTCTCTTCCCCGGAATTTGATTTTTCGTCTTCCCTGTCAAGATGCTTGCCATCACAGGACTGCTGAAAGTGGAAGAAACGCAGCCCATTGTCCATGCATTTTGCGAATTCCTCTTGCCAATACACTTTGAAGATTCCACATGGAGGTCATGCTGCAAAAGGAGAGATGAGTTTTGCTGCTACCAAAGTCCAATACAAGGTCATCCATTTAAATTTGGTCTCCTTCTTTCTCCTTTGCTTCAACTTTCCTACTTATCTCTACTTTCTCTGAGTTTTCAGTGGCCTGACTCTAGTTCTGGAAAATACTCAGGTCTACGGGAAACCAGTAATCAAAATAACTGACCACACTGATGACAGGAAATAGGGTTTGAGGGCCATCCTTTCTAGGTCTGGTGGGTGAGCCCAACTGCTTTCCGTTCCAAGGGTTATCACAAACTTGTGTTCACTTCCTCCATCTCTGGCCCCCTGCTTTCTATAAGGCCTACATTCCTCGGTCAAAGTGAAAGGCGATCAAATGATGATGTTGAAGATGTGTTCAAGTCTCTAATTGCTGAAGCACAAATACATCTGTAGCAGCAGGCAGTTTGGAATTATTATTCCATTTTAATACCAAAATTTGCTGTCTGCATAGCTTAATGGTAGAGCTCTTAGCTTAGCATTCAGGAGGCCGCCAGTTCAACCCCAGATTCTATACAAATGAATAAATGACTAAATGGCAAGAGTGAAATTAATGGACTAGATGACTTCCACAAAAGCTTTCTTACATTTAGTATCAATGTTTTATGTTCTGCACTGAATTTATACACAGGCTCCTGCAGCATGGCTGGGGAAGTCATTACACCAAGTATGATATACTAGGTTCAGTCCCATCATTAATAAATATCAAGATGTTTTGTGAAGTTGCACTGGACTTTTGTCATTTGCTACATTAGGCTTGTCTGCTGTTGTAAGCACCAGGTTAAGACGATTGGTGGCTAAATAAGGAGCAATGGTTGCTTAGCTTTATGAAGACCGAGAGCGTATCATCGCATCCCCTTATTTCAGTTTGGTAGGCAAACCTTTTGAGTTGGCAGCTTATATTTTGTGCAAACGAAGGGATACAAATCAACTTTCTGTTCAAGTTTATAAACACTTATAAACAGCATTGCTTCTCTCTCTTTCTCTCTCTCTCTCTCTCTCTCTCTGTGTGTGTGTGTGTGTGTGTGTGTGTGTGTGTGTGTGTATACACTCAGAAAATAGAGATGGGGCAATCTCTTACAGAACCAGAGAGCTTCAAAATGGCCATTTCTCTTCCTTGACTGTAAGATAGTTCCAGGCTGTGGATGGAACTCTTCAAATTGCGTATGACACCCAAGAGCCTGTGTTTGACAACGGAGGAAGCAATTGTGGTGACACTTAGAAACATCCAATGCTTGTGCAGGAGGTGCCTTTCAGAAGAAAGCCAAATGAGCACACAATGTCTGAGGTATTCATCAAGATGGTTATCTCTTCATTTCTTAAAACTCGTGCCAGCCCTTGACCTCACTCTACGTATGGTGAGTTGAGGGCCTGGCTTCCTAGGGTTGTGTATTGAGGTTTACAGCTAAGATTAGAATTCAGGCTTCAAACATTGCATCTATTGTTCGTCTCTATATAATATGTACCATATGCATATAAAGACATAAAGGGAAAAATGAAGAGGTTTCCTTGATCTTAACACGTTCAACAGTAAGACTGACCTCTTCTGATATAACAGACAAGTACTCTATATCTTGTAATAGATAAATTAGGGAGCAGGTGAATCTGATCGCCACAATGCATATGGTTCCCTGGGTTCTGCCAAATGCCACAGATAAAATTGTCCCACCTGATGTTTTGCACTCTCTGTCTGATTTTCAAAAGGATACCTTCATTGTTTCTTTCTTCCTTCTGTTTATACAGCCTGCAAAGTTTTTTTATGTGCAATTTGAAATAAACATTTTTTTCAAGTCTTTTGCTATGCATGCATCTGGGAGAATGCCTCTGAGAAGCCTTGCCTGTGAGGATACGGCTTCTCTTTAAGAACGGCAACTTCAGAATGCACGGGTCCTCCTGCAGCCGTTTGAGATTGGGGTAAGTAAGGCCAGGAAGGGATTCATGAATCATCTCTTCCACCACCCATTACAGGCAAATCAAGCTGAAAACCAAACCCATTTGGCACACTGACTCAGAGTGGAACTTCCTGAAGTGGTGAAAGGAAGACTTTTAAAGCCACATCTGCTAAGACCCATCTAACCTCAGTGTTGCTCCAGCAGGGAGGGGCACAAGAACTGGCAGCCAGGACCACGATGCTTTGAGCCAAATATGCATGTCTGGTCCTGCTTACCAAATCCTTAACTGGCTTGGGTTTATTTTGTCCATATTCATATTAGGTGACCAATGAAATCCCATTCACTGGAGTTTTGTTTTGTTTTGTTTTCTAAGCTAATTTTCCTTCCCCTCATTTAGGAGAAAGAACCATTCTCAAGAGGACCATAATCTCTGGGGTCTCTGGGGAGGACTGCTATTTATTCTATACTTGACCTTAACTAGCTAATGCTTTATGTATGTGTGCATGTGAATAGAGGCCAGAGGTCACTCTTGGGAGTCATTCTTCAGGATCCCAACCATTTTAGTTTTGAGGACAAGTAGATTAATCTAGGCAGAATGGCTAGCAAATTCCAGGAACCTGTGAGTCGCCCTCTCCCAGTGCTGGGCTTATAGGCATGCACCACAGCACCTGGTTATTTACATGAATTCTGAGGATTGTAGCTCCTAGTGCACACATGTCAAGCACATTACTGAATATGCTTCCCCAGTCCTAACCATGTGATGCTACATGTTTGATTTGAGTTAATTCTAACAAGAAAGGGGAAAACTTAGCTAAAAATATAAAAGAAGAGTTCGATGGCAAAAATAAACATATAGAGATGAATAAGAAGCAGATCTTCGGCAACTGAGGCTTCTTGTACATTTTATCCCTTTTCAGTATTTAAAGACAAAAGAACAAACAGTTAAAAATCTGCTTTAGTGAGTATACAACACAAAGATGTTCACTTTGGGCATCAGCAACATAAGAGTTGGGGGCTAGAATTTTGAAGGTGCAAAGCCCATGTTTGCAACTGAAATTGGCTTCACTTTCAAACAGCTACCATTTTAGGGTGCTATATGTAGTCCCCATAGTAACCACAAAGAAACTGCACATAAAATATGTGAAAAACAAGATAAGAAAAGAATAAAAATACATCATGACAAAACTTTCTAAGCCCACAGGAAAGCAGTAGGAGAGAAAAATGGAGACAAAGAGTTTTAAGACACGGAGAAAAGGGAGAAAGCCAGAGACAAAATGGAAAAGGTACGTTAAAAGCATAAGTACTTTCAGGGTTAAAAGATGCAGTGGAAAAGTATTTATCCATGAAAAGGAAATAAATGATGACCCACCCGTCATATGTTTCCACACAAAGAAATCGTGAGGACACGATGTTAAACAAAATAAGCAAGTCATAAAAAGACACATGCTGTATGATGTCACTTAGGAGCCCTAGATCCATTCCATTAGCAGACAGGAAACAGAGGTAGACACTTGCCAAAGACTAAAGAGGGGAGGAACGCTGAGTCACTCTTTAAGGGCAATGGAGTGTTAATGTGGCCAGAGGAAGAGAGTGCTGAACAGACTTGTGGAGCTCTCCACTGGGTAAGCCTAGCCCAAGGCTGACCCAGGAGGGCTCCTGTGACTTCAAGGACAACCTGGAGGGTCACTTATGCAGGCCTCAAAACAAGACCTTGATTCAGAAGGAAGAGGACAATGTTGAATTCCCATGTGATTTCCAGTCTGCAGTTGTAGAGACCCAAAGCACTTCTGTCAGCAACGGTCCCATCAATCCTGGGAACTGCATCAAATCTTCAGAGAGTCGAGCCATGATCAACCATTGCCTCACTTAGAGCAGTGGTCCTCAACCTTCCTAATGCTGCCACCTCTTAATACAGGTCCTCATGCTGTGGTCACCCCCAACCATAATATTATTTTTCTTGTTACTTCATAACTGTCACAAGAAAAATTTTGATTTTTCTTGTTACTTTATAATTATAATTTTGATGCTGTTGTGAATCATAATGTAAATACCTGGGTTTTTCCAATGGTCTTAGGTGACCCCTGTGAAAGGACCATTTGACCCCCAGCAAAGGGTTGAGGAACGCTGTCTTGGTGGTTTTGGACTTCTAAGGAAAATGTGCTTTAGAACTCAAGGTCAGTAAGTATTTCACTTGAAAGAATGAAGGTAAAAAATTTCAAATCTTTTTATGGTCTGAGTTTCACTTCCTTTTAAAAGCTGTGTGACAGGATGAGGGGATGCTAAAGACTTAGGATGGTTTTATTTCAAAGGTGGAAAGAATGTGCTCTACACCATTACAAAATAGCCATGAGTCCATACAGACAAAGAATGGGAGGTGTCTTTGGGTATCAGGTTAACAATGGGTGGGCTGGACATGTGTTGCTATAGATGGACTGTCAACTTGATAGAATCTAGAATTATCTGGGAGACAAATATCTGGGTATATACACGAGAGAGCTGCTGAATGTCTAATTTCTAAAATACCTGAAGAAAATCCACCCCAAACATGGACAGCTCCACCTCGTAGGCTGCAGTCTCAGATTGAATATAAAAGAGAAAGCAGGCTCAAGCAGCTGATGCGTGATGTCTCCTGACTGTCATGGTAAAGCAACTGCTTCACACTCCGGCTGCCTCCACTTCCCAAGGATGGGACTATAGTTCTCAAAGCATAAGCCGACAGGAATTTGGTCACATCAATAAGAAGAGTTAACCATTGGACTGGAGAAATGGCTCAGCAGTCAACAACACTGAATGCTCTTCTAGAGGATCTGGGTTCAATTCCCAGTACCACATGGTAGCTCACAGCTGTCTGTATCTCTGGTTCCAGGAGATCCAACACCCTCACACAGAGACATATGCACATAAAATAAAAGTAAGTTGTTTTTTTTTAATCTTTAAATAAAAAGAAAAGTAACTGTGGCCACACACCACACACATACACTCAGCATTAAATGGACTAAAGGGATTACTAATAACAAATTAAAAAGGAGATATGAAATTGGAAGGGAGACAGAGTGAGAGAGAGCTAGAGAGAGGTAATAGTGTATAGATATAATTGATACGCATTGTATGAAACTTTCAAATGTTACTTAAAGATAAACGTTTTTATTCTAAATTGATAAAGGAAGCACGGGTTTCTTTTTATCTATTGATAATATAACATAAATATTAATTTTTATTTATAGATCATTAAATAATTGCCAAGTACCTTCACAAACACTAGTTCAGACAAAACCAACGGAGGCAAAGAAAACCATCTGAGCTTGCCCTTGAGAAGCTGGGCAAGCAGAACTCAACAGTGGGCAATGGAACCAGTCCAAAGTTTAGAAAATGGTTCTGGAAAGTTCTATGTCCTGGGAGGGGGTGGGGGGAGCTAACAGAAGATGTGTTAATTCCCTCACATCTACACTTCCCACATATTGGTTGACCAATGAGAGCTGCCCATAACACCAGCAAGCATAATAGACTATGAACATTGCCTTGATGGTACCACAGTCCTGAAAACAAACAAACAAAACATCTGGGAGTCACCTGAGCACTCGGCCACCTTGCAGGGGCCGTTTGCTTTCCTGCATTTGATGAAGTCTGCTTCACATTCTTGGTACTGGTTTTCACTCAAGAATTATTTCTCCATCCCTGGTTAAAATCAGGGAAGCAGAGATGTGATCTAGCCAGGAGGTAAGCTCACAGTCCAGGCTAGCCTAGTTGAGTGACATCTTCTTGAACCTGAGAACTCAAGTGACCAAAGAGAAGCCACGTGTGTCCATGTGACTCAGCAGGAGCACCCAGGAAGCTTAGCAAGTGGGTCCTACTCTGGGGCCTTTGAGCTACCTGTTCCAGATTTTGTCCTGATGTTTTTCATGTTTCCTTTTATGTGCATACTCCTTAGAAATCTGATGGCCTCTTTTTTATCCAGTTGCAGGAAATTTCTGATGCCCACAACCAATGGAACCTAATAATGATAACTAGATATTAAAACACCTCAGGCAATTTTAAAGACTTACTTTCTCAAAAGTAAGCAGTTTTTGTCATTGACTAGATGTTAAACAGGCCTTTCATTCTGTCCTGTCCAGAAGTCAGAAATGCCAAATATTGTTTGAGCAATCTGGCTCAAGATTAGAATTCTTATTATCTTTCTTTTTTTTTTTATAGCACTTACTGGAAGCTATAAATGAGGGCGTGACAGAAACGCCCAATCTAGATACCTGGGATGGAGAGGCCCACAGAGAGACCTGGTGGATGAGCTAATTGGCCTGACAAATTCACCCCTCATTCTTTAACCCAGAAAAACCTTATTACATGCTAGATCATCAGTTCTCAACCTGTGGGTCATGGCCCCTTTATCTCCAAAAATACTTACACTATGATTCATAACCAAAGCAAAATTACAGTTATGAAGTAGCAACGAAAATAATTTTATGGTTGGGGGGTTAGCACGCCATGAGGAACTGTAAAAGGATGGCAGCATCAGGAAGGTTGAGAAGCACTGAGCTTGATGATAACCCCCAAGGATAGCTGTTTCCTGGAAGCTGCTCTTACTCTACAGAAGCTCTGTGTATGTTCTGACTCGCTTATGAATGCATACACACATAAGACAAAATCATTCTAGGACATTGCCTGTTCTCAGAGATGCTCACTCTTAGATTTGGGAGACAAATGACCTGGAAGCTACAGTCCAAGGCTGGCTTCCTTGGCTATTGATTTTTCTGGGATCTGAGATTACAAGTTACTGTGCACCTGATATGCGAAGGCCTCCATTGCTCTCAGGGAGCACCATTTTCCTATACCACTGATTCACAAGGTTGTTCTGGTCCTCCTTGCTCATTTGTAGAGTCATAAGCGCATCTAGTCTTTGCTTTTTGCTCATTCCTTTTAAATTGATAAATCATCGTTATGTGCATGCACAAAATGATGTTTTGGTTGATGGATGCATCGTACATAGGTTCAGTGAAGCTAGTGCACAGTTCCATCATCTCTCTGGCTGTGTTTTAGAGGTGATGATGTTAAAAGTCCTGTTTATTAATTCTGAAATGTGTGCCCCATTATTACTACATGTTATCTCTTGCCTGATACTCAACTGCAGGAACTCATCTTTCCAAGTCTAACTGGAACCTTCTGCCTTTGATC
The DNA here is from genome assembly GCA_964023405.1 of Apodemus agrarius. Taxonomy (NCBI): domain Eukaryota; kingdom Metazoa; phylum Chordata; class Mammalia; order Rodentia; family Muridae; genus Apodemus; species Apodemus agrarius. The sequence goes on along the minus strand of OZ030011.1, from coordinate 102,231,139 downwards.
TACATTTTTCCTTAGCCCTCTTCTTTTCTACCATGCCTCTGGTAAGCACAATGCGTCTCGGGTTCTAGGATAGACATTTCTTAGATTCCCCACAAGTGACATCATGCTGACATCATGCGGCATTTGCTTTCTGCCCCCATTGCAGTTATCAGAGTGTCCTTTAGTCCCATTTATACTGTTGAAAACTGTATAAGTTGCCACATTTGCACTTGCAAAGAAGGAGTCACTTTTCTTCATCTGGACACGTCCCAGTAAAGGGCAATGCATGTCCTTGATGTGGCGAATTCAGCATCTTCCCTATTCTAGCAATGAGCATTAGAAGTTATGATAGTGCCAAGGATTCAGAAGTCTTGATCTTTGAAATATAGATCTTAAAAAATCCATCATTTCTTCTTTTGAAGTGCTGTGTGCTAGGCCATTGTATATGTGTATCATTTGTTCTTTATTTACTGTTCTCTCTCTGTTAATGCTTGTGTGGTTTCCACATCTTGCCATTGTGAACAAAGTGGCATTATTTATTCCTTCATTAATTGCTCATTTAGCCAATATCGTATACAGGCCCAAGAATTCAAGTGCATAAACATTTTCCTGGAGTTAGTCTTGGGAAAAACTACAATCACATCCTGCTATTCCTCATCTTCTTCAGATTTCCTGTTCGTCCCGTTATGCTACCGTTGTCTTTCCATTTCTTCTCCCTCTCTATAGACATTATGACATCAGCCTCTCCTCAGAGCATTTCTGACTCTAGGCTTGGTTGGAAGAAAGATAATTGTGGACTTGAACACCTTCCCATGGCTCACACAAGCAGAACCTCATTCTTTATGAAGTCATGCTCCCTACAAATGAGTTGTGCCTTCTCCCTTTAGTCCCTGCGTTCCAGCCCAGTAGGAAGCCTCTGGTAGATAATGATGAGTGAGCTCCTGGGGAAATGGAGTGTAAGGATGGTTGGAGGAGATTCATACCTGAGATACTAATGCGAGAGCAGAAGGAAAGGACAGAACATAAGGCTGAACAGAGGGTTGGGGGAAATGTCAAAGAAAAGGTAAAAGTCAAGTAAAAATGTAATGGCTTATAAAACAAGTGAATAAAAGTAAAGCAGAATAATAATTCCAAAGGCAATAAAATGGGAAGAAAGGATAAGAGGAGGCATGACATACCTTGGTAATATATGGAGTCTATGATAATAGGACCAGTAGGCCAGGAAGGAGTGGAAGGTCCAAAGTATTGGAGGGCTTTGTCAAGCTAAAGAAGTTTGTATACAGTGAGAAGTGAGATAAATGTTGTAGCCTGCTGGGAGTCATTTGTGAAAAGAGACCCAACTGACAAAACGCCTTCATAAGATTTGGCAATAGACAAAGTCCTGGGCCGTTTCCTTAATTAATGGTTAGTGTAAGAGGGTCCTGTCCATTGTGAGTGGTACCACACACTTCAGGGCAAGAATATATCTATAAAATGAGATATATAATGAAGCAAGTTGAGCAGGCCATGAGAAGCAAGACAGTAAGCAGTGTTCCTTCATGGTTTTTGCTTCAGTTTTTGCCTTCAGGTTCCTAAGTTGCTGCCCTAACTTTCTTTAGTGATGACTCATAACGTGGAAATGTAAGTGAAATAAACCCTTTCCCAAGTTGCCTTTGGTATTTTATCACAGCAACAGAAACTCTAAAATATGGGCTAATGTCAAATGATCACAAATCAGGTAGCTTAAACAGTAGACATGCATTTTCTCACAATAGAAGCCAGGGTCTAAGACCAAAAAATGGAAGTATTCATTTCTTCTGAGCTGTTCCTCCTTGAGGCACAAATGGTCATTTTTTGTCTGTCTCCCCTTGCCTTTTTTCTTTACATAAACATGGATCCACCAATATTTCATCTTATGATAAGGGCACATTTATAACAGATAAAGATCTCACTTTAACTTACTCCTCAAAAGGGTAATCTCTTTATGCTAAGAGGCTGACATCAGGCTTTCAACCTCAGTAGCTGAGAAGTATTCAGTCAGGTATATTCATCCAGAACAGTGACCTCCTGGATGACAATGGGTTCTGGACACAGGTTACAGACTTCCTCTGCTCAGATCCATACTTCCTCACCTTATAGCTTTACTGCCCAGGAAAGAGGCTTCAGTTACTGAATATTCTTATATTCCATTCCCCTATACTATAGCCCACTTTCTGTTGTCATACAAGAAGCACCCAAGGCAGCATAACTTATAAGAAAAAATATTAGTTTTAAAGTTTTAGAGACTGGAAGGTCAAAGGATAAAAGGATGTGGACTTTCTCCTAATGCTATAACATGGCAAAAAAACAAAAGCCAAAATCTCAAAAAGAGACAAAATAATCTACTAACTCAAGTCTCTTCAACTTCTAAAGCCTCTAACTCCATCACGGGGCCCCATCCTCATGACTTTGCATGATCCTAGTTACCTGCTAAGGCCTCTCTTCCAAATAAGTTGATATATGTCCTTGTAGATTCATTTTTCCAAACTTGAACTCTGGGTAGACAAACATGAAAGTTACAGCATTCCATCTGCACAATGGTATTTGTAACTACTTTGGGGAGTGGTTATAAGGAGAACATTGCTGAGCAAATTAATTGACATTTTTTTCAAGCAGTATGAAGAGGCACACTGTGGTGACTGTGTTCCAGAACTGAGGCTTGGAGTGTCAGCATCACAGAGAAGTGTGGTGTCAGGTGCACCATTTCCTCTGCAGCTTATGAGTGCAGCTGCCACATTTGAACTTGCAAAGAAGGGACCTTTTTTTTTTTTCAGCAGAACACTTCCCACTAAAGGGCAAGGTATGATCTTGATGTGGAAAATTCAGCATCATCCATATTCTAGCAATGAGTATTAGAAGGTATAATAATGTCGAGGTTCCAGAAGTCTCGATCTTTGAAATATATCCTATTGTTTGTAACTAAAAAAAAAAAAAATTAAGTATCAAAGTTGTCATTTATTTATGCCCTGCATTTTCTTGGATCCAGGAGATAAAGGAGCCATTTGACCCAATGCCTTTGGTTAGAAGCCAACATCATCACCATATATGGTGAGATTTGAGCCATGTAGGTAGAATATTATGGGCTAATATTCTTTCCTAAAACAAATTATAAAATCAAACTAGACTAGTCTATTATATCAGTTTCCTATAATCCCCCAAACATTGTGCCTTTTGTAGTATCACTGTCCATATTAAACTCTGATATAGTGCATGCTCAATGGTATTCTGGTGTGATACTTTCAGTGGACCATATCTTTGTTAGCAGGGCAGTCTTTGAATTATCTGCTACCGGGTTTACTGGTAATGTCTGCTGCTGCTGCTTGGTGGCTGCAAAGCAACCATGCACAGAGAGCTATTTCATCACGAGCAATATGAGAAGTCACCAGCGGAAGACATCTCCACCCCGAGCATCCTGTGATGAAGGATAACATTCATCTCAAAACAACTCAGTCACAGGACACAGCACCAGGGCAGGAAATGGAGCTACTCTTGCAGATGGTTGTTTCAACCCCACACCATCTGTGGAGGAGCACTAGTCATTAGTCAAGCAAGAAAGGCCTTAGACAGCTGGAAGGACGAGCAGTGGGCTGGTTGATGAAAGTTTACCAGACTTGAAATGGAGGGTCTCAGTACCTACACACAATGCAATCGCCTAGATAAATATGAACAAGAGATGTTTCTTGTTGAGTCAATTCTTCTGCAGGGAGAAGCTGGGACTAGAGTTTCTCTTCAAGGAAGGAACTGTGTTATGTATATAGCTGAAGACATTAATAGTTTCCCCAGCTATTTTACACATAGAGAGTCAAATACTCAGGTTAACATTCTCAACCTCAGCATCTCTGCAGTGTCACCACTACTACACTTTCCTGGGCCAACTAAGAGCAGGTCCTTGAGTGTAACTGCATGTGGGCTGTGGGATTATAAGAAACTGATATAGCAGACAGGCTGCATGTGTGTTTGCTTTACTGTCCTGCTTCCAAGTCCTGAAATTCGTGGTAATATTAGAAGACAGATCTCAAATTTACAGTTTTCCATTGGGCCACACAAGTTATATAGCTGATTCTGCCTTGATTTCTATGGTTCTTGACAATCAAGTTTCATAGCGGAAGGCATTTCAAAAAGCAGACATCATTCCAGGGTACAAAGTTTCATCCTCGAAGATGATGTGTATAAGGTGAAGGTAAAGAGTGTAGGATAATTCATGTTGAATGTGCATAGGTCAAGGACCAGGGATGGTAATCATGGGGGTGGGGGGTGGGGGGGAAAGGTGATCTCATGATCCAGGGAGAACTAGGAATTAGCCTGTGGCCTGCATTTACTTTGATATGCTTAAGAAAAATTCTTTGTTACTGATTCAAGAAGATTTTTTTTGTATACTCAGAGTGGGGTATGCATATTGAAAAGCAAATTTCTTAAAAGTCTTAGGTTTCTCTGTGACCCCAGGATAGTAATCACAGTATTCAAAAAGGGGTTGAGAAGGACGGTGAAAACATCATCCAACTGATCACAGTATATAGAATTCCAAAGCCCTGCTAGAGTTCTTCCAGGGTAGATACACGGGGAGCCAAGGACTTCCTTGTGTCTCACACGTACTCTCTGTCTGAACTGCTAAGTGCCTGGGAAGCTCAGCACTCTTACTGCTGAGAACAGCCAGAAGCACCTGTCCATCCTTCTCAAGAATCTCTAGCAAGCTTCTTGATTCTCAGTCCTGGTGAGGTGACTCTGCCACAGTAGCATCACACACAAGGTACCGAAGAGGATGTGGGTGCGCTTAAGAAGGACAGAGCCCCCCCCCCTGTATGTGCGTGTATGTGTGTGTGCATGTGTGTCTGTCTGTCTGTCTGTCTGCTATGATCCTAGGTCCACCTCATTTCTAGCTATGTACCAGGGAACACTACTTTAGTTCTCAGCAGACTTAGTGTATCTCTTTCACATATCAGAATACTGAGAGAGACTATAGGTGTTCATTCCTTTAGGTATCTGGTCTTTGAAAAGTTACCATTCATGAAGATTTTGTAATTTACCAAGAACCAATACCTGAGCAGACCCTGTGAATGTGTGCATGAGAGAGAGAGAGAGAGAGAGAGAGAGAGAGAGAGAGAGAGAGAGACAGAGACAGAGACAGAGAGACAGAGAGACAGAGACAGAGAGACAGAGAGAGAGACAAAGAGAGAGACAGAGAGAGAGAGAGAGTCAGAAGTGGTCATTTCTGGTATGAGAAGCAAGGTTCTTCTAATCTCCCTGAGAGAGGAAGAGGGGGAGAGAGAGAGAGAGAGAGAGAGAGAGAGAGAGAGAGAGAGAGAGAGAGAGAGTCAGAAGTAGTCATTTCTGGTATGAGAAGCAAGGTTCTTCTAAGCTCCCTGGTGCATGGTAGTGAAAAGAGTTTTCCCGAACCATCTCTCCAGCCTGGATTCTGTTCTTGAACACTCACCCTGCAGTCAGGCAGGAGTGAGTGGGCCTGGATCACAGTGTTCAGTACCTCACAGGTCCAATCTGTGCTCCGTCTAGACAGACAGCTGGAGACTGGCAGCAGAGTGATACCAGACACTCCAGGGTGGGGGGCGTGCTGTTACAAAAATGTTCTCTTCTTGTCTTGCTGACTGCTGCCTCCGGAAGATTGTCAGGAGTAGCTGAGGACTGAGTGTCTTTTAAGATTCTGGGATCAAAGTTTATAATCCAAGAGAGCTTTGTGGCTACTGGTGGTTTCTTTGTCCTGCCCCTCAGTGTCTGAAGAGCAGGAAGTCAGACCACCATGGTGACACCTATCATGAAAGCTTTCAGGGTTGGGCTCTATCGTTTTCAACTTCTCCTTTTTCAATCACAAATTTGCTCCCATACCAAGTACTGGGAACCTCTGGAATTCAGTTCTTTTAGGATTTTTGCATGTGTGCTGTCTGAGAAGGTGCCAGTCAAATCCTTTATGGCCTGGCCCCTTCTTGCCTGCATTTTTCTCTTTTCATCTGTCCTACCCTTCATGTTTTTTCCTTGTGGCAGCACCACATGCCATGTCCCTTCTGTAATGGCATCCCCACCTGTCATCAAGTGAACAGAATCCTCTAGCCCTACCCTACCCCCACTCCCTGAGGCCATACATAGCTCTACATTGTTTTGACCACCTGAGCATACCACGGCAGTGCAGTGGTGCTGAAGCCTCACCCCTTTCAGTTCCCTGTCAGCTTGCAGGCAGGACATAAGCAGCTGTCTTCATCTTCTCATACATAGCTGAAGTTCGGTGTATACATTTAAAAGAAAACGAAACCTGACCATGTAGGCTCCTGTGGTTTGTTCTGAACCTCTGCCCTCACCACGGACTCTCCAGGGAAAAGCCAAGTTGGTCTGCCCACAACACCAGCCTAACTGGGTCACTGCATGCTTAGAAAATTTCAGTAGCATCTCATACTCTTCAGGATAGAGTTCCAAATTCTCATCATGCCTGAAAAGTCCTACTAGACTTGACCTTCCTGTAACATGCAGAAGCAAAACAAGCCACTCCAAGATTAATGGCTTAATTAATATTGCTGATTGCATGATTAATATTTTGTGCCATTGATGTCTAGACTCATGAACATACCATGGTCAGGTATGGGTCAAGAAACAGCTTTGATGACCTTGATAGTCTCAAATGCCGGAGACTGGTTTGCTAGGATTCTGGCAAAGATGTCCTTAGTGAGATAACAGGATCCTCCTTGATATGGTCAAGCATTCTACAGTAGGATGCTCTGTTTTTCTTTTTAGATTGTCAGCAATTTCGAAGTAAGGACACAGAAGAATACTTGAATGACTATTGGCAACACTTCCCTTTATTCTATTGTCCAGAGATTCTGTTACTGCGATAAAGCATCCTCAAACAAATTAAGGACTGGAAAGGGGTTTTTAGACTACAAGTCTGGGTTACAGCCTATCATCATCGAAGGGAAGATGAAGCAGGAACTCAAAGTAGCTAGTCATCTCACATCCCAATCAAGGGCAGAGAAAAAGCAATCCATCCTTCTGTATGCTTTCTTACTGGCTTTAGTTCTCTCTTCTTTGATATAATCCAGGAACTCCTTCCTAAGGGATAGTGCCACCCACAGTGGGTTGGGCCATCCTAAGTCATTAACAATCAAGATGCTCTCCCACATGTATTCCTGCTGACCAACATGATAAAAGCAATTCTTCAACTGAGATTCTCTTTTCAGATAATTTTAGGTTGTGGTAAGTTGACAGTTAAAGCCAAGTAGGACAGAAAATAACATGACCAGCCCAGATCAAAGAATATGGGAAGAGCCTACTACATCTACTGATAGGAAGAGCTACAACATTATATTACAAATGTCACAGGCTGGGGGGGGGAAAGGCAGCCATATTTCCAATCAGTCTATTAGAGGTCCTATCCCTAGTGACTCTGACTTAATAACCAGAGATAAAAATCAGCTACTTGGCCTGCATTCCAGATGATTCTCCTAAGGTCAGTCAAGGACCAGCTTTTGAAAGAGCTGCTTATCCTCTACTCAAACCATCTTCTTTCTGACCCCTGAGCATGCCCTGCTGTTTCTAGTGACACAGCTCTTCACACCCTTAGTTTCTACCACCTGATGCATTTGTCCCTGTCCCTAACCTAGTGACTTCCTACTCATGCCTCAGGTCTTAATTTTCCCAGATTCTTAAGACTAGGTTTGTCACACCCACTTCCCCCTTTGGATTTCTCTAATAACCTTTGCATTTCTTCCAAATGTTTTGTATGGGTTCATTGCTTCATATCTTCCCTCACAGACAGTAAATATTACAAAGGTCACACCCATGTCTAATTTGCTCATCACTGCAAACGTTGCAAAATCAATTGAGGTCCAATAGATAGACTATCTATTCACAAAGAGAAGAAAGAAATGGCTTTGAATTTTTCATTAGACTTCCTATCCATTAATATACTCCAAGGGTCTTTCTTTTTGTATTGTTTTGGACCAGTAAGAAGTCATTTGTATTTTCTAGGCCCAGAGAGTACATAACTAGAGACACTTTGATGCTGTTAAGATATTTTTGAGAGTGGACATGTAAGCTTCCTAAAGGAGTCTGAGAACCTTCAGACTATTTCTAATGAGAGGATGCCAAGATATGATGGTTTGCTGGGTGTCTATTCTTTTTCTAACATGTATGTGGGTACATGCACATCTGTGTGCAGGTACTCATGGAGGCCAGAAGAAGACATCAGGTCCTCTGAAACTTGAGTTACAGCAGTGCCAGCTGACTAGTGTAGGTTCTGAGAACTGATCTCAGGTCCTCTGCAAGAGCTATTAACCAATGAGCATCTCCCTACCAAGGAAGGTTTATTCTTAACCAAGTAACTAAAAAAAAAAAGTCCAACCAATGGACAAGTATTTGCATAAGCAAAGCCTCAACAGAAATGAAGGGGTGTGGGCATAGACAGGACAGCAGTGATCTAAGCTCCTGGGAAGGATGAGTTGACCCAATGAACAGTTGATGTCAGAAGACAGAAGAAGGGGCATACAGAGTCAAAGGCAGAAACCACAACAGGAGGTATCAGGAGTGGGGGCATCTTTTCTACTTGGTGGGTAGGGGTCGATAGATGCCTTGTAGGTAGATTAGCTGGGGGTTCCAATGGGGAACTACAAGTGAGGACAGCAGCTGGGAACATCCACACCTGACACATCTCATAAAAAGCAGCAGATCATCTCCTATGCCCTGTCAACCTTCTCAGCTGGTTACTACTCTATTCAGTGTCTTCTGCAAGTGGCAGGGAAAGGATGTGTGTGCTCACTGTTGAAGAACAGAGGTATCTAACAGCCGTGCCTGTCTTCACAGAGCATGTACGGGTATGTTCAGGGGGAGCCTTGGGGGAATCACCACTCTCAGCTCCAGAGGCTGCACATGGAATCTGCTTCCTCTTAGCAACAATGAAATAAAGCTGCAAATTGCTGCAGACCCAGATCGCAATCTTTATATCCAGGGAGCAAAGGGCTGGCAACATCTACACCCAGCACCTGGCCCTGCTGGTTTTGAGACTTAAAAGATAGGGATGCTTTTGATTCTCGCTGATGAGTTATGAAGGGAAATGTTCGTTTCCTATCAGGCCCACTCAGCTGGAATACTTTTTACGTGTCCCTGCTCCTTTCAAGCTCTCTTTCATCTCCCAAAATAGCCACATCAATGATGAATTTGCCCCTCGTGTTTTCTGCAATAAGTTTACATCTCATTGGGTTCTCATTACCTGAGCAGAAGCTGACTCATATGGGGGTCACATGTCACTGTTCCAGGCTTCATCTCCAGGCACCGTGCTCCTCCTCGCATCCAAGCCACCTTTCTCCTGTTCCTCTGACCCCACAGCTGTCTGTTCCTTCATGACTACAGAACCACAGCCAGAATTATACTCAATGATGGTAATCTTCCTGGTCAGACATATGGAGAGGAGGAAGGCCCTGACTTAGCTCAGATTCAGCTTACCTTCCTGTCTTGAATTTGGGAGGAAGAAACAATTTGCTGGCCAGTCCCCATAATCTTTATCAGAAAGAAAGCATTTTAACAGCTGGTGCCTGAGTTAAGCACAGGACGCAGGAGCTGTCCTAAGACGTCACTAAAGGCATTATGCTAGCAGACAACATGTCACCACACAATATTGTCGCGGGGGGGGGGGGTTGGGGGAGGAGATGGAACAAGATGATCATTTCCCCAAATTTTATGATCAAGTAGAACTCCCATCCAATCTAAGTGACAAGGTGGCCTGAGGTCCTGGAATCAGGACACAACCTTTGCTCACATCTGGACTCCATCATTCCTTTGCTCCATACTTGGCCAGGGGTTTCACCTTTGTTCAGCCTCAGTTTTTTTCACTTGGAAAATGGGCATGATATTATTGAGTGTACTAAATTACCATCAGGAGTAAATGACATCATATACATGAAACATGCAGCCTGAATTCTGCTCAACAAGGCTTAATGAAATGATGCTGTGATAGAGCTGGCAACGGCTCGAGGAGGGAATGAACGGCCCCCAAGCATACCCGAAGCAGATGCTGCCAGAAGTTGGAAATGGACTCGCCTTAAGAACTTCTGAAATCAAACTTTTAGTATCCAGGATGATGAAGCAATTCAACGCTTGAGTTCCTTTGTGCCTGAGGAGGAAGTGAACAATAAAACTCGAGATGATGAGAGAATTAATGATAAGTCCTGAAGGAATAAGACCGACTAGTTCACTGTGAAGTATGCAGTGCATTCTGGGAACTGAGATTCCTTTTGCTGGGATTTTAAAGACGTTATAGCTATAAATGAACTGGTGATGGAACAGCCCAGCTAAGATACTTAGCAAAATGGCTTAACAACGAGCCTTGGTATTAAGCTTGGAAGCATGCCTGTGGAATATGAGGAAGACATTAGCTGGGAAACAGGAGGCCTGGATTCTAAATCACTGCACTATCTTAAAATAGCCCTTTCCTCCAGGGTTTCATTTGCCTCCTTTCTAAATGGCAGGGTTGAAACCTGTGTCCTTAAAGTCCCTTCCAGTATGACATTCTACAGGCCTTCCTGCATCATCTCCCTGAGCTGATCATGCAAGGAACTCTCCTGATTATTACCTTCCCTACAGACATCCCTTAAGGAAGGAAACACATTGAGAAAGACACAGGGAACTATGCAGCAAGGAAGCTGGGCTGGCTAAGAGAGGAATGCTGAAAATATGAGGAGTGAAGCCCCTAGCTCAGAGGCCCAGGCAGAAGCAACAGGACATATGCTGAGCAATGGTTAGTTCAAGGAAACCTTTGGAAGGCAGTCTGCAGGACTCTACTTAGAGGAGTGTGTATCTCTGGAATATACTCAGTATCTCAAGTTTGAGGGCCCTGAGGGCTTTTAATTTCTATACTTGATCTTAGCCAAAGGGCCGAGAAGCGATGGCTTTTAATTTCTAAATAAATTTGACAAAGAGCCTATGCAGAATAAAAGTCTGGGCAATTTTACAACAGGAGTTGAATTTCTTGCAAACATGTTTTCTCATTCGGGAATCACCTAGCATCTGCTGGGTGCTAGGCTTCAGTTCTGAAACAAAATAAGAGAAAGCCACCCTGAAACAGACTGTTCACAGTCCAGATGGGCTTCCAGGACAGTCACAGGTACAGAGGGCATCCTATTGTCTTCTAATGTCACACATATTTTTCAACATATCCTGTAAAGAGACCATATTAAATACAGCACTGAGCTTGAACTTAATTCCCTTCTCCATGGTCTCCATAGTCATCTATTTGCTGACACATTCGTTCACTGCGGGTTTTTGTTTATTTTATTTTTAATTATCTGTATTTGTGTATGTGCATACATGTGCACATACAAGCACATTTGCTTGAATTACTATATTTGAGTATATGCATGTATGTATACTCAAAGAGTCCAGAGGCACCAGATGCCCCAAGAGTTGGAATTACAGGGAATGGTAAGCTGAACATGTGATTGCTCAAATTAAACTATCATCCTACACAAAATCAGTGCAAGCCCTTCATCCCTGAGCCATCTTTCCAGCCCTGTTTTGTTTTGTTGAGACAATGTCACCCAGGTTGGCTTCAGACTCACAATGCTTCTTCCTCATTCTCCCTAGCACTGAGATTACAGGTACCTGATGCTACCTCTATTGATCCCAGAGCACAAAGTATATTTCCCATCTTCCTCTGTGTAATTAATTAAGTTGAGTGACAAGCTCTTAAGTGAAAACTTAATAATCTCAGAACACAAGCTGTGTCCTGTTTATCAACAGCATTGATTACCCTGGATAAAATATAAATTATGATCAAGGATCATTTGCTGAAGTAATGAAGTACCTTTTCACCATATATTAGACACTGTAGTAGAAATAAGTTGAAGAGGTGTTTTAAAATAATGTATTCCCAAAAGTTATCATTTAGTTTGGGAGGATACGCTGGATGAAGCAGACAGACACAAGCTACAGTATATATTGCTTAGAGTTGAATCAGTTATTCATAAAAGGCCTGGGTGTGGAACGGGGCTGGGGAAGAAAGGAAAGGTGACAACTCTGATGGCTCCACGGTGGGAAACTTGGGATATTGGAATAGAATATCTGCCTTCAGATGGTTTCTCGTGACTTGAGGCAAAGAAGGCATCTTAGAAGAAACCATATTGGATAACCAGGCAAGGAAACACACACATACACACACACACACACACAGAGAGAGAGAGAGAGAGAGAGAGAGAGAGAGAGAGAGAGAGAGAGAGAGAGAGAGAGAGAAGAAGAAGAAGAAGAAGAAGAAGAAGAAGAAGAAGAAGAAGAAGAAGAAGAAGAAAGAGAGAAGAAGAAGAAGAAGAAGAAGAAGAAGAAGAAGAAGAAGAAGAAGAAGAAGAAGAAGAAGAAAGAGAGAGAGAGAGAGAGATATTTTGTCTTATTCTCTAGAAAATCTTAACTTCAGTGCTGAAGGTCTTTGCCATTTTGAATTAGGACCTAGACACTTACATTTTAAAAATCCCCACTGCACATGTAGAAGTAGAAAAAAATTCTGATCTAGGATAAATGGAGAAAAAAAAATTGCTGTGGAGCCTGGTGACCAGAGCTCAACAGGAGGAACCTGTACTGATGGGAGGAGAGAACTGACTTCCACAAGGTGTCTTCTGACTTCCATACATATGTGGTAACATGCATACTATGCCATCACACATAAATAACTACATGAAATAAAAGTAATTGCTATTCTATGTATTTCTAAATCCCTCTGCAAAACTGATTTCATAGTTTTCCATAAACACCCTTGCAATAAAAATTCCACTGTACTAGCCTATTCCTTTCTGAATGTTGTGAATAATTGCCTCCCTAAATTAGTATCCCAGAGTCTTACTTCATACCCAGTGTATGTTTGAAGATCAAGCCTTGAAGAGGTAACTTGGTTTAAATGAGGTTTTAGATGGTCCCTAGGCTAGTATTTCTGATATCCTTTCAAAGAAGAGAGACACAAAGTACAGGAGCTTAGGAGGAACTAAAGCTGACAATATCATGAATTAGGACTTTAGCCTCTCAATATGATACTAATTTTCTCCTATATGTGGGAACTTCTGTGTTAGTCTCCTTGTCTGTGGTAATTTTTTCTAGTCATCGTTTGTATTTCTTAGATGAGTGACATTTGCAGGTCTGCTTTAAACAAGCCAGTAAATTAGTTTTCCCAGAAACCTGCTCAGACTGCATCTAATCCTGCCACGTGGTTTTCTCTTACATGTGCTCCCTCAATTAGAAGTAAACTGGAAGTGTCGTGCCCAGTTTTCTGAGGAACCACCAGACTGACTTCCAGAGTGGTTGTACCAGCTTGTAATCCCACCAGAAGTGGAGGATTGAGCATATACCCAGAGGATTCCCCAGCATGTAATAAGGATACATGCTCCACTATGTTCATACAGCCCTATTTATAATAGTCAGAAGCTGGAAAGAACCGAGATGTCCCTCAACAGAGGAATGGAGACAAAAAAATGTGGTATATATACACAATGGAGTACTATTCAGCCATTAGAAACAATGAATTCATGAAATTCTTAGATAAATGGATGGAGCTGGAGAACATCATCCTAAGTGAGGTAACCCAGTCTCAAAAGAACACTCATGGTATGCACTCACTGATAAGCAGATATTAGCCCAGAAACTTGGAATACCCAAGATACAATCCACTTATCAAATGATGTCCAAGAAGAAGGAAGGGGTGGCCCCTGGTTCTCAAAAGGCTCAGTGCAGTAATGTAGGGGAAGGCCAGAACAGGTAGGGGAAGTAGGAAGGGGTGGATGGGGGAACAGGGGGAGGGAAGAGGGCTTATGGGACTTTCAGGAGCAGGGAACCAGGAAAGGGGAAATCATTTGAAATATAAATAAAGATTATATCGAATAAAATAAAAGTAAACAGGAGTAGGTTTCAGGATGGGGTGCAGAGCTCTTGGACTCACTACACTGAAGCCCAGCCCAGCTCACTGACTTTGTCATAGAAGCTGCAGAGTGGTGAAAAGTACCTACTACAAGTGAGTTCAGTTCACCCAGAACGGTAGACATCAGGAGACCCTTGGTACGACCCTTGGCTGAGCAGCCTTGCTATGATGCCACACCTCTGTACAAGGATTTGGAAACTGTCTATGGATTTCTCTGTGTAATTAACAGCATCCTTGTGACTTTGGAGGACAGATCTCTCTATCCACTCAGGGCATTTAATGAGTCCTGATTACAGGACAACAGTGCAAATAAGAAGAACAAGGACTTAGTACCAATGCTGACCTGCCACCAAATGTTTCCCTCCTTAAGGGACAGTCTTAAGGACTTAGAGAAACTTTCCTGAGCTTTAGTTCATGCATATGAAAAATGAGAATGAAATGAATGGATGAGGATTATTAAAGACCCACTCTAGCTATGTGATATTCAACTAAGAATCCCCTCTTCTTAATGATGTCTTGAACCTAGAAACACTACTGTAATGTATTTTAAAGTTTGGCTTGATATTGAACACTTGCTTGTGTTGAGAGACTGTTGGCGTGTCTGAGCAGAAATGTTCTTTGAATCGCCTAAGCAAACTCATTTCTCTTTCTGGGAAAGCCATTTGCCACGATTACACAATGAGCTGTCCTCTCGCATTTGAACAGAATGCCAGCCCTCCTGAAAGCAGTTCATCATGATTTCAAGACGCCATTGGGCAGGCAATTCTGAAGTTTCTGGAAGGCAGAATCTCACCTCTCATTGCATTTTTCCTCTGTTTGCTCATGGGACTCTTAATGCTACATTATCTCAGTCTTCACCATTCTCAAGAAGACCCATTGAATTGTCCTTTGTTTTTTGGGTTTTTTTTTTTTGCTTGTTTGTTGTGATTTGTTTTTTTGTTTGATTTTACTGATAAGACATTGTCATGTCTGCATTTTAGGTTATTATGATAGAAATATTCTCAATAAAAAGAACTTCAAGAAGGAATGGAAGGGTTTATTTGGGCTCATAGCTCTATGGTACAGTCTTCACATTGGACAAGTTATGGCAGCAATAGTATGCAAAGGTGGTCACAACCTGACCATAATCAGGAAGCAGATGGAGATGAATCTCTGTTCAGCTTGCTCTCTGACATTAATGTAGTTGAGAAGCCCACATCAGGGAATGGTGCCACTTGCTTTGTGTTTTGGGTTTATGTTTTAGTCTTTCCATTAGTCTCTATATATAATCCTGGGAGCCTCAAACTCAGAGATCCTCTTGCTGTGCCTCTGGAGTGCTGGAACTAAAGACATGCTCTACCATGTCTGGCTGATGCCACCCACTTTTAAGGTGAGTCTTTCCACCTCAATTAACATAATCAAAGCAATCCTTCAATGATGTAGATCCTATCAAGTTGCAAGTAATAGGCATCACAGACATGTCTGTTGTGTCTTTCCCCAGTCCCAAGCACAAAAATGTACCTTTCTATGGTGAATGTTCCAAAATACTGGGAGCCATGTTTCTCTGTCATCATGGATTGTCAGTATATGGAAAAGTGAATTCTTGGTTCCTAAACAAATATAGCTGGAAAAGAATTCACCATAGAGTATATGAAAAGGTTACACTGAGCTGAACATCATGGATTTGCACTCAGATGGAAGTGTTTTCCCATATTTCAATATGTACCTACTGCACAAATCACTGGAGAACCCCAGAGAGATCCAGACCTTGTGTTCAGCATCCTCTGCAACTCTTGTAGCTAACTTCCCCATTCGCCATTTAAGAAGAGCTTTCTTCTTGAAGCACGAGTGCTCCTGGACAAGCTTTCCTTTGCTTGAGATGTTCTTCCCAAAGTTTTCAGGGCATTATCATAATCTATCAGAACCTATTGCTAATCCATCTCTTCAAAGTTGTCTGTCTCCATCATCATCCCTGTCAGCTCCCTATGGCATGCTTATCTCTCTGCATCATATCTGTCTCACAAAAGGGCAAGTTGGGCTCTTTGCAATGCACTGTCATTTCTAAGGTTGCTATGGAGAACAGTCCTGGGGTGAAATAAGTAAGAGATGGAGCCAGGGAGCACTGCTAAAGCTAAACACAATGACACATACACACCGAGAAGAACAAACTGGATTCCATTAGATGACTAGGTCTTCAGACTAAGGCCAAAAGGAAGATCTGGAAGTGGGGAGCAGGGCTGTCTGAACACTTCCCTCTTTCCAAGAATTGACTAATTCTCTTCAGCACCAGGCGGGATGCTCAGGAACAGTTCCCTCTGCTGCCGCCCCTCACAGCTGACTCACCAAGTCACAGCCTGCTCCAGTGCCTCCCCCAGGAGAAAAAAGCGCCAAATGTTTTGGCTGGAGCTCAACAGCCAGGAATCTTGCCACCTGTCACATTTTTTTAAAGACTGCTATTGATTTGAGAATAGTTCTTGTTTTGTTTTTGGGGTTTGTTTGATTTGTTTTTTTGTTTTCCTTTTTTTTTCTTTTCTTTTCTAATCACCGATGGCATGAGATTGGCATCAGGAGAAGGAAGGGGGGGGAACTCTTGTGTGGAGTTGACAACACATCCCCTGTTCTCATACATAACAGTGTCTCCAAGTACCCCAAAACAGATAGGCCAAGAGACCAGTGTTTGCAAATTTCATTCTTGGCTCAGAGCTACAGCTGGAAGCCCTCGATCACGTGTGTCATGCTTAAGGCTGGCAGGCATCCCCCGAAGAGATACTGAGTTCTCTGTTTCCTTTGGCTCAGATACTAGGGTGCTGGGTAGAGGGGAACCTGTAGTGATAGAAGGCACTCTGTGACTAGGCAAAGTCCCTGGTAGGACCACTTAAAGATTCTAGTTTAATAGAAACCAAATTATCTTACTCAAGGACATCCCTACCCCTATCCTGTGTCATGAGAATTCAGTAGATATAGTGATAGCCCATTTGTCCATAAAGACCACAACTGGATCCTGTAAGAAAAATTTAACTTCAGGAAAATATGGTGAGCCTTTGACTAGAGTCAAGGTTTCAACACCCTCCTGATTTCCTCTACAAAGGAGTGTGGAAGGTCTGATTCCAAACCCTCCACCCAGAAACTTCCAGAAACGAAATTCTAAACTTCGTATCCACATTGGCAAATATAAAGGAAAGGCACAATCCCTCCAAAGCATGTTTAAATGGAAATGTTACTGGTAGTGATGCACTCAGCATCGGTGTCTGCTTTTGTGTCTTCCTGATCTGGCACTGTTGTTCCACTGTTGTTTATAGCCTTCTTCTAAGAAATGCCATTTCTACTGAATTATAGACTGTAGAGTTTGTTGTTGTTATTGTTCATTCTTTGTTTTGAAAATGAGGTCCCATGTAACCCAAGATGGTCACAGACTTGCTGTGTAGCTGAGGATGACATTCAATTTCTGATGTTCCTCTTTCTACCCCATGAATGGTAGCATCACTGGCAGGCAGCACAGCTTCTAAGAAAGTGCTTAATATCAAACCCAGATGAGCTAGGCAAGACTTTACAAGCTGTGATAGTTTGTATAAAAATGACACCCATGGGTTTATATGTTTGGTTTCTTGGTCCCCAGTTGGTAGAACTGTTTGGGAAGGATTAGGAGGTGTGGCCTGGTTAGAGGAGGTATATGTCACTAGGTATAAGCTTTGAGGTTTCAAAAGCCTATGATATTCCCAGCTCTCTCTCTCTCTCTCTCTCTCTCTCTCTCTCTCTCTCTCTCTCTCTCTCTCTGTGCTTCATGTGGATCAGATATGGATTATCATCTACTCCTCCAGCACTATGCCTGCCTGCCTGCTGCCATGTCCCTTGTTATTATGGTCATGAACTCTAGACCCCTTGGAACTGTAAACTCAATGAACCATTGCTGGTCTGTTTACTGGACCTGTCTGTGGGGGTCTGGCTGAGCCAGAGGGGCCAAAGAATTGTGCCTTCAGAAGGGAGGGGGAGTTGGCCTTCTGAGTGGAGACACTTCATAGTTGGTAGCCAGCGGTGCGAGCAGGGAAGGGGAATTGGATCTGGGCAAGCTGCTGGGTTTCTGGTAGGACACGATAGCTAGGAGCCAAGGTCAAGCCAAGTGAATTTGGTAGGCTCCAGCAGCTCCCAGCAGGGAAAGCTTCAGTAAAGAACTTTCTTTCCCAAAAGTGTTACAGTCTTTTTATGACAGACACTCTCAGACGATCTTTGATGAAGGAACTCTTAGGATTTATTCTTTGTGGACAGAGTCTTATATACATTTTGTGATGGGTTGGGATCTAAAAGCAAATGCTTTCTATTGGTTTGGTGTGAGATGTTAGGGATGCCTCATCTGCATATGGAGGGGTTTCAGGTCCTGTCCCTACATGATTGATTGTTAGGGTCCACTTCATGGGGTGCTGTAATCATGTGTTCTAGGACAGGAATCTAGTTGGGAGTCTGAGGGTACCATGCTTTCTGAATCCACTCAACCTTATCAAGTTTCCTGGCACATTTCACTGCCCCATAGACTATTTCTTTCATAAGTTGTCTTGGTCATAGTGTCTTCACAGCAACATAAAAGTTACAAAAGACACAAGCAGAGCTGCAGCACTGGCCCTGATTAAGTTTATATTAGAAAGTGTGAGCACATTTAAGGGGTACAGAGACGTGTGATTGAATACATTCCCACAGCAACACTAAGCACAAAGTCGACATGCAAGATCCTGGGAATCCACACATGTGACATGTAGCCATTGAAGTAAAGATGCATGGGCAAGTGGAGGCTGAGCATTATCAAGCAGTTGGGCATCTATGGTTAGAATCACTGGAGAGAGCACAGGTACAGATCAATTGCAAAGAGCATCTGTACTTATGGATTGCAAAGTGGCTGAGTGGGTTGTGTGTGTGTGTGGTGTGTGTGTGTGTGTGTGTGTGTGTGTGTGTGTGTTTGTGTGTAGGCCAGATATCAGCATAGGGTATCTTCCTCGGTCACTCTTCACATTATTTTTTGAGATAATCTTTCTAACTGAATCTGTAAATCACCAATTTAACTGGACTGGCTGGCCAATGAGTTTCAGGGCTCTGCCTTTTTTGCCACAGCATATTTGAGTTCTAGAGAATCACATCTGTGCCCAGCCCTTACGTGGATGCTAGGAATCCACATGCTTGCACAGCAAATATTTTACTGACTGGTCTATCCTCTTACATGACTTCTCAAAAGTGAAAACCAACCAAATGAATAGGCCTGTAAAGGACTCTGATTAATTACCCTTTCTAATCACACACACACACACACACACACACACACACACACACACACAAAGATTTATCCCAGGTTATCTCTAGTATTCATGGGCCTGACTTGGATTCTAAATTAAACCTTTGTTAATTGTGTTATCATAAATACTTTATACAATTTATGTAGGTTTATATTTTGATCCACAAGATCATGTCATAGAACTGGAGTGTGGCATAACTGTCAAATATATGTAGAGAGCATTGTGATTTTATAAGAACACCAGAATTCTCACAGTATTCCTGAATAAAAAGCATACTCCTATTCTG
This sequence comes from Apodemus agrarius, assembly GCA_964023405.1. NCBI lineage: Eukaryota > Metazoa > Chordata > Mammalia > Rodentia > Muridae > Apodemus > Apodemus agrarius. The sequence goes on along the minus strand of OZ030011.1, from coordinate 102,211,716 downwards.
GAAAAGAAAGGAAGTCTACTTTCATTTTGTTGTATGCTGATATATTCTAAATTGTGTTATATAATTATTTTGCTGTTCAATTTTGAGACAGGTTTTGAATCAGCAGATTCTTTATCTCCCCTGCCTTGGTTTCTACCACCACACCAGGCTGAAAGTCTAGGTTTAGAGACACAACTCTCATAAAAAGGTCTATTTTATGTCCTCAAAAGAACAGGAGAATAAACATTCTTCATCAGTGGGGTACTAGTGTTGCGAGGAGTTGAGCTATGAGGCCTGTGAAGCAATGGGGTCCTTTAGCTTGCTACATTTCCTTCCACAACATAGGTGGAGAAGTGATGTGTTCCCTTAAACAGCTTAGAGTTTTGCTCCTGGCCCTGAGACCAGACTACCTAGACAGCACCAAGCTGCTGACCACAAATCCCTTCCAGGTTCTTCCTCTCCAGCGTCAGACACTGGCCATTGCTCTTTACAGTGATGACCACAGACAGGGCTTGAAGTTGGGTCTGCGGTGATGATCGTTAGATACAACAAGGCTTTGAACAAGTCCATGAAGGCATCTGTCTGCTGTTATCCAAGTGGTACATTACATGACCCTCCCACAGTACATGTCTGAAACCATGGCAATAAACCCTACATATATGTACCGTGGTAACATTTGGTTTACAAATTAGGTAAAGTGAGAAATTAATCACAACAACCAATGATAAAATAAAGTAATTATTGCTATATACTACAATACAGGTTATTTATGATTGGTAAATTATTTATTTCACTTATCACCAAGCTGTGGTCATCTACTTGTAGCTGAAGATGCAGAAAAGGGAACATGGATGGAGTTGGGGGAGGGGGTGATTACTGTGAATATTCTTAGTTCAGAAACAATAAGTTGAAAGAACTCGGCAATTTCCTCCATGGTTCCTTCAGATACGGGAACCGGTTTTCACTCCATTATCCAGACAAGGAATAGCACATCTTCTTTGGGAGAATCTCCTGACAAACATAGCTGCTCCCTCCTCAGTGTGGCGCCCTTTCCATCAGGGCACCAGGGCTTAGGAAATACCAAACAAAAATACAGCCCCTTATCCAGAAGGGTCGGTTTCATTAAAAAAAAATGAAAAAAAATACTATTTTGCATTAAAGACATATGGTATAAAATATAGCATTGTCTGAAATAAAATAAACATGAAACTTACAATTTGATTTTAAGCAATAGCTCATGCCTATAGACCCTTTGGTTCAGAAACTACACTGAGCTAGCAGATATTAATCCTGAATCTTCAGCCATCCCATAAAAAAAAAAAACAGAAAAATCATCATGGGAGATAACAAGAATTCAAACCGACAGAAGCAAGGGAAGTTCCCCAGGCCATAGACTCCCAAAAGCACTAGGATTCTAATATCATAGCATCTCCCACCAGAGCCCATGAACTTGACCACTGTGTCCCTCCCTCTCACACTCTGGCATTTGATGGAGCAGGGCAGGAGAGCCAGGCCTAGTCACTCACTCTCTCCAGCTGTGAGTATCCAGTGGAAAAAGCTGAGACGCCCAGGATTCTAGCTTTCTTCCTTGGCTGCTGCTGGTTGTATAACATGCTCATCAGTAAAAGAGCTGAATTGCAAATAATCTACTAACCTGGAAGGAATGTCTGAATAGCTCCCACACACCACACTGCTACTCATTCAGTCCAGAAAGGTTTTTTTCTTTTTTTTTTTTTCTTTTTTTTTTTTTTTTTTTTGTGGGTTTGCTGTGATATTATTGAAGTAAAGGGTTTGGCTATCATAGCCAGTAACTTGAGCATGTCTTTTGATCCATGTAGAAATTGTTCATGTAAATGACATTTGTATGTTATTCTCAACTGCCTGCGGAATCAGATAATCTATTCCCCAGAAGGCTGTCAGCAGCCTCCAGTCTTTGTGAAGGTTGAGTTTCCGGCAAGAAAGGGTGTCAGGCGTGCCTGGAGGCGAGACTTCTGGAAGGATGATTCACACACTTTTATAGCTTCACTGTTCCGCATGGGTTTTGGGTTTGTTGTTTAGAAGCAATTTGAATGTAAGGGATCTTTATGATGGTATATATTCAGGGATACTTTGAAAGTCCTGTTTTCTCATGTGTGTAGGCTGTCAAGGTAGGATCTGAGGTTTACACTGATGTTCTAGTGCTTGTAGGATCAAGTAGGGTGGAACCTCCTGTTCTAATATGCTAGCCCCATTAGGTGCCAAGGGTGAACAGACTAAGGAAAAATACTATGTCATAATCTCAGACCTTGAATTTTCACCAAAGGTCTCACCATGTAGTGTAGGACTGAGTGTCAGAGCCTTCTGTGCCAGATGTGAAAGTTCACCATGGAAGAACTCCAAAGCTTATAACTAACTCCTCTGAAGTCAGAGAAGTACTGATTCATGCCCGAGAGAAGATCAGTTTGCAAAGCCAGTGGAGACAGCCAGAGAGAAGATAAATGAGTCGGACTCAAGAACCCACAGCTAGCAGCCACAACTATGGCAGGGAGCTTGCCACGGATGTGATGTGGCTGCTTCTCAGAAGCAACAGGCCCACTTCTGTCCCCCTGATGGCCCTCATGGTCCTGCAGTCTTCCCTTCCTCAGCATCCTGAATGCACGCCAGCAGCCTGCCCTGCCTTTTTGGCATACTAAAGGCCCAGCCCTGCCCCGCCCCACACAGAAGCTATAGTAATGATTTTTCTCACTGGAGTGGCAAAACACCACGAAAAAGCAATTTAAAGAGCTTAATCTGACACACGTGACATATCCACGAGTGTACAGGTTATTGTGACAGAGAAGCCAAGGCAACCCAAGTGTGAGGGTGTGAGGCAAGTGCTTACATTACAACCAGAGTCGAAGAGTTGGATCCTGGCCACGAATCCCAGCTCTGTCCTTTCTGTTTTGTTTTCCTTTTTAGTCACTCTAGGACACCAGCCCAGAGTGCCCTGTCAGGGAAGAAGGTATTCCAAAGAGAAACATCCGTGATCCGCCTTGTTTGGTTAGTGGATTATGAAAACAACCTACTCCCAGGAATTCAAATTTCTCTGGAAATCCTATTCTGAGGAAGGAGAGAGGCTGGAGCCCTGGTGTCAGACAGAGAAGGAACATGCCTCCCAAGAAGTGATGTTACACAGTTCTGACAACTTATTAGACATTTCAGGAGAGTCTGGAGTGGAGACAGTGATGGGTCAGTATCAAGCAGGACCACACCTGGACCAGGACTGTTTCTTTAGGCATTCACCTCTAAACATTTTAAACCTGAAACCTCTGTCAGCATCTCAAAAAGGTTCTGGAGATTACTGAGTCTTTTTATTTGTTCCTCTTCCTAAGGTGATTACACAGTTTAAATATTTTTTTCTTCTTTTTGCTAATATTTGTCTCTTTACTTGGGGTACAGGCAAAATGTAGCTGAGCCTCAATTGTTAGAGCTGCCAATGTCCTGGCTTTTTTCCTAAATAATCCAATAACAATGGAATGGTGCCGCCTACGTCTGAGTAGGTATTCCCCCTTGGTTAAATCTTGTGGAAACCAGAAAAAGAGAAATGAATTGTAAATATAGAATATATACAATAAAAAAAATAAAAAAAAAAACAAAACAAAAACAAGCAAACAAACAAACAAAAAATCTTGTGGAAACATCCTCGTAGACATGCACAGAGATTTGTCAAGGGAAATTCTGCATCTGGTCAGGTTGATGGTGAGAACCTACCTTCACAGAGGTACAGAAGTGAATCTTCCTTTCTTTCCTAGACAACTGACATTGTGTAGCATGTGAATCCCTAATTCGAGTTCCTGGGACAAGCCTCGCCCTGCATGTCATGTTACAGGCCTACTCACTGTCATCTTGTATATTTATTTATTTACTCTATGTTGGGGGAGAGGGAGAGACAGAGAGAGCACATGTGTGCATGTGACAGAGAACAACTTGTGGAGTTAGTCTCCTCTTTCTAACATGTAAGTTCCAAGGACTGAACTCAGATCATCAGCACTGCTGACAGACACCCTTACTAGCTGAGCCACATAACCTCCCCACAACCCCCATCTCAGTCGCTTTCTTTCTTTGATGAAGTCTCACTATGTAACCCTTGGTTGGCCTGGAAATCACTATGGAGACCACACTGTCCTCAGACTCACAGATACTTGCCTATTTCGGCCTGCTGCGTGTTCACAGCTATGGCTTGACTATATCCAAAGGGAAATTTCATAAGTAAATGTTGGGTTTTGAGCAGTGTGTGCTGTTGGCATGTCATGATGAACTCTTATATTACCCTACTTCATCTTACTCTAGAAGAGAAACATCCCCAGGTCTAGTGTACCCATGGATGCAGTAGATGCTACTTACTCACTAGTCAAACAAACTGGTACCCATTTGACTATAATGCCAACCATTGCAATCTCACCATATCATATTCAGGTATTGTCTATAGTGAGCATAAAGCATCTAAACACCACATAAAGCAAACAATGGAAGGAATCGGGTGGAATGGAGTGGCATAAAGTGGAATGGAATGGATTTTCTAGAATGTCATGGCAGATTAGCTACAGGAACATATGCTACCACTGCAAGAACTGTAGGACAAACATATCCCACATAGAATGCAAACAACCTATGTTCCCAGGTGACCACCAAGGCTCTTGAGATGTTTTCCCTATGTATAGGGAGGGGCTATTAAAATCTAAAATCCTATCTGAGATGCATCAATGTCCTTGTGACTCAACTGTCACTACTGACCTAAAAATCTTCACTGGGTTCTCCCCACATCTTAGTCAGTCTGTGATTTTCTGATCGCTTCCATAAAACTGTCATTAACTTCCTCACATACTCTGCATATTTTCACTTTTACCTACCTTACTCTCCTTATGGACTCTGAGATCCTCCAGTGTTAGGACAGTATCTTAGTCATCCTTGTATATTCTTAGCTCCTCACATTAGGCCCAGGCCCATGTAAGCACTATGTAGTAAAGCTTGGTTAAACGAATGAAATTCAGTCTGCTTTATGTAAAATTGACAGGCAGGAAGGATTTAAACACATGAATTCTTTGTAAACCACATGTGTGGATTGTGCACAGGGGAAAGGGATCTATTTTTGTGACTGGTGACAGCTCATTTCCCAAAGGTCATTCCAAAGCAGCATGGCCCAGCTCTTCCAGCCTTGTCCTTTCTAGAAGAAATTTCGACAGACAGATCCATGGCTCAGTCAGCCACCAACTCATACACTTCTAAGGGGGGGGGTGTATCTAGGCTGTGGAGAAGGAGAGTACTATTTGGAACAATGTTCTTAAACAGATGTCACTTCCTATCAGAAAGCCAGAAATTTGTTAGTCTCCCTGCATCTCCTGTTCTTTGTAATGAGTTCATTTATACACAAATACATGTGGCATATTTGGACACTGAAGGAAAGGAGGGGCACACAGCCCTTGCTAATCAGGAAGCGGCATGGACAGGCAGTCACAAGAAAATTCACTTTATCCAAATTCTCTGTGAGATTTTAACTTTGAATATTGTATCTAGACAAAGCAAGTTTAGACCTGTGGGTTCATCTTTGCTCATTTCACTTAATCCAAGAGAGACTACAACTCCCACTTGTATGAAGTCTTTCTTTGGAAGAAAGGATAGAGGTAGTTTTGAGATAAATGTTAGAAGAAATGGAACAAAACATCTAGGACAGGCAAGGACAGGGTTCTGAGAGTAGTATCTACCATCATCTTTGAAGCTGGCCAATCACTGAAGGAAAATATGGAAGTGACTCACTTCAGTTTCCATTAAGAATTGTCTTTCTGTCTTTGATGAACTAAAACAAATACCCACCAACTAGCTAATTGTATAAATTATAGATGTGTATTTTGTCAGGTCTTGAACTCAGCAAGTCTGAGATCATGTTGCCATTATGTTTCTTATCTACTAAGGTATTCCTCCTGCTCCATGATAGAGCTTGCTGTTGAATCTATACCTGGAAGGGAGTAGGATCCTCCTACGTGGCATCCCTGCCTAGAGAAATGGTGGAAAGCAAAGAAGAAGACATATGTGAGTGTTAATTGTATTCACAAAGATGTAATCCTTGTAGAGTAATTTGCTGTTTTTTGAATTTGTTTTTTTTTTTTTCAAGACAGGGTTTCTCTGTGTAGCCCTGGCTGTCCTGGAACTCACTCTGTAGACCAGGCTGGCCTTGAACTCAGAAATCTGCCTACCTCTGCCTCCCAAGTGCTGGGATTACAGGCGTGCGGCACCACCACCCGGCTGAGTAATTTGCTCTTAAATAAGTCAACTCTTCATGCTCTCACATTGAGTAGTAACTTTCAACATGAGTCTAGGATAGAGGGTAAATTCATATCATAACTATCTTATATGCATGAAAACAGGTGTCAGGTTCCTTAGTTTGCTTCTAAAAGATGATAAAATAAATAAAATTGATAGGTGCCATGAACTAAATGTTTGGGTCTCTCCCCAAATTTATAAATATATAAATTTTGAAATTTTAACCCTGATACGATGATATTTAGAGTTAATCACTTTAGAAGGTGATCGCGCCTAGACTGGATTTTCTGAGTGTGACTCTCTATGGATTTTAAGAAACAGAGGAGAGACCAGGAGAGCCGGAGCCTTTATCTCCCACTACAGCTCCAAGGGAAAAGTCATGTAAGGACACACTGAGAAGGCAGGGATCTATAAAGCCAGGAAAAGTCCTTGTCAAGAATCAAAGCTGCCATTATGTCCGTTCTGGAATCATTGCCTCCAGACCTATGTTGTTTAAGACATACAGCTAGTGTAATTCTGTTATTGCTCTCTATTACTAGGGAGCCTGAGTTCACTGAGGCAGTGAGCGAGCTTATCCTTTAATATGGAATAAAGATTGGTAAATTTAAAGTACATTGCAGTTTGGTAGAAGGCACATGGAGAATACTTTGAACTCAAGAACTGCTGCTTATTTCAACTCCTATGCAGTCCTGAGATGTTTGCTCATTACTTCTTCATTTCAAAGTATTCTCCACAAAGTGGAAGTGGCATCCACCCCATAGGGATGGAGTGTGTGTTCCATGTTGTATTCTAAGTCATGGTATTCTAAGTCAAAGACAGCGCAGAGATTCCTCCATCCTGTATTCTTGCTGAAGCCTTTTTAAGATTGACTAGAATTTCATATTCTGTTTGTTTGTTTGTTTGTAAACAGGGTTTCTCTGTATAATCCTGGCTGGAACTCACTCTGTAGACCAGGCTGGCCTCGAACTCAGAAATCTGCCTGCCTCTGACTCCCAAGTGCTGGGATTAAAGGTGTGCGCCACCACAGCCCAGCTGAATTTCATATTCTTGATGAGAAGCTCCATGAAAACATTACCCAACTCTATTCTAAGAACCAAGGTCAAGATGCCCCAGCTAGCTTATCTAGCTTCTGTTAAACTGACTGCTGTGTAAACCTTCCCTTTACTGACTGCTTATTTTAGCCTCTGTTAAACTGCTTGCTTGCACAACTTCCCTATCCCCCTCCATCCCCCAACCCCCAACCCCTACTACTGCCAAGTGAGACATAAGAATGTGTTTTTGTTGTTTGTTGTTTTTTTATTTGATTTTTAAAATTTTATGCTCTGAATACTCAATGGTACACTTGGGTTCCCAAATACCTGAGGGTAGCTCCATTAGTTAGAATACAGACTTTGAATTGGTTATAAACTGTGTGAGTGGTTATCTCTGATGAGTTCTCCAGAACAGGAGGAAGGGCTTTTGTTGAAAGTAAGTGCAGCTCTCTTCCTATTTTCTGTAATGGAACAAGGTCAGGGTAAGAAGGAGAACTCCATGAGGGAACTTCCCCTCTATAAGCCCTGCCTCAGTATCTGTGTCAGGGAGAACAGAGACAGGCTAACACTGGCAGCCAAAGTGTTGGAGCAGTTCAAGGGTCAGACACCTATATTTTCCAAAGGGAGATACATCATCAGGCCCTATGGCATCGGAAGAAATGAAAAGATTGCTATTCACCATATAGCCCATGAATCCAAGGCAGAAGAAATCCTGGAGAAAGCTCTACAGATACAGGAGTATGAGTTACAGGAAAAATAACTCCTTGGATACTGGAATCTTTGGATCAGGGATTCAAGAACATATTGATCTGGACCCCTGAGCACTGGGCTACAGCCTGGACTCCTATGTGCTGCTGAGTAGGCCAGGTTTCAGCATCTCAGATAAGAAGCATAGGACAGGCTACAATTAGGCCTGTACAGCACAGAATCAGCAAAGATGAGGCTATGCACTAATTCCAGCAGACATACAATAGGATTCATCTTCCCAGGTAAATAAATGTTATCCAAAAGGCTAATAAGATTTTCTCAGAAATGCAAACAGAAACAAGCAAACCAAAAGAAAAATAAGTGAGACAAGGAGCAGCAGGAAGGGGGAAGTGAGCACAGAGGTAGTCAGCAGGGGCATCTGGGAAGAGGTGGAGGCCGCAACCAGTGCAAGAGAAATCCTCAAGCTACTCAGTGCATAAGAACAAAACACTTGAAACTAAGGAGAACTAGGAAACAGGACCTGGGAATAATAGAATCCCTGTTTCCACCCTGCCTGGAGCTTGAATCTAAAGACAGTGTCATGGGTGCTTTTTGTCTCCTTGCCCAGGCTGGAATGAGAGTAGAGGGTGAGGTTCCATTGTGGGAATGCATTTTAGGCTTTGCCTCAACTGACACCGGAGGAATCTCTCTGCTGGACTCAATAGCTTCTTGTTTTGCTTCTATAGAACTGAGTGTAAGATTTAAGCTAGATGCCTTATGTAAGAGAAAGGGACCCTAAGTCTATATAATGCAAATGGGCATTCCATACATAGCCACTTCCTCCTGCCAGGAAGCCAAAGAGAAGCTGTGTTCCTGAAGTACAGAAAGCGCTAAACAAAGAAGCCAGCATCCTTCTCCATGAGATTCCGATTTGAATCAGGCTGCCACAAATGTAAAATGACTTCATTTTCCTTTGCCAGTTCCCCCGGGGATTGCAGGCTTGTTTATGCCTCTGTGAAATGAAACTCAGCCCGGCCCAAGTGCAGGAAAACACTTCTATAGGCAGGAGGCTGCTGAAGCCAGAACATGGCAAGGTCCATTCATCCTCCTCTTGGGCAGCTCATCCTCTCAGAACAAGGGAACCTCAGTCCCCAGTGGCCAGGCTTGGCAGCAGGGAAGAACTGACTCAGATGCAGTTTTCAGATACAAAACTTGATGCTGTCAACCCACAGAGATCATCTTCCTCTTCGGGGAACTTCTGCTCTGATCTAGTAGGATGGGGTTTGTAAACAGTGGAGTGTAAGTCTCTCTCTCTCTCTCTCTCTCTCTCTCTCTCTCACACACACACACACACACACACACACACACACACACACACACCAAACAGGTCAATCTTAGGAATACCAGGTGGTCTTGCGTCTTGGTTCACTGCCTGTGTTAAGTCATTTTCCTCATTGCTATGATCAAACACCTGCCAAGAGCAACTTAATAAAGCGGAAGTTTATTTGGGCTGATGCTTGAAAGTACAGTGCAATGTGTGGAGGGGGCAGAGTGACAGAAACGGGAGCTTAAACAGTGGGTCACGCTGCAGCCACAGGCAGGAAGCAAGGAGAGGTGACTATTGGTGCAGCCTGGGAACCCAGCCCATGGCACGCTAATGCACAGACACACTGTAGTAGTTGGAATGAGATGTCCTTCATGGAGTCTCTGGCAATTGAATACCCAGGCTCGGGGTAATAGCTGTTTAGAGATGATTCAAATCTGTGGCCTTTGGGAAGAAAAGTGTCACTGAAGGAAGACTGAGAGTTTAAAGACTCACCTTGTCAAGCTGTCTCTGAGAGTTTTGTGTTTGTAAAGATGTGAGCCTCCTGCTCCTGCCTCCATGTCTGTGATCTTCTACCATGGAACCTAACTCCTCTGGAATGGTAAGCCCAGACAAACCATTCTATGGTAAGTTGCCCTTTTCATAGCAATAGAAAAACATCTAATATTCATACCCAAAGATATGTTTTGGTGATGACTTAAAATCCAGTCATGTTTATAATAAAGACTGAATATCATAGTTCCTTTATCCTTAACAAACCCTAAATGTGTATTTATTAACAACCTGCCATGTTTTTATAAAGAAATGCAAGATGGCTCCCAAGTTTGCAACATGCTTTTGGGAAACATCATGCTATAGGTTTAGGACCAAATCCTGCTTGCTTGGTCTGTTGTTTATCTACAACCAGTCATCAGCATTGCTGCCTCCAAGCAGCCTTGGAGGGTGGCTTGAGACGATAGCCATCCCGAGGGATGAAAACTTCACCCTTTATTTGGTCCCAACCATGTTTAGTTAGCCTTGCAAGGTGGGTGCTACAAAACCCATAGCTTTCCTGTAAGCATCCTTAAGGGATGAACTGACGACAGCAAGTGTGATGTATAGAGATCTGAGTCCGGCCGGGAAAATGAAGTGGTTTACATTCCCTGAAGCTAATTAAACCAAGTTGACAGGTGAAGCTGCTTGTCACAGGGAATGCTCCGAACCAGAAACAAAGATATTGTACGTGGGGAAGGCACCTTATTCGGAGAAATAATTGTTTTGATACTCTCAGCTAAGCAAGGAAAATAACCCCTTCCAAAACTCTTGTAAATAACTCTATGTGCGCTTTCTACCCAGAAAACTTAATGATGAAGCACAAGGATAACACTGGGTGATTTGGGCACCATCTAATAGGCTGTGCAGGAGACATTGACCACTATCCCTGGGCAGAGACCCAATTAGAGGAAATTTTAGAAGTGACCAAGAGGATTAATTTCATCAGAAATGTAACAAAAATTCAAGATCCTTCTGTCCTTGGATTTCTGTGCATCAGCTCGTACTCAGTATAATGAGACTAGGTTAAAGACCTATGTTTTATTGGTAACATGCAGCTGGTGGAGATATATTTCTTTTTTTTTTCAAGTCATTGTACGTTTAATAACCCAGTAGTAAGTCAAAACATGAGAAGAAAAAAAAAAAGATTGTTCCTTTTACGGGTGAGGACCATCAGTTTAGACTCATTCATCAAGCCAGTGAGATAGGATTCCAACAGCATGGGAAGGCTTCAAGGCTTACAGATTGATGCGTTTGGTTGCTGATAATCAGGCCGAGGAACGAGCAGCACAAGAGATTAACGAGCCCTCAGAGGACAGGACGCGGTTGCTGGGTCATGAGCACCTTGAAGCATTTCTTGATGGTGATCCGGTGTCTTGAGTATTTGTCATCTGGGGAGAAACGAGCAGGATGCGCAGAGCAAGTCTGTTGTCCCATAGGGTCAAATTTCTTCAGCGTATAGACGCGATCGCCCTGCTTGTTGAGGTAATACTGGAGAAACATGACTGCCCCTCAGCAGAAAGACGCTCGCGCGTTTACCGCCTGCCGCGTTTTACCCGGAGTGCTGAGATGTGTTTCTTAATCTCCGTGCAAGACATTAAGTGAAAAAGAACACATTCACATAGATAAAATACCTGGTCTCTGTGTTCCCAGGCCATGGATGACTGACTGGGGATGCAGCAGGAAAGACACTTGTGATTGGTGATCCAAACCTATGCAGAGTGTATTCTGACATATGTAGGAGAGGTGAGGGGTGAGAGCAATGGAGGTCTGGAGAGGCCCAGGAGCTTGAGGTCTGGGGATCCTGACTGCAACTTCATGCATGGCATTTTCTCACTGGTAGATTTGCCCTGGCGCAGAAAGGAATTGCTGCCTACTGTATCCACATTCTTTGAAGGTCTGTGATTCAGGACAAATGACTTCATTTTGTAAATAAGGACCAGACCACTTCCCAAAGCTCACACATAATGTGTGATTCTAGGTTTCCAGCCAATACCTCTGTGGGCCATATCTCTGAAACATCCTTCTCACCCAAATGGTGAGTGGAGTGAACTCCTTTCTTTCAGAATCTTTCTTTTTTGTGTGTATTTTTGTTTTTGTTTTTGAGACAGGGTTTCTCTGTACAGCCCTGTTGTTGTACAATTCCTGGCTGTCCTGGAACTCACTCTGTAGACCAGGCTGGCCTTGAACTCAGAAATCTGCCTGCCTCTACCTCCCAAGTGCTGGGATTAAAGGTGTGTGCCACCACCACCCAGCATATCAGAATCTTTCTTGTACCAAGCCAAGTATGAAAGTTCTCAGGAGCTGGGTAGTTCCACAGAAATTCAGAAAGAATGAAATGTTGACCAAGCATTGTTCAAACAAAACAACTTGGATATCAACAATACATGGTATAAGGTGATTAAGAGAGTGTTTACTAATTACCAGTCTTCCTTGTAGGAAGCCATGTGTGGACAGGGCTGTTTCAGCAGCTATTTTCAGCAGCTGGATAATTCCACAGAAAGACATAAAAAGAATAAAATATTGACCAGGCATTATTCAAATACAAAGAACTTGGATATCAAGAACACATGGTAAAAGGTAATTAATAGAATGTTCACTAATTATAAGGTTGAATAATATATCTGTATCATTCATTTATCTACATGTAAACTAATTATGGGATGGGAGAAGACTGGAACTAAGAGAAATAAAGCCACTGTACCTGGCTCTTAGCCCTATCTTTTTTTAAAATTTTATTTTCTATATTCTTTCTTTACATTCCAAAGGCTTTCCCCTTTCCCAGTTCCCCCCTCACCATGTGTCCCATAAGTCCTCATCCCCCCACCCCCCACCCCCGCGCATTCCCTAATCACCCCCCCCAACCCTTTCTCTGTTCTGGTACTCTCCTGCAAAACTGGAACCAGTCTTTTCTGGACCAGTGTCCTCTCATTCCTTCTTCTTGGGAATCTTTTGATTTGCTAATTGTGCCTTGAGTATTCAGAGCTTCTGGGCTCATTAATATCCACTCATCAGTGATTGCATTTCATGTGTATTCTTTTCTGATTGGGTTAACTCACTTAGGATGATATTTTCTAGATCCAACCATTTGCATACAAACTGCATGAATTCATTATTTTTAATTGCTGAGTAGTATTCCATTGTATAAATATACCACATTTTCTGTATCCATTCCTCCTTTGAGGGATATCTGGGCTCCTTCCAGCTTCTGGCTATTATAAATAAGGCTGCTATGTAAGATGTAGCCTGTAGTTACCTCTCAGGCATTGATGGTGGGTCCCTATTGTTGAAGACATTACATACTTGGGACACAGAACTATAATGATTCTAGCTGAACCCACCTAAAAAGCCTCTTTCTGGAGTTCAGCTTCTATGATGTCTGAAAATTCTATGCAAGCTACCAAGGAGAGAAGCAATCAAACAATAATACCCAGAAATAGCAGTGAACCATGACAATGACCAGCATAGCAGCTTATGCATAATGGTGCTATAGTGCACTCACATTTCAGTAGCAACCAACAGTTGTCTAATTGGACCTAAGGCCACTCAACAGGATGGAAATCATGCCTGGTACTAGAAAAACGTAGCTGCTTCTGGGACTAGTGAGGTCAGAGACCTCAGAAAAGAATCTATTATGACCACTTTGCTAAACTAGCATAATTCCTTATTACAGTCCAAATCTTTTCCTTATACCCACCGATAAGTGGAGATGCTACCCCCTTATCAAAAACAAAAACAAAAACCAAAACAAACAACAAACAAACAAACCTGCTTCTCTTTACTGCAAATGGAAACTGTCACAGAAAATCATAGCTGGACACAGTGCAGAGATCAACAGATTGTGGGAAGATCAGTTCCAGTGGAAACGCCTACGTCACAGCTCTTGTATCCATAGTTAAGGGACCAACACGGAATAAGGGGAAGAAAGATTTGTAAGAGACCAGAATACCAGGAAGTCTGTTGTGAAACAATCTCTATAACTGTGGCTGTATAAACAAGGCAGGAACAATGCCAATATCGATGGACATGTTAGCATGGAAGGGGCAATATTTCAAGGGATCCAAACTCTAGATAAAGGACTATAGGCAACTAAGACTGCTGGGGGAAGGACAATTTGCCTCTCCCAGACATAAGCTCCTTTATTGGTTGTTCAATGAAGGGTAGTGGGTCTTAAGACCACATACACACCATCAACAAAAAAATACACTCAGTAGATTGTATTTATTTATATTTGTATACATACACATAATGTTATAATTCTACTTCAATTAAAACTATATTCTTTTAGGAAAAGAAAGGCTGAGTGAATGATGCCTCCATTCTTCCTGAGATAAACAAACCCCCAGTCCTCCCAATGGCCCTGCAAAGTATATTAGCCCTAATGCATAGGAAAAAGGAGACACACTCAGCTGCCAAGGTATGTACCTTGGATTTCAACCCTGATCATTCTGTCTCCAAATCTCATAAGTAGTTGTGCAAGTCTATCAGTGCACTGATAGAAGCTGGGGCCTATGTAAAAAACTCCAGCCCTTTACTATTATATAGTCTTGCTATATTCTTTACTCTCTGTATGGATATAAGTCCCACTGTGGACTCAGTACAGTGAGCTCCAAGCATTGGTCTTTTCAGAGAAATGAGGTCATCTGCCATCACACTCACAACAGACCACACACTTGGATATAATTTGGTCCACTTTATAAGCCGCGGGACTTGAAGGACATGGCAATTTGTGAGTCATCCTATGGAGGGCAACAGAAATGATTCCTGTGTGCTGGTCACTCGGAGCTATTAACTGCCCTCAGTAAGCGATGATTTCATTATTACTCCTGTCTCAAGAAAGGCGATGGATGAGCTGACCTCTCCTGGCTCCTCCACTTGCGGGGCTTGGGGGTTGTCTGTGGAGTTGAGGAGGTAGGACTGGAATCACACAGCTCATCTGGGGTGATTTGTTTTGTGTGTCTTTCAAGGCTCGTGGAACAGATTGTTAGAACAGATTTTTTTATTTTCCTTTTTGTTATGTTTTAATATTATAGTGTACGCAATGGCATAGAAAGAACTGTTTGAAATCTGCTATATTCTTTCTTATTTTAAGCTGCCTCCCATCAACACGACTCTACATATGGTGCTTAAAGACACTGACATAAGAAAGCAAGCAGCATCAACCTGCAGAAAGGCAACTTCTCGAATAGTGTGGAGAATCTTTTCCTGGGAACTCCTCTCTTTGGGAAAAGTGGATGGGAATGCTCTAATCCTTGTGCTCATAACTTAAGGCAGAAATCAAAGTTCCCTTTCAGAAAAGAGAGAAGAATTCTCAGTAATTAGCCCACTGTAGACAATATTTAGACACTTATGCCTTGGTTGATTAAGTAAGCTATGACAACTGATATGTGTGGACTCTTGACCTTGGATATCCCAGTCAACTATCACTTCTATATCTACTTACTTGGGAAAGGATTCTCTGAAAGAACCATGAGCACATCTCTGCTCTAGAGAACAACACAGGCTTGCAGCTAAGGAGCATCCAGAGGGATGAAGGACAGGACCTATATAGGTACCTATTCTCCTTTTGGTTCCTTGTATGCTGCCATGACAGAACATCTGAGACTATATAATTCTAACAAGTAGAAATGTATTTACTCACAGTTCTGAAGTCTGGGAAGTTCAAGATCAAAGAACTGGGCCTCACCCATGGCCTTCTTCCTGCATCAGTCCAGCGCAGGACTTGGAACACACTGCTCTCAGTATAATGAACACCTTCCTGGGACACCTCTGATGAAAGCACTAACCCACACCAGAGGGAGCCTCTGAGGCATGATCCCCATTTATTGACTCTCTTGCATTTGGCATTATGTTTTCAACATATGCTATTCAGTATATGCAATCGTGCCCACAGCAACACCATGAACCAAAACCCCACAAAGCACTCATTTGAGGACTACTCATCTCAGATGAAAAAGACACAATGAGTGGAAAGATGTGTCTTAAACTTCATGGGAATGATCAGTTCAATCTCAATCCCAAAGTCAACATCCAAGCTTTCCAGGAAGAACTACACAAGGGTTGAAGCAATCAACCCATCCCTCCATCCCACACTTGGTCCACCCACATCACTCCCGGCTGCTAGCTCTCCAGTCCACCACCAGCTCCAGTTAAGGGGAAACTGAGAGATGAAACAAAAACAATATGAAGCTAATGTAACATGTAAAGATGAACTGAAATTAAAGAGCAAAAACTATGAGCATATTTACTCTTAGGAGTAAAAAGATATTTCCTAGAGAGCAGGAGTAGAATTTTGATGATGGCTGCTCTCTAGTGCCAAGGAAATTAAAGCAAATATGCAGAGCTAGATGATCAGCTTGAACTCACAGGATGACAAATAAGTGAGACTTCTTGTCATTGGTGAGAAATAAAGCAGCAAGCTGAAAATCGGTGTCACTGTAGAGGTTTGACAAGGACATTAGAAGCCTCAGAAACTGGAGTTAATCTGACACAACAAAAATCTAACCTCAAGTCCAGAGAGGGAAGAACAAGAAAAATTTCATAGCAGTGGCTCTCAATATATGGGATGTAACCCCTTTGGGGGGGATCACATATCAGATATCCCGCATATCAGATATTTACATTACATTTCTCAACAGGAGCAAAATTGCAGTTCTAAAGTAACAACAAATTAATGTTATGGTTGAGGGTCACCATAACAAGAGGAGCTGTATTAAAGGGTTGCAGCATTAGGGAGGGTGAGAAACACTGAGCCCTAAAGAGGTGTAAAAATATCACACTTTTCAAATTGATGCCTATGACAAAAACACGAAAACCACAGCAATCACTTTTAGATAGCTTATTTTTAATACATATTAAGCACGCACACACACACACACACACACACACACACACACACAAAATCCAGTTGTGCAAGATAAAAATCCATTGACGCAGAGGCTAATATCCAAAATATTAATGATCTCGGTGTGCACCAGGGAGAATTTGTGAAGAGTCACAAAGATGACACCATGATGCTGTGCTTGGATAAATGTACTTAACTAAGTGATAAAAGTCTTCAGTGAACAACCAGGAAGAAACAACTGATCAAAGGAATACAAAATATGGATGGATTCAGAAATTACCTCAGCAACATTAAATAATAGGAAACACTACGGCGATTGTGGAGTTTTGAATAGAATGATTTACGGGCCTGGAACTTATCATACAGACATGCTCAGAGATATAAAGAATTAAGGAAGTGGCTTAACCTTCCTTTCTTCGTGAAGAAAAAAAATCTTTTTAAGCTGTATCTCTCGATAGAAACATCCTACTGTTGATGACAGCCCTAATTTCCAGCATTGCTTTAGTGATCGCAGGACTTGGAGAGTCCAACTAATAAATAATAAGAGATCTCTATTTATAGTGCAGTGATCAAGGTCCTCAGAGGAAGGCACACATGCACATAGCCAGTGCTGGGGTGGAAAAGTGTCATTTGGATCCCTGGCAAAGCAAGCATTCCTCTAGCTAAGCGTTTGATGTTCAGTAAGTACAATGTATTCTGCATATTTTATCATAATAAAAGTAACATCTCAGGGCCAAGTGCAAGGGATGGTGTCTATTTGCATTAGTGTCCTCAGCCTCTAGCACAGGGCTGGGCGGCATAAGCGACTGTCTCTGCTTTGCTCAATGATGTCTCGTGAGCGTGTCCTGAGTGTGCCTCTGTGCTGTGTGTGGGTAGCTCCCTTCCCCAGCTCCACAAACTACAAAAGCAGCAAGGTGGGAGGGACTGACTCTGCAGCAAGGCAGACACATCCAAGGACCCTCGATCTGTTTGCTTTTGTTCAGCAAGACTTGACAACAGTTTCAATCTATTTATCTTGAAAACCCTCAAAGATAATACCAACAGTTCATGTGGGGGAGAATTAGTCATAGGCAAACATGTTTTTTCCATATTGCCCCAAGAAAAATACCCCCTTCAAAGTTCTCTGATTCCAGCATCGCCGGATTATGAAACATTAGGTCAGGACCTCAAGGTTCTGATTTCATCAGAAATTCTCTGTGCTAGTGGGGCCTCGGCAGTCTTCCCAGGACCCCAGACAATTTTCTTGCAGCTTTCACTTTATATACTATGAAATTGGAAAGGGTGCAGTTTCCCCATACATCTCATTCAAATGTTGAAAGAAGTCTTTGAATGAGTAAATTTATGTCAAGTCTTTTTTGTTGTTCTTTACAACTCTGATTAAAATGCTGTTTGAATGGAAGTATTTGAATGCATATGGTCAAATAGTGATTAATTCCTGTGTCAGTTATTTGCTATAAGTCTTTGAATGCAATTGGTCAAATAACAATTCATTCCTGTGTCAGTTATTGTCAACTTTGCTATGGCAAAATACCTGAAAAAAAATCATTCTACAGTACATCTATGGTACCGTCCGTCGTGGCGGAGAAGGTTTGGCAGTTTGGTGACAAGAACTTGAAGCAGCTGGTTAGAATGATATCTGAAGTAGTCAAGAGGCAGAGAGAGAGAGAGAGAGAGAGAGAGAGAGAGAGAGAGAGAGAGAGAGAGGAATGCTGGTACCCATGGGTTATCTTTCTTCCTTTTAGGCATTGCAGTAGCCCATGCGATGGTGCTGACCACAGGTAGGGTGAGTCTTCTTAATTAGCACAACCTAGAAACTCTCTTACAGACATGCTTAGAGCTGCTTCTCCTGATTCTCGATCCCGTGCCATGGACACGCAGTATTAACCATCACAGACCCTGAGCGGCAGTCCTTCCTATCCTGTAACTGCTTGCCCAGCACTTATCATCTGAAGGCCCTAGTGACTTGGTAACAAATGAGATGTGACCCTGTTTGGATGGAGGCAGTGTCATTCAGGAAGTATTGGAGATACTGTGTTAGAGATCAACCAGCAAGTCACAGAGACTCAAGGGAGAAACTTTCAGGAGACAGGGAGTCTGAAGTGGGCCCAAACGCATAGAACTAGTTAGCTGGGGAAACGGAGGAAAGAAGATTCTTCAGTATGATGATTCTCAGAGGTACATAAGCAGAGCCCTTTAGATATGAGCTCCAGCATTTGATCTATTTGGATCCTGAGTCTCAAAATTATAAATCACCTGCCCAGTGCTTACGGCAGATCTGTGGCAGAGCATGGCTTCAGCACAGGCATCCGGTCCTGAGGCTCATGTGTATAAGGCACAGAACATCATCCATCCTCCCTTCAGCTGCTCACAAGCCCATTCTGCTCTGGGTTGGGAAACGTGCAGGTACAGAAGCAATGAGGTCTATTGTGACTTAGCACTAATCACACCATCTGCCCAGCTCCCCTCCCCAGTACGACCAGCACCTTCACTGTGTGCATCATCTTGTAGTAAGTGGACAAAGTCATCCTCGTAGTGCTGTGTGGCTGGGGGGCGGGGGGGGGGGACTTGAGCAACAGCTTGTCTAACTTTTAATTTTAGATCATTCAATTCAACTCATCCATGAACGAAGAGTCAAAATGTTGCCAAGAAGACTTTAAAAATTCCTTGTACCCCAGCTCCAAATCCTACTGGCGCTTCCACAGTGGAAAAGCCGATTGTGTGTAAATATAAGCAACTAACCATGTTAGTTCCGATGAGTGTTACCTGACAGTGGAGACTGGACTAGGAAACATCCAGTGATCCAGTGACCTGAGTTTTTCTTTCTTAGTTCATTTTGTTTAGGCTGCCCCAACACACACACACACACACACACACACACACACACACACTGGTGATAGTGTAGTAACAAAGCCTCTCCAAAAACAATACCATATTAGGCTAAGGCGATGGCTCAATTGGCAGGGTGTTTGCCTTTCAAATAAAGATCTGAGTTTAATCCCAAGAACTCACATTAAAAAGCTAGATGTGTGTGTGTGTGTGTGTGTGTGTGTGTGTGTGTGTGTCTGGTGTGGCATGTGCTTATAATCCCTGCAATGATGGGATGAGAGACAGAGTCAGAAGCTTTCTGGCCAGTTAGCCTAGCCTCCTTGGCAAATACCCACATTCAAAGAAGCCATAGCATGTTATGTGATCTCAAAGCAAATTAAACAGACTTTTGTGAGACGAGAATCGTTTAACGGGCACTGAGGAGCTCCTGAAGGTTTTAGACACAATCCTCTCTGTTCTTGACACATGGCTACGTGGAAGATGCATGCCCTTGCTGGTGCCAGAGATGAGGTGAAGGAAGGATATTTAAAACAAAGAGACAAAGGAGGGGAAACATATAAGGATTCCTTCTCAAAAGGATACAAACTTGGAAAGAACAGAATCACATTATTTATTCTCTATTTTTAGCCCGCAGAGCAATGTTTGGCAGAGTTCTCAACAAATATAAATTTTCTAGCCATTGCTATGAAGGGCTCGAAATATCTTCGAGCAGTTTTTAGTTAAGTGGTGGGGTTGGTGATCAACAGAGCTACCAATCACGTTGGAAGAACTGTCCTCATTGATTGAATGGAGAGGGGAAGACCAAGAACAAAGAGTAGTTCATAATGCAGGGCCCACACCCAGCAGGACCAGCCGGTGAGTCATGCCTGGAAGATGAGGAAGATTGGGAAAGAAACCAAAACAAAGGTGTGTGTGCACAGTGAACTCCAGTGGGCATCAGATACTCTGCCACCGCTCCAAGAGCCCATTGTGGCCACTTGGCAATCAGAGCCCGGGAGAGGCAGGTGTGAGCCTGCTGTGAATTGTGCAAGAGCCTCCAAGTCATCTGGGTAGGAAACTTCACAACAACTCTGATCCGCCGCTTCTCCTGTTGACACCTCACTAGCTGCCAGTATCTTCTGATTGAGCATCCTCTCCTCCCCATCTCAACATTCCCTCATAGACCTCTCTTGCACCCAGACCATTACTATAGCTATCCTAAAAGTCATCAACACATTATTTTCTTGTGTGTATATGTATGTTTATGTGTATTTATGAGTATAGGATGTACTCCCACAGGAGGGTCAGAGGTCAACCTCAGGAACTAGTAACTTTATTTATTTATTTATTTATTTATTTATTCATTTATTTATTTATTTGAGACAGAGCTTTTCATTGAGACTTTGATCCCATCAGGAACTAGTAACCGTATTCATTCATTCATTCATTTATTTATTTATTTATTTATTTGTTTGTTTGTTTGTTTGAGACAGAACTTTTCTTTGAGACTTTGATCCCACCAGTTAGGCTAGACAGGCTGGAGATTTAATCAGTCTCAGGAATCCTCCTGTTTCTGTCATCCCAGCCATGGGACCTCAAGCACAAGCTGCCAAGCCCAGCTTTACCCATGGGTACCAGGGATCCAACTTACACCTTCACACTTGAGCAGCAGGTTATCTCTTTGGTCTGATTTTCCTTGTGATTACAGATATCTCTTATGAAGAACTGCCCCAGCCCTCCCTTGGCCTAGAGAAGACCTAGTTGTTGACTTTTAGGAGGCAATGAAAACTTTCTTATGCATTCCCAGTGCATGGCCTGCCAGACTCATTTCATGTCATCAATTTTACAAACGATGCTTCTTTCAAACTATACCCTCTATCTCTATGATCCCCTCCCTATGTCCAGGAATCCTCTTTCTATTAACCAGCAATGTGATTTGTTACTTTGCTCAGCAGCTACTTTTTTTTCCAAAAATTATATCTTGCACCTCTTCTTTGGTTGCCCAAGGGAACCCACTCCAAATCTATTTATGATAATGATCACCTGCCTTTTATAATAATCATCTATACATACATCTTACTTTTTCTAATAGACACTAAGTCCCCAAGAATAGAATTTATATTCATTTTAACCCACTGATGGCCTAGTCTTTTATTTGTGATTCAATAAGAGGAAATGAATAAATGAATGACTATCTGACTTTAATTATTATAGGAAAATAGGTCCAACACAAACATCATCTCCGAGTCATGGGAGGAAGATTAGACGGTAAAGGATTAAGAGCAGATTTAATCTTCCTGTAGCCTAAGGGTGGCTTTGCACTCTGGGATCACAGTAAGCAGGCATCACCAACGCCTGTACCTTCCTGATAGTGCTTGCTCCGGCTCGATGCCTGTTCCTCCATGCTCTGTGGGTGGTTGGAGCTAAGAGGGAACTTGCCAGTTTTGTGTGAGAGGACGTGGCTGCACGCAGGTATCTCAAAGTGCTTGCCCATTCTGCCTCATTTTCAACCCACAGGCCTTCATTTGCCACTCCAGTTTTACAAGCACAGTTGTTCAGCTTTACATGTCATCTTATCTGTAAAAGGACACGCTCCAGCAACCCCAATGACACATTAAGACCTGAGAGCTTGTCAAGTTTTTCGAGGGGTTTACGATTGCTGCTGGCGGTGTTTACTTGCTTTCGTTTTTTTTGAGAAATATCTCATATACACTGGACTGGCCTTGAACTTGCCGTGTCTGAGAATCCAATCCTCCTCCCTTTATCTCTGAAGTCCTGGGATTACAAGAATATACTCCTTTGCTCTGTTTATGTGTTGTTGAAAATTGAACTCAGAGCTTTGCCCATACCAGGCAAACATTCTACCAACTGAGAAATGTCCTCTCCTCTCATTGTGGTCTTTTAATGTTTATTTCTTAGAAAAAAAAAGATTCTCTTCACTGTGGTTGTTTAAAAGTTCTCCTGCTTACATTACTCAGGTCTCCTCCAACATCAACAAATGAAGGCACAGGACTGACAGAGATACTATGTCTTTGAGGACCGATTGCAGGATCATCCTGTCATCCAAGGTTTCCCCATGCCACAAAGATAGAATTTAACTTCTCTATGTAAACAAAGTAAAAGAATTCTAGGCTGTGATAGGCTACGTCTATAATGACACCAGTGGTCCACAGAGTCTGTGAGTCTGTAAGTACTCCATACCCTTTCATTCCTCAGATCCATGGAAGCAACACTAAGAAAAATTTGTTTCCTTAATAACAGTAAACATGTCTTCCACATGATGTAACATCCTGTTCTACATTACGCCACATCCTGTATGTATATGCATGTTTCCCACACGAACTTCACTCCTGCTCTTGAGCAAATAATAGCTTCATTTGACTTGTGTGTCTAATTGCTTCCTTTAAATCACTGAGGAAACTGAAGCACAGAGATGTCATAAGACAAATAGAAGACCACAAAGGTCAGACTGCTTGTCACTAACCAAACACAACCAGTTCTGTTACAAAGGCTTAAGAGTTACTCTACACTGACCTTGGGAAGGTAAAAAAGGGCAGGGTTTGTTCCTAGTAACCAGCTCCTGCAGTCAGAAAGCCTGGGAGGTATTTTGGTTCCATCTTTATCAATAAGTCAGATAGGATCTGGGGTAATGTTTATATATACTTACAAGTCAGACCAATTTGGCAGGGGCAGAGTATGGGGAAACTATCATTGCATGGGAAATTCAGAAAAGGGTAGGTATGTCTCTCTGTTTATTGTTTTCTGAGGCTCATACCCAATTCTAGTGCTCCAGCTAAGTGCTTATGTTAATTTGGCTCAATTATTTTTTTCATCTGTAAAAGGTGAATAAAGATTCTCACTCACCACTCAAACTCATTGGAGATATTCTGAATGAGGTAAGGGAGAATGAATAGTATTCTCCAAACCTGACCAAAATGACAGTGCAGGCTACAGGGGCTTTGCTATTACCCACTCACTGATGACTTTGCAAAAATCTGTGAAGTGATGAGTTTCTCAGAGCTTGTGCAATCTAAGCATGGTGGCATGGCCAGCCCCTGAAGCAAGAATTAAAATTCAGGGTGCAGATGCATAGCTTACGATCCTCATGTTAGAACCATGCTATGTCAATAGGGCTTCTCCTAATGGCATCTAGGAATCATTGTGATTTCAAAGGCAGGAGGGACACTGCAGAATGGCTCTAGAATTAAAGAAAAGTGTTCTATTCTTGTTCTCCACTGATGGGTCCCCAGCAAGACTTGCCATCTCTTCACACTCACCTCTGATCCCTCTGCCACCAGAGGCACCTGGAACAACACACAAGCAATGTGGATTTCTGTTGTCAATGGGCACTGCTGGAGTCATCCTAAAGAATGTGCCCTCCTCTGTCCAGGAATCCTTTCTGGCTTGTGTCTCCCAACTTCTTCATACTCCTTGAATATAGTTCAGGCATATTCTCTGCTTCTTCATCATTTCCCCAAGTATCACTTCTTTTTTTAATTCCTCTCAGTCTCTCTCTGCTAGATTTCAAAACCAGAAGCTTCATCTATTTCCAGAGCTAGAACTCTTTATTATTATCATTATCATCACTATCACCATCACCATCACCATTGTCATCATCATCATTTAAAATTACTCTCACAGGCCGGGCGTGGTGGGACACGCCTGTAATCCCAGCACTTGGGAGGTAGAGGCAGGTGGATTTCTGAGTTCGAGGCCAGCCTGGTCTACAGAGTGAGTTCCAGGACAGCCAGGGCTACACAGAGAAACCCTGTCTCAAAAAACAAAAAAAAAAAAAAACAAAAAAAAAACAAAAACAAAAAAAAACAAAAAAAAACAAACAACAACAACAAAAACAGAATAAAATTACTCTCACATCTTGAGTTAATTAAGCTCTCTTCTTGAGTTCTAGTTACTTACAGGATTTTGATGACTCAATGGTACTTCAAACTCAACTTAAAAAAAGTCTGCTCAATATCTAAACAGGATTCCTCTCACGTCCCCTAATGAAGTAGCCACATCAGTAGAGAACCTGGGTGCTGTTCTGAGAGTTACCAACTCTTTCAGATTTTACTTCTGATCAAATTCTATCCCCACCTAACTCCATTGTCACTGTCAGCTACCCTTGTGAGCTCCGAGACAGTTTTCCCCAGCCTGTTCCTATCCTTCTTCAATATGACATATGTCAGTAGCCCTCATCCTTCCCATGTTGAGACCCTTTAATACAGTTGCTTATGTAGTGGCAACCCACAACCATAAGACTATTTTTGTTGGTACTTCATAACTCTAATTTTGCTACTGCTATGAATCATAATATAAATCTCTGTGTTTTCTCAAAGTCTTAGGTGACCCCTATGAAAGGGTCATTCAACCCCTGAAGGGGTTGTAACCCATGGGTTGAGAACCACTGATCTATATGCTATGATGATCTAGCATGCCCCTCTGTTCTCATTTGCCAAGGCCTCCTGAAGGAAGAAGTGAGACAGTTCCCGTAGTCATGACTCCTTTTGATGATTCCAGCCTTCCTAGTTTTATCTTTGCTGATCCTTCATCCATAATGATTTTTAGAAGTTCCTGACCCTGCCATTCCTGAGTCTGTCAGGTTGTCTGAGGCATGGTACTGTTTCAGCACTTGAGCCTCCCTCTCTGCCTCTGGGTTGACACCCACAGATCCTTCTGGTCCCAGCTTAGATGTCACTTCACCTGAGATGCACTCTTGGCACTCTCGATTCTATTCCAGAAAGTTGTTTATAGACTCTACATCTGTACTCTTGTACCACCTAGGCTTGCATTTATCACAGCACTCACCTCTAACAAGCCGTTTATTTCTGGGTTTTTTTCCCCCTCTACAGAGACTAGTTCATACTCATAATACATGTGCAGTGCATGAAACAAGGCCCAAACCAATCGTTCTCTGGAATAGGTGAACAGGTGTGTAAACTTATATACCCTGCACAACCTCATGATTTCACAGCCATTCCATCGTGGGTCTTTTATCACCTCAGAGTTCAGCAGGTCAAGATGTTTTGTAACTTCTAGATCCCAAAAGCTGGGAACTGCTTGAGTTCCTATCACCCAGTGACTCATGTTTACCCTAAGTTTCACTTTGAATTTCAGATTCAAAGAGGGAAAAAAAGAGTTTCCTGGATACCTTAGACCTCAGTGAAGATTCAATTACGCACATTTGGGTCATTCCCTCTTTTTTTCTAAGACTTTTCTCAATCGGGCTGCCCTTCTCAAGCCTGACATGCACAGTGGCGTCTCATGAGCTAGTTCTGTAGATAACAAAGCAACCTCCCAGCTCCCTGACGACTTCTTGTTCTCTGTCCCTGCTAACGATTCTTTTGAATTTATCTGTAAATATTGTGTGGCTCTGCTTTCCAAAGCTCATTTTAAACTATTTCAGAAAGACATAGGAAAACAAGGAGAAATCGATTAAGGTTTCCTTCTTCACTTTTTAAAAGCTATTTCATCGATTGTATATTTTCTACCGAACAATCTTAGTATAATGGCAGCTTCTCATGTATTCAAGAGGTATCAACAGAGTGTCAAAATACCACAGGCATTGTTACAAGGAACTAGAGTCAAAAATAAAGGAAATTCAGACCTTGTCTTTGGTGAATAAACTGCAACAAAGGGGTTTAACAAACACATCACATTAACTTGAGGTGAACACAGCTTCTCCAGACGGTCCCACACATGCCCCCGCTATTTTCCTCCAGGGCTGTATTTCCTTTGTGTGGAGCATACTCCCCAGTGCTGAGCCTATACATAATAACTAAAGAGGAAGGTTGTATGTAAAGAACTTTGTTTTTTTATTTATTATAGAAAAGGCAAAAAT
Organism: Apodemus agrarius; assembly: GCA_964023405.1. Taxonomy (NCBI): domain Eukaryota; kingdom Metazoa; phylum Chordata; class Mammalia; order Rodentia; family Muridae; genus Apodemus; species Apodemus agrarius. Next base: position 102,185,401 of record OZ030011.1, on the reverse strand, counting down.
ATCACCTCCTCCTACACTTACATTGCATTCTTTATGTTTTGTTTCTCTTCATTCCCAATGTCTGGGTCATAAAGGAGAACTGATTTTTAAAATCAGAGAGTACTAGATTTCTATGATGCAGGAAGCCAAAAAAAAGGGGGAAATTCTAGAAAAGGCCCCATGTCTGAGACGGGTTCCAGGTCAATTTAAGACCTGGGAAAATTGAATCAAAATGATAACTGAGCTATCATGTCTCTCGGCCTCTTCTTTTACAAAGGAGAGAGATGTCTAGTGACACAGCAGTGCAGGAAGTCAAGTCAGGTTGGAAAGTAAAGCTGGTGGAGAAATTATGGAGGGAAACTCATTGTCTGCAGAAGACAATGAAAGCAATATTATGAATACTTCATGTAAAAGCCGAAATGATGGATAAGAAGCACGAAGAAAACAGATTAGGCAAACTTGGGCATATCCACTCCATTCTTTCTTTATATGTCCTGACCAGGGCATCAACTACCCATCAAGCATTTCAACCTTGAGGTCTAACAAATGAATCTTCCAGTCCCAGCCACTATGACCACATGGCACTGGTCAACTTGACTCTACTTCAGAAGATCAAACCCTAAGGTGGCCTATGTCAAGTAGGGAATCTACCCATTATATTCAGTGCTTTATCCAGCATCTCTCAGTTCAAGCCTGTCACCACACATTGGCTCGTCTGCCTTCAGAGTGAGAAGGACAGTCGGACAGTGAGTTGGAAAGGAGCAAGGATGAAAACCTCCATTCTTGCATTGTAGAAGAGAATTCATTTTCTAGCATTTTATGCTCCCCCTTTTAACTTACTTTCTCTCTAACAACCATTTTTTATTAAGATGTTCTGCTCTATACCTAGCCCAGGTCTGTCTTGGAATTCTAAAAACACTAAGTAGATCCTAAAACCAAACTCAAAAGTTTAATGTGTGGGCCTCATGGCAATGAAAAATGAAAAAAGCAAATTGTAAACAAACCACTGCCAAGAACTGAATTTTAGGACTCATATGAGTCTGTGTTTATTCAAATGTTTATATGTAGGCTACAGTATAAAAAAGAATCTAAACTATGATTAAGAGATTATAAAAATGATGGGACATATTTGAAAAATAATCAAATATATTTTGTAGAAATTAGCACTCTAATCATTCAAAGTAAATTGATCATTGAATTTAAACAAGTTGGAGAGTGATCTAAAGTAATTATCTATAATGTGATAAAACAGAAAAATATTTCTAAATTACAAAATAGATGTTTGGATAAGGGGACATGATTGACAAGAATGGAAAGGCAAAATTTAAAGCGACAATGACTGAAATTTCCCAGAACTGATGAAAAAGTGGGGTTTCAAATTCAGACAACCCAATCTGATATGTAGACATAGAGGAAAACTAATTGACCTGGATCTATTTTAGGTGTATTAAGACCACTGTAAGCAGAAAAAACTCAAAGTATCAGGAAGAAAAAAAAAGATAAATTTTGTACTAAAAGAATGAGTGTACTAATGCAAATGTGACAGAGGGAAAGAAGTGCCTTTACTTCTTGTCCTTAGAATGAAAAGAATATTTCCAAAGTGTATTCATTTAGCTGGCTGTGGCATGTGGTGGCTCACACATGTGATCTCAGCACCCTGCTCAGGAGGGAAGTGGAGGAGGTCAACTTCACCCTCAGCTGCACAGCCAGTCCCAGACTAACCTGAGCCATAGGAGGTGCTGTCTGAAATAACGATCTCCCAAAGTATATCCTGTAGAGAAAAGACAAATGCCAGATGTCTGCTTAAAGGATGTTGTGACCCACACCAATAAACTGTAGAAGTAAATACAAACAGACATTTATGGTGAAAATAGTAGTCATAATAAAAATATGTAATTTATGAAATGGAAAATAAATTAAAGAAATGAGCCTGGAGAGATGGCTCAGCAGCTAAGAGGACTTACTGCTCCTATAGAGAGTATGTTCCTGTGATCGTTTGAATGAGGTGTTCCCTAAAGTTTTAATCATTCAAATACTTTGTCCCCTGTTGGTGGCTATTTGAGGATGGTTAGGAGTGGTGGCCTTGTAGGAGGAAGTAGGCCACTGGAGACAGGCTTGGGGTTTCAAAAGACTGATACCACACTGTGCCAGCTCTCTATGCTTCCTGTTTGTAATTGGAGCTTTTAGCGTTCAGTTTCTTCCCTAAATTCCTCTACCCTGCTTCCTGCTTCCTCTGCTCCAGCATTAAGGACTCTAACCCTGGAACCGTAAGCCCTAAAGAAACTCTTTCTTTTATAAGTTGCATTTGTCATAGTTTTGTTTTTGTTTTTGTTTTTTTACCACAGCAATAGAAAAGAAATTCCAGAGGTTCAGATTTCAGTTTCTAGGTCACCCCTACCCTCTTTGACTTCCATGGGTTCTATGCATATGGTATACATCAACACAAATAGAAACACACACACACACACACACACACACACACGCACACACATATTGGAAATCTTTAAAAATACTCAGGTTACTGATTATATTTCAGAGAGAAGTGATGAGAAAAGAAATTAATAGACCACTATAATTTGGGGTATATTGATTATATAAATATATAATAGACCACTATAGTTTGGGGTATATTGATTATATAAACTATTGATTAATCTTATATATACTGATTTCAAATATTATAATTTCTGGAGTTCTAAGAAAATATTGAAGAAAGAAATCGAAGAAGACCTCAGGAAATGGAAAAATATTTCATGCTTTTGGATTGGCAAGATCAAATAGTAAAAATGGCCATCTTGCCAAAAGCAATCTACAGATTCAATGCAATCCCCATCAAAATCCCAAATCAATTCTTCATAGATCTAGAATTCTCAAATTCATCTGGAGTAACAAAAAACCCAGGATAGCTAAAACTATTCTCAACAATACAAGGACTTCTGGGGGGGGGAATCAATATCCCCAACCTCAAGCAGTACTACAGAGCAATTGTGTTAAAAACTGCATGGTATTGGTACAGTGACAGGCAAGTAGATCAATGGAATAGAATTGAAGATCCAGAAATGAACCCACAGAGTTATTGTCACTTGATCTTTGATAAAGGAGCTACAACCATCCAGTGGCAAAAAGATAGCATTTTCAACAAATGGTGCTGGTTCAACTGGAGGTCAACATGCAGAAGAATGCGAATTGACCCACTCTTATCTCCTTGTACTAAGATCAACTCCAAGTGGATCAAGGACCTCCACATAAAACCAGATACACTGAAACTAATAGAAAAGAAACTGAGGTAGACCCTGGAGGACATGGCCACAGGGAGAAAGTTCCTGAACAGAACACCAATAGCTTATGCTCTAAGATCAAGAATTGACAAATGGGACCTCTTAAAATTACAAAGTTTCTGTAAGGCAAAAGACACTGTCAGAAGGACAAAACAGCCACCAACAAATTGGTAAAAGATCTTTACCAACCCCACCTCTGACAGAGGGCTAATATCCAATATATACAAAGAACTCAAGAAGTTAGACCCCAAAGAACCAAATAACCCTATTGAAAAATGGGGTACAGAGCTAAACAAAGAATTTTCACCTGAAGAAATTTGGATGGCTGAGAAGCACCTTAAGAGATGTTGAACATCATTAGACATCAGGGAAATGCAAATCAAAACAACCCTGAGATTCCACCTCACACCAGTCAGAATGGCTAAGATTAAAAACTCAAGGAACAACAGGTGCTGGTGAGGATGTAGAGAAAGAGGAACACTTCTCCATTGTTGGTGGGATTGCAAGATGGTACAACCGCTCTGGAAATCAGTCTGGTGGTTCCTCAGAAAATTGGGCATGACACTTCCAGAGGACCCTGGCATACCACTCCTGGGCATATACCCAGCGGATTCCCCTGCATACAATAAAGACACATGCTCCACTATGTTCATAGCAGCCTTATTTATAATAGCCAGAAGTTGGAAGGAGCCCAGATGTTCCTCAAAGGAGGAATGGATACAGAAAATGTGGTATATTTACACAATGGAATACTACTCAGCAATTAAAAATAATGAATTCATGCAATTTGTAGGCAAATGGTTGGATCTGGAAAATATCCTAAGTGAGTTAACCCAATCACAAAAGAATACACATGAAATGCAATCACTGATAAGTGGATATTAATGAGCCCAGAAGCTCTGAATACTCAAGACACAATTAGCTAAGCAAAAGATTCCCAAGAAAAATGATGGAGAGGACCCTGGTCCAGAAAAGACTAAATCCAGTTTTGTGGGAGAGTACCAGAACAGAGAAAAGGTGCGGAGGGGGGGATGATTGGGGAATGGGTGGGAGGGGGAGGACTTATGGGACATATCGTGAGGGGGGAACTGGAAAGGGGAAAGCCTTTGGAATGTAAACAAAGAATATAGAAAATAAAAAATAAAAATAAAAATAAATAGATTTCCTCAAAAAAAAGAAAGAAAAAGAAACTATTTTCCAAATCAATAGAGAAAAATGACATGAGAATAGTACGTTAAAAACCTTGAAAGGATGTGGTCTCACTTGCCTTTAATCCTAGCAATCCTGAAGTCAGTCTGATCTACATAGCCAGCCAGGGCTACATACTGAGACTCTTTCAAAATAATAATAATAAATTAAAGAAATGTGAAACTGTTTAAAGAAATAGAGTATAGAGAAAAAAATAGAATCAAAATTGGCAGAGTGAATTCTTTTTCCCTGATATAGCCTATCTTCAAGTTCCAGCCATTTCCAGTATCCCAGTGATTTTTCTGGAAACAAGGCATAAGACAGAGAATGTCATTCTTCCTAAACTCTTGCTCATTCTTACTTGTGAACTTTCTGAACTCCAGGCTTCTAGGGACAAAACAAATCATTAATTGTTTTCCTATTCAATACTTTAGAACATGTGCCAAGGGCTAGTGTATTTGCTTGTTGTTTGCTTGCTTTTGCCTTCTGTTTCCCAGAAGCTATACTACAGCAAGGGCAGGGAAGATAGGTAAAAGGTAAACCCAGATTCTGAAATCCAGAACAACTGCCTCAGTACTGTACCAAGGTGCCTACTGGATGAAGAATATTCAGACAGTGCCCTGATCTGTCAATCACACAGCAGAGTCCCAGCTGCTACTGTCCACAAACACCTTGTTTGTTACTGCTATAATCACATTTAGCACTCTTACCATACAATCAAATGTGTGTCTGTTGATTCAGGGTGGGTTTAAGTGAGCCTTCTATGCTCCAGTACTGGCATCCTCCAGAGACAGGCGATAACTTCATCACCTTGAGAGTCTAAGGATCTGTTAAAATGAGGGAAGCCATAGAATGAAACTACCCTTTAAACTCATACATTTAGCCATAAATTAAAGACCATAAATTAAAGTTAGGACAGTTATGGTATAACAAGAAATAGAAAAGAAGCCCAAATTCCTATGGCATCATAGGGATGTTGCCACAGAGGATGGTGAGGATGTGGAGGTAGCTAATGGGAGCTGGGATGAGGTCACTTTCTTCAGGGTACCACACAACTCTGGTTTACAGCCATGTGAGAAAGGACTCCTTTCCCTGGCTCTGCCAACAGCCTTATCTGGATTCATTATCACCAGCAGGCTGTTGTTTAATTGCTAAACTATCTTCCCATTGGAAAACTTCATTCCTGAGTATTAAAAAAATATGAAAAATGTATCAGAAAAAGAAAGCAAGATGAAAAGCCATGGCACAGGGCATATATATGGAGTCAGAGTGTAGTTTAATCTTGTTTCATATACAACACCTTTAATCTGGTCGGCAGAGAAGCCAACCTCCAGGTACAGCTGAACGTTGGACTGAGCCAAAGTAAACCATCCTGAAAGGTCATTAACACTTTCCCACAAACTGTCCCAGGACTGAGACACCCCCCCCAACCCCTTCTCATGCAGGACAGCTCTGCTCTTGTCTGCATAAAAGCATGCAATGCAATTTCCCAGCCCCTTATGCTTTCAAAACTGTACATTGTGAACCTCAGAGTGCTTAGTTCACGCAACGTGAAGGCTCCTCTCCTAGGTGAAAATTCCCAGTTGAGCTCCAAGAAAATCTTAGGGTTTCACTTTCCCCAGCACCTCAACTTGAACATGACAGAACGGTCAAGTCAGTTGATATGAAAGAAAATAGTAAATTGATCTGACCGTCAGCAAAGCTCTCCACTCCACAAATGGGAACAGTAACACTTAGCAGGGAGGAGCCTAAGCCCCAGGAAATGATCAGTGAGTCATCCCTTCCTTTAGCCTTTACAGTGACCTTGTGCCAGTAATGTAGTGTCATTACATACATCCGATAGACAAAGAAATAAAAACCCAGTATTTTTGTGATCCTCTTAATCAAAATTCAAACATACAAGGTTGTTAATCTAGAACTCTTTAAGATTTTGGTCTTCATGTGTGAGATCAAGTGTCAGTCAGTGGTTCCCCTGAGGCAAGTCCTTATTGGAGTAGACAATGGCTTGCCAGGGTCCCAGGGCTCCTCTCACATCACTGAAGGTAAAGCATAGTTGCTTGCTAGCACTCAGGACTTGTTAAATGTTATATCTCTCAAAAGGGTTCTCTAAGATTTATTTCTATAGCTAAGTTGTTTTTTGTTCTGTTTTGTTTGTTTTATATAAGGAAGATACGGGGAAAATTAATCACAACAAAAAGTCATAAAGCTGGCTGGAGAGATGGCTCAGCATTTAAGAGAGTGCTTACTGCTCTTACTGCTCAGAGGAACAAGATTCAGTTCCTAGGGCCAGTTCCATATTGAGCATCTGTGCCCAGCAGTTCACAATTGTTACCACTCCAGCTCCAGGGAATCCAAGGGATTTTCTGGCCTCCATGGGTAAGCCACCCAGAAGCAAGTTTATACACACACATACACACACACAGAGAGACACACACACAACATGTGACCATTTGAGTTTGAATTCTTTTACATGGAAAATATTTTCAACTTTTCATTCAAGTTGAAGCAGATATTAAGAAACTCATGATGGAAGAAAAGGAAAGACTCTGGAGTTGTCATCTGACTTCACTGTATGTCCTTTGATGTATGAACATGCACAACACACCAGTGGTAAAGAAACATTTTAAGAATTATATACAGGACCATATGGGTTTAGTGCAGAATTCCAACAGACCTTCAAAGGAAACCTAATACCAATACTCTTCAAACTATTCCACCAAATAGAAACAGAAGGAACTCTACCCAACTCATTCTATGAAGCCACATTTATGCTGATACCAAAGCCACACAAACTCCCACCAAAGAAAGAGAACTTCAGACCAATTTTCCTTACGAATATCAATGCAAAAAATACTTAATAAAATTCTCGCAAACTGAATACAAGAACATATCAAAACAATCATCCATCATGATCAAGGATGCAAGGATGGCTCAATATACAGAAATCCATCAATGCAATCCACTACATATACAAACTCTAAGAAAAAAACTACATGACTATTTTATTAGATGCTGAAAAAGCATTTGACAAAATCCAACATTCCTTCATGTTAAAAGTCTTGGAAAGATCAGAAATTCAAGGCCCATACCTAAACATAGTAAAAGCAATGTACAGCAAACCAGTAGCCAACATAACTAAATGGAGAGAAACTTGAAGAAATCTTACTAAAATCAGGGACTAAACAGGGCTGCCTACTCTCTCCCTATCTATTCAATATAGTACTTGAAGTTCTAACTAGAACAATAAGACAACAAAAGGAGATCAAAAGGATATAAATTGGAAAGGAAAAAGTCAAAAAATCATAATTTGCAGAAGATATGACAGTATATATAAGGGGCCCCCAACATTCTACCAGAGAACTCCTATAGTTAATAAACAACTTCAGCAAAGTGGCTGGAGATAAAATCAACTCAAGAAAATCAGTAGCTTTCCTATATTCAAAGGACAAACAGGCTGAAAAAGAAATTAAGGAAATTACACCCTTCACAATAGTCACAAACAATATAAAACATCTTGGTGTGACTCTAACCAAGCAAGTAAAAGATCTGTATGACAAGAACATCAAGTCTAAAGAAAGAAATTGAAGAAGATCTCAGAATATGGAAAAATCTCTCATGCTCATGGATTGGCATGGTTAATATAGTAAAAATGGCCATCTTGCCTCAGGCAATCTACAGATTCAATGTAATTCCCATCAAAATTTCAACTCAATTCTTTATAGAGTTAGAAAGAGCAATTCTCAAATTCATTTGGAATAACAAAAAACCCAGGATAGCGAAAACTATTCTCAACAATAAAAGAACTTCTGGAGGAATAACCATCCCTGCCCTCAAGCTGTACTACAGAGCAACAGTGATAAAAACTGCATGGTATGGGTACAAGAACAGGCAGGTAGATCAATGGACTAGAACTGAAGACCCAGAAACAAAAGCACACACTTGATTTTTGACAAAGAGACTAAAACCACCAAGTGGAAAAAAGCATTTTCAATAAATGGTGCTGGTTCAACTGGAGGTCAACATGTAGAAGAATGCAAATTGATCCATTCTTATCTCCCTGTACAAAGCTTAAGTCCAGATGGATCAATGACATCCGAATAAAACCAGATACACTGAATCTAGTAGAAGAGAAAGCGGGGGAAAGCCTTGAACACATGGGCACAGGGGAAAATTTACTGAATAGAACACTAATGGCTTATGCTCTAAGATCAAGAATCGGCAAATGGGACCTCATAAAATTACATAGCTTTTATAAGGCAAAGGACACTGTTAAAAGGACAAAATAGCAACCAACAGAATAGGAAAAGATCTTTACCAATCCTACATCCAACAGAGGGCTAATATCCAATACATACAAAGAACTCAAGAAGTTAGACTCCAGAGAACCAAATAACTCTATTAAAAATGGGAACCAGAGCTAAACAGGGAATTCTCAACTGAGGAAACTTGAATGACCAAGAAGCACCTAAAGAAATGTTCAACATCCTTAGTCATCAGGGAAATGCAAATCAAAATAACCCTAAGATTCCACCTCAGACCTGTCAGAATGGCTAAGATCAAAAACTCAGGGGACAGAAGATGCTGTCGAGGATGTGGAGAAAGAGGAACACTCCTATATTGCTGATGGGATTGCAAGCTGGTACAACCACTCTGGTAATCAGTTTTGAGGTTCTCAGAAAATTGGACCCAGCTATACCACTCCTAGACACATACCCAGAAGATGATCCAATATGTAATAAGAACGCATGCTCCACTATGTTCATAGCAGCCATATTTATAATAGCCAGAAGCTGGATGCCCCTCAACAGAGGAATGGATACAGAAAATGTGGTACATTCATACAATAGAGTACTACTCAGCTATTAAAAATAATGACTTCATGAAATTTGCAGGTAAATGGATGGATCTAGAAAATATCATCCTGAGTGAGGTAACCCAATCACAAAAGAACACACATGGTATGTACTCACTGATAAGTAGATATTAGGCAAAGAGCATGGAATATCCATGACACAATTCACGGGCCACATGAAGCTCAAAAGGAAAAAATACCAAAGAGCCAATGCTTCAGTCCTACTTAGAAAGGGGAACAAAATAATCAAGGGGAGTAGAGGGTCGGAGGGACTTGGGAGGAAGAGAAAAGTGGGAGGGGGAAAAGAAGGGAAGAATCAGGTATGGGGGAGATGGAGGAGATGTACAGAGGGTCAGGAAATTGAAGAGAGGTGTGTAGCAATGGGGGATGGGAAACTGGGGTAGCAACCAGAAAGTTCCAGATGCCAGGAAAGCAAGAGCCTCCCAGGACCCCATGAGGATGACATTAGCTTAACTATCCCACAAAGGGGAGGGAAAATCTGCCAAGACCATATCCAGATGTAAGGCATCCCCCCCCAGTTGAGGGATGGGGCCTCTGACCCATCTCCAAAATTTCAACCCAGAATTGCTTCTGTCTAAAGGAAATACAGGGATAAAGGGTGGAACAGAGACTGAAGGAAAGTCCATCCAGAGACTACCCTACCTGGGGATCCATCCCACACGCAGATACCAAACTCAGACACTATTGCAGATGCCAAGAAGTGCTGGCTGACAGGAGCTTGACCAGCTGTCTCCTGAGAGACTCTTCCAGATCCTGACCAATACAAATGCAGATGCTCTCGCAGACAACCATAGGAATGAACACTGGGACTCCAATGGAGGAGTGAGGGGAAAGACTAAAGGAGATGAAGGGTCCTTTTCTGACATCAATGGGGGGGGTGGTCCTGTGAAGGCTTGATGCCCCAGTGTAGAGGAATGCTAGGGAGGTAAGGCAGGAGTGGGTAGGGTTGTCGGGGAGTGCCCCCCATAGAAGCAGGGTAAGGGGTGATGGGATAGGGGGTTTGCAGAGGGGAAACTGGGAAAGGGCATAACATTTGAAATGTAAATAAATAAAATATCCAATTTGATAACAAAAACAAAAAAGAATTACATACATATATACTGTACCTTGTTTATTTTTTATTCACTGATGGATATCAGTGTTGCTAGTACCTTATTATAAATCATAAATGTGCTTTGAATATTTATGAGAAAGTATCTGGGCACCTGTTTTCAACAGTGATTCTATTTCTAAACTCTTTTTTTGAGACAGGAAGTCACAGGGAGGAGGGACAGAAGGAGTATGGAGGGTGGAAACATGGGCAGGTAAGATGACGTATGAATATGAAGATGTCATAAGGAAACCTGCCTGTTATTTTGCATGTTAACTACAAAGCATGTTTTAAAAATGAAGATAGTCCATCTGGGGACAGAGGAAATAACAGATTCATTTGTAGATGGCATTAGTTTCTAATAGGAACAAACTAAACAAACAAAAAAAATCTATCAGAATAATTAAGCATAATTTTAGGGGACCACTTCCTGACACAGTTCATGCTTAAAAGCTGTGCAGTTAAATTTAAAAAAAAAGAACTCACAATGTTGTAAGCCTATGATTTTGTGTTGGGTTGTCTTCAGAGCTCTCCTGGGCCACATGCAGCCTTTGGGTCACAGGCGACACGCCTGTGGACTTGGGGAGTGGCATGTGGATGCACTGTGATGTGAGTCACTCCGTGGACGCAGTTTCTCTGTGTGTCCCCACCCACGCTCTGCCCGCATCCCAACTCTGAGCGGTCTCCATAATGACTTTTGCTGCTCTTCAGACTGATCTGTTAGCGCATATAACACAAGCCACATCTTCCGATGAATTTGCAGTGATAATTGATGTCGCACGAGTTGACGTTTATGGGGAAAATCTCTCAAAATAAAAAAAAAAACTAGAAAAAAGAACTTAATGCAGTTGATAATTAGGACTAAAATATTAACTGGTAGTATCTAATTAAATCTCAGGATGCTTTTCCGACATTTTTTAACTTGCATGCCCCTTCTGCATGTTGTAAAATGTGAGTTTGAGCCTCCTCACAGAATCTAAAGTCTGAGTTTCAGCTTGGCTGGCTGGCCAGCAAACCTTCGGGATCCACCCGCTTCGCACCACTCAGCACTGAGGTTACAGGTGCTCAACACCAGGTCCAGCCAGCGTGCGGCTGTTGAGGACAAAGGCAGGTCCTCATGCTCACACAGCACGCTACCCCTCAGGCGCTTCTTCTCTAACTCCTCAGTAGACATGCTCATTTGCACACAGCAAATGATCTGTACTTACTAAATGAGAGGTTTTTCACATGATCGTGCCATCACCAGTAAGCGAAGGTTGACTACATACTTGCCAACTCTTCCCAAAGCATCCATCCTCCCTCCGGCCCAACAGTTCCATTGTGTGTCAACTGGAGTCAGAGACTTGCATGTGTCTTCCTGCTCCTTTCTCCCGGAGCCTAAGATGTCTGCAGTATCTCCTCTCGCTAGCAGGTGCTTATTCAATATGCTAATTTGATCCAGAGATCTATCCATAATCATGAGATGCAATTTAAATACGTCACAGGAGACATAAACAAAAATTAAATGAGTATGCCAAGAAAATAAGAAAAACAGGTTTTTAAGGCTGTGAATGTTGGAGAGTCCTCTGACCCAGCAGTCCCTGCTCTGCACCTGCTACTATGCATGTGGGAACGCACATGGGTCGAGTCATGCTATGCATCAGGGGGCTAACTCCAGTGGAGTTTGTCAGGCCATGGTCTCCAGTTGGATGGAAGAGGAGATTTCACTTTTATTTCCAAAATAGATTATATGGAAGCCAGGCCGTTTCTCCCACGTTTCCACTCACTGCCCGCCACTGTTTGTGGCATGTCTGGGAGCTGACTGTGAATTCACCATGCAGACCCCAAAAGCTAGCGTTAAGAGTATGATCCGCTGTGCTCAGCCTTAAAGGAGATGAGACAGCAATGGCTCTTGACAAATCCCTGGAGAAACAGCAGGGGGACAGGCTTCTGTATTCAGTCAGGATAGAGGATGGGAACCAACTCTTCCACCTAAGACTACCTAACTCTTAAAACAAAAAGGCATCCCAATGTGATAGCAGACATCATACACTCAGCAGAAACACCAAGACACTGATGTTGGTGTGGTCCCAGAACTTTAAGGTTCATTCCATTGGAAAAGAAAGAAAGAAAGAAAGAAAGAAAGAAAGAAGGGAGGGAGGGAGGGAGGGAGGGAGGGAGGGAGGGAGGGAGGAAAGAAAGGGAAAGGAAAGGAAAGGAAAGGAAAGAAGAAAAGAAAAGAAAAGAAAAGAAAAGAAAAGAAAAGAAAAGAAAAGAAAAGAAAAGAAAAGAAAAGAAAGGAAAAACCTGAGTTTCTTTTTTGAAATTCAGAATCTGGCTCCTAAATTATTTTTCAAATAGCATGTTCTAATACATTAAATCCATGCAAGTCCTTCCTCTGTGTGGTGATTTCCAGGATGCTCTGCTCCCCTCAAGATAACAAACTCTTTAAAATCATCAACCTAGCCTGGCTTCCGTTCCCTCAGCAGGGCTGTCACCAGGAAGGTGTGCCTCCAGGCTTTCTCCCCAGAATCTGGCTGTTGTCCTCCCATATACTTTCCTTCCTCCTCCTCTGGCCATCTCTCCAAAGAGGCGGCAGCAGCCTTTCTTCCTTCCACGCCCCCTGTCCCTGCTCTCCAGTTGACCACGCTGGCCATGCCTCTGTCCCTTTGCTGGCGAACTTTGTCAAATTGACTTGATTTAGAATCTCCGAGGAAATCCATTGGCCTTTGTGGGTGTTTCGAGAAAGGTTTAACTGGCGTGGGAAGAGCCACCTCACATAAAGGCATGGAGTTCTCCTGGGCTGGATAGAAAGGAAAAAGAGCGCCCATCACACCCTGCTTCCTGCTTGAGCATGTAACATGACCAGATGTTTCTCACATCTGCTGCTGTGCCTTCTCAACCAGGCGGGGCTAAATAAACCCTCCCCTCTTTGAGCTGCTTCAGTCACAGCTATGAGTAAAGCAACTAGTTCACACACACACACACACACACACACACACACACACACGTGTGTGCCCACATGACATGTTACAGGGGGATTGTCTTTATCCACATGTTACATGTTACTGGGGTATCACACAAATGTGTAGTAAATGATTACTAAAATGTCAGTGATTGTCCAAGTAAAGGAATTCTAGCACGGAGTGGGCTGGTGTCTATATCACATACAGGTGCCAGTTTGGCACAGAAGTGGAGAGAAACACGGGTTACTCTATCCACCAGGCCGATCGCTTTACCCTCTTAACATGTTAATCAGTTAAATATGTACTGTCTATCCAACAACCGGGTGCCTACCTGCCAAATCCCATGTATGTTATGAAACTGAAGCTTATGAAACCGCTAGCACTAGACCATGTTGATGATATTCAGGTTCGGCTTCCTAAACCCACTGTGCGGGAGCAAAATTTCTCCGCTGCTATCCTTGTGGGAAACTGAAGTATGTGTGCAGACAATGCAGATAACCTGGCGACTACTCCTGAGATGATTCTCTTTGTAAAACTACAGCAAATAAATACTAAGAGCTTCGCTTGCTAGCACCGCAAAGGTCGCTTATGAAGAAGCTGGTTTTATTCAGGGCACACGGTAGAAAACCAGGAGTTGCAGAAAGCCGGGCCCAAAAAAAAAAAAAAAAAAAGCACCCACTTGGACTTGTCTGATGGAAGAGAGAGTGGGGGTGTGCTTTACACTGAGACTACTGCACTGTGGTGTTTTAGGGGCGCCATAATGAGCAGGAGTGATGACAGATATTTTACATGGTCGAGGGCAGACCCTGTCCTCATTGATAAATCTGCATTCTCAGTCCTATAGCTTCTAGAGAGAAAAGGAGAAGATGCACAAAGGAAAGGAAGTTGCTTTATCGGAGACTTGGTCCTGACAAAGAGAAGAGTAACACATATACAGTTGTCGTAAAGCACAGGCTGAGGAAGGAGGAGGGGGAGCAGCTCCCACCCTCCTGCTTCCCTGAGCCACATCTCCTGGGGCGTCAGTTTCCCTATCTGAAAGCTTGGGGGAAGATTATGGATTGTGAGTGGCTGTGACATCTTTGAGGCGCTGGCCTCCACGCCTGCTGTGTGGTATTCAGCAGATATCCACCTGCGTGCAGAATTCAAACTGATGATCTACCCATGTTTCCCTTAGAATTACCATTGGTCTTTTCAAAAGCCTCCCTGTGCTCTGCCCCTGAGGCTCAGGGAGGTGCGATGGGAAAGCTTCGCTCATCTTGAATGTATATCCTTTTGTAACTAGGAAACATCCTGAGCCCGGTGTTGTAACCTCCTATGGCCTATTGGCAAAATGATGGGCTCAAGCTCAGAGCATGCTTAGAATCGTCCCCTACCTTCTTCACCATCATGGTTTCATTCTCATTATGCAACTCTGAAGGTCAAACATGTTACTGGGGATCCCGGTCTCACAGCACTTGGATGGTGGGTAATGATAAGGACATTTAACTCTTATTAGATTTATATTTTTTCTTGATCACAAAGTCCCACACTCGGACTGTGGATTTGACTCACTTGGTAGAATGCTTACCTAGCGTGCCCAAAACCCTTGGCTCTATCGCCTGTACCACATAATCCAGGCATGCAATGCTAGCACTTAGAAAACACAAACAGGGGGGATCAGAAGTTCAAGGTCATCCTCAGCCAGGTAGGGAATTCAAGGCCAAAGAAACAAACAAAAGTCCCAAGACTACTATTCATGAGCAAGTAGCAAAACTTCTCTAGCCCCAGGTTTTTACTTTTAGGATAGGTACAATAATGGAAGCATAAACAAAGAAGTGGATTAAATATATAGAGTCCTCACTGTGTGCCTGAGGCTCTGCGTCTGGCCATTCTGGCCACTGCAATGAAAATAAATCTAAGTACAAAATCTGTTTTTTTGTGATTACTGTCCCCATGATGCCAGATACATAAAGGGTTTTGGACTCCTCTTCCTCATCTGTAGATGAGAAAATGATATTCCTTCTGTAGATTATAAAGAGTAGAAAAGACTGAAAAACACAGGAATAGCTCCTTGGCTTCAAGAGGATTTTTTACAAAACGTCTTCTGTAGACTGAGTTACTCACCCTCAGGACTGTGCCCACGTAACTGGCTGGGCCAACATGTGAGACCTGTAAGGCCAGCACTATGAGGGAAGAGGCAACTTGAGTCCCAGGGTAACCTGAGTAAGCACAGTGAGACCCTATCTCTGGAGCCCAACCAACCTAGAGGCCCGCCCACCCAGCAGGAAGTGAGTTCAGATGAGGCTAAGCCGGTTCCCCCCCACACCAGCAGAGCCATGGGTTCAGTTATCTTGATGGGCATGTGTATGCGAAAGAGGTCAGTTCACACTTGCGCCTGCCTCTCAGCTATTCTTCAAGCTTCCAAAGTTTGGCTCCAGGTTGTAAAATCATATTAAGTTCTGGCAGTTTAAAGAAGCGTGCCCGGAAAAATAACCAGAGCAGGAAGGAGAAGAGAAGTGTTTGAAGGGCGCAGATGGATTTTGCAGCTGGGGAAGGGAACATTAGCATTAGCGAAATGTCTGCGGTGGAGCCCAGGTTTCCTTCACACAAAGGTCACATCCCTTCACTGTGAAGAGGATCATGTTGAAGGTATGATGTTGCCATTGCACTTTATCGTTCCCCATCCTGAAAGGTTTTCATCTTGGCAGCATTTTCCCCTCCGCTAATCCAATTCTCCTTGGAAAATGTCACTCCGCTTGAATTTTCATAGCTCTACCTCTCACTTGGGCACCTGGGAGTTCCGGATCAAAGCTGCCGCCCAGGAGAGGAGGAGACGCATTTCATTATTGTGGGCGCCCGGTGTGTTAAGCTATAAAGAAATACCAGGCAGTTTCTTTTCTGACTTTTTTTAACCCCCTTGGTCTGTTTTTCTACTTCTGGCTGTCTCTATTGTGTAGGTAAGATGGTCAGCAGGGGAGTGCAGCTGGCCTCTCAGGGGGAGTGAACGAGACAAGGATGAGATACACAGAGGGACTGTCAGGTGATCCTGAACACCATTCTAATGAAAGAACTGGATTAGCCACGGAAGAAGAAACCTTTCCTGGAGCCTCAGACCACAGCGCAGCTCGCAAGGGGGAGTCAGACGAACTGCTTAAAGTCAGCCGACAGTGAAAAGAAGTTGGAAGCAAGCAGACCCCGACCTCACTGTCTCTCGCATGTACCCAGTATCACAACCCTACAGGCATGGGCATGCTATCCTGGAAGGAGAAACTAGACTTAAAATGTAGTCGATTTGGTTATTTTGTGGCATTAGGGATCTGGAGTTCCACCCCACCAAATCCCCATGTAAGCAGACGCCACACACAGCACAGTGGATGTGGTTCAGAGGAAATACTTTCCTTCATTGAAAAAAAAAAAAAAAAAAAAAAAAACAAAAAACCTCATTCTGAGACTCACACAGACCAGTTAGTTCTCTGTGACTGGGTGTAGCTCGTTTAAGACACCGATGAAGCTGGACACTGGGACAGAAAGCAAAGCCAAGGCAACTTGAAAAGACACAAAAGCATGCAGAGTAGTAAATCCTCTGACCGCTGTATCAACTGGATCAGTGCAGAAGTAGCAACCCCCCCCCCCCCAAGGATCCAAGCCCCTGGATGGTTACAGATTCAGCAGCTTGGAAAATAATCTGAAAGTCAAAATGGGAGATGGCAGCCGAGCTCAGGAGCTGCTTTCAAATGAGTGACAGGCAATTCACAGGACGCTGATAACTGTGAGATCAGATAGCTGAAGGTGTGTGGTCTTAGGGAAATGTATTCTGAAACTGGACAGAGAGGTTGAAAAACAGAGGATATCAAATATAGAAGACCAGAGAAGGGAAGGACAAATATAAATGATGAAAACACTTGAAAAGTTGGGTCCAGAAAAATGTAATAATATCATAAAGCCTAGCTCAGGGAAAGGTTTCTTTGTCAGTGGCTAATCTTCCAGTTCTTTCTCTAGATACAGAGAGGAACCTATAGATAGACAAACATGGAGACACACAGTTTGGAGAAGGAATTAGCAATATCAGAGATCACAATTATCAACAATTTTAAATCAATAGATAATAACTATGGCAGATTCCAACAATAGACCACAATATCTAATATTCTGCCACATGCTTCCACAGAGACAAATATCACAAGTTAAATGTTGAACTGAAGAACGTTGTTTAAAGTAGAACTTACTTTAACACTAATGCTGAACTGAAAACTAGAGAAACCAGCCTCCGATACTAAAGAGAATCAAAATTATGATTCCCCAAGAGAAGAAAGAGGTAGCTAAAAAATGAAGTCTGTTCACAGAGTTCAGGGATCTTGGTTTATGTTGCCTTTCTGAGTTCTAGAGGGACTTTTGTGAAAGTGTTTCTATACTTCAGGTTGTTTCTAATCTATATACATTACAATCTAGGGATTTTATGTATGTGTCTTGGAACCTAAGTTCTTATTTTTCACAATCAATAGCTGTGGAATTGCTACTTTGTATTGTCAGGTTGTGTGCATGGGAATCCCTAGAGAAGCAACCTCTGAGTGTGTCTCTGAAGGCTTTGCCAGAAAGATTTAACAGAGGAAGGAAAGTCCACCTTATATGAGAACAGTATCATCCTGTGGGTTGCTATGTTTGTAGTGTGTATGCAAGGCTGAGGGAATCCTAGAGGCTTGAACCAGAGCTCCCAAGAGCTTCTGAGGCCAGAACACAGGAGGCCGAGGCAAATTCCCTTCAAAGAAGCTATGAGAGTTCATTCATGCATGAATCTCTGTCTCTCTCTGTCACGGTCTCTCTATCTCCCCTGTCTCTACCTCTCTGTGTCTGTCTTGCTGTCTGTCTGTCTATGTGTGTGTCCCCTTTAGTTTTGTCTGCATTGTGAACGGAAAAAGAAATACACTCATCGCACTACCATGACTCACTAGTAACAGAGGCCATACATAAATTCCAGAGCTAGGTCTCTGTACTGACATAAGGAGAGGCTACACTCTATGTTAACATCCTAAAGTAACATGACCAAGGTTTTACCCTCTGCTGGATTTTACTTTACTGATTCAATTGAGGGAACAGTAACTCGCAACTTAGAAGGGCGTGAGAATCCAAGGAGCTTAAGGAAAATCATGTGACACAAGGTCTAACACATAATGAGCAATTAGTTATGATTCTGTGAGCCTAATAAGCTACTGTTTTCACACATCCCCAAAGTGATGACTAAAATGCAAAACTGAGAGGTAAGTCAAACATTACAGTGCACACCTGATATCCCAGGCCCTGGGAGGCAAACACAGGGGATCGCTTGAGCCAATAGCTCAGAGACTGGCCTGGACAATTCATCAAACCCCCATAGAAACAACCTCAAAACCACAGAAGTGAGAGGCTACATTCACCAAGTGAAGGAAGAAAATGTCCCCCTTACTCTGCAGTTTTCTGGGATCAAGAGATTGATTAATCCATGCTTTCTGCTAAGAACTTTGTCCAGTCAGTGCATTTGTAGTTCAGAAATGGTAGAAAGAGGATTTCCTCCCATCAAGTAAAAAGTTCTAGAGTTTCCTCAAGATTATGAAAAAAACAAACAAAAACAAAAAACTGTAGCTCAAATAGTGGCTCTCAAGGCATCTAGCAGTCCCTTGGCCTTTAGGGAGGATCTATAAGTCAGACAGGATCAGCTGTGTTCAGGGCGGTATGGTATAGAACAGGTCTGTAGATTAAGACTCCTGCCATGATTAGATGAGAGGCCCTATATTCACCCTCCCTTGTGGTCTGTGATGAGCTCCCAAATGGTCCTTGACCTGCAACACTAGTGTGCTATCACCCCACAGACTACATGTTTGGTGCATTGTTGCATTAAAATAGATAGATAGATAGATAGATAGATAGATAGATAGATAGATAGATAGAAGATAGATAGATAGATAGATAGATAGAAGATATATAGATGATAGATACATAGATAGATGCATAGATAGATGATAGATAGAGAGAGAAATACATAGATAGATAGATAGATAGATAGATAGATAGATACATAGATACATAGATAGATACATAGATAGATACATAGATAGATAGATAGATAGATAGATAGATAGATAGATAGATAACAGCTTTTCCTTGGAGCACAGTAGATATCAATACCTACAGGTCACATGAGGAAATAAATTTTGAATATTAGTATTTTTTAAACATTCATTTATTTATTTGTGTGTATAATGAGGCATGCGTGCTACAGGCCACATTTGGGGTTCAAAGGCCAACTTGCAGGAGTGAGTTCTCTCCTACTACTCTATAGCTCCTGGGGACTGATGGATCATGTCATCAAGTTTGGTGGCAAGCTCAGACACCCACTGAGCTATCTCAAATGTATGCATCAATCTTCGCAATATTTTTAAAACAACAACAAAAATGTCCCTAATCATCGTTCAGGTCCTTAAATGAATTCCATGATGTTGTGTGTCTGCGGATGGATGTTAAACCTCTATGTTTAAGTTCTGTGATGACACAGGCTCCCCAGCTCATTCTCTGGCCCTGTGTCTGTCTCTGCATTGCTAATGCATGGAAATCCCCTGGAGAACTTAAGAACCACTGCACTAACTTCACGGTCTTCGCTACACACATATGTAATGAAAACATAGTTTTGCCATGTGGGAGTGTTTCAATGTCCTCGGGTGATTCTGTTTTGCAATAAAATGTAAGAACTATGGAGTCTGAGATAGATGACCTTCTCGATCAGACTCTGGATGGAAGGTGTGATTCACAGCCCAGAGGAATACCAGGTTGAGTGGAAGTGCAGATTGGCTACTCAGTGACATTAGGAGGTGACCCAGCACTGCCCTCTTTGGCCATTATTTCAGAACCTGTGCCCTTGAGCAAGAATGCCTGGTACTGGAAACCTAGCCAGCTCCCTAGGGCTAGTGAAGTCCATGGACTTAAAAAAGGAATCTAGCATCAGCACTTTGTTAGATGAGCATGCCTTACTACATCCTAAATCTTATCCTTAGACACAGACAAGTATAGTTACCACTTTTCATCAAAGAAGCCTCTCTCTACAGCAAATGGACACCTTTCCTGAAAACTCACCCTGGACATGATGTAGAAATTAACAGGCCATGCGAAGCCCAGTCCTAGTGGATACAGCTATACACAGCTCCTATATGTATGGCTCAGGGAATACCACAAAAGTGGGGGAGCAAAGATTGTAAGAGTCAGAATATCAAGGTGTCTACTATAAAACTGTCACTCCTGGACATGGCTGCATAAACAAGACTGAGACAATAGCAGTATCAATGGCTATGTTAACATGGAAGGGGTAAGGGATCTCGCCCCTGGACAAAAAATATAGGCAACTAATGACAGCTGTAAGAAGGAGAATTAGCCTCCCCCAGGGATGAGCTCTGTTAATGGTTGTCAAATGCACAGTGGTCAGCCTTGAAAGCATACATACACCAACACCCAAGTCATCTCAGCAGGTTCTACTTATATAGATTCATGAATGTATATTTTATAATATATATCACATATAAGTATGTTTGAAGACTAACTGTGTGAGTGTTTGTGTGACTGTATGTGTGTGTGTGTATGTATGTGTATGGATATGTGTATGGATATGGATATATGGATACACACACACACACACACACACACACACACACACAAATGAAGGAAAGGAAGCTATCAACTTGAGAGTTGTGGAGATCATATAAGACCTTCCATTCCAGAGATGGTAGGGGTACCATTGAAGAAAAGAAAGGTAAAAGGGTGAGTAATATAATTCTATTTCAATTAAAAACATTTTTAATAAAAGAACAAGAGTCCAGCACACTGAAAATCGATCAAGTCTTCTTCATAGAATCCAACATGCCCGGGAGGATAGTCCACACTCACTCTTCAGCAGCACCTCTTCCCTGTGCCATCACAAGGAAACGAGGACTGTTAGTAACCCCAGCTGTGCACCCCATGCCTTTCCCCATCCAAATCATAAATTTGGGATCACAGGAACCAGGAACTTTCCAAAGCCAGCCGGGTCAGACACCCTGCAGAGAAGATTACACTGATTCATCCAGGGCACTGCCTAAGTGCCACTCCTCAGACACAGCCCGGCCTACAGACTTGCTGTCTGTATGTCAGGAGATAGAAGACACCTGGGCAAATCCCACGGTTGTCATGACAGCCAAGTCTGAAATAGACTGTAGACACAAGAGCTGTTTGTCTGACTCTGACCTACATATAAGCAGAAATATTATTCATGCTGGAGAGAGAGAGCAATCTTCTATTGTGTTCAGAGAAATTTGGAGACACGGGATTTGCTCCTTGGAGATATTAGAGGCTTTGAAAAGAGCTCCTAAATTCTGAAGGTGTTAAGCATTTGCATGCCTTATACTAATGTCATCCCTCAAGAAGACTCGGTGTATGCTTAACCACATCCTGAAGGCAAATTATGTGCTTCAGCAAAGAGAGACCTGAAGTTGGATGGCTTGAGGTACTCAGGGGGACAGTGTTTAAGAGTAGTGTTAGGTACCTACCTTTACCACTTCTATTCATTCTCTAGGTCAAAAAGAAGAAAAGAAAGAGATAGCATTCTGTGAGAAGCATGTGTGGTGAGAAGGATAAGAGCCTAGAAATAACTTTCAATTGAGTCCAACCTCCTTTCTTCATCCTGTCTCCATTTTTTGGAGTTCTGCTACAGTCCAGTGAGCTTTTATAATATTTCTATAAGCAATGGCCCTAGGCTCCAGACACTCCCATTGACTACTGGATTGGTAAGAAGGACAGATACTGCTCCTGTGCTGGACAGAGTGACAGCCACAAAGTCCTCATCCTTTCAGAGTGTGCAAAATATGCCTGGTGAGCTGAGAGGCACTGTGAGTGCTGATTTCATGCTAGAGTTTGAAGATCTCATATGAGAATAACCTAAATATTAACCATGTTACAACGTAAAACAATTACATGTTGAAAACATTTTCAATGTATTTGGATAGAACCTTAGATTAATTCCTGCCCCAGGATACCTCACTGTGTAGATAAGGCTTGTTGTAGTAAAAATTAATAAATAGGGAGTTTCCTGCCCTACCTTTGATCATTCAGTTCTCAAAGACACAAAACCTTTATTTTATAATAAGCCTTAAAGCACTAGAGCTGGGCAGATGTTGACCCTCTAAGCTGTTTTGCCTACTTCTCTGTCAACAGCTCTGTGTTACAGCTTGCCATGCTCCATCTGGGCTGCTCTTACTCCAGCTGGCCAGCCCTCACGGCCATGTTCTCAGATTCACCTACCCCTTGGCATCTCCTCCTCTCTTCACCTCTCTGCTCTCTCCCACTGGTCTCTCCGTCAGAACTCAAGCCTGAACTCTGAAGCCCTGCCCAACTCTTTTTTGCCCAGCTTCAGGCTGTCGTCATCTTTATTCAAAGCATCATTTGGTGTACATGAGGATCTCCTCTTCCTGAGGCAACCAGGGCCAACATTTTGCTTTACAGTACGTAGCAACAGACCAAACCTTAACAAAGGCTGACCTCAGGCTCTATCTCAGCCTCTAGAGTGCCTTGTCATTACACTTTGTATCACCACTCCTGACCGCTTCTCACTCCTTAAGTGTGGTTGTTTAAATTACATATGTGGCCTATGTTACAAACACATGGATGCAAGATAGATCAATTATAGATGGCAGATGGTGAAATGGACAAGGAAGAGAGGAGGAAAGAACTAAAAAGAGAGAGAATGAGTAATGTGCACCTTATGGCTTAGGTCATGAGCCCCTGGACCATATTAATAAATTCACTATGCCTCATTCCTTTATCTATAAGGACAAAAACATAAATGTCACTTCAGAAATACAATGAAGATGAAGCATCCAAAGCAAATGTTTATTATCTTTTATCATAAAGCAAAGGTCAAATTTCTTTCTTTGTGCTTTTTGTCTAATTTTTGCCACAATTATATACTCTTTCCCCATTCTTTTATTTATTCTTTTGTTTATTTTCCATTCAGATAAATTTTTAATCCCATGAAGTTAATCAAAGATTAATGTAATGATCCAGCCTTTGTCCCAAACCACTTTCTATACTCCTTCCCACTACAGAAGATACCAGATAGCCAGTTGCTGAACAAGAGTCTAAGACCTGTCTAGAGTTGCCCATGGTCCAGGCAAGGGCTACATATTCTAATCCTGAAGTTTGTTCTTTTCTCCATCCTTGCTATGCCTGGGTAACCTACCACCACTAATTTCTTGGGTTACTGAATAGTTTCTTTACTGCACTCCTGTCACTTGCATGACTGATATTCCAAAAGCACAAATCAGATTCCATCATTCCTCTCTTTTCAATGTCTTTTCATGACCCTGAAAACCAAACTCAAGCCCCTTCTCATTGTATTGTACAATTTGGCTTCAATCTATTACATCTGTTCCTTTTCTCATGACTTCGGCAGAGCACATACCAGAAGTGACTTGAGGGGAAGGATGTGTTTTGAGTACTGTTCCACTGTGGTATAGAAGTTATGGTGACTGCAACAGCTCAGTTTGTACTCACCAGAGCACGAGACAGCTGGCTTCATGACAGCAATTCACCAGAATGCAGAGTGGGTGACTGGAAGGCAAGATCAGCCTATGAACCTCATGGCCCACCTTTAACAATCCACTTCCTCCATCTAATTACCACTTCCTAAAGGTTCCCCAACCTCCAGATAGCACTTTCATTTTGTGAATAGCATAGGGTCCAATTCACAGTCAAACCATAGTACTGCTTTAAAAAGTCTCACCTGAGAAAAATGTTCCTATCCCTTGAAGATAAGCTAGTGTCTCCTGCCTACCCTTAAATTAACCAGATTTAAGCCCACTTTTGCCCTTTCTGATTTATGGCCACCCTCTGTGGTGGTTCAAATGGGATGCTCCTATATACTCTGGCATTTGAATACTTGCTCTCCAGGTGGTAGAACTGTTTCAGAAGGATTAGGAGGTGTGGCCTTGATGGCAGATATATGTTACTGGGGGGGGGGTGTGCTTTTAGGTTTCAAATGTCATGTGGTATTTCTAATTTGCTCTATGTGTTCATGCTTGTAGTGTACAATATGAACCCCCTAATTTAATTCAGCTAAATGCCTGCCACCTGCTGCCTTTCCCATCATGGAGTCCAATTCTCTGGAACCATAAGCCCAAATAAACTCTTCCTTCTCTATATTGTTTTCATCATGATGTTTTATCACCGCAACAGAAAAGTAACCAACACCAATATTGGTACTATAAATAAGCTATTTCTGTCACAAGTCAAACTTTTTTTTGGATGAATGTAATAGACTTTGGGACTTTATAAAAGAGGCTGAACTCTGTAAGCAGATGGTTTGAATAGGTATGGCTCCCATAGACTCATGTGTTTGAATGCTTGGCCATAATGAGTGGCACTATTAGGAGGTGTGGCTATATTGGAGTAGGTGTGGCCTTGTTGGAGGAAATGTGACACTGTGGTGGGCTTTGAAGTTTTATATGCTCAGCCTATGCCCACTGTGAGACACAGTCTTTTTCCTGTTGCCTATAGATAAAGATGTAGAACTCTCAGCTCTAGTACCACGTCTGCCTGCATGCTTCCTGTCATCATTATAATGGACTGAACCTCTAAACTGCAAGCCTGCACCAATGAAATGTTTTCCTTTATAAGAGTTGCCCTGGTTAGAGTGTCTCTTCATATAAATAAACCCCTAAAACACAGAGCTTAACAGACCCTCCTAGTATGAGTCTTGAAGACATTAGTGATGAAAACTATGTGGACTGTGGTGGTCCAGCTGAAGAAGCTTAGAAGAGAACAATAGTAACATCTGGGCTAGGGGTCATTCTTGTGATATTTTGGCAAAGAATGTGACTGTTTTCTGCCTGCATCTTAAGAACTTTCCTGGAGCTAAATTGAAAATTAATGAACTAATTTCTTTGGTAAAGGGGGTTTTAAAACAGCATAATGTCAGATTTGCCACGTGGTTATAAGCAATCATTTTATAATAAAAATGAACAAACTCGACAGAAATAAGTATAAAATCTACAGTTTGAAGAGGAAAAGAATATTAGAAAAGTTAATGCTTCAGCCAATGCTTCTGAAGGAGATAGGGGATTAAGTAGAGAGGTCTGATCCACATAATAAAGGGAGGGCTATTCTCAGAGCAAGAACCCATCTAGCTAAGTTTCCAACTTACGAAAGAAAAAGGGCCAGAAAAATTGTCTGCTCCCAGAAAGGAACAGCAAACAAAAGATACTGCCTAGGGAATTCAAGTCAGGCAGGCTCCATCTCCAGCTGGCAGCAGAGCCCAGCAGTGTTACCTGTGTGGTGCCACCGGCTGTAAAGTCCTGAAGGATACAGGAGTAATGCAGTAATGCAGTCTTCCTCTGGGCTTGCAGAGAGCCACTGAGGCCAGCAATATGGCAGCAGAGTCCTTGTGTGGAGACCCTGAGAGGCCATTACATGAAGCTATGGAAATGAAGCCAAAGCTGTCATGGAGCCCCGAGGAACTTAAGATGCCAGAGCCCTGGGATATCTACCAATGGGATACACACAGACAGTGCAGAGAGAAGCATATATACTGCAGGAAGCAAAGCTGGGGGTGGGGGTGGGGTTGACTCATCCCAGTCCTTGTCATGAGATAGGGATCTACAGGGTTTAGTGTATACCTTGCTGGATCTCAGGTCTTACTCTAGTTCAGTATTTCTCCACTATGCTCAATTCTTCCTTTTTGTAATGGTAATGCCTATTAGGTTCCATCGTGTATTGAGAGTTCTGAATTTGCTCTTTTGATTTACGTGGGGGCTCCAGTAAAGAAATTGCCTCAAGTCCCAAAAGAGACTTGGGATATCAGACTTTAAAACTATTGTGACTGTGAAAGACTATGGGGACTTTTGAAGTTAGACTAAATGTGTTTTGCATTATGGTATGGCCATGGGACCACTGGGACCAGTAAATGCAATGCGGTGGCTTCAATGAGATGCCCGCTATGTTATTGGACTTTTGAATACTTGGCACCTGTTTGGTGGTTCTGTTTGGAGAAGCTTTAAAAAATGTGGCCTTGCTGGTGGAAGCATGTCACTAGAGGAAGGGCTTTGAGCTTTCAAGAGCCACTCCCTGTTTACTAACTCTTGTTGTTCAAAGTGTGAACCCTCAGCTTCTAATTGAGCTACAAACCACTCTGCCATTGTGGACTACACTCTGTTGGACCATAAGCTCCAAAATCATCATCTACAAGTTGCCTTGTTGTTGATGTTTTATCACAGCAAAAGGAAAGTAACTCATACACCCTCCTAGTCAGTCTTTATGGACAGAATTTTTCAGATCAGATCTCTAACTGTAAGACCCGAAAGAAAAACGGGGATGTCCCCAGCACCCCACGCCTCTGAAGGTGACACCCCAGATCACTCGTGAGAAACGTCTTGATGCCAGAGCAAGAGGATTTTTATTCCAGAGGCTCTGGGGATCACAGCCATACACCACACAGGGTGGAGGATTGTGAACCATGACTGCAGAATCAGGACAGCTTTTATAGGCTTACAACAGAACCCGCCTAACACAAACCAATCATCCCTTAGCATCGAGAGCCCGTGCAGTGTGAGCCAATGGATTTGTACCTCTCCATAGCTTCTAAGCCAATCAGTTTAAATTATCTAAGCCTGCGCTCTGAGAACCAATCAGTTTCCTATAGAAGCCAGATAGAAACTAGCTAGAAACTAGCTAGCTCATTTCCGCTTACATGGCCACCACATACACATTTCCTCTTACGCATTTCCTATTATGGATCCAGGATTACATATTCAAAGCCCCCCCCCCCCAACTAGTAGTAAGTGCTTGGGGACCTGAGTGCCCGCCAGGCATGAGCCCTGCAGCCCACACGGTGATCCTGCCAGCCCAACTGCACTCGACCTCGCCTCAGCTGCTCCATGGAGGCGAGCCGGGAAAGGACACCAGGGACCTTCCCAGGCCTGCAGCTCACAGCTGGATCCTGGAGGCGGGTGTGACATGTGCATTCCTGGGCTAACAAAGAGCGGGCTAAACTTCTGCTTTTGGGGGTCCTTTAAGACTTAGGCACGGGGGATTCTTAGCCTGTAATTCTCATCCTTTCATAACCAAATGCCGTCTCCTTAGAGCATCATGCACTGGCTGATAAAGTTGTACTGTGCCCATTCTCTCCATTCACAGACACAGCCTCTTTCTTACTTCTGCCTACAGTAGCATTAGCACTTGCTAATGTGAAGTGGTCTGATCCTCTCCCCCAGGACAACAAAGTGGCAGACCTTGTCTGGCACGGACATCTCTATGGCCTCATAGGACAATGCAACCTCTGGAAGAGTCATTCACTTGTTCATTCTGAGCAATCGGCCATGCTGATTCTTCTCTCGAGAGCATATTTTCATCTTCCCTTCACGGTAACAGATTCCTGCCTTCTACCACACATCTAAACCATCAGTCTCTGTACACCCTTTCCAGGATTCTGACTCATGGGTGATCCTCCAGATCCCTGACTTTAGACCTGTCATTCCACTTCCCCTACCTGTAATTTCCTGTCCCTGTTCATCTGCTGTGAGTTCATCCAGGGTGAGACCCACACCTAACATGTGAATTCCCGTCACTTATTTAAAAGCCTGGCATCCTTGGAGGGAGGAAAAGTTATTGTCAGTTACCTCAGATGTAAAATTCTCTCTCTGTTAATGGTTAAGTTTGACGAGAATTTAGAACATTTTTGATCTTCCACTTCCTTTCCCATTAAATGGAAGGTCTCATCATGGTTTTGTTTTGAATCTTTTCTTTTCCTTTTGTATGTGTGATGATTAGTCTTAATTGTCAACATTTAATTATACTGGATCTAGAATCACCATGAAAACACACCTTTGGGTGTGTCTAGGCAGATGTTCCCAGAAAGGCTGACTTGAGTAAAGAAGACCTACCTTAAATGTGAGTGGTACCCTCCCAGGAGTGAGGACCCTTGATGGATAAGACAATGGGAGCTGAGCACAAGTATTTATCTCATGCTGTTTCCTGACTGCGGATGCAACTTGACCAGGCCTGGCATGCTCCTGCCTCTGCAGCTGGAGTACTTTGTTGCCATGACTTCTCCACCATGATAGACTGTATCCTCAAACAATGAAGCAAGATGACCCTTTCTTTCCTTATGTGGCATTCGTCAGGGATTCTGTCATACTGATGAGAACTGCTCTAGTCCACCATGAATTTATATGTTCTTGTGCTTTTGCTTGAATGAAACCATGAAACCTGTTAGCTTCCACCAGGCTTCTTTCTCTCGAAAATTACTCATAATTTAACTTAACAATGTTTCCAAAACTGTCATGTGAAGGGCTTTATTATTTGTTGCATTTGCATATTAATGATGTTTGGCTGGTGGTTACTAGTAACTCATTCTCTACTGATGGGCATTCAACTTATTTTTAATCTCTTATAGTTCCAAAATAACAATGCTGCAATTAAGAGCCATGCATGAGACTGTGTTCTGTGGAAATCTCTTAGTAAGATAAAATTCCCTAAGAAGAATGGATATCAAGTTGAAAAATATATCCACTGTTTACTTTGATCTTATGATTTTCCTTTGATTTTGCTTCCACACACATTAACATGATGTATCACCCAGTGTTTTGATCTTTGCCATATTTGATCTTAACCTGGACAAGGTCATAGTCTGGTCTTGACTTCTAGTACCATATGAAAATGTTCATTTCTATTTTTCCTGTCAAGAAAGATAAGCATATTTCTATTTTGAGAGCCATTCACACATATACTTATCCTATAAATCAAGCAATCATTTAAGCTTCTCAATAATCCAAAGGCTTTGTAACTTTCACCAATGTGTAGGATTCTTTATAGTAAGGACACCTTGTCTGTGATGTCCATGAAAATTGTTTTCATTGGTTTTCCCTTTTATGGAGGAAAATTAGTGATGTATGTAATATGTTTACTTGTAAAGCCCTTTCCACTTCAATTTTAGTTTTAATTCTGTTTGTTTTTTTTTTTTTAGTGTATGCTTTTCTCTTTCTATGTATTATATTAGATACACCTGCAACTTATTTTGTTGTAAGTTGTGAATTATCACTTGTCCCTCCACGATGCAGTCTGTGGTCACAATCCTCATGGTCACTGCAGATAACTTAGAATTCAATCTTCTATGTCTTTGGTGGCTTTTCTTCCCACTGTTGGCAGAATTGTTTTGAGGGTCGAGGTTAGCTTTACGTGGTGTCTTACCTAGTGTTGCTGTGAAGAGACACCATGACCATGGCAATGTTTTTTTATTGACTATTTTATTTATTTACATTTCAAATGTTGTTCCCCCCTTCCTGGTTTCTCCTCTGTAAACCCCCTATCCCAACCCCCCCTCTCCTTTGCTTCTACGAGGATGCCCCCTCACCCACCCACCCATTCCTGCCTCATCACTCTAGCATCCCCTTACGCTGGGGTATTGAGCATGGCAACTCTAAGAAAGGAGAACATTTCATTGAGGCCCGCTTACAGTTTCAGAGGTTTAGTTCATTACCATAATGGAGGGAAGCATGGTGGCACACAGGCCCACATGTACTGGAGAAGTAGCTGAGAGTTCTCCATGTGGATCAGCAGGCAGCAGGAAGAGAGAAAGACATTGGGCTTAGCATGGGCTTTTGAACCTCAAGGCCCACCTCCACTGACATACTTCTGCCAAAGCTGTATCTACTCCAACAAGGACACATCTAATCTCTCTCAAGGAGTGTCACTCCCTGGTGACCAAACATTCAAATATTTGACCCTACGGGGACCATTTCTATCCAAACTACCACACACAGGCAAAGTTTTGATTGAATTTTATCTCTATTACTATGGGAATTCTCATTGAATTAGTTATTCCAATGTATACTTATGTTCTCCTGTTTATTTAATAATCAACTATTACAGTATTGGAAGGGAATAATTGCTTTAGCATTTACTGGGCAACTCTTTAATTGCACAGGCTTTGGAGCATTTACCATGGTCATTATCTATGCTAGGCATGTGGGAGATCTTAAAACAGATAGGGCAGAAACTCATCATTCTAGGCCCTTTCAGTGGCATTCATCCCAGATGGAACTTCTGTGGACTGAGAATCAAAAGAGATGGAGAAACAAAACACTTTGGGCAGGGGAAGAGGACTTGTTTGTATTGCATAAGTGGCTTCAGGACCCATGTGGGTGATGATCTGCTCTGTTAGTGTGATCCTTAAGGACAATGAGTGCTGCAGTCTATGGACTGACTCCTAGAGAATGAGCACGGTAGAAAGAGCCAGGGACTAAGCTCTCCACAGAGCTTCGAGGAGGCAGAATAGGAAGGGATACAGATTCATTCAAATCTTAGGCCTACACATGTTGTTGCAAGGGATCTGGTGCCAAGGTGACCTTGCCATAGAGTATGTGTTCTGGGCAAAGCCAACAGCACCTTTGACCTGATTGCTTGGAATCTGCTGACATAGAATTCAGGGCCCACTGGAATTCTCCAGCTGTGAAGTTAAAGGCTTTATAGCACCTTTGTCTGCATCCATTTCCCATCGTTGGAACAAAAAACCCTAAGTAAACACCTTACAAATGGCGAAAGGTTTGTTTTGGCTCCTGGTGTGAGTTTCAGCCATGGTCAGTTGATTTCACTGCTGGAGGATCTGTGGGAAGTCAGCACATGACGGTGGGAGCATGGAGCAGGGGAAGGCCTCAGGCACGGGAGCCAGGAGCAAAAATGGCAGCAGCTGGCTAGGGCCAGCATCCGCTTCAAGGGCTTGCCTCCAGGTGTCTAACTGCCTTCCAGTGGTCCCCACATTGTAAAGGTCCCACCACCTCCCAGCAGTGCCACTGCTGGACAGTAAGCCTTCATTCAACACATGGGCCCTTAGGGAGACAGGTCAAAATAACTGTAGCAACATTTCCAGTCTTCTCATTTGTTTCACGGGAATGATGAGCAAAACCGCAAATAGGCATTATGATGTGGTAAAGATGAAAAATATTTTACAATACATTATGTTAATGAGGTTGTGAGTAACATACACTGTTAAAGATTGTTGGTGGCAGTTTAAGCCTATTACTCATTAAGGGAGGTTTCAAAAAAATCAGATCTCAAAAGAAATGAGATGGAAATCATTATATCAAAGAGAAAAATCAGATATCCCCTTTGATTCAATAATCAGTTTTTCTTGTAAAATTTAACGTTACTGTGAGGTTTCCACTGAGCACGGTTCCACTGTGATGAGGTTTACAAGGGAGAACAGGCTCAGCAGGAAGAGAAATTGTCTTAAAAGATCTGGCTATAAATTTAAATGAGATGGAAATGAAAATGGAGGCTGCAGACAGGTGGTCTATTGGGAACTATTCATGGGAAACGCATCCTGGTCATTATTCTGGTCCAGTCAGTAGAGTTACACATGATGCATTTGGTCCATAACTGTTTTTGAGCAATTACATACTCTTCATTAAATTCTCCTCCAGATAAGCCAATATTTCTCTTATGGCTTCTTGTATCTTGGTCCATTGCTGTTGCTGAATCATTTCCTAAGCAGAGGTTTAGCTACAGTTGAGTGTTTCATCAGCCGCTCATATCTGAATCTTCACAGAGTTTTCCTGTTTATTGAAACAGACGATGTTTACATTTTAAGTGTTTTTAATTAGAGGTATGTGTGAAAGGTAGCGCTTTCATGTAAAAACAGTGTTCATGGAAGCAAAAAGAGTGCTTTGGATCCTCTGGACCAGGAGTGGTGGGCAGGCGTGAGCTGCCCCGTGTAGGTGCTAGGAACAGAACTTAGGTTCTAGCCAAGTACTCTTAAGCACTGAGTCATTTCTCCCGCCCTTTGAAACTAACCTTGTATAGAGAAATATATGGTTGGAATCTGTTCTGAGCTTTATCCCAACTCCAGAACTCACTAGGAAGACAGATATCTTTGGACTACTCATTTGGAAGTCATGAGTTCAAAAGAATCATCATGTGTAAAATTAGAACAAGAATCAATTTTTATTTTATGGGCTTTTCTAAGATCTAAACAAGCCTGTGAGCTTGAGAAATGAGTTTTTTTGTGAACTGTAGAAGAGAGTTCCTATGGTTTTGTAGCCTCATTGCTCACCCTAGCTGGCAAGGAAAATTTACATTCCATTGTGTTGGTGGGGTTGCTCAAATCAGTTTGAGCTTTACTAACTGAAAATTACTGCTGAATTCCTGGTGGTTCAGAGTCATATCCTGCTCACAACTTTCCTATTTGCACAGATGTAAATTCTGCTGCTTCTATTTTGGTGTGGAGTTCTTAACAAACAGTTACTTAGGAAAAATATCTAAGATTAGCCCTTCAGTTACAACGAAGGTCAAACACTCAGACTATATTCCTTTACCAGCATACCAGCTTTCCACTATAAAGATGACTCTGCTCCATTCTCCCCACAAAGCAGGGCCCATACAGGACAAACTCTCCTCTTCTTAAACAATCTCCACTGTGATAGTGGTAGTTAGCACAGAAAACTCTGTCTGGGAGAAATGCATTTCTTAGGGATGTGTTTTTGCATTTGGGGTAGATGATCAGACTTAAACCCCCCTCTATGACTTATTCATCACCTGCTAAACTTTTTTACCTCCTATTTTTACACCAGACTAACAAACCAGATGCCTCAGGCTCATATTCACTGTGCGATTTCATCAGGACCACACAACAAGTAGATGGCTTTGTACGCGGATATGATTTCCAGTGACTGCAAGACTAGACTGCCAAAGATCAGCAATGCAGAGAAAAGCCTCTGAACCTTTACAGGTTTCATTTTAAATAGTTACAGACACAGTTTTTGGGATAAAAGATGTGCTAAAGCACCGTATGCATCATTGACTGATACTTCGAAGCTAGAAAATTTACTCAGTCACCACAGACCTGCATCCTTTTGCTATGTAAGAATGATATAAGGTCTGCCAGCTTTCTGAACTGAAAGCCTCACAATTCTGTGTCTCTTTGGGTCATGCTGAATTTTCTGAACCAGGAAAAATATCAGTAGCAGATGCAAGCAGTTACTAGAACCCTGAGCATCAATGTAATTTATTCATATTTAAGTATAAATAATATGCAAAGCAGCTAGGTCATTTCTGGTACAACAAATGACTAGCCCCAGTTTTTGTTTTCAAGTGTGTCTAGGCCCAATGTATTCATTGCAAGATCTAAAGTCTTAAGCAAGCCTTAACAATAGTTGAAATTAGTAAACTAGGAAACTGGCAGCTACTATAGCAAATCCCACATTTCAGCCACCAACCACAATACCCGTTTATTTTTCTTCCAAATTACAATTCAAAGTGCTAGGGATTTAGCTTAGTGGGGGAGTGCTTACCTAGAATGTTCTAGGCTCCAGTTCAGTTTTCAATATTAGAAAGGGCATGGGGGTGAGTATGAATGAGAATTAGTAAAATTATAGCTCAAGACTTGAGGCAGAGAAAGGTGGCTGTGTGAGGTTAAGCGCATCTGCTGTTCTCCAAAGAACCTGTGTTTGGGTCTAGAACCAGATTCTTGCCCCCACACACACACCCTCGTGCAAGTCTCATGTGCTGGGGTGGGGGTTGGGGGGACCCAATCCTTGAGAAGTTAAGAATGAAACTCAAGCTGAAGGGGTTGGCAACCCCATAGGAAGAACAACAACATCACCAGACCCCCCAAGAGCTCTCAAAGACTAAGCCACCAACCAAAGAGTACACGTGGCTCCAGCTGCATATGTAGCAGAAAATAGCCTTGTCAGGCATCAGTGGGAGGAGAGGTCCTTGGTCCTATGAAGAAGGTCTATAAATAGGGGAATTGAGGGTGGAGAGGTAGGAGTGGATGGGTAGAGGAGCTACCTCATTGAAGCAGGAGAAGGGATAGCAAAGGAGGTTTCTGGAAGAGGGGGAAACTAGGTAAGGGGATAATGCTTGAAATGTAAATAAATTAAAATTTAAAAAAAGAATGAAACTAGAGACAGTACATCTTTTTTTGCATTTTTATTAGATATATTCTTTATTTATATTTCAAGTGATTTTCCCTTTCCTGGATCCCCCCTCCCCAAAAGTCCCATAAGCCCTCTTCCCTCCCCCTGTTCCCCAATCCACCCCTTCCCACTTCCCTGTTCTGGTATTCCCCTACACTGCTGCACTGAACCTTTCCAGGACCAGGGTCCACTCCTTCCTTCTTCTTTGGCATCATTTAATATGTGAATTGTGTCTTGGGTATCTAAGCATCTAGGCTAATATCCATTTATCAGTGAGTGCATACCATGAGTGTTCTTTTGAGACTGGATTACCTCACTTAGGATGATGTTCTCTAGTTCCATTCATTTGTCTAAGAATTTCATGAATTCATTGTTTCTAATGGCTGAATAGTACTCCATTGGATATATACATACCATATTTTCTGTATCCATTCCTCCATTGAGGGACATCTGGGTTCTTTCCAGCTTCTGGCTATTATAAATAAGGCTGCTATGAACATAGTGGAGTATGTATCCTTATTACATGCTGGGGAAATCTCTGGGTATATACCCAGGAGTGGTATAGTGGGGTCCTCCAGAAATATCATTTCCAATTTTCTGAGGAACCACCAGACTGATTTCCAGAGTGGTAGTACCAGCTTGCAAACCCACCAGCGGTGGAAGAGTGTTCCTCTTTCTCCTGAGTTTTTGATCTTAGCCATTCTGACTGGTGTGAGGTGAAATCTCAGGATTGTTTTGATTTGCATTCCGCTGATGACTAAGGATGTTGAACATTTCTTTAGGTGCTTCTCAGCCATTCCATATTTCTCAGGTGAAAATTCTTTGTTTAGCTCTGTACCCCATCTTTTAGAGACAGTATATCTTTATAAGCACTGGGTCATAGCCTTCCAGAGACTGCCCTCCTGGCTTACTTTTCTTACACATGTCAGCATAGTAGAACCTGTGAACATAGTAGAACATAAGTAAAACCATTCTTATCTTTACAATAAGGATGAATTCTATTGGCTGATAAATAGAGCTCAGGGCTAGAGAAAGGATCTGTGCTAAACTTAAGGGTAGATTGTACTGGTGGAAAACACAAAGAACATGGGGCCTCTTTCATAGGGGTGTGTTCTAGTCTCTTCAGGACTAGAACCTGTACACTGCTTAGGGGATCCAGGTGCACGCAAGCTCCTGATGGAATAGCATAAATCACCAGGTTGCTTGGCCCCTTCTCACTCTGGCACTCCAGGTGACCAGGCATCATTCATTCCCTTGGGTTGAAGAAAAAGGATCCAAGGATGGATGATCCTGGCTTCTCTACTGCTTATGCTAATCTGTGCTTCCCCCCAGTTTGCTTCTCAGCACCCACACAGGAGCTCACAGCCACCTATAACTCTAGCTCCAAGGAATATGATGCCCTCTTCTGACCTTCATGGGAACTGCATTATATGGTGCATTATCTGACTACATACAGGCAAAACACCCATATACATAAATAAAAATAAATAAATTGATTTTAAAAACAACTCCCCATACCTGGTATTTGCAGACAACATTCCCTTCACATTTCTTTATTTTATTTTTTTTAATTTTCTATATTCTTTGTTTACATTCCAAAGGCTTTCCCCTTTCCCAGTTCCCCCCTCACCATATGTCCCATAAGTCTTCTTCCCCCACCCCATTCCCCAATAACCCCCACTGCCCCCACCATTTCTCTGTTCTGGTACTCTCCTACAAAACTGGATCCAGGCTTTTCAGGACCAGGGTCGTCTCCTTCCTTCTTCTTGAGAATCTTTTGAATTGCTAATTGTACCTTGAGTATTCAGAGCTTCTGGGCTCATAAATATCCACTTATCAGTGATTGCATTTCATGTGTATTCTTTTGTGATTGGGTTAACTCCCTTAGGATGATATTTTCCAGATCCATTTGCCTACAAATTGCATGAATTCATTATTTTTAATTGCTGAGTAGTATTCCATTGTATAAATATACCACATTTTCTGTATCCATTCCTCCTTTGAGGGACATCTGGGCTCCTTCCAGCTTCTGGCTAGTATAAATAAGGCTGCTATGAACATAGTGGAGCATGTGTCCTTATTGCATGCAGGGGCATCCTCTGGGTATATGCCCAGGAGGGGTATGGCAGGGTCTTCTGGAAGTGTCATGTCCAATTTTCTGAGGAACCACCAGACTGATTTCCAGAGCGGTTTTACCATCTTGCAATCCCACCAACAATGGAGGAGTGTTCCTCTTTCTCCACATCCTCGCCAGCACCTGTTGTCTCTTGAGTTTTTAGTCTTAGCCATTCTGACTAGTGTGAGGTGGAACTCAGGGTTGTTTTGATTTGCATTTCCCTGATGACTAATGATGTTGAACATCTCTTAAGGTGTTTTTCAGCCATCTGAATTTCTTCTGGTGAAAATTCTTTGATTAGCTCTGTACCCCATTTTTAATAGGGTTAATTGGTTCTTTGGGGTCTGCCAGTTGGAGTCTGCTGGTTGTGGTGGCACAAGCCAGTAGGATTTGCTGAAGGAGGCAGAGGCAGGAGGATGACGAGTTCGAGGCCAGCCTTGGGTTCTTTGAGGTTCTTAAGTTCTTTGTATATATTGGATATTAGCCCTCTGTCTGATGTGGGGATGGTGAAGATCTTTTCCCAATTTGTTGGTTGCTGTTTTGTCCTACAGACAGTGTCTTTGGCCTTACAGAAACTTTGTAATTTTATGAGGTCCCATTTGTCAATTCTTGATCTTAACGCATAAGCTATTGGTGTTGTGTTCAGGAACTTTCCCCCTGTGCCCATGTCCTCAAGTGTTTTCCCCAGTTTCTTTTCTATTAGTTTCAGTGTGTCTGGTTTTATGTGGAGGTCTTTGATCCACTTGGAGTTGATCTTAGTACAAGGAGATAAGAGTGGGTCAATTCACATTCTTCTGTATGTTGACCTCAAGTTGAACCAGCACCATTTGTTGAAAAGGCTATCTTTTTTCCACTGGATAGTTGTAGCTCCTTTATCAAAGATCAAGTGACCATATCTCTGTGGGTTCATTTCTGGGTCTTCAATTCTATTCCATTGATCTACTTGCCTGTCGCTGTACCAATACCATGCAGATTTTTAACACAATTGCTCTGTAGTACTGCTTGAAGTCAGGGATATTGATTTCTCCAGAAGTCCTTTTATTGTTGAGAATAGTTTTAGCTATCCTGGGTTTTTTGTTACTCCAGATGAATTTGAGAATTGCTATTTCTAGATCTATGAAGAATTGATTTGGAATTTTGATGGGGATCGCATTGAATCTGTATATTGCTTTTGGCAAGATGGCCATTTTTACTATATTGATCCTGTCAATCCAAGAGCATAAAATATTTTTCCATCTTCTGAGGTCTTCTTCGATTTCTTTCTTCAAGGACTTGAAGTTCCTGTCATACAGATCTTTCACTTGTTTGGCTAGAGTCACGCCAAGATACTTTATGTTGTTTGTGGCTATTGTGAAGGGTGTTATTTCCCTAACTTCTTTCTCAGGCTGCTTGTCCTTTGAGTACAGGAAGGCTACTGATTTGCTTGAGTTGATTTTATAACCAGCCACTTTGCTGAAGTTGTTTATCAGCTGTAGGAGTTCTCTGGTGGAGTTTTTTTTTTTTTGGGGGGGGTTGCTTAAGTATACTATCATATCATCTGCAAATAATGATAGTTTCACTTCTTCCTTTCCAATTTGTATCCCTTTGACCTCCTTATGTTGTCTAGTTGCTCTTGCTAGAACTTCAAGTACTATATTGAAAAGATATGGAGAGAGAGGGCAGCCTTGTCTAGTCCCTGATTTTAGTGGGATTGCTTCAAGTTTCTCTCCATTTATTTTGATGTTGGCTACTGGTTTGCTGTATATTGCTTTTACTATATTTACGTATGGGCCTTGAATTCCTGTTCTTTCCAGGACTTTTAACATGAAAGCATGCTGAATTTTGTCAAATGCTTTTTCAGCATCCAAGGAGATGACCATGTGTTTTTTTTCTTTCAGTTTATTTATGTAGTGGATTACATTGATGGATTTCTGTATATTGAACCATCCCTGCATCCCTGGGATGAAGCCTACTTGATCATGGTGAATGCTCTTGGATTCTCCCTTCACATTTCAACTCAAGGATCCATTGTTCTTCATCATCATGGCCTTCATAGTCATACTTTTGCCTATGAAAGGGGAAAGCAAGAGTCTAGTTGATTCCCCCCTCTTTGGCTTTGCTTCCACTCACTATATTTCACAGCTAAAACACTCCTGTTGTTGTCTTTACTGATAAGGAGGGTAGAAGAGCAGAAAAACTCCACATGCCTTTCTAACCATTAGATCAGGGATGTAATGTGCTTCCACCTTAGACTCAATCACCACAGAGCTGCTGCTGCTGCTGCTGCTGCTGCTGCTGCTGCTGTTGCTGCCACTGCCACTGCAAAATTCATGATATTTGAGGATGGACAGACTGGAATCAGGCACCTGCCACACTATACACATCAAGACACAAGAGTGTAGCAGGCCCAGTACAAGCTCAATCGCATTCTACTTAGAAAGGGGAAACCAGGCAATGTAGGGTGCGTGCTGGTCCACAGATATGAGGAAGTTACTGGGGATTAGAACTAGGTGTGCCCTCCAGGTACAGCTAGCTCCCTTTGCCTTTTTACTCAGTGACCTTGGATTTTGGTAAGTGGATCATTGTCCATTATCAACGACCATCACAGGAGTGTTGGGAGGTAGAGGGCTTCCCTTCTTTCCGAATACTAGTATCCAAGAGCTGTTTTATTATATTAAGTGAACTTTTTTCTACTTAAATATCTAGGGGTAATTGTTTCTTTGAAAATATAATTTCCCCCTAAAAGTTCCCTTTATGGATTGAATTCTGCCACTCAAAATTAATATATTGATATCCTATCTACCAGAACATGACCTTATTTGGAGACAATATCTTTATAAAATTAAGTAGAGGTTGCTAGGTAAGTTCTATCATAGTGGGGTTAGGTGTCCTTATAAAAAGGAGGAATTTGGAGACAAACTTGTATAATGGATTGCTGCCAACTGGCATCTAGCCTGATGAAGATGGGCATCTCCTAGCTAAGAGAAAAGACTGGAAACAACCCTTGTTGCACTCAGCAAGAGTCAAGCCTGCCACTCCCTTGATGCTGTACTGACAGCCTTCAGTTGTGTG
Source organism: Apodemus agrarius (assembly GCA_964023405.1). Classification (NCBI taxonomy): domain Eukaryota; kingdom Metazoa; phylum Chordata; class Mammalia; order Rodentia; family Muridae; genus Apodemus; species Apodemus agrarius. The sequence continues at coordinate 102,145,945 of OZ030011.1, read as the reverse complement.
AGATAGATGACTTCTCTCTGTTGCAGGAGTCCTTCGATGTTTCTTGTGAGTTTTCTACTGGCCAGTGTGATATGCCGGCCTTAAAGTTTTTTCCCTGACACTCTGATCACTTGCTCTCCTTTCCTGAGTCCTAATCCCCAGTTCCTCTCAACCCAGTAGCTGATGTCAGGGGGATATATGGCACAGCAGGCCCAATGGAAGGTTTGGCCTTTACTCCCATATCAGCCTACGGTTGATTCACTTTAGATTTTGTGTGTTATAATAGGGTAGAAGTTAAGTGGTTTTCCTCAGGTATAGAAAACATAAGGTGCACTGGGGTTTGTGTGCTTTGTTTTGATTTATTTTATGTGGTAATGCAAAGGTCCAGACCTCTTCTGTGCTCAGGCTCCACAAGTCTGAGACCTCGTGACTCTTAGCTGCCAGTAGGCCTAAAGAAATACTTATGGATAATACATCATTTCCTCAACACCATTTCCTCATTAAGATTTTTATGTAGATGCCATTGTATGGTTTAAATGTGAATGGCCCCCATAGACTCGGGTACTTGAACACTTGGTCACCAGTTGGCAGTGCTCTTTGGAGAGGTGATATGGCCCTGGGGGAGGAAGTGCAACACTGGGGTTGGGCTTTGAGAGTTCATAGTTTCGCTCTCTGTCCAGCTCATTCTCTGCTTGTGTTCACAACTGAAGAGAAGAATGCTCAGATTCCCACTGGAGCAAATGTCTGCTGTTTGCTGTCATGTCGCCCCAGCATAATGTCCTCGTATCCCTCTGTCACCATGACCCCACAATACAGTCTTCCTTTCCCAAGCTGCTTTTGGTAATGGCGCTTTATCACAGCAGCAGACAAATAAGGAATTCAGCCACATGTCACTTATCATCACATTTATTCTCTGAGAGTCAGCCCTGTGGCCGGTGCTAGTCACCTGAAAGGCCAAGGGACTGAGCTGAGCTGTGGGCCAAGCAGGGAGGATGCAGGCACTGCGGTGAACAGATGTTGTCTTGACCTTTAGAGGGATTTTGTTTGTTTGATGATGAGAAAACAGACAATGGGAAATGATATACCTCATTCAAGACCACGTAGTTTGTAGCTGATAAAAAAAATTTAACTCATGTCCATCTGTCTCAAATTGGAAAGGATAAATAAAGAGGCCCACAGGATGGCTAACAGCTTAGAGACTACTAATATGCCAAGTTCAGCAAATAATATAATCATTCAATTCTCTTTGAACTTCAGGGGAGCATCCTTGAAGAGAAAATTATAGAAGCATGACCAGGAAAGCTCAGAAAGCTTGCCACAGTGAATGGTTTTAAGGTTTAAAAGTAGTTAACCAGAGAGACAGTGGTGGCACACGCCTTTGATCCTAGCACTTAGGAGGCAGAGGCAGGCAGATTTCTGAGTTCGAGGCCAGCCTGGTCTACAGAGTGAATTCCAGGACAGCCAGGGCTATACCCTGTCTCTAACAAACAAACAAACAAAAACAAACAAAAGTAGTTAACCACACATAGAGGCCATGGAGATGGACATTCAAACCACGGTACAGTATATTCCATGGAAGACTTGGGAAACAGCAATGCCTGAAAATGGCAAGGATGCTGTCACTGGCTCAAGTCAATACAATAGAGGATGCCAGGGATTTAACCCTGAACTGCAAAGCAAGCTCCAGACCATCACAAATGCAAGGGCAATATTCTCTGAAGGGCTAGCGAGGGCATCTCATGCTCCTGAGAGATGTGTCTACAGAATGACCTGTGTAAGTCCATATTCTGAGATAGTTTTGAGCACTGGAGATGACATTGATGAAATGCAAGCAACTGTCTCAAGATATGTTTAAATGAATGAGAAGTCGCCTGTGGTAGTTATAATACAAATTGGAGATTTGTAGCCTCTGAAATCTGAGTTTATCACAAAAGAGCCAAGTAAAATTCATGAGCATTTGCCGTGCAGTCTTTTCCTAGATTACCCAATACTGCCTTAGCCTGTGCCTGCTGAGAAGATAAACTCTCCGGGGCCGAGGCATGTATCAGTTACAGTTCTAGATCACGAAGCTGCAAAGCGCAAGATCATTTGTCAGTAGGTTTGGTATCTGGAAAAGACTTTCTTTTTGTTCTAAAGATGATGCCTTGCTGGTGAGTCTTTAATTAGCCAGGGCAGCACACCCAAAGGAACTTCATAAAGCATTCAGACAAAGGCACTAGCCCGGTGAGAGAGCACAGGCATCATTCCCTGTCTCCAATTGCATGAATGACTAATTTCCAGGAGAAGTTTGCTCTGGCCCCCTCCTTCTGTTCTTCTTCCTTTACCTTCCCTCTCCTCCTTCCTTCCTTTCTTCCTCCCTCTCCTCTTCCCTCCTTCCTCTCAGCCTTTCTATAGATGTAATAAAAGACCATGAACAAAACCAACTGGAGGAGAAAAGGCTTTGTTTCAGCACTGATGGTTGTACTCTGGCTTCTGTGGAAATCAGGCCAGGAGCTCAAGGCAGAAGCTAGAAGGATCCTAGAGGCAGGAACAGAAGCAGAGGCCACAGAGACATGATGCTTGATGGTTCACTTCTCATGGTTTGCTCAGCCTTCCTTATACCTCCTGGGACTAGCCTACACAGGGTGCCACTACCCACAGTTAAGCAGAACCCAGCTACATGACTCAAGAAAATGCCCCGCAAGCTTGCCCATAATAGGCCAATCTGGTGGGGGCATGTTTTTTTCTCAATTGAGGTTCTTTCTTCCAAATGATTCTAGATCATGTCAAGTTGACATGAAACTAGGTACCTTAGTCTTTTTCTTTTTCTTTCTGTCTCAGTTTTGTGAGACAGGATGTTGTCATGCAACAGGCTGACTCTAAGCTCACTGAGTAATAGGATTGCTTCTACACGATGGTCTTGCCAGTGTGCACCATCTGCTGTGCTCTACAGGAGCCATTTTAGCTTTTCAATTTCCTAGATACATCAGTTAATACCCAGGAAAACCCGACAGGATTTGTCTGCCACACCATGGATCAGATAAATGAAATTCAGAGCTGTACAGAGGATAAAGTCTCATCAGATAGGACACTCGTATGGCTCTGAGTTGTGGTTTCTTGAGCCATAATTAACCCACTTCTCCATTAAAGTAATTAAAATCCTTTTCCACTCTCCTGCTCACCATTTTCATATTCCCCTAACCCAAGAAACTCATAAAAATAATAGCAATAAATCATGCAATTTGCAAGCAGGATCATTAGATAAGAGAGATGCAGGGCCTGGCTACCATCTGCAGAAGGCTTTGTGTCCATGGTGACTGAGGGCAGCTCATTCTTCCTCACCCTGACCCACATAGAACATTTCCTCAGATGCAATGTGCAAGCGTAAGTTAGAGGTGCTTGGTAAGCATTTTGTTTTGGTGTTTCTGTTTTTGAATAAAGACAAGTTGAGGATGGCAAGCGGTGTGCCGTCAAACCCCCCGCAGATGCAATCATTGGCAGTGGTGTAAAGCAGAGAGCCTTCATCTTTCCATTAGAGATGATTAAGCAAGGCCTCCAACTCATCAAAAAGCATTCCATTAAGCTCCGCCGTGTGCTGACCATTTACTTAGCGTGTGGTTTTTTTTTTTAATACTTGGAAAATCCACATGAGTTTTCCATTCTGGCACCACGAGGATGATTCATCCTTTTATTTTAGCAACAGTGTGGACACAAGAGGAGAGAAGGTGAGTGTCACGGGGAAGGAAGAGGTAGGGAGACAACAGCACTGCCAAAGGTAGGAGAACGAACGCTGGAACAGAAGACCGTTATTTCATATCATCCATTTGTGTGATTAATTTCATATATTAATACTGTATAAAAATTAAGAAGCTCTTTGAGTCAGAAAGTGATGTCTACCTAGAATGGTGACAATAATGTTTCCACTGTTTTCATTCGTCTGGTCAGATTGGTCCAACTGAGGCATTACATATCTGGTCTCCTCAACTGATCTTTCTAAGTAGCTGTTGATAAAAACAGCATCTATCCCTTTTGACCTCTTCCTTATTTTCGGTTCCACACTGGCTTATCAAATTAGCTTGTGCAAGAGGATAATGCAGGATAAATTAATTTGAGTTTCATTTTTCCCAGCTTTATTATAGCATAATTGAAAATCATATATTTATGGTACAATGTTTTGATATATGTATATATTATGAAGTGATTACTATAATCAAACGAATTAGCATATTCCTTCCTTTGCATAGTTATTTTAGGTGTTTGTATGAAAAACACCTAGAATTTATTCTCCTGTTAGTTTTCAAGTGTTAGCTACCTCAGTGTTTAGCGTCAGTCACCGTGATATGTATCAGACTCGTGGAACTCAACCTTTCTTTTTAAAAGTAATTAATGTGTTTATTTGTAAGTCTATATGTGTGAGTGTGCCTGTGTGTGCATATATATGTCACAGTGCACACATGGAGGTCAGAAGACAACTTGCAGAATTCAGTTCTCTCCTTCCACTATGTCGGGCCTGGGAATTGATCTCAGACCATCAAGCTTGGCAGCAGGCAAGCTTCACCCAGACAAGTCTCACTAGTCTACTGCTTCTTTATTATTATTATTATTATTATTATTATTATTATTATTATCATCATCATTATCATTATCATCATCATCATTATATTAATAATTAATACTATTACTATTATTATTCAAACAGAAAGTTGTTTCTTTTAGGAAACAGTCCAGAAGCACCTCAGGCTTCTCTAGGTATGACCCGAAACACCTGTCTGAAATCATAAAAGCCACCGAAGTAGATGCCATTGTTAATCTTTGACACATATATGTTAAAATTTCCCTTCTTTTTTAAATTATTTGTTCCCGTGCGGGCCGCATGTCTACTATATAAAAGTTGAAATGCATGAATTATGCAAAATGCCTCCGGCCTATCAGCAGGCGGTTCAGTCTGGTGCATTAAATGGAAGACCAAACACAAAAAGGAAATACCTGCTTTACCTGCCCCAAAACTTGTGGCCACTTTGTTTCCTATGTCTGTCTCCCTGACAGTCAGACAGGGTTGTTCTTCAGTGGGGTCCATGTCGTGGAGCTGTGTCTGGACTAATAGAGCATCCTTCCCAGATGTCTCAAAGCATGTTTCAGATCAATTGGAGATGGGCACTCTGAGGAAAGAGCATGATTTGGAGCCAGGTGGGTTTGCATTCCCTTCCAGCTAGGCCGGGCAGTAGTGGGAGCACCCACCTCTTCTCTCCTCCTCCCTGCTACACATAGTACTGAAGAACTGATGTATGAAAGGTAAAGGCAACATAGGCAATGAGCACAGCAAGGCGCACGGCAGGCAGGGAAGGCTTGGTACGTGTGTGCTGAACCTTTCATGTGGCACTTCAGCGTGTATTAGGCCGGCTTAGCATCACTTCCCCTGTTCATCATTAGCTTGCATAAATTATCACCCTGGCAGGCATTGCTCTCAAGCGATCATAATGAAGTGATGGGGAAACAGAACAGAAGTCAAAAAAAATCGAATGTGAATACAAGACTTTACTCCTGGCAATATGAAGGGGAAAAAAAATTCACTGAGGGGGGAAAAAACCAATCTCTCAATTAAGACGCTAAGAATGAAAAACGTTTTAAATATTTTTTTTAAAAGAGAGCAAATTTTGTGAAAGATTCTCAAAAGACCAAAGCTTAAAAGGAAAGTGGAAAGTGCAGCACTAAGACTTTTTGCTGAACTCATGACTCTAGGAGCATCGGCTTAAACTCATCCAGGGAGCACAAAAGTCCCACTGTCGAAGTGACAAGATCCACTGGCTACCCAAAGAGAAAGCAGAAAAGATTATTTTGGATAGCAACAAGTAGAAGGTATGAGGGGAGAGCCGAGGTCACTAGGCAGTAGAGCCTGACAGCAATGCCCTCAACCAGATCCACTCCAGGAGAGACAGCCAAGTGATTTTACAGATCAAGGCGGGAAGAGAGGAAGGGAGATAACATGGGAAAAGCAGGAGTCTGCTTTCCACCTCACATATACAAAGAAACTGTTCCAAGTTCCTTTCAGGTCTAAAAGTGAAAGGCAAAGCATTTACACTATTAACCATGTCAGAGAAGAAATCCATGCCCAAATCATTCAGAAAAGACATCCAAATGGCTGTGAATTCTCCAAAAGAACACATTTAAGAATTAGGAGGTGGGAGGGGGGATATCAAACGTCTTCAGAACTCTGAGAACACCAATGGATTACAAACACTGGAAAGATTTTCCCGAAGAACGCAGCTGAGGAGCATAAGGAGCCATCGGTGAGTGGCATCTTACCCAGCTCCTCTCAGCCACGCAGGGCTCTTGCAGACAGCACTGAAACTACAGTATCTGGGAAAGCGGGTAACCTGGCAGGTCCTGGGGGGATCAGGATGAATTTGGAGGTTTCTAAGCAAATCATTTACAGAGAGCATTCACGACTTGACCCTTCTAAAAGGCCTTGCTCTTAATACTTGCTTTTATTGCCTGATGGGCAAATTTTAGCTCTGTAAACAGCTATTTTATTTTCAAAATCAATAGCAATTCTTTTTCAAAATATAGCTGTCCAAGGAAGAGCTTTAATTGGAGTTAATAAAAAGGAGAAAAAATAACTTTGAAAGAAAAACTAGAGAATGAGATTTCAAACTTTCTTAGGAATCCCTGTAATGTAGATGACAATCAGGCTGTGTGATGTGAACCTGGGAAAGAAAATGAGAAGACCTGTTTTTTTTTTTTTAACACTGGGTGGGCCCTAAGGTCTTGTGCAAGCAGGAAGTGATGACTCACTCTGTTCCATAAACTAGCTGATGCCATGCCGGAGGCATACGGCAACACATGCAGCTCCTCAGAGAAAGCTGGGATCATAACTCGGTTGAAGGCATTTAATGAAATCCTTGTATAATCATTAGCTGACCATGAAGCTAACCTAGAGAGATTTCAGTGGTCACACATAATAACAGAGACTTTGTAGAATTAGTCCAGGAAAAATCACAGAGTAACCACAACAGCCGTATCAACAAATCCTGGGAGTGAGACATTTGATTTTGCAGATATATACAGATACAGATACAGATATGCATATGCATATGCATATGTGTGCATTTGTACATGTGTGTATGTGTATGTGCACATATGTATGCATGTTCATGTGTGTATATATGTTCACGTGGGGGTGCACATATATGGGCATGTGTGTATGTGTGTGTACACGTGTGTGTATGTGTATGCACATGCATATGTGCGTATGTGTGCATATCTATGTGTGTGTACATGTGTGTACATGTGTGTATATGTATATGTGTGTGCATGCATATGCATGTATGTGTATGCATGTGTGTGCAGTATTTATGCATGTATATATGTGTGCGTTTGCATGTATTGCATTGTACATGAGAGTATGTAGTATGTGTGTGCATATATATATGTGTGTGCATGTGTGTGTGTGTAATTTAGATATCCTACTTTTAACAAGAATTACTGTATATGCAAAAAAACAGAAATATATGACCCATGTGTATTCTCCATTTTAGAGTCAGATAGATATTGTCCTTGAGGAAGTTAAAATGGTAAGTTGAACATGCAAACACTTTACATTCTCTTTTATCAATAGGTTCAGAGAACTAATTAAAAACATGAGAATTAAAGAAAAGCATGAGAATGGCTCACAAAATGTAGACCATCAACAAAAAGACAGAAATTATAGAAAATAATCAAATACAAACTCTGAAGTTAAAAATGTATTATCATGAAACTAGTATAAAGGCATCATAGCAAGCCAACCAGAGATCCAAAATAAGAATCAACAGACTGAAGTCCAGTTAATTATTCTGTCTAAACAGTAAAGAACAAACAGAATGCAGAAAAATGCATATGCGTAGTCTCGGAGACCTGCATCTCACCATTAAGGTTCCTCACACAGAGAAGGAGTCAACATGGAAAGTTTCTGAGCATAGTAGCCAAAAACTTCCAAAGTTCATCCACAGAATCATGAGTCTACATTTCTGGAGGAACTCAATGACATCTAGATGAAGAAATTCAAAACAACCACTCCCAAACACATTGTAGTCAAACTATAGACAGATAGCGTTCTAGAGTGTCAATGAAGGTTTTGATGAATAACACTATCAGACACTGGGGTGAGATCCCAGCTGATTTCTCAGCAGAAATTTGGGAAGTCAGAAAATAGTCCAGTGATATGTTTAAATGCTACTTAAAGGCTACCAGTGGGAATGTTTTAAAAATTATCCTTCAGAACCAAAGAGAGACTAATATATGAACAAAACTAAAGTAAGAATGAACGGGCACACTGAGCACTTTGACTTCCAGTGAAGACAAAAAAAAAAAAGAATGAAAGGAGGAGGAGGAAGGGAGGAGGAAGAGGAAGGGGAAGGAAAAGAAAGAAAGAAAGAGAGAGAGAGAGAGAGAGAGAGAGAGAGAGAGAGAGAGAGGGCAGAGGGAGGGAGGGAGGAAGGAAGAAAGGAAGAAAGGGGGAAGGAAAGGAAAAAGAAAAAAGAAAAGAAAAAACTACTGTAAAGATATCCATGCATGTGTAGCCCCAAAAGTTAATGAAATTCACCAAAAATAAGTAGGATCTACCCCAGGCAAGTTATTTTGGTCAGCCTGGGTTAAAGAAAAAAAAAGTCACAGAGATTTTAATTAAACTCTTTCCTGAGCTGGTTCTTTGCATATTTTCATATGATAGGAATCATCACTGTGATGAAATTAAAATGTGGATATCTCAAGAGTTGAATTAAACAGACCCTTACTTTGGAAATGAATCACTCAACATTGCAGGTAATGAGAATATCTGAGGCCCAGGAAAACTGGGAAAGATTTTGATCATGATTTGCTAAAAAAAAAAAAAAAAAACCACAGAAGACTCCTAGAGAAGGAGATCCAATGTCAATTTCTGGAGGGGGGAAAAGGTAAAAAGACAGAGACAGAAAACAGTGATGAGTTTCCGACCAGCACGTGTTAAAATGGAGACTCGGGGAGACAGATAAGCCCTGTGGGTCTTATTTTGAGTTCTGAACGTTGGTAGCCTTGATTCTGATGTCACCTATAAGACACAGTGGCATGACAAGACACTTGAAGCAAAGCCCATTCAGAAAGAACAGTACTATCACATGAAACATTGCTTGCCAAGAAAACCATTAAAAAAAAGGTAGATGTAAAATGTTGCTCAAAGGATCATCCAAGAAAAATGATCCAAGAGATTGCGATCTTCAGCGCCATGCCTGTGGGAGGCTAGTTTAGAATATAAGAACAAGAACCCTAAGTTACCTTTGGTGATGACTCAGTAGTGGAGCCAGGTGAGGGGCGCTCACCTCAGCGGCTGTCCATTCACCCAGATTCAGAGTGGCAGGCCTTGACCTGGGTAAGAATCTAACTCAAGGGACTCAACAGCCACATCTCCAAGAAGAGGAGATTCTGCCCCTGTTAGTGGCCATCAATGCCCCAGTATTTCTCTAAGTCTGCCGGCCACCCCATGCCCGTGTGGGAGCTCCTCATGGATGAACAAGGCAAAGAGTGATTGACGGTGGCCCTAAGAGGGGCCTGAAGATTGTCTGTCTCTCTCCTCTACCTTACACTGTCATCTTTCAAATGTCTGGGAATGGCACCCACTATCACAGAGACATGCCTTTATGCCCCTTCTAGTGAATAAAAGACTTTTTTAAAACTATATTTAAAATTATATATATATATTCCCTTTTAAAAAAGTCTCACTCATTCCTGTATAAAAGACACTAATTGAATACATTATAATTATTGCTAATTTTAACCTATTTTTAAAATACATTATAATTTCATCTATCATATAGCATGAAGCAAATTTTATTTTCTTAGAAGTTTTAAAGCATGAAAACCGACATTAATATTAGTTTCTGAGTTGGTAAGTTAGTCCACAGGTAAAACGTTTTTAATTAGCTCTACTATTTTTATCACTATTTTTATTGGTTATTTTATTTATTTACATTTCAAATGTTATCCCCCCTTCCTGGTTTCCCCTCCACAAACTCTCTATCCCCTCCTCCCTCCCCCTGCCTCTATGACGGTGCCCACCCCCATTCCCACCTCACCACCCTAGCATTCCCCTATGCTAGGGCATCAAGTCCCCACAGGACCAAGGCCCTCCCCTCCCATTGATGCCAGATAAGGCCATCCTCTGCTGCATATGCATCTGGAACCATAGGTCCTTCCATGTTGGTTGTTGGTTTAGTCCCTGAGAGCTCTGGGGGGGTGTGTCTGTCTCACAGAGACACTCAAAATTATAACTTTTAAATTATTTTCGCTTAGAAAAAGAAAAACGTGAATGTTAACTTTTAAATGCCATTTCAAAACATTTCTTTTAAAAACACTCAGAACAATCACCATTTTTTTTATTAAACTGGAAACCAGCAGTTTGTTTTGCATTTTAGAAACATTGCTTTTTATTCAGTGTATCTTGCTATAGTTTAAAATAACTGTCTTAGTCATTTCTTATTGGTCCATGGCACTTTTTATTATTTTCTAGCAATGGGTGATAAGATACATTGAGCCCTTGTGTCTCTTTCTTATAACCCATCCTTAGTGCTTTAATGTATGCCCGTGAATGCAGGAAGACTGAAGGATTTTCTCTCTAACTTCCTGCATTTGAGCAGATCACAAATCTACATTGTTACGTTTTTGTAGAATGTTCTAAATTTAGTCCCATTGTGAACTGAGACCCAGAGAACACATTCTGTATAATAATCATAAAATAGCCCATTCTAGATGCTTCCTTTCATGTAGAGGGCCTGCATTATCTTTACAGAGGAACAAAAGTGCCCAATACCTTTTAAGGATGGTCAGGAAGGCTTTTAAGGAGAAGCCTGTCAAGAAGGATATAGGTAACATTGCAGCAACAGCTTGCAATGGGGAAGAAAGGAAACCTGAGTTGCAATTAGCGTGGGTGAGATTTATAGTCAAGGAACTAAGTGAAGGTTAGTGATTGGATATTTAAAAGGAAATATCAGGGGCCAATAGCTACTATATAAATTGACCTAATAGGGAAAGAACAAAGCATTGGTGTGTGTGTGTGTGTGTGTGTGTGTGTGTGCGCGCGCGCGCGTGCGCGCGCGCGTGCATGTGCACGCATGTGCGTGTATGTGTGTTTAAATGCCAGTTTAGCTAGCTTTGCCTGCTAGCAAAAATAATAATGAAAATAATAATAATTTTGTCTGGGGGAGATGGTCCAGTAGCTAAATCTCCAGTCCAATCAACATGAGGACTTGAGTTTGAACCCCAGCACCCATGTAAGAAAGGCTAAACATGGTATTGCTTACCTATAATCTTAGTCCACAGGAGCTTGTGCTCAGAAAGAATTTTAGAGCTTGTTGGATAGATATTCTTGTTGGATGAGTGAATTCTGGGTTCAACGAAAGATCCTGTCTCAAAAAATAAGTTAGATATAATGTCAACACACACATACACACATACACACAGATACACATGAACAGGCATACACAGTATTGATAATGTAAAAGAGCATAATACCCATGGTGTCTGTGATCTAAGACAGTGGGAATCCAATATACAGTGCACACTGGGGGTCTCAGTGTTGTGAGGATTAGATGATATGGTTCCTAAGACTAAGAGTTTATGTCTCAAAAAAAAAAAAGAGTTTATGTCTCAGGTCAAAGCATATTTGATTATGTCAGCTATCTGCTAGATTTCCAAAGACATCAAATGAATTCCAGGCCTCAAATAGATATTTAGGAACCTTACATCTTTTAGTTAATGGAGGTCCATCAATTTATAACATAAACACATCAAGATGAGGGTGGAGTAGAAAAATAGAATTTGATACAACCTACCTTGCATTGCATAAGGAATAGTTTACTCAGATTACATCATGTTCAAATCACAGCAGGTCTGTCTGCAAAGAGGAAGTGGCCTCAAAAGCCCTCCTGACTTTCCATTGCCACATTTTAAATTCAACTGCACTCAACAAAGCTGTATGAATGGGAGGATTCTCTTCAGTCACGTAGCACCAAGACAGTCTATTCCTGGTGCCTTGGTTCATAGACCACCAAAACAGAGGTAAAACCCAAGTGAACCATAGAAGGGGAGAAATGGTAAGAGAACTTGGGAATTCTGCTAAATCAAATACCAGGAAGTTGATTGCACTGTAAGCTTGGATGGCAACCAAAGTAAGAACAGGAAGCTAGCAGGCTCCAAGGAGAATGTCTTCAAGATGGAGTGAAATAGAATCCAAGGGGTAAACAGAGTGACTCAGAGGCTGGGGGAGACCACTGCCTGGGCCTCTCAGAGAGAAAGCACATATTTCTTCTCCCATCAAGAGAAAGACAAGCCAATCAATAGTCTAGGGAAAACAAAGCATCCGCTACAACAACAGCATAGCCCAGATAGGAAGTAAGCTGAAACTTGGCATCATTTAAAGCCATCGGTTCACTGCAGAAAAAATTCCTTCCATTAGAAAAAGAAATTCCTTTCTTGGCCTTTTCTTTTAATGATTTTTTAAATTTAGTGTGTGTGTGTGTGTGTGTGTGTGTGTGTGTGTGTGTACACTGTGGATGTTTACAGACACACCAGAAGAGAGCATAAGATCCCTTTACAGATGGTTGTGAGCCACCATGTGGCTGCTGGGCTGCTGAGAACTGAACTCAGGACCTCTAGAAGAGCAGTCAGTTCTCTTAACCGCTGAGCCATCTCTCCAGCCCCTCTTGGGCTCTTCTTATCATGTCACAAATACTATATTTTTCTCATTAAAAATTCCATTACAATTGGTACTTACTTTCTAAGTGAAGTATATATTCTTAAAAATTTGGGATTAAATAAAAAACGAAGATGCTTCTATTAAAACTCAAGAGAATAATCTCTAGAGGTAAAACTCTAGAGGAAACCTAAACAGGCGAGACTGAATGACAGGAACTTGAGTTACTAAGGTTATCCAATACAGTGGTTAAAATTAGACCTGTCTACACATGGCAGAGGCCCTAAATAGCCATGACTTGTCTAAGGTGGAAAGCAGTCCAGAGCAGACAGGGCATACCTGCTTGGCAGTCCGGACTCACCTAGGTTTATTCGGTTGTGTTTCCCTCCCACCGGAGTCACTCTTCACGTTCACTTCGTTGTTTGAAACAGCTGCTGCAGCAACTATAACTACCTACACTCTACATTCCAGCAAGCAGAGAAGGAGAAAGTGCACCTTGAGCCTTTCTGAGACCTGCTCTTAGAAGCCAGCACAAGGCTTTGAGTCTTGAATGTTGTTGGTCGCATGCCCATAGTTGAGGAGGAATGCTCATTTTGTAAGTCTAAATTCAAAAGCACAGCTCTGGATTCCTTGTGATGCTATCTAGAGACTCCCTAGGGATGGGGTTTGAAGGGAGTAAAAGGCAGTATACCATAACTGAAACTTCCAACTTGCTTAGGGCCAATTCAGTGGAGTATGCTGGAAACTGAAGAATGATAAATCTGGAGGCAACCACTGAAAATGCTCGACTAGAAACAGCCTTTGTCTAATACATGGACCTGGGGGTCTTCCCTTCATGAAAGCACTTCAGCTTATAAATAGCCAGATATCTACATGTAAGTAAACTGTGCCATGTGTCCACCGGGGATGGAGAGGACTGTCTTAACCTAGTCTAACACTCTCCCGGAATGGACCAGTTTGCCCCGAGACTCAAATGCACTCTGGCATGCTCAGTCTGATCAGATGCCCACACCCACACAAACATGTATTGAAGTCACATGGGTACCAGTTTCCTAGTGTATCAAACATGATTGCAAAAATGTGCTAACTTGATGCTCAGCTTCCCATTTGTTGTATCCAACTCTCAGGCTAGGGTTATTGAGACTGTTTTGTGTGTTTGACTTCAGTAGCTAACACTCATTTTTAGAGGTTGAGTAGTGTGCATTCCCATAGGTGTAACCGCTCCTGACCATGTCCACATATTTTTCAACATGTTCTTCAGTCCAGAGCTTGAAGAACACTTCATTGTTTCTTTAATCTGTATCCATCTACTAGAAAGAATGGATGCCACTCTACTTGTTATTTGCTTGCTGTCTTTTGTGTGTTCTCTTACATGCTTAAAAAGTAACGTGCATTTCCTACCCATCCACCTCCATGTCAGCTTGCAGGGTCTCCATGAATGGCTGTTCAAGGATCTCACAAGGATTCACTTTGCCATTTACTTTGGAGTTTTCACAAAATCTATACAAATTTTTGTTCCCTTTTAGCACTTATTTTTATTATTTATAAATTGTAATGACATGTGTGGGTTGTACACATGAGTGCAGGTGCCCTTGGAAGCCAGAGGAGACTAGCAACTCCCCAGTAGCTGGAGTTACAGGTAGTCATGAACTAACTGACATGGGTGCTGGAAACCAAACCTAAGTTCTTCCCAAGACCCCTGTGTGCTCTTAGCCACTCTCTAGACTGGACTCATTTAAATTTTTTTCTCATTTTTTGTTACTTCTCTGACAGTTCTATACAATGAGTTTGATTACATTCATTTCTAATTCCCACTTCTCCCACATTAATCCTGCCCCTCCCCCTCCACACACACACACTGCCTGTCCTCTCTTTTTTTAAACTGATCAAGTGCAGGTTGTGCTGACCATATACTCCTGCACGCACAGCCTTCAGTGGAGAGTGTTCAACCCACCAGGGTCTGCATCTTTAGAGAAACCTGACTCTCCCTTTCCCATTAGCTATCAACCGCCAATAGGTCCGATAAGGTGTGGGTAAGGGTGGGATATCATGCCTGCTTCCTCTCTTCATGCTGGAATTTTGTCTGGTCCAAGCCTGCTGAGGTCTTGTGTGTGCGGTCACAATGGCTACAACCATATATGTGCAACTGTCCTACCTCATCCAGAAGACAGTTTTGTTCAAGACACACAGCAAGAAACATAGAAGATGGATGACTGCAAGAGATTATTCCTAACTTTTAAGAAGTGTCTTTATCACTTCCACGAAGTGGAGAGGTAGTCTCACCAAAGGTACAAAGATACCCTTGGATCTGACTCGTAGGAGCAAGTTCAAAATAGCAGTACAGGTCTAACATCACACCTGGCTGCAGAATCCAAGTCTCTCTGATCTGCTGACTTCCAAAACCTGAAGAAGTCCACACTGGGCCGGCAAAGGCCTTATTCAAAGACACCAAAGTGAGACACCAAAGATACCTCCCAAGTGCATTTGAGTCACCCTCACAGTGGCTCCACAAGCTGGAGCATCTTTTCCATCTAGAGCAACTGTGACTGACAGAATGAGCAGGCCCTTGTCTTGAAATGGCCCCTTACAAAATGAACTAGTTTACAATGGTTATAAGAAAAACACTTCTGAATACAGGCATGCATTTGTATTGTGCCTGTAAATTGCTTCCATGATGAGGTCATGCCATAGGCCAACAGTATGCATGATTGTATTCAGAATTCAAGATTTACAGGGTGAGAAGGAGCATTGTTCAATGAAAGCAAAACAGGTGAGTTATCAAGTTGGACTGGGGTCCAGCCCTAGGCATCCTCTAGACAATAGAATTCTACTGTGCAGTTCTATAGAGTAAACCAAAAAGATTAATTAAATACATTGTACTTTCCTCGAAGTAGTTTGACAATGAACAGTTTTTAAACAGGGTGAAGAGATGTGGCTTCCACTTTGTCTCTTCTTATTATACCAACTCTATCTGCAGCACACTACCAAGATGCCTATTCACTGTTAGGGGCAGTTATCTGGGTGTCAAGAAACCTGAGTAACAAGTGCTTTGCACCGCCAATGACTTTAGTTTCCAGAATATACTGACAACCTTTCCCCGCTCAGGTTGGGTATTTTATTTTTAGTGTGTTTCAACTGTATATTGAATACAGAAGCCTGGGATCTCAAAACAATAAACACTTATTTAGGGAAAAAATGTACCAGGAAATAATAGACTTCATTCATCTTTAAACTGTTCATCTGAATTGATTTCACTAAGTGATTACAGAAGGATGAAACATGAAGCCAAGGAGAGCTTTGCTCAGGTCAGATGTGCAGGGGCGGCCACAGGACTGCTGCCCTTGGTTGACATTCTATTACATTCCAGGGCCTTCTTTTCAACAGATTATTTGAACCGGATATTCAAGCAAGCCTATTAGGCTCCACAGACCCATTAACAGAAGATCTGTGAGAACAAAGGATGCCAAACAAAAAGTGTCCATTTCAGGGCAGTCTATGTTGTGGGCCTTTTCACATAACTAAACTCTGGTGAATACGGCCTTGATATGGACACCTTGGCAGAAATGTACTCATTACAGAGTAATGTTAGAGAAAAAGATCAAAAGACAAAGACTCTGACATAAGAGTGTGGTCTCTTTTGGCCTATCCACAGTCGAAATGTGGCAGTTGTAGCAGAAGATAAATTTTTTTAACAAAAAGAAAAAAAGATAGAGGTAAGAAACTCATTATACAAGATGCAACCCTTTTGGAAAGGAAAGTATTATTTAACACATTTCCCCATGTGACACGGCTCCAGATTGTAATATGACTTTTCTGTGTTGGAGTTCACTCAAATCCCATCTTGGGTACAATGTGCTTTACAGATCTGATGCTAAAAATACCCCTTTGTGTTTGGAGCTTTTAACTAGTCTACTAAGTAGGGGTGGGGAGTGCTGAAAGTCTCTTCATCTACTTCTTCTAGGTGAGTAGTTTTAAGTCCACCAGTGATCTTTTCTGCTTTGTTAGAGACAGAACTTATTGACAACCCAGGGCAATCACTGGAGCATGATCTTGCCCAGAGGCTACATTCAGTGGACCCATACTTTGCCCTCATTGGTTAAGCCTGAATGGCTTCACTTCTGAGAAAGCATTTCTCTACTCTAAAAGATTCCGGTGGGCTGATGTACCCAAATATCATCCTGAATCTACCAGCAAATTACAGACAACTACACTTAGAATCAAAGGATTACCATAATACTGTCAAATAGCCTTTTCATGGAGCAAAATGATTGAAAGATTTGGAAAACTATGGTTTCATTGGGAGGTCTTTTCTTTTCTCAGGATGTTATTTCCCAGTGACTTAAATACAAGGTCTTGTAGACTTCTTTGTGACACTTTGGAACCTTTCTCCTCATGAAGTGCGAGTAGACATGATATGTACCCCATTTCTATCAGAGCTCATTAAAGCCCTCTCCTGAGAACCCTACCTCCATTCATCTTCCTCCTCTCTTATCTCTCTCTCCACTGCTCAGCTTAAGATCTCATGTTCTAGTGCCTTGTGCCTTTTGCCATTGTGGCACGGAAGACACAGAGACTTTGACAATGCTAAATGTTGGATAGTGAGGGCTATTTCTTTACAGCAGTTAGCCTGCTGTGACTCATGTGCCAAGAACTGCTGCCTCCAGTCCCACTAAACATATGACTTTTCTACTATGCAAGCAGTTGGCATGGACCATCTGATGATGTGGGCAGAAAGGAGGGCATTTCCCCTCACAGCTTCAGGGATGAGGTTGTTGGAAGGGAGAAAGAAAAGAGAGTTATTTTTCGCCTTTTTACTAGTGAATTCACTCAGAGATGAAACCAATATATGCCTTAATTCTTTGTAACAGTAAAAAAAATTTAATGACTAGAACCAACTGGACATGCAGAGGGGATGTGCACTGAGGATTGTTGATATTAATGTCCATCAGACTGTCTCAATGTGAGACTTCTTGGTGATACATATCCATGGACCTGGAGCAACTTTTATTGAGAGCAATTACCATGGTCTATTAGCCCCAACATTTCAGGTGCTCATTTCATACATGATAGCTCCACTCTCATGATCTATTATATCCCAAACACCACACCGCTGAATATTATCACATTGAATTCCTTACAAGTCAGTGTGGGGGACATCCACATTAAGATTGGAGACTTCATTGCTTAATACAAGGAAGAATGTCAGTGGATAAATATTCAGAGTCACAATTATATTAGATCAGGGACCAAATGGGACAGAGATCACAAGCCAGGTAGTACATATGCTGTAATCTTTGGGGAATCGTGACTAAGAACATGTCTATATGTATCCACTATGGTTCTGTTTTTCTTTTCCAGATAGTGTCCATGTGTGGCTTGATTGAGTCTGTCAACAGAGAGAGAGAGCCCATGGATATGGAGGCTGACTGTATGTGTGGAGGAGGGGCAGTGTGTGCTCTAATTGTTTGCAATACAAATATCCTGGTTGTGAAGATTAAAAGGCAAGGGCACAGCAGAATTTTCTCGACCTGTACAAACAGCGGCACACTGAGATTTAGTTTTGGAAACATAGCAGAGGAACAGAAAGTCTGTTTTCTAAGAGTGGCTTGGGTTCCTCACAGCCCTGCCCGGCCCCATTCCACTTGTGTTTTGCCTCAAACATAGCAAAGGCTTTGGCCACACAGCTGTGACCTCCAACAGGCACCTTTTCTGTTCCTTCCCTGAGCTTGATACCAAGTGAAAGAAGTTCACCCGTCTTAGAAATGTGTCAAGAAATAACTAACACACTCAGAGTTAACCTCAAGTCCAGAAAAATCTTTGCTGGCAAAAGACAAAGACTCAGACTGACACATTGGTCATTATTAAAAATACGTTCTTAGAAAATACCGCCCATTTAACAAAATAAACATGGGGAAAACCTGCAAAGCTCTGTCCATTAATTATCAGGGGTAAATGCATGGTGGCTGTAGAGTGTGCTAGTGAGATCGATCTCTTCTCTGGAACACTGTTCTAGCATCTTCACAGCTCAAGTGTGACTACTTTTCACTTTCCTTCTTAATTGCATCGTCTTTGAATCTAGCCACAGTTTCTGAGTGAGCAGGATGTTTTGGCTCCACCAGTTTCAACTCTGAATACATTTTGACCTGCTGTGCTTGTTAAGAGCCGGCAGTCATCACGCCAGATGGCCTTGACTAATCTTATGTTGTTCCAAACATACCTATTTATAACTCCCGTGGAATCTTGGAACTAGTCCTTGTGTGAAAGATCAACCAAAAGTAATTGAATAAAAAACTTGTCAAAGCTGCAGGTTATTAATGCAAACGGAAACTAAAGTGGGATTTTTTTTTTGACAAGCTAGAAATCAATTAGTGAACTCCAGAGACAGTCCGGGAAGACTGGAGGATGGGCAGCATCTCCTGAAGAGAAAAGAATGCAGGCGGGGGTTGAGCCTGCAAGATAAAGAAGGCATCATGATGCCATGATGCAGGCAGAGAGCTTTGACAGCAGTGGCCAATCATAGAGTAACTATGACAGGAATATAAATTATCAGCCTTTCATTCAGTATATAGTAGCATTAGCCACAATAAATAAATAAATAAATAAATAAATAAATAAATAAATATAAATATAAATGTGAAAATATCCAGAAAAAAAGCCCAAATGATAAAAACCCATGAGTCATTTCAACAAAGAGAATAAACCATTGGCAGGGTTCAGCCTTTGCTACCAGAAATACTGAACTCAATAGAAATATCAGCCCACACATAAAGATGCATGTAGCAAAAGTTGTAACCCAGCAGGACTCTTTAGAAACCAAAGCAATCAATCAATAAAATATTTATTGCAAAAAAAAAAAAACTTACAAGAAGCATAATGGATTCTAATGAAAATTAAAGTGGAAAATATCGGAACGGGTCAGATGGTGTGCAGAGAGCACAGATTAAGAATTAAAGAGACTTAATGGAATTTGTTCTGGAATATGCCGTTTTAAGGAAAAGTGAATGATTTTGTTGTTGAGTTGGATAAGTTTAGTCAAAATGTTTACCTTTGTAACATCCTAGGTGTTTAGTCATGCTCAGTAAAGAGGGAAGAGAAAAGAGAGAGAGAAAGGCAGTCTGGAATAGCTGCCAGGGTTTTCCCTGGCTATATCCCTTCTTCACAAAAAAAGAAAAGTACCAAAGCCCGCTGCTCTCCCATCCTTAATTCTATCCATCAGGGCAGCCAGGGGAGCCAATGCCCAGACATCTTTCCAGTAAGCCCTCTACTCTTTCTTTCTCTTCCGTATGAACATAACTACTTTTTTTTTCAAATATAACTGCTATCATTCCATCATCCTACTCAGAAACATTTGACATCAGCTTCTGGTTTTGGCCAATTGACAGGTGCCAGACTAGACCCCTCAGCAGAAACATAATACAGTGCTTCTGAGGTTCGTCCAAACATCCGTCACTGTGCGCAGCTCTAATCTGTGAAAGAGTGGGAAGTCCCCATGAGGGACAGCTCTTCCCTGTCCCCAAGAGGCAGAGCTGAGTGTGCATCTCAGTCATGGTAACCATGGGGAGTCAGAGAGCAGAGTGGGGGAAACTGCTGAGCCAGTCCCAGGGAGGTGGCAGATTGTCAAATGTCTTCTGTTGCAAGCTTTTCTGAAAATCTATGTCCAAAGGTTGAGATGCAAATACTCTAGGTGTGAACCACTGAGGTCTGGCCTGGTGACCCTCTGAGGAGAAAGTTGAAGTTCCTGCCTAGTGTAAGTAACTGAACAGGCATTCCGATGAACCACTAAGGAATTCTCATCTTCAAAGTCAGGACCAGAAGGGGCTGGAGAGACGAGAGCGGTTAGGAGCACGTTCTGCTCTTGCAGAGGACCCAGGTTTATTCCCAGCACCCATATGATGCTTGACAACCACCTGTAGCTCCAGTTCTAAGTTTTTCTGGCCTCTGATGGAAAAAAGCACATATGCACATGGTACACAGACATACATGAAGGCAAAATGCTCATACAAATATAATAAAAATAAGGCTTCTTTTAAGTCAAGACTGTATACTTTCTAGATTAGAGGAAACTACCAGACACACCCTGACAAAATCCAAATTAAACTTTAGCAAAATTCTTCTTATTTATTTGGTTGTTTGTTTGATGTTTGGTACAGTATGTGTATGTATATACGTGTGTGTTTGTGTGTGTATATGTGTGTTCATGCATATATGTATGTGTGTGCATGTGTATCTGTGTATATGTATATATGTATGTGTGGGCATGTATGCATGTGTGTGTGTCTGTGTGTGTATGCTCTCACGTATGCGCTCGCATGTGTGTACACAATGGAGATCAGAGGACAACCTGTAGAAGTTAATTTTCTCCTTCTATCTCATAGGTTCCATGGAAAACAAAGTCAGGTCTTCAGACTTGAAGACCAGTAACTTTGTCCTCTGAGCCATCTTGGCTGTCCCTGATGTTCTATTTAATTTTTGCTTCAGATGCATTTCTGTGCACACACTCATACTGACAACCACACAGCCACCACCGCCACCACAACTTCCATTTTCTACAAGTGCTTCCAAATTGTTTTAAGCACTTTCTGTTTCTCTGTTTCCCTCCTATGCTTTTCATTTCAGTAAGGAGTCTGGTTCGTAGGTCCCACCTTCTAGGTCCCATTTTCTGTATTTGTTCCCAGGACTGCATACTCTGTTTCTGTTTTATTAGCCCTTTAACAAATTAGCACATAATTAAGGCAGTGTCTGTATGGCATGCCTAATTCTGTAGGTCAGAAGTCCAGATAATGGATACTGATTCCTCTTCCCTTGTCTCACAAGGCTAAACCCAAGGTCCCACTGGCTGGTTCTTATCTGCAGGTTCCTGGGGAGAAATCCAGGGCTGGTCAGATGCTGCAAGAATTAAGTCTTTGTACGTTGAGGGGTTGAGGCTCCCTTCTCTTCCTGGCTCTCAACTGGGATCCTCTCCTGGCTCCAGGCAATCCCTACCTAGCAGCTGGGACCTCCCACACTCTGTCCCCCTTCCCGTGGTCTCCAAACCAACAGCAGGAGATGGAGCTCACCTCATGTTCGGAATCTCCAATTTCTCCTTCCATCTTATCTTCTCTGCTGAGAATGGTGAGCTGTCAAGGGTCTCTGTGATTAGAGGAGGCCCACCCCAGTAATCCAGGGAAATCCTCCTATCTTCAGGTCTATAAATTTCTCCCATCTGTCAGCTTCCCCCTTCCATGCAATGAAACATGTTTACAGTTCCAAAGACTAAGCATGGGTGCCTCCTTAGGGAGCCATTCTGTCTGCTGCACATAATATCCATGACTTATAGCCTTTCTGACACCATTAAACATAGCTGCCTGCTGGTCCCCTCCCTCTGCATTATGGCTCTGCAGGCTGGCCCCACAGGAGCTGCTAGATACCCATTGGGTCCCTGGTATTGGGAGAGGAGGGTCTTTTTGCTTAAGAAAAGCATGAAACAAATCGACCTTCTATTTTCATTTGAAAGGAAACGTTACTTCCTATCATATCTAGCCTGGGACCTAGATTCTTTTTTTTTTTCCAGCAGTTAATATTAGTATCTTCTTCTTGTAGTGGTAGGAGAAAGAAATACAATGATAGGTTCTCAAGAGTCAGCTGACTGAAATGTAACCAAAAAGCCAAAGAGTTCAGCAACTGTTGATTGAGTGCACACATAATTTCTCCTTTTAACCAAGACACTTCACCTAGCACTTACTAGATCATCTTCTTGTAGGGGGCCCTGAGCCTGGCATAAGCTCCCAAGATGTTATATAGAACTTATACATCTATATCCTTCATCATTCAGAAGTAAGCCTTCTTGATCTCCGGAGTTATAACTACTCAGTGCCTTGGCATGTAAAGCAAGGACTCTGTTGTGTTTGTAGAGCCTGCAAGGAGGCTGATACCATCTCCCAGTAGAGTGAGGAATAAGAGCTTTGAATAATTCAACCTGGTCACCTAGCATAGAATTCAGTCTAGCCTCATGGACACCCAGAGTTATTCTTGAGTTACAAAATCAAACCTGAAAATATAGATGGCCATATTTAATGTCTTGATGAGTATCGGGAAGCATAATTTTGAATACTTTCATAAATATTCAGGGGCAAGCGCAATGGGAAGTCGCAGCCAGGCCTCAGTCTATTTCAGTCTATTTCTTTGACTCTTTATAAGCTGGCCTTGTGTAAAGTCAAAGCGAACATGTGGTTTACTGTCCACTTTTCCTGCTTTGTCTCTGTGTTTTGCTTTGTTTTGTTCCTTTAGAATTGAAATGGTGTGGGGAAAATGCCTGCTGTGTTCTGGTCGAAGGTAGCAAAGCACAGCTGTGGCTCAGCCAGTGTATGTGTGTGTGTGTGTGTGTGTGTGTGTGTGTGTACATGTGAGGTTTAATCTTGTGTTGTTGACAACTAGCATCTGTTTATTTTTAGGCAAGTATGAGTTTGGTAGTGTGTACACAGACCTGGGATTATTAAATGTTTCTGTTTGTGTGTGAGAATAGCTTCAGGTTTTGGGGTTTGTTTGTTTTTCTTTTTTTCCTTTGCCTCAGCTGCCTGTCTCATCTGGCCAGCACTGGGGAGTCATAATTGGTATCTACCTTCTGCGGAAGCC
The DNA here is from genome assembly GCA_964023405.1 of Apodemus agrarius. NCBI lineage: Eukaryota > Metazoa > Chordata > Mammalia > Rodentia > Muridae > Apodemus > Apodemus agrarius. The sequence goes on along the minus strand of OZ030011.1, from coordinate 102,122,676 downwards.
AAGGGTCCTTGAGCCACACTCCTTCTTCCTTCTCCACACCCCCTACACACGCCCCTCACCTCCGACTTACATGCCTCACAGGATCACCGCCCGCTTGTAAAGCCTCCACACCATCTTCTGGGTTCTTCCTATCTAAAAATCCACAGCCTCATCCAGCATCACAAGTCAGCCTGCCTCAAAACTGAAGAGTTGAAAAGTCAGAGGCACACTTCCCTAGCTGGCGCCTGTTTTGTGCAGGAGATCATCTCCCCAGGGGACATTTCTGTCATCTCCTTCCCTCTTTTGAAATCCCCTGATCTTCCTTTGCTGCTCAATCCAAATCCAACTCCTTCACCTTGGTGCAGCAGGCTAGGAACTGTGACTGCTTCCTTGTCCTGTGCTTACAACCTACCAGATGGCATAAGCTTGAACAAACACCAACTTTCTGATCTCATTCCCTTACAAAGGCAGGAGGCAGATACCCGTGTATTCTTCTATCAGTAGGATTTCTCTTAGGAACCAGCAGGTAACTAGGTTAGACTACAGACACAATTCATGATGTCACCATCAGTGCTGTGTTTAAATATGGTACTCTCAGCATTTACACCAACTTTATGAAAACAGAAAATTTTAAACACATGTCCTAGTAGAGAGGACAGTTAATAAACCTAACTCTGATATCCTTTATTGGTTATTTGAAAGGAAAATCTGACATATCAGGGTATGTCACCTAAGTGTAATACTCTGTCTATCTAATGCCAAAGATTTAAAAAGCATAACTATAACACCACCATCAAATCTAAAGAAATCCCTTGATGTTGTCAGTGATATATTATTGGCCAGATTCTCTAAGGAAAGGACAACCTGAAGGGTTATCTGATAACCCTTATAATAATAATAATAATAATAATAATAATAATAATAATAATCCAACACATTGATCTATAGCCAGGTAATTTATCTAACTAGATCATATTCTAAGCATGATCTTTTAAACATATTTATTACATTTACTTGTTTTGTATGTACACGTTTGCTTGTAGGTATATTGGCTCACATGGTCACTGGTAAGTCTGTGGAGCTCAGAAGACAACTGGAATCACCTTTACCTACTGGGCCATCTTGCTGGCCACTGGAATCATCAGTATTTCAATGTCCTACTGCTACAAACCAAAAGCTTCAACATTGCAAAACAGTAGAATGTCTGGTTCCAGGGTTAATCCATGTAGAGTGTCTATAGGTGAATTTTTTCTACTTTATTGTTTTGTTGGTGGTAGTTCTAGTTTTGGCTTATGGATTGCTTTTCAAGAAAGAAGATACCATCAGAAAGCCAAGACCAATAGGAAGAAGTCATGCCGGTGCAGAGAGGATAGTTTCATGATTTTAATGGAGTTACGAAAGGCCAGCAAAAGAAGTTCAAGTTAGGGGAAAAGGGATTAAATAATGCTTTCTAAAATACTAGCTGTAAATGGCTCTTCTAGAAGATGGATTAAACCCATGAAAGTGTTTTTATTTGACCGTTTCAATAATTCATGCGAGAAGCAAGAGGCATTTAGTGTAAGTTGTTGGCTGATGCAGTGCTAAGTGCCAGAGACACAGCCGTGAATGTCACAAACACAACGCCTGCTCCCAGGGAGCTAACATCCTTCTTTCTGTGTCATCTGAATTCAGAAGGTGGGCCACACCCCTCAGAGATTTCCTTTCTTCCTTCTCAGTGCTTGGATGTGCACTTAGGCAAGTGTTCCACCACGGGGCTATGTCCCAGCCTCTTCACTCCTTTCTGTTAGTGGCTGAAAAACTGTTTTGCAGAAGGTATGTGTCCCCAAGCAGAGCCACAAGCTCATTTCTTGTTTTGCAGTCTGCTCCCTGGCCCCAGATTCACATCCCCCATAGCATCTGAGTTTGAGGCACTTCCTCATAGAGCTGGCTGTCATATTTTGGCCTCAATTGATCCAGTGACTAAACACTGCTGCTCATTATTGATCATCCATATTTTGGGGAGTAGATTATTTTATATTCAACATATGATGTTTAAATCCTAATTTATACAAGGTAAAGTACAAGGTAATAATTTCAAAAGGGTCAATAGAATATGTAGGAACCCTGAGCTCATCATCTTTTATTGAGAAAGACCCAGGAGCCTCTTCAAGGCCATGCAATGACCACTGTATTCATTACAATGATAAGGGAGGGAACACAGGTAGAACAAGCATTATAGAAACATACAGGAAGTAGGCACATTCTTGATGGCCGCCAAGAGATGGCTGTTGAATATGCTAATTCTATATTTATAGATTTGTTTTTAATAAATTGAAGCTTGCTGAGAGTGGGTTGCTTACACCTTTGGCAGCCCTGTTCTGCAGCTGTACCAAACCTTTGCGATTTCCATAAGGCATCACAAACAACTTGTAAGTCTACTTTATCTCAGCTAATTATAAGTTATACATCAGTAAGATCTAAATATAGTTTCATACTGTCTTCTTTACTTTATTAATCCATGAGGGTCAAATGCATAATCTTTCCAAAAGGGCAAGAGATCATCTCAAATATTGTGATATTTTCTGTGTGATAACAGATCCCATTGGAGATGTTCTTCACACAGAGGAGCTTCCACTCCAGTTTTCAGAGAATCTCAAGGGTCCTCAGAGCAGAAGGGATGGCGGCATTTCCGGGCTGAGTAGAAATCTGAAGTCATAAGCTCTCATCTCCTCCCCAAGATGCAGAACTTCTCAAAGCATCCATAAAAGCTGGGGGTTGGGGGTGATTTGAAAACAGTCCAGGGTACAGTCTCAAAGTCTCCTGGTAACCTCACGAAGTCGGGAACAGGCTCAGGCTCCTTCTCCTTTTTACTAAACAAAAACATTGACTCTGGTATGACACCGGTCACTTCTCATCCCTGGAAAACCAAGCTGAACATGTCCTTCCCCAGAAATACTCTATATACTTCAAAATAGTTGTTTTCAGTGATCGCATGATGCTAACCTGTGAGCATAGTGGCTCAGTTTGATGTTCCAGTTACATTTGAGTCTTACCTCTTGACCCATTTAAAAAGTTTTCCTAGAAATCCAAATTCTCCTTTGTGTGCACTCCTGTTCATTTTCTGAAGGTCTGCTTCAATTTCTACATGTTTTGCCTTAAAATAGGAAATGAAATCTGTTCCTCATATTGTAAAGCATGGCTTGAGGAATGTTTGAATAACCCAGACATAAACTTATACTAAACAGGACATTTTGCAGTTTAACCAAAAGTATGTGTTCTCCTCTTTTAGCGACATGATACCCACTTTTTAGAACGACTGCAGACAAGCATGTGAGCTGGGAACCTCCTTCCTCATGTACCAGAGTTACCTCATTTCTGTGTCTCCACACCCTACATAACATCCACCTTTTCTTCTTCAGTTTACTATGGTTGACCTAGAACATTCTTTCTCTACGGTTGCCACAAAGTGTGCCTTTGCTCTATTCTTTCTACGAAACTAGGGCAATCTGTGGAAAACCAAATCTGACTGTGTCTTTCCTCTGCTTAAAATTAGTTCATTGTTCCATATGCAAACTTCTCCATGTAGCATTTGAGACTCTCGGAGGGAGACATGGCCTATTTACATCTCAAGCTCATCTCCCAATCCACCTCAGACTGAACCATCTGCAATGATAGCCTGTTTGACGTTCTCATGGTGGGGGGGGGGGCTTAACACCCTGTCCTCTCAGCACCCTCTTCTGGAAACTTCTATACCCCTTTTTGTCTTCACCCTCATACTGCTTTAGCTAGCGCTCTCTAACCTAGGGCAAAGGTGAAAGGCCACTATGAAGGAAAAGCCCCCAGAGCTCCTGTCACCCTTCTATTTTATGTAGGTTCTAGTATCAGTACTTTGTGATTTTCCTATGGGGCTGTACTTCCAGCCACCAGGCACCTTCCACACAGAATCAACATCCTAAGTAGATACAAGAACAGAGAAACATCAGACAGGTTAAGTTCTGGGCTTTTAAAAGCACTTATAGACAGCTTATAGCATTTATAGGCTGGGACCCACCATGTCTTTCAGAAATAAGGTTTTCTGGGAGCCTGGCCTGCATTCCCTGCTCTCTGAAATCCTAGCTTACCTCTATACAACAGGAAGCACTTTGCTCTGCCTCCCATGGAGGGTCTCAGCACCCACCTTTGAGAAACAAATAGAAAAGAACTCACCCTTCTCAGCCCTCGCATCATTCTCTGCCACTTTAACTTCTCATTCCCTAATTAGCTTCATTTTAGGGTGATTAATAGTTAGGAGAGCCACTTCTCCTTTGAGGCATTCCCATTGTTACCTGGAAGACGCTGGTGCTAAATTAACACCCCCACACAAAGAAAGAAGAAAGACAGGAAGGGAGAGAGAAGAAAGAGGAAGGAAGGAAGGAAGGAAGGGAGGAAGGAAGGAAGGAAGGAAGGAAGGAAGGAAGGAAGGAAGGAAAACTATGTCAGATGAGTACACTCAAACACTGAGCAAGACTTCAACAGTGAAGCAGGAGACAATGGTTTCCAACTAGCATTAATAGCATTAATAGAGAGCAGCCACGCATGCTATGCCTTTGGCCATGAAGCTCCAAGATTAGATGTCTCAAAGAGAAGTCACATGAGCTCAGAATACAGAGGCTTGCTTTCTGCAAGAACGAACCTTAGTTGACTTAGATTCCACCGTACATGCTTAGGGGCTGGCTGGCTTCTTCCACTTATGAATTATATGTGTTTTTAAAGAGCCTATTTTATGGTTTCTCACGGGTTTTAGAAAATCTCTCTTCAGGATCTCTCTCTCTCTCTCTCTCTCTCTCCTCTCAGCTCCTGAATTCTTGTCATTTCCATGGAGAATTCAGATGAGACACACAGAACACAGCATAAGAGACAGACAGTGTAGAGAACAGTGAAATACACTCTCAAGGGAGTGAACATGGACAGTGGCTAAAGAGACGGCTGTCTCCTCCGTTTAAGCTAGGATTTACACCATTTTAAACAACTCTAGAGTAGGCAGCTTTGCCCAAGGGAGCATTTTCTTGTCTAGGTGATTGACAGTCCTGTTTTGATTACCTCTTACAGGTAGGAGCAATGGTGTGTGTGGTTATTTGTTTTTGTTTTTGTTTTTGTTTGTTTGTTTCTTTATCAGAAAACCCCCAGCAGACAGTAATCTTGTGAAGTTTGGGGTTCCTGGAGCCAGTTTAGATAGATAAGCATCTGCTGCAGGTCTTCCAGGCAGCTCAGGATGTCACGTCCCCTCCTGGGGTCAGAGATATGACTCAGGCTTCATCCTCCTAATCAGTAATTAAGGTCCCATGGTTCTAGTCATTGGTCTTCAAGTTGTAGACTATGTAGGAAATGTCTACTCCCATGTCTCCCAGGTCTGTTACTCAATAACAAGCTACCTAGCAATGTGTGGTTGAAGGTCATCATGACTTAGTTTTCCAGGGAGAGGTGGTATCTGCTTTACCTTCTCACCTTGGTAGAAAAGACATGATCCTGGTGATCAGAATGCCTGTCCCAAACACCAGCAACAAGACTGTACACTGTTGTTGGCCTTTGGATATTCCAGCCTCCCCTACAGGAACGTACTGCTTGGCTGCTTTAAGACTTCAAGTACATGGTTTTCCTTTCAATCCTTGAAGACAGTGAAGAACCTAGGTAATCCCTAATTAAAGGGCCTCCATGTATGCCATTGCTCTCTCTGATACACACTCCCATGCAACACACACACACACACACACACACACACTCACGCACACATGCATGCGTAGACACACAAGCAAGCATCCCAAGCCTTGCAATATCCTGATCTTCAAGCACCTCTAAGGTCTCCTTCTGATAGTTGTCCACCATGTTCTGTTATTAGTGAACTTTCTGCTGCTGACACAAATACCTAGAGCCTATAACTGATCAAGAGGAAAATGGTTTATTGGCTTGCAGCTTGAGTGTATGACTGTTTGGGTCCATTGACGGGGGACCTATGAAAGGGATGAGCATCATAACAGGGGCCACGGGATGATTCGAAGCTGTCCCCCACTCCAAGGCTTCTGAGAATCAAAGAAAAAGGGGGACGGGGAAGGGGCTTGGGTCTGAGATCCTTGATGACTTCCATTAGGTCTCAAGCCCTGAGGGTTCTACCATTGCCCGATAGCACCACAGGCTGGCAGCCAAACATTTAACACATGGCCTTCAAGAGACATTCCAGACCCAAACTGCTGCGGAACTAAGCAGGGTCAGGCCTCCTTGGAACGTCTTCACTGTAGGTCTGGAGAGGCAGCTCAGTGATTATGAGCATGTGCTGTTACTTACTGCAGGGGACCCGAGTTCAGTCCCATGAACCCACATCAGACAGGGGACAAGCCCTGTCTCTATACACTGTATAACCGATGCTTGTTCAGATTTCTTTCCTGGGCTCCAGGTTACAGAAGCCACACAGCTCTCTCATTTACCTGTCTTTACTGTGTGGCCAGGACACTTTTCATTAATTCATATCCTTTCGTGAAAATATCTTCCCCAAACAAAAGGTTGTTGTTTTTCCGTCAGAGATAAATCCTATGAATCTTGGTAGAATAATAGGAAAGACTAGTTTAAGGGCTATAAAATGTCTCAGTGGTTAAGAGTACTTGTTTCTCTTCCAGAGAACCTGGGCTGTTTTCAACATTCATACTGGGTTGTTTATAACAATCTGTAACCCCAGGTCTAGGTGATCTGATCTCCTATTCTGAGTTTCACAGAGATACACACAGACATAGATACACACAAAGGATATATACACACTTAAATATATATATGTATATATATATATACATATATATATACACATACACATACATGGCATATATACACATATATATATAAAATATACATACATACACATGCATACACAAACACTTAAACACAGCACACATGCATATATATATATAGCATATATGCATGCATGCCACATATAGTCATACATACACATATTCATACATATACACATACACATACATATATACATACACATAGCATATATTCACATATACATATACATACACACAGACTTATACATGCAGCACATATATACACATACACATACATACACACATACATATACATATACACATATACACAGCATATATACACACATACATATACATACACGCATATACATACACACAGACTTATACATGCAGCACATAGACACACATACACATACATACATACACACAGAAATACACACAGAGAGACAAAAGCATACACATAAATCTCTTTAAAAGAGAAAATACTTATCTTAAACTGTAATATGGCAAGTTTCCCCTTTTACTAAGTACATGTGAATACATTTTTCTTCCTTTTGCTATTGAGCATCATTAATAATTCATAAATCCATTTTCTCTCTGGATCCCTAGCCAAAAGGGACACAGATTCTTAGATAAGCATCCCTAAATCCCAGCCCCACCCCCACTACTGCAGCCTTCTTACTGCTGTTTCAAGTCCTTCTGCAGTGAATGTCCCTGGTTCCACTCAGTTTCCTGTGTTCCCACCTAGGGCAGCAGGCAGCCGTCTCCTGTTGGAAAAAACACCACTGCTCTCCTGCAAAGTAGAAGAGGATAAAATAACAACTTGAGAGCATGGCTTAGATATTCTATGGGTTGCTGCTGCTGCTGCTGCTGCTTCTACAGTATATTTTGTTATCCAAATGTGCACAGTATGTGCCTTTTCATGTTTGGGATGGAGATGATACACAATTCCTTCTGCCTCCTGTGCCTTCTTCAGGCCCATCTTGTCTGACCCACTATGCTTCACAAAGCTGTTTCTGGAATGCCTTGTTCATCTTTCTGCCATCTCTCTGTCAGGATCCTATCCCAGCACCAACATAAATATCTATGTGCTATGAAAAGACATTTGAATTGGCCTTGGATATTTTACATTATTTTCAACTATTGTAGTTATAAATAAGTAAATAAAATTATTCTTCCACTGGAAATATCTGGAAACATGTATACCTACTCCCATGAAATTATGTAATTATCCTATTAATATTTTTATACTATTCTAATTATGTGAGGAGGCAGGGGTAGGTATGTCCACATGAGTATAATACCCAGTAAGGTCAGAAGAGAATGTCATATATTTTCCAGAAGCTGGAGTTACAAGTAGTTTATGAGTTGCCTGGTATGGGTATGGGAATTAAACTCTGGTACCCTGAAGAGCAGTTCATGCTCTTAACTGCTGAACCATTTCTCCAGCCCCACCATGTATAACTTGCAAAATCTAGTTCTTAATTTATTATAGTCATTTCCAAACCAGTTTATTTTCCTTCATGTCATTTAAGAACATGTGCCAAGTATCCACTCTCCCTTAAAAATATTTATCAAGCAATCTCCCAAAAGTTGCTTCAGAGTCTTTCCACTAATATTTTTTTTTATCATCAGTGAGCATCGTGCTACAGAAGACAGCTACTAGTCACTTGTAGCTATCCAGACTGAAATCAGTGGATGGGAAGTTAAACAAACTATTCAGCTCTTGTCCTGTTGCAGGACCTCAATGGACACAAGTGAATGGTGACTCCAACATCCATGATGCTGTGCGGTCACAGAACACTTTCTTTGCTGCAGGCCAGTCTACTGGCATTGAAGAGTGAATGAATGAATGAATGAATGACTACAAGCCAAGCCCCTATGTCCCTTTCTATCTGACCTGTAGGTTAGATGAGGCTGTGTCATTGGATCATCTTGCCTATAGGGACACCAGCTTCCCAGGGTCAGTGCCACAGTGCCTGGATTACTTAGGATCCAGGGATTCCGAAAGCACATGTGAAGATAAGGCTGCTGCCTCTCCCAGGGCCCATCAGCCACATACTTACAGGGGCATTCTCCAGTTCCGATTTGTCTAGTCCTCATCTGTTATGTTGACAAAAACAAGCCCATTGTGTCTGCAGAGTGATTTCTATCATCTTTCTTCGTCCAGAACTGTAAAGACTGATGCACAGTAGAACATGTGTGTGTCCCTGTATGCAAGCTGCTTTTTGCTTCTCCCAAATGCAGCCTTAATCTGTGCTTTATGAGTCAGTCTGTTTGTTTGTTTGTTTGTCTATCCGTTTATTTATTTTTCCATCCATCCAGTAATGCTCGAAGCCAATCATCTTGATTGTGACACAAAAAGCATTTGGCTTGAAATCACAGCTGCTGAATCCTACCCCTGAGTCTGGCTGTGAGCATGGCATTCCCGAAGAGGTCCTTCGCAGTCCTCTCTGAGCTGAATGTATTGCATCTCAGTTTTGGAATTCATCTCCACTCCACAATACAGCAAAGAGGGAACATGAATAGCCTGTATAGTTGCTCTCTGTCTTAGCCTGACGTAAAGGGGGGGGTGTAAAACATAAGACTTTGAGAAATACAAGCCTGGGGTCCAGAGGAGAGAGGGAAGGAAAAACAAAAAGACTGGTGGATGGGTCAGGCAATGTCTCTGCACAGTTGCTTCCTTGCCTGCCTGTAAATGGCCCCAGGCACCTTCATACTCTGGGTTGTCAGGCACACAGGTCTTGGCAGGGAGATGACAAGGACAGAATGACAAAGATATGCACCTTAATCCCTGCGGAAAAGTAACATCCCCTGAAATCCAGTTTGCAGAGGGTCCCTATCACTGTTGCTCAGAATGTCACAGCTCTGTCCCCTAAGATCAATTTTTGGAAACACACATGTAACCTTATACAGGGACTGTGTGTGATGTGCACAAGCCAGCTGGAAGACAGGCTCAAGGCTTCTGGCTATCTCACAGACCTACTGCAGGGTCTAGAAGTAAACAGTGCTTTAAAAGAGATGCGGTCTAAAGGACCACATGATCTCTTGGTTCAACATGGCTTTTAAGCTTCTATACTAACAGAATTCAACCTCAGTGGTAGAAAATAGTATAGTGTGTGTGTGTATGTGTGTGTGTGTTATACATGTGTGCTTATGTGTGTGTTTCTATGTGTGTGCTATGCATGTGTGCTTATGTATATGTATGTGTATGTGTATGTGTATGTGTATGTGTATGTGTATGTGTATATGTGTGACTCCACTTGCTGGTGTGGGTATACATGGAAGCTAGTTCTTGACCTCAGAACCAGTCCCCTCTATTCTATTTCTAAAGTCTGGGTGTCCCACTAACCTTCACCCAGAAAGTCTCCTGACCTTGCCTGTTTCAGCTCACCAGTACTTACAGTACTGGCATGTGAGACTATACTTGGCTTTTACATGGGGGAAGGGGTGTTGGAATAAATTCAAGTCCTCATGCTTGCATACCAAGCATCTGACATACTAAGTCATCTTCCTAACCCAAGACTATTATTTTCAAATTTAAAAGAAGAGAGCATGCTCCTCCTTAGGGTCCTCAGAGTAATTCACTTCTGGTGGCAAAGGTCTTGGAGATGCACAGATCTTACTCTTCAAATGTACCACACACAGAGTTAATACTGAGTAATCAGTGTCTACTAAACTTGACATCCTAACAAGTACAACTGGGAGTAAGCCTGCCTCTTCCAGCTGATAAGCAGGGACAAGGATTTTATTGTCCCAGTGCTTCAGTTTCCTCTTTACATGTTACACTTAGTTTTTTGACTATCTTTAAACACGTGAGTACCTTTATCATTGGGGCATACTTTATAATTAAAGCTCTTCTCAAAGCTTGCATCCATGCATGAGTACTGGTGTTTGTGTGCTTGTGTGTGTGTGTGTGTGTGTGTGTGTGTGTGTGTGTGCGCGCGCGCGCGCGTAGAAGATAGAGGTCAGCCTCAAATGCTGATTCCCAGGAACTGTGTAGCTTGTGTTTTTAATCAGCGTCTCTCACTAAGCAGGCTAAGCTAAGTGGCCACATGGCCCAGAGATCTTCTCGTCACTGCCTCTCTAGAGATGCTATTACAAATGAGTGCCACCACGCCTTGCTGGGTTCATGGACTTGAGCCCATGTCCTAGTGCCTGCACAGCAAGCGCTTTTACTGAGAGCCATCTGTTCAGTTCTCAAATCTCTATCTTGACAATGAGAGATTTGGTGACATGCTGGAATTGCTTTTCGGTGCTTTGTTGTGGTATTTACAAACCAACTAGCAACTGGTCCTATTCACCAAGAAAAGTGGAGGATGCCCACCCCCTCCATGTTGAAGTCAAAGCATGTCTGGGTGATTTGTAAGATGGTCATTGCAGAGACTCTAGCCCTGAGTCCTGAAGATTAGTTTTGTGGGAGTTAGAACTCATCCTTAATTGGGTGGCATCAGTGGTCCACACTTAAGGCCAGTGAACTTGAATTAGTTTTTTAAAGAGACAACTGAGATCCTCCCAAAGGGGAACAAGGATGCCTGTACTGTGAGAGCAGAGGCTGAAATAAGCGGCTACCCACTCCTGTGCCAGGCTCTGGGGTCAGTGCTCATCTTCTCAAGATAGCAGTAGGATGTAGAAGAAATATCTCCTGCTGTGGTCTAGATTTGAAACCCAGGCACATTTCTGCTTGCTTGTGTTTTCAAATCACTGGACCTTTGAGAAGTGCAATTTCCTCATCTATAAAATATCATTAGCCAGAACCTGATAGTAAGATTGAAGATATTGATTTCTCAATGTCCATAATAGTCCTAATATACAGTTTGGATAGACAGGCCTGAAATTGGCCCCTATTACCTGTTCTTCCTGATAGACACAGCTTTGTATAATTCACTCATTTTGACTATGGATGGGTCATATTGAACCAACCAATAGACCATAGCATCAGTGACAAGATTTTACTCCTTCAATGATAGATAAAAATATAATAAATACTGTACTGATAGACACTCTCTCCTATTGGTGAGGAAAAAAGGTGACTGGTCCGTATGTGCTGTCCTATAGAGAATACTGAGTAGTGATGGAGACCTCTGACAGATACCCAGAAAGACACTTTGACTCTCAGTCAATCAGTCTACAAGGATTTGAACAACCATAGGAGCTTCGAGTTGGTCCATCACACACAATCTAGCTTTCTCCTATTTAACTATTTTGTCCTAGAATTGACACCATGAGTGTGAAGCTTCAGATAAGTCTTAACAGTGGGGAAATTTTTTTTTTTTTTTTTTTGGTTTTTCGAGACAGGGTTTCTCCGTGTATCCCTGGCTGTCCTGGAACTCACTCTGTAGACCAGGCTGGCCTCGAACTCAGAAATCCACCTGCCTCTGCCTCCCAAGTGCTGGGATTAAAGGCGTGCACCACCACCACCCGGCGGGAAATTTTTTTAAACTTCATTTATATACAGAACTATGTCTAGCCATCATTGGTCTCCCCCTGAGTGACACTTCTCATAAGCAGCAGGTCTGATCTCTCTATGTTCCAGGTCATCTGCATCAGCATTATAATTTTAGCAAGTTCTCGGCCTCATAACTTCCCTGCCCTTTTCTCAGCGCTCACACGCAGACATCTCAACTACACCAGCTGTCCTATGGCTACTGGTGTTCCATAGGAACATCCAAGATGATGGTGGAGCTCAACTCTTATGTCAGTATTCCCCAAATGTCCTTTGCCTGACTTCCTTGGAAGGAAGAGATTTACTCTCCCCCAACCTTTGTGGTGGGGGTTTTGTGGGAACAGCCTGTTTATAGTGCGCATCTAATTATTGGCTTTCCACATACTTTCCAATATTGCTTTTCTAGGAAGGCAAAAGATAACTGCTCTCTTTTTTCTTTTTTTCTTTTTTTTTTCTTTTCTTTTTTTTTAATTTATTTTTTTTTATTTTCTATATTCTATGTTTACATTCCAAAGGCTTTCCCCTTTCCCAGTTCCCACCCACCATAGTTCCCATAGTTCCTCTCCCCCCCAACTATTCCCCAATCATTCCCCCTCCCCCCTCAGTTTCTTTACTAAACTGGATGCAATCTTTACATGCCCAGGGTCCTCTCCTTTCTTCTTCTTGGGAATCATTTGACTTGCTATTTGTGTCTTGAGTATTTAGGGCTTCTGGGCTCATTAATATCCACTTATCAGTGATTGCATTTCATGTGCATTCTTTTGTGATTGGGTTAATTCACTCAGGATGATATTTTCCAGGTCTAACCATTTACCTACAAATTGCATGAATTCATTATTTTTAATTGCTGAGTAGTATTCCATTGTATAAATATACCACATTTTCTGTATCCATTCCTCCTTTGAGGGATATCTGGGCTCCTTCCAATTTCTGGCTATTATAAACAAGGCTGCTATTAACATAGTGGAGCATGTGTCTTTATTGCATGCAGGGGAATCCTCTGGGTATATGCCCAGGCGTGGTATGCCAGGGTCCTCTGGAAGTGACATGCCCAATTTTCTGAGGAACCGCCAAACTGATTTCCAGAGTGGTTTTACCATTTTGCAATCCCACCAACAGTGGAGGAGTGTTCCTCTTTCTCCACATCCTCGCCAGCACTTGTTGTCTCTTGAGTTTTTAATCTTAGCCATTCTGACTGGTGAGAGGTGGAATCTCAGGGTTGGTATTGGTATAGCAACAGGCAAGCAGATCAATGGAACAGGATTGAAGACCCAGAAATTAACCCACAGACTTATGGTCACTTGATCTTTGATAAAGGAGCCACAACCATCCGATGGAATAAAGATAGCCTTTTCAACAAATGGTGCTGGTTCAACTGGAGGTCAACATGCAGAAGAATGCGAATTGACCCACTCTTATCTCTTTGCACTAAGATCAACTCCAAGTGGATCAAGGACCTCCACATAAAACCAGACACACTGAAACTATTAGAAAAGAAACTTGGGAAGACCCTGGAGGACTTGGGCACAGGGGAAAAGTTCCTGAACAGAACACCAATAGTGTATGCACTAAGATCAAGAATCGACAAATGGGACCTCATAAAATTACAAAGTTTCTGGAAAGCAAAGGACACTGTCAGAAGGACAAAACGGCAACCAACAAAGTGGGAAAAGATCTTCACCAACCCCACATCCGACAGAGGGCTAATATCCAATATATACAAAGAACTCAAGAAGTTAGACCGCAAAAAACCAAATAACCCTATCAAAAACTGGGGCACAGAGCTAAACAAAGAATTTTCACCAGAAGAAATTCGGATGGCCGAGAAACACCTTAAAAGATGTTCAATATCATTAGTCATCAGGGAAATGCTCTCTTTTTTTCTAAGGATATCTCCCAACTTCAGGGTATGTTGAGCTCTTCATGGATAAAAAGTCAGTAATAAAAATGTTTAGATCTAGAAATGTGGCTTGCTTGAACAGCATGCACAAAGCTCGAGGTTTGGTTCCCCATCACCTTCTATAGTTGGGTGTGATAAATAACACCTTCACTCTCAACACTTTGAAGTTAAAAAGCAAAAAAAATCAGAATTTCAAAATCATTCTATGCTACCTATCGAGTTCAAGGCCAGCCAGGGCAACATAATACCCTGACTCACAATAGCAATGATGATGATACTAATTGTAGTGTTCAGTATCTTTTAATGTACTTATATTGAATAGTTCATTACCATTTTTATTATTTTATACATATAAGTATTTTTTGCATGTATGTCTGAATTTCACAGCTACAGTGTCCAGGTCCTCTGGAAGAGCAGTCACAGAACCATCTCTCCAACCCCCAGTTCATTACACTTTACTAAAATTATACAATATCTAGACTCAAAGAAAATTTAAAAATTTCTACTAGGTTTTTGTTTGATAATAATATATTATATGAATTTTAGTTTGTCCGATGAAAATGAAAATCAGGCATGTCCCCAACTCTCTGATTCCCATACTACAAGCAATGTGTAGTTAGATGGGAATCTCGATGGACAAACTCCAAACCATATGACTTCTGAAAACTGCGTTCCCGGCCCTTGGTTCTTGGGGGTTACAGAGTGCAGATGGTAGGTAAATCTGTGTCACTATGACAGACAGGAATTCAATTTGTCAACGTTCTCAAGTGTAAATATTCCTGCAGGTCATGCAAGTCATCACTGCACGGAGACTTCCTCCCTAACACATACTATCTGTTACGTTTCATGGGAGACTGTCCCTTTTTTAAAGCCAACAGAACCAAAATTTGTTCTGAATAAAAGTTGTTCTGCCCCCACACAGAGACACCACAAAGCAACAGTGGCAGCAAGAGAATTCCACTTCTAAAGGAGCATCAACATCTGGGCCCAGCCTGTGGGAGGCTGAAGAAGGGAATTCTATTGTGAAGGGAAGGGATTACAGTGAGCCTCCATCTGTAGTTGTGATGTCTCTCACTGAAGAAGTCATAACAGAGGGAGGAAAATCTGCAAGGAAAATCTTCATAGGCAGGTTGGAGAACTCTGTTACACAAGGCAGGTGCAGGCCTTTGCCATCAGGTTTGAGATACTTTAGATCTTAAAAAAGAAAGATTAAATAAGTATTCAGCATCGGTTTAAAGACTGTCTTCCCCTCCACTTTTATGAGTAACACTGTAATGACCATGGAAATGCAGACATCATGCAAATATCTCTTCACCCTCTTTATTCCATTTTTCCTGGATGTATATCCTGAAATGGAGTTGCTAGATACTGATACTCTCCATAGTCCTTTCCATGGGGGCTTCTCTATTTTATATTCTTAACAACACTGAAAAGCTTCCAAGTTTTCCATAGCTTTGCCAATTGTCAGTCAGTTTCCCAACACTCTAATAAAATTCCCAAAATAATTTAAGAGGAAAGGTCTTAAGGTTCCAGCCTGTGATCACATATCCCTAATGCTTTGACCCTTGGCAACATATGATGAAGGAAATACCTGGCAGAACTACACACCTCATCAGCCAGGAAGAGAGGGAACATTGTCTGGGATCAGAACCTTCATTCCCTCCAAAGGTCCGGTGAGTCCAGGCCCTCCCACTTGGCCTCACTTCTTCAAGTTCCTCTCTTCTCCCCATAGGTTGAGGGACATTCAACCTCCAAACTGTACCAATGACTTATTCTGTGTTGCTTGATAATAGCTTTCTCAGCAGACATAAATGATAAAATATCATGTCTGTCAGTGGAAGAGTGAGCAAATTATCATTTGGCTTCAGTCAGAAGAGAGCAGGAGTAAATCCAGACTACATCATGCTTGGTTGAACAAGGTAAGCCTTAAGGATGAGTTAACATGGCTCCTCTTAAGTAGGACCCTAAAATAGTCAAATTCACAGAAAGAGTGGATAGGATGGTGGCTTCCATAGACTGGGAGAAAACGATGTAAAGGCTCAGTTATAGAAAACAGAGATTTCTTATCATGGTTGCACGCAGAATTAGTAACACTGTATTGTGTACCCTACATACAATGAGAGAAAATCTCATACAGACTGTTTTTTTTTATCAATATTTTTAAAGGATTATGGCCATCAAGGCAATGATTAGCTTGTGCTAGAACATTGAAACCACTCTGCTGGTTAAAACAATAGAAAATTAATTAATCGTAGTAATGATTTATTGTGGAAGAGGGCAGACAGCAGCAAATGTCATAAATGTCATCGCTAACTTTTGACAGCATCAGGACCCCTGCGTGGCCCAAAGGCCTCTTGTCTACACTGCTCTCTGTATTCTTACTGACAGGGCTGTGTCTGAGCTCAGCTCTGAGAGACTGCGTGATTGAAGGGAGGGGACTCCATACATGCAGAGATGTGTGATAACAAGTGCAGTGATATCTCTCCTCAGATCTATAGCTATAAGTGTAATTATCTCTGAACCTCTGTGCACATCTCTCTATGGGGATGAATGTGTCCTTATAATACCTTGGAGTGATAACTGCTGAGCACCAACTGAGTTGAGCAAGGATGGAATGAATGGGAGGTTTTCTGAGATTTTCCAATCACTCATATATATATATATATATATATATATATATATATATATATATATGAGTGTATATATGTATGTATATATACATATATATATATGCATGAGGATAGATAGGTACATACATACATACATACATACCTATGCACACACATATATACATAAACATGTGCATATGGAAATTTGTTCATGAAAATTGTTTCTATATGTGAGACACTTGCCAAAAGTTTGCTTCCGGTTCCCACTAGTTATCGCTTTTTTTTTAATTTTTTATTGGATATATTCTATATTTACATTTCATTTCCCCTTTTCTGGTTCCCTGCCCCCCAAAGGTCCCACGTGCCCTTTTCCCTCCCCCTGCTCCCCCATCCACCCCTTCCCACTTCCTTGTTCTGGTATTCCCCTACACTGATGCTTTGATCCTTTCCAGCACCAGGGTCCACTCCATTCTTCTTGTCAGACATCATTTGGTATGTGGATCGTGTCTTTGGTGTCCCAAGATTCTAGGCTAATATCCACTTATCAGTGAGTGCATACCATGGGTATTCTTTTGAGACTGGGTTACCTCACTTAGTTATCGCTTTTAACTGTTCTAAGTTAGTCAGGACCTTGTTTGTAATTGTATCTTATATTTTATGGTTGTGAGCCTAGTCTTTAACGGCTGAGCCATCTCTCCAGCCCTGTAATTGTATCTTATCTCCCTTGATAACCAGACAATCTGGGATATTAAATGACAGCACTAGCTTGCAGATTTCAAATCACTTCCATGGGTCCCATTGATTTGATGCTACAAGGTGTTTTCTCCATGTTGAGGAGGGAAAACATCCAGAAACTTACAAATATACAATGTGTTTGCCCAAAGCTAGGTCTCTGGCCTCAGAGCTAGACCACTTGGCTCTGCAGAGGGTGTCCCTGACTAGAAAAGACAACAGAGTCTTGCATCCCTTCCTAGTGAAGAACCACATCTATGAGTGCCTTCCAACCCTTTGTGTTTCATATTTGTCCATCATGTTGTACTATGTGATTTTCTCCTTTAGACACTTGAGTCATAAGTCAAATAGAACTAATGAACTAAAAGGAATGGGATGGGTTGGTGTCTTAAGTTCATTTCCTTTGCTGTAGTAAAAGTCAGCTGACAAAAGCAACCTAATGGAGAAAGGGTTTATTCAATCCCAGGTTATAGTTTCTTTTTTGCAGGGAAACCAAGGTGAAGCAGCTTGTCACATTGTACCCACAGTCAAGAGCAGAGAGCAATGAGTTAATACATGCATGCTTGCACTCAGCTCACTCCCTCCTTTTTCGTACAGACTAGCTAGAGAGAATGTCCCTACCATAGTGCAAAGGTCTTCCCACCTCAATAATGCAATCCCCCAAAGAAAGGCTCACTAACGACCTAATCTAGACAACTCTTTATTAAGACCCTTTCCTGGGCAGTTCTACATTGTGTCAAGTCAACAGACTAGAGAGATAGCTCAGTGACTAAAAGCACTTCTGGCTCTCACAGAGGACCCCAGTTTGGTTCCCAGCAGCAATTTTAAGGCAGCTCCCAATTGCCTGTAGCTCTATGCCCCTTAGATCTAATATCCTCTTCTGGCCTCCACAAAACTGTCACACACACACACACACACACACACACACACACACACACATACACACACCACCACCACCACCACCAACAACAACAACAACAACAACAACAACAACAAAATAACCATCATGAGGGATTAGAGAGCAGTAGTCTACCAAGCACGAAGCTCCATGTTCACTACTCAGCACAAAACTCATAAGGTAAATGGAAATTTGCAGTCTGACACAGACCGCATAATAAAATATCTAGGTAGCTTGTGAAATATGACGTGGATTGAGTTGTTCAATCCAGTGTAATACCGAAACTGATTGACTACATTGAAACTTTCCTCAGAGAAATCAGCAACCAGGAAAACATAAGAGCACAGCTCCTACTTCATTGAGATGACTGATTGATAATGAATTTGATAACCTAGAATCCAAGTGGTTCTTCACAGTGATTTTGTCTCTCTTTCATTAATATTCTTAATTGGTACAGACAAACTGCTCTTGGGAAAATTATAAAATTATCCATTCATTTTATTTCACTAATTCTACTGTAAGTGATGATTGAACTTTCTGCAGATTAAATGCAAGTCTGAGATAAAAAGAATGTGAAAACAAGAATACTGAGACTGAGATGGACTATTTTTCATTAATTTTAATTGGTTGCAAATTTTGCAGTCTCAAAAAGTTTCTGCTCTTTGCTTCATTAAATAGGTTCTGTCATTGTTCAGCATAATTATAGCTTTGGGGGAATTTTCCCAATAAAAGCTTAGAAGGGGAATTGAAAAAGAAAGCCTAACAATGAATGATAAAATGTAGTTAATAGTTTTCAATACTCAGACCTTCCTAGGTTTCTGCGTGGTATGGTTCAATGACCTATATGGGTGGTTTTCATGGTACATAGAATTAATTGTACAAGAGGGATGGTGTCAGGAAGGACAGATTTTTTTATTTCTACTTAACAATTGCTCTGTATGCCTTAATGTTTTTTAAATTCTGGATTTATAGGGCTATTTAATACATACCATGTCTATGAAGACCATTGGCAGAAACTCCAATCTTGCCAGATCCTTGAGTATCTGTTCAAAACCCAAATAGGAAGCCTTCTAGATCCTTCTAGATCCACTGTAGAAACACTTGTGTGTGTGTGTGTGTGTGTGTGTGTGTGTGTGTGTGTGTGTAGATCCAACCTTAAGCTTTTGTAATCCTGACATTATTGTTTACTGTCTAGGTGGTTCCCAACTGCAGATCAGTGATTTGAATTCTCTTATACCTAAGGCATATTATCCTTTATTTAAATAGTCAATGTGTCTTTTCCTTCTTTTAGAATTTCTTTCTATCTGCCCTAGTTTCAATTTCTGTTGCTGTGTTAAAATGCCCTGGTAACAAACAACTTAGACAAGCCAGGTTTTATAGCATCTCAGAATTCCAGGTCACAGTCCATGGTGGTGAGGGAGTCTCAGCGGCTGAAGCAGTGAGGTGGCTACTCACATCCCAGCCACAGTTGGGCGCAGAGAGAAACGACTGCACGTGAGCAAGAAGCGTGGGCTCAGCTTGTTTTCCCCACTCTTACATAGCACAAGACTTCCTGCCTAGAGAGTGCTGCTCTCGGAGGGCTGAGTCTTCTCACATCAATTAAGACAATAATTCTGCATAGGTAAGCCCACAGGCCAACCCAGTAGAAAAACCCCCACTGAGACTCTTCCCAAGCGATTCTAGGTTTGCCATGTTGACAAAGCTAATGCTTTCTTTCTTTCTTTCTTTCTTTCTTTCTTTCTTTCTTTCTTTTGCTCTCTCTGTCTCTCTTTCTTTCTGTATTATTTCCTTTTGACTTGCTTCATTCCTTTATTTTTGCAATGTTAAGATTTGAACCCTGAGCTTCATACACATTTAGTAAGCACTCTACCACTAAGATATATCTCATATTCTTATATCAACCCAATGGCAGTAGCTTGTGACCTAAAGGCCTACCAGATCACACAAACATCATATCTCTGTATCATTCTACACTGCTTACTAAAGGCCCCATGAAATACAAAAATGTATATCATATTCTCTACATTTGGGATGAACTCAAGTCATATTGTATCATCCGATGCAAGTCAAGAATGTCATACATGTTTGTTAAGTAATTGTATTTCACTAATTTGAACAAAATAGATGTGTTAATTCATTTAACAACTTTATATTAAAGCCAAATCCTGAGTCTATGTGCAGTTGCTCCTTAACTGCTAACAGATATTCAATCTGAGAAACCCACTGTAAATTGAAAATATCACACCTTGGCAATGCATGGCACAATGGCTTGGGGACTCGGTGCACTTATAGCGTCACTTGCTTTCCCACCTGATTATGTTGTTGAGAGGGCAATATGACCCAGCATCATGAAAGCATGGCACTGCTTACGTCAATCTAGACAGGGCGGGGTCAGCATTCAAACTTCAAAGCATAGTTTCTACCTTATCCCTCATAAAGTGAAAATGTCTTCAATGTAACCATTCTGAGGGAGGGAGGGAGGGAGGGAGGGAGGCAGGGAGGGAAGGAGGGAGGAAGGAAGGGAGGGAAGGAGGGAGGGAGGGAGGGGAGAGAGATAGAGAGAGAGAGAGAGAGAGAGAGAGAGAGAGAGAGAGAGAGAGAGAGAGAGAGAAAGTTCTGATCAAGAGGGAAGGGGTGGAAGAGGGGGAGGGAAAAGGGCATGTGGGACCTTTGGGGGTGGGGAACCAGAAAAAGGGAAATGAATTGTAAATATAGAATATATACAATTAAAAAAAGTAAAAAAAAAAAAAAGGGCAGGTTTGTTAGTGGAGAATGCCAAGAGACTCAGCACTCTAATGCTAAATGTGTCAAAAACTGCTTTTGTGAGCATTATGGCTTGAGTCTCCAGTTTAGGGCTCTGAAATATCCTCAAAGCTCAGATAGTCAAGCCTAGCCAGAGGGCAGGGCACAAACCTGGTTACTAGGTACAGAAGTCAATAGATCCTGTGTCCCCGCCCCGACACTAGCATGTTCATGTAGACAGCAGGAAAAATAGACACTTTCAGAATTCCAACTATAAGCTCCATGCCACTCAAAGCCGTTTTCAGTCAACACCCACTGAACAGCTGCAGATAGAATTGTTATAATGAACAAATCCCCTATCAACATAAGCTTGAGGAAGGCTAAAATCATTTTGTCCCCATATAAAACCTGAGGTAGATAGTCATTATATTACTTGTCCTGGATCTCTTTCAGGATGGAAGCATTTACTCTGCTATCTTCATTGTTTTTCCTTTTTATATTATTTTCTATATTCTTTGTTTACATTCCCAAGACTTTCCCCTTTCCAGTTCCCCCCCTCACCATATGTCCCATAAGTCCTCTTCTCCCCCCCCCCATTCCCCAATCACCCCCCTCCCCACCATTTCTCTGTTCTGGTACTCTCCTACAAAACTGGATTTAGTCTTTTCCGGACCAGGGTCCTCTCCATCCTTTTTCTTGGGAATCTTTTGCTTAGCTAATTGTGTCTTGAGTATTCAGAGCTTCTGGGCCCATTAATATCCACTTATCAGTGATTGCAATTCATGTATATTCTTTTGAGATTGGGTTGACTCACTTAGGATGATATTTTCCAGATCCAACCATTTGCCTACAAATTGCATGAATTCATTATTTTTAATTGCTGAGTAGTATTCCATTGTATAAATATACCACATTTTCTGTATCCATTCCTCTGTTGAGGGACACCTGGGTTCTTTCCAGCTTCTGGCTATTATAAATAAGGCTGCTATGAACATAGTGGAGCATGTGTCTTTAATGCATGCAGGGGAATCCTCTGGGTATATGCCCAGGAGTGGTATGACAGTGTCCTCTGGAAGTGTCATGCCCAATTTCCTGAGGAACCGCCAGACTGATTTCCAGAGTGGTTGTACCATCTTGCAATCCCACCAACAATGGAGGAGTGATCCTCTTTCTCCACATCCTCGCCAGCACCTGTTGTCTCTTGAGTTTTTAATCTTAGCCATTCTGACTGATGAAGGCTGATGAAGGTGAGGTGGAATCTCAGGGTTGTTTTGATTTGCATTTCCCTGATGACTAATGATGTTGAACATCTCTTAAGGTGCTTCTCAGCCATCCAAATTTCTTCTGGTGAAAATTCCTTTTTTAGCTCTGTATCCCCATTTTTTAATAGGGTTATTTGGTTCTTTGGGGTCTAACTTCTTGAGTTCTTTGTATATATTGGATATTAGCCCTTTGTCGGATGTGGGGTTGGTGAAGATCTTTTCCCAATTTGTTAGTTGTTGTTTTGTCCTTCTAACAGTGTCTTGTGCCTTACAGAAACTTTGTAATTTTAAGAAGTCCCATTTGTCAATTCTTGATCTTAGAGCATAAGCTATTGGTGTTCTGTTCAGGAACTTTCCCCCTGTGCCCATGTCCTCCAGGGTCTTCCCCAGTTTCTTTGTGTCTGGTTTTACGTGGAGGTCCTTGATCCACTTGGAGTTGATCTTAGTGCAAGGAGATAAGAGTGGGTCAATTCGCATTCTTCTGCATGTTGACCTCCAGTTGAACCAGCACCATTTGTTGAAAAGGCTATCTTTTTTCCACTGGATGGTTGTAGCTCCTTTATCAAAGATCAAGTGACCATAACTCTGTGGGTTTATTTCTGGATCTTCAATTCTATTCCATTGATCTACTTGTCTGTCACTGTACCAATACCATGCAGTTTTTTTTTAACACAATTGCTCTGTAGTACTGCTTGAGGTCGGGAATATTGATTCCCCCAGAAGTCCTTTTATTGTTGAGAATAGTTTTAGCTATCCTGGGTTTTTTGTTACTCCAAATGAATTTGAGAATTGCTCGTTCTAGATCTATGAAGAATTGATTTGGAATTTTGATGGGGATTGCATTGAATCTGTAGATTGCTTTTGGCAAGATGGCCATTTTTACTCTATTGATCCTGCCAATCCAAGAGCATAAAATATTTTTCCATTTCCTGACCCTTAACCTCAGGGTTCAAGATGGTGGCTGGGTCACTCCCAGCAGAGCAAAGAAGGAATAAAGAAGAAAGGGGAAAGCGAGCCATAGCTGACCAGAAAGTGTTTCTTGACATTGGGCAACAACCCATCCTCCTTCATCTCATTGTGAATTCAGTCACATAGCTATACTCAGCCATGCTAGGAGCTTGCATTACAACCTTCACCAAGACCCAACTCAAGACAGCATCAGACTGATCACATAACACCTTGCTCTACCTTTTCCAAGGGCAGAGTAGCTGCTGAACTCTGCTGCCTAGCCAAGGACCAGATTTCCCATATTCTATTGTAGCTGAAACTAATTACTGTATATGAGCAGAGATGAAGTGAGTACTTCCAGGCCAAGGAAATTCCAACATAGACACATCCTCCTTCCCTTCACCTTTTAACTGTTCACTGACATCCTGGATTAAGCTAGTTGTTGTTATAAATAGGATGGAGTTGTGATCTTGTCACTGGATCTTTGAACTGCTGATTGGGGAGAGTCTCCTGTCCATTTGAGACACACTTTAGGCATAATTTATACAAGAAATAAACTTCCATTGTGTTTAACTGTTTACATTCTTGGAGATTATTATACTTTCTAAGTTATCATCAGGATTATAATAATATATAATGCTAATGAAAGGACCATTTCAGTTTCTCATTAAACCTGGGTGTCCTCGGGATCTGCCACATTACTTACTACCACAGTAAGTTCTAAATAAAATCTGAGCGAGTTATTACTGAATACTGGAGGCAGTTATAGATACTATGTTAACTCAGAGGAAATAATATTTAATATAGCCTTGGAACATGTTACTTAATGTTCAATCCAGGGGCATGTATGTTATAGTATTATGTTTTATATGAGGTGTAAATGCTGCATTGGATAAATTCTCTCATTTGTTCTGTTCTGCCTTACATATTCCCGTGGTGGTGTCGTGCCAGCCAGGCAGACACCTCATATATTCAACTCTTATATTCAAAAGAGGTGACCATGGACTCTGAGAAAATTTATGAAGAGTGACTTCAAGGAGAAAGAACAACTTACAGTAATGTGGGGCTCTTGTTCAGACCTCAAAATGCTGATTGCATGGAAAACAGAGAGGCTTTCTTCGCGCTGTTAATTTAAAATACCCACACTCCATCCTAGTGACAGGCAGAACATTTCCCACCAACATGCCAGCCACGGGAACTGATAATTCTCAATGACAAGGTGAGCTTGTAAACAAATCTCTCTCTTCAGTGCTGGGACTGGTGGATGGAAGCCTGGCTCTTACTATGACTAGCTTCACTTATCCCTAGCCTTCTCTTTCAACAAAACATGCCTGTCCTGAATCTAAAATGTCATAGATCTGTCATCCTTACCACACCACACTGTATTAATATTTATTTTGAACTCTTTTTCCCTTCCTAGGATGCCTTGAAGATAGAGACTCTTTCTCACTTACCCATTTCCCCCAAGTGTATGCATAGCTCACATAGTAGCTAATTTGTGTCTTGATTTTGAAAGTAGAAGAAACTAGCTAGCCTGATTTAGAGGAAAACTAGAAGAGAAAGACTTATAGGAACAACAGTGGAATCTTGGAGGCCATGTGAGTCTTCAGTTAGAGCATCTTGGATTATGTTCTGGATTGGGTGGCCAGAGGCTTGGATTCTGATTTCAGTTTAGTTAGGAGATTACTGGGCAAGCCAGCTGTCTCAGAGTCCTCATCCCTAGATGGATGGAGATGCCCTCTTCAGGTCTCCCATGACCCATAATGCTCGTGTGGCATTGTTCGTTGGGTAACTACCTTCCATATATATTTCACTTAATTTATTTCATTTAGTAGGAGAGATGAATTCGAACATTATAAGGTGATCTGGGGCATCCCTAATAGTGAAGGAAGGCAACCCTCTTACAGTTCCAATTAGGTAATTGCCAGTGGTCATGAACAGATGCAAAGAATGAATCATGGAGGTTCGCCTGGCTTAGAGAGAAGGTTGAACATCCACTGAAACACAGGCAAATCCATCTTTACTGTAATTACTTAAAGATGCTTTTAGCTGACAAATAAAAATTACATGTATTTATTGTGCACAACAATGTTTTGAAACACGGCCACATTGACAAATGGCCAAATCAAGCTACTTGTGACATAATTACTGCATACAGTTTTCTTATGGTGAGAACATTTGAAGTCTACTGTCTCAAGTAATTTTTGAGGTTACTTAATAACAATCCATTGTTTTTAGCTACAGACACTGACTCCTATAAAAAAAAAACTCCCTGAACTTACTATTCTTAACTGAAATTCATACCCTTCAACCAATATTTTTCTATAATATTCTTCCTAAACAAAAAAGAAAAAAAGACCCTTGGTGAGTTATAGTTGCTATAAATTAGTTCAATGAGGCAATAGAGCTTTTCAGAGAAATGGGGCTACAAGAGCCACTCACTGTTTTTCAAGGTGAGACAAGGAAAGTGTTATTTTGGGGGTGTGGCTAGTGTCCCAAGGGCTTGTGGGTTTAGAGCTCTGACCCAGTGCAAGGATATTGAGAGGGGATGGAAATTTTAAGAGATGGGGTCTGGTGAAAGGCAGTTAAGTCACTGGGCACAAGCCCTCACAAGTGACTCATTCAGCTCTCATGGGAATCTGGTTAGTTCTACCAAGAACAGGTAGTTATAAAAAGTGAAGCCTGGCCCCTCCCGGGCTTCTGGCTTCCTGTCTCACCATGTGATTTCACTTCAATAGTCACTTCTGTCTGTCGTAGCCATGTGCCATGCTCTCATGTAACCAGAAGACACCTTCCAGCAGTCAAACAGATTGGCTGTCTGCTCTTCAACTCTTAGCATCCAAAAATGGGAGACAAATCAACTGATTTTCTTTATAAAGTAAAAAATATTTAATTACTGTGACAGGAAATGGGTCAATACGTAAAGATTGCCATAAATATGCCACACAACTGAATTCTGCTCTTTAGTGTTTGCTGGCCTCACTCCATGAGGCTCAGGGCTTATGAAAACCTCAGGGGAAGAAGAGCATATTCTCTAGGGTTTGAGATACTTCCCTTCAATTATCCTGCTACACCTGCATGACTGTTCTTGCTATCATCCAACCAGAACAGACACGCTCCTGTTCCAAGGCCTTTGCTTTGCTGTTCTACAGGCAATGTTTTCTTGAGCATTTATGTACTGATCCTTCATGAGCATTTAAAGTGGACCTCCCATACTACCCCAAGCATGATGTTCAACTCCCAAAGCATCCTGCCTCTTCCTCTCACCATCCACATCCCATCTGTGTTCTGTCTCACCTAGGTCTACATCTTCTTCTTGATATGATACATTCAACATATAAGTCAATTGTGTATGTTATTCCAAGTTACCAAGAACAAGTCTTTTCTTTTCTTCACCAATAGATCCCAACTTTGTAAAACAGTACCTCACACATACTGATTGCCAGAAGTGTCTATTAAGAAATTATGGAATGAATGGGCTAATTACAATGTTCTATTGATTTTTAACTTATTCTGGAAAATGATAGCAGTTTGTTATGATCTCAGACAACCTGAATAATGGCCCATACAGAATTCCTAGGTATCAGTCAAATCCATAGCACACTGTAGACTACTCCAAATTGTTTGGATAAATATGAGAATGATAGCCAACCAAATTATAATTTGGAAGATAACTCAGGAGGAGTCCAAAACTTTTGATATTTATCTACTGAGCAACTGAAGATGGCAGTTTGGTGAACATATCCCCAGTAAATATGAGGCCATGAAATATAACCTTGATATTTGCATTGACTTTTTTGATGATCACATCAGCCATGAAACAGAGAACCTCAACTTTTCAGATGAGGAAAAAGACGCAGGCAACTTTCCCAAGTTCACATAGGAACTTGTTCAAGTTGTTCCTCCTCCTGCTGGAGTTTCCTATCTCCCTGCCAAGATCTCCCAAAGACTTCCTTCCAGCAGAATCTTGGGATCTTGTTGGGTCTGGCACTGAAAACTCCAGAAAACAGTTAACATTTTAATGTTTTATATTATCAGCATTTCTGTGTGTTTAGTTTTCCTAAGGCCTTGACAGTTATGCAGAATCCTCACTTTGAAATATTATCTAATGCTTGGTGCTCATGACTACATACTTATGCTCTTTCTACCATTTCCATGTAGAGAGGTCTATGCGTCTCTGGAACAACTTGTCAAGAGCAGCTATCAACATCCCATAGTAAGCAAAGCCTTGAAAGGACTCAGGAGCCATGGGGTTCACACTCTCACATAGTAAGACTAACTAGACAGCTCCTCTGCAGGCTGGGGATGGACCACAATTTTAAAATGGTGGGGGGGTGGACTTTGCTTCTTTTCTCTTCTAAATGGGTGACTCCCCCCACTTCCATGCATTCAGAGAATCCAAACAAAACTACCCCAAATATTTCACTTGCTCAGTGTTACCATAGGCCACACTTTGAAGGAACAGACTGACAAGAGTAGGCAGCTTGGGATCTGGCCTTGGTAGCCACAGGGAAAAGGATGATGGCATGAAGAGAAGGTGAAGATCCAGGAGAAACAGTACACAGCAGACAGTGCCGCCCAGGGACGTCTGGAATTGGGAAGCAAGTTCCTGCCCTGCAGAGCAATACACAACTATCAATGCTATGGAAACAGAAGGGTTAGAAGGGGTGAGAGCCTCACAGAATCCCCCAAACACTTGCAGACTATTTTAGCTTCAATCAGGTAATTGGTGGTATGTGAGCCATGGGCTTCTCATCCAGGTAAAATGTAGTTCTATTTATTCTCATTAGATTGTCAATTCCAATGGAAGTCATAGTATGAGTTTCTTCCTAATCTCCCCTAAGCTCGCCAGATTCCATACTCTTAAACACACAACCCTAGTTAATCCAGCCTTGTCTGCAGAGGAACCTAGGAGAGTGGGACACCAATGTCAGAGAGGATGATCAGACTTATACTTGACTTGATTTCTTCAGGTCTAGGGGCTCCTGGTGATTTGTCATGAAATTTCTTTACCCGCTACTTGTTGGTGCTCATAGTACATTTACCTCTGGAGCCCCACTGCTCATATCTCCTTTCTGTTATAATTTCTCCGTATCTGTTACTCTTTTCATTGCTTTATCCAAATACATGAAAAGAAGCAACTTGAGAGGAAGGGCTTGGGGTTTTGGTTATTTGGTTATTTGGTTTGTTTTGTTTCAGGTTTGTTGTTGTTGCTGATGCTGCTGTTGCTGTTGCTATTGCTGCTGTTGTGATGGTGGGTGGTGGTGGTTGTTGTTTTGTTGATTTTGCCTCGACTTACAGTTTGAGAGGACACAGTCCATCGTGCAGAAAAAGGCATGGCAACATGATGTCAGGACTGTGCGTTTAGGACATTCTACTTCAAATCTTGATGAAACAAGAAGGAAAGAGACAAGATGTGGGGTAACCTTCCTAACCTTGTGACTCTTTAATACAGTTGCTCATGCTCTGGTGAGTCCCAACCATAACATTATTTTGTTGCTGACTCATAACTGTAAATTTGTTGCTGTTACAAATCATAATGCAGATATCTGATATGCAATCCCTGTGAAATGGCCATTCTACCTTCAAAGAGATTGTGATCTAGAGGTTGAGAACTGCTGTAAAAGCCTCACAACCTTCTAAAAACAGCGCCACTATCTTGTAAGGGGCAGTCCATGTTCAAAGCACAGTACTCTTCCTCCTCATCTGTCCAGGCCCTGAGGTTTTACAAGAACTTTTTGTTTGTTTGTTTGTTTGTTTGTTTGTTTGTTTGAAACTGGGTTTCTCTGTATAGCCCTGGATGTCCTGGAACTCACTCTGTAGACCAGGCTGGCCTCGAACTCAGAAATCTGCCTGCCTCTGCCTTACAAGAACTTTTAAAGTGCCAGAAGCATGCTTTCTCTAAGTAATGATAGCTTGAAGGACTCCTTAGAGATCCAAGCTTTTCATGTTATAGTTCACCTTGCAGGATGATAAAGAATTTTATTATTATTATTATTATTATTATTATTATTATTATTATTAATTAAATATTTTCTTTATTTACATTACAAATGTTAACCCCTTTCAAATGTTAACCCCTTTCCTCATTTCCCCTCCAAAAAATCTCCCTATCCCATTCCCTAACCCCTTGTTCACTAACCCACCCACTCCTGCCTCCCTGTCCTGGCATTCCCCTACACTGGGGGCATCGCGCCTTCACAGGACCAAGAGTCTCTCCTCTCATTGATGTCCAACAGGCCATCCTCTGCTACATATGTGGCTGTAAAGCTAGGAATACCCAAGATATAATTCACAGACCACATGAAGCTCAAGAAGAAGGAAGACCAAAGTGTGGATACTTCTGTCTTTCTTAAAAGGGGGAACAAAATACCCACTGGAGGAGATACAGAGACAAAGGGTGGAGCAGAGACTGAAGGAAAGATCATCCAAAGACTGCCCCACCTGGGGATCCATCCCATGTATAGTTACCAAACCCAGACACTATGATCCTGCTGGGCAGCCTTCCTGAGGCTGCTTTCTCCCTGTACCTACATGTTGGCTGTCTCTCCCTCCTGCACCTTTCCTCTGTGGTCCATCTTCTATGCCTTCATCATGGTGGAATCCCCTCTTTCCCCTTCAATTCCTTCCTGGGAATCCTGAAAGTCCCACCTCTGTCTCACTGCTCAGCCATTGGCCCCCAGTAACTTCATTGAGCAGTCAAAAACCAAATAGGGACAGGCTACCTTTAGTCCTCTGTGCAGGGCACTGCAACCAGGCTTTTGGGTAACATAATTAGCATGAGAATACAAGTGACTACAGGTATTCTGTAGATTAAGCCAATTACATGGATCTTCAACTTACTGTGTAGTTTATGAAGATGTTGTTGAGTACCTGTATTCAAACAGAGACTTACTTAAAACAGGAAGCTCCTGATGATTGGCATACAAGAGATATACTTGGAAATATGAAAAGCACACATATTTATTCTTAAATCTTCCTGGCAATGCTTTTGTGATCCTGGACAAATTAATCTACATGTGTAGTGGTTTGGCCTAATGCTGCATGTATTCTAATGTTAATTTAGGGTCCCCAAGAATGGTTGCTCCAAAGATGAGAGAGTCCACACTAAGATGCTGAGTGACCTTGCCCCTGAAGTTATTTCTAATGGTAAATATAAAGATGCAGACAGCCAAGAGCTGAGCAGAAGAGACAGAGATGAGGTTTGCTTCAGGGGCTTGGGGAAAATGAGGAGCACAAGGAAGAAGATGCAGGAAGAGGAGAGAGAAGCTGGGTTAAGAGTCAAGAGAGTGTGGTCCTAAGGGTTGTCCAATCGGAGCTAAGAGCAGCCCAGATGGAGCACAGTAAATAGTACGTAATAACTCAGGGTTATCAATATGAAGGCAGATTCTAACAACATGGAGGACAGGCAGCCGCCGAGCTCTTGTGCTGCTTAAGGCTGATTGTAAATATAAAGGCTGTGAGTGTATCTTTCATTTGGAAACATAAATGGTCTAAGGCAGGATAGAAACCCTAGGCTGGAATTTTAAAGTAACTTATACAACATGTGTGCAGTGGTTTATGATTTGGTTTTCCACCTTCACATTGGTATATGGTGATTTGTATAAGAAAGTTGGCTAAGATTAAATATAGTCTTGGACCCTTGATCCAAGTGTCCACTTGATTCAAAGTGTTTTTACCTAGGCATATTGCAAAAACCAATAATAGCTTCAGATTAAGAAAAAAGTAACATAGTAGTATGACATACATTGTATAACTGGCTTATAAGGGTCTAAGGCTGAAGCCCAAAAGTATACTCTAATCTTTATGCAGCAAACAGAAGTAATAAACACTATAAACAGCTGAAGTTCATCTCAGGATTTGCTGCCAAATATGTTAAGATCAGGTATGAGTTGCAGGGAACCTTTCCATTTTCAAAGATTTTTCTGGATTATAGAACTATGCATAAAGAGTCTGTGAACTCTTTGGTCTGGGAGAGCATTATTTTCTCTGCAAAAAGGTAACACACACCCCTTTCTTCCTGCTGAAGGATAAGACACACCACTTTGCTCTCTGCTGAACACTCCCATTCCCTCCTGCATATTTCTGGTGAAACAGGGGAAGCCTTTGGACACCAAATGCAGAACAGGATCTAGGGTGTAAGAAAACAAGACTTCAGAAAGCCCCCAGCCAGAGTCAGGTAGGATCCAAAGTCAAAGTCAAAGCTACACTGCATGTTGGAAAGGTCCATAGTGATGTCTGGCTCTTCTTTAAATCACACATTAGTCCATATCCATACACACACACACACACACACACACACACACACACACACACAGTTACAGTCCTAGAGCCCTCATGACGTCTCAGTTAAGGACTAAATTCAGAAGCGAGGATCTGGTGAAGGATGGAAGCAGCAAGTCAATTTGGGTAAAATTTATACTATTTGCCCTTTAACTCCTAAACTTGACAAGAATTTCACCACAGAAAGCATTCAACCATCCATCTTAAAACTGCACAGAAGAGGGGACACCAGGCAGAAGGTTAAGTAGCTTCAAAGTGCTTCTTTACATTCGAGATTTGACATTTGCAGGTGGGGCTTCCCTTATTCTTTATTTCACATCTGATCTTATAATTACCATTCTGTGCAATAAGTGGAGATAAAACCTTTGCATAGCACTGCAGGAGGTTGGGGGAAGCAGAGCCATTTGTCAATCTAATTTATCCACCACTTGTTCCCTGCCTCAACACTTCAGGACCTGTCCTAAGGGAGTGCAGGGACACCTGGGTCTTCAGAAGCAAGGTATACATACATTCCCAGACTACATGGCAAAACAGAGGCCAAAGGTCAGGGTGCACTCATGTTCTGAGCAGCTGGCTGAGCAGTCAAGACCTGACTGAAAGAAGCTGGGTCTCACCCCAGGATGTATTTGATGATAAAAGTGGAAGCTTGATGGTTTTGGGGCGAAAATCTAGAGAAAGAGCACAACTCAGTGAATTCATTCTGAACCTGGTTTCTGGTGGCAACTACATGTTTTTGATGCTGGCTGTGTGGCCTTAAGCTGGTTAGGTAGTTCTGAGATGGTTTCTTTGTACATAAGTTCAGATAACAGGAATTGCTTCATAGGATTGCCGGGAACATTGAAATAAGCTCTGAGAAGAGTCCCCATTGGGTGCCTCAGTCCCCAGTTATGTGCCTCTATATCCACCACTGAGTGTGAGCAGAGAACACAGTGGGGGGGTCAGGGTCTCTGCATCCATCACTGAGTGTGAGCAGAGAGCACAGTGGGGGAGGGCTCTGCATCCATCACTGAGTGTGAGCAGAACCCAGAGTGGGGGAGGGCCATTTGCATCCATCACTAAGTGTAAGGAGAGCAC
Organism: Apodemus agrarius; assembly: GCA_964023405.1. NCBI lineage: Eukaryota > Metazoa > Chordata > Mammalia > Rodentia > Muridae > Apodemus > Apodemus agrarius. The sequence continues at coordinate 102,090,033 of OZ030011.1, read as the reverse complement.
ACAGTAGGGGCACACAGTGAGTGGCTTTGGATCCACCACCGAACGTGAGCAGAGCACATAGTGGGCCTCTGCATCCATCCCTAAATGGAATCCCAGAATGCATCAGAATACCATTTGTGTTCTACAGAATGCAACCCCACCTGTAAGAAGTTATAACCAAAGCCTAAACTGAAACTCTTAAACTAAAAAGCCTAAACTGAACTCTTATCTGTCTGGAGAGAAAGAAGTATGACAAGAAAGGGCATTCTCCACAACCAAAGCAATGTTGGCACACACGTTGCAAAGGAAATCACTGATCCATTGTTCCGGTCATGCCATTCAGCCTGACAAAAGTCCTTGATAAACATGAGGGCAAGACAGAATCTTCTGGAAAACACAGCACATCTTTAAGTCAGGCAAGTCTTGCTCCTTAAATGACTCATATCTCCAGCCTTACAATACCTCTTGCACACCTGTCTTCAGAACCAGTTTGTGGTCCTCCCTCGACTTTGTTCCCAGTGGAGACCAGAAAAGAGCAACCTAGTTAGTCAATGCAGAGTGTGCCACTGCTCCAAATCCCTATAACCGAGGGCTCCGGAGAGCCAGAGAGGGAGACACCTAATCCTTCCAATAGCTGAAGAATTATGCCTTGGACCTTAGATGCTGTGTTCCAACAGAAATCTTCCTTGGCTGCCTAAAGAGAGATGCTGAGTCTCTCGTCTAGGTGACTGGCAATGGAGACACATGCTGTTCCCCACATGTGTTCACACCATTCAGGCTTCCAGCTGGGCAAAGAAAGACACAGGAGCAGCCCCATCAGGAAGAACACATCCAAACAAGCATCACAGAGCCTGCCTGGGGCTGTGGCCCTGCAGCCAACAATCTGGCTGGAAATGAATGAGATCGCTCCTAGCAGAGTTCCAAGCTGGAAGGAATCATTAAAAACAGTGCCTATTATTTCTCTGCAGAAAAAAAAGAGACCCAGTCGGGGTCATTCTAAAATAGTCTTTGCAGAGGCATCTGTTCTGGTGACAGCTCCACTCAAGCAAATATGCAGTGCTTTGGTTTCCGGTGAAACTGATCAAAGAGTGTTTGCATGCAGAACAGTGCATTTTCATAGGGAAATGCCTGACGTGTTTGCAAATACTAAATGAGAGATGATTCGGGTGGGGTGGGGTGGGCTGGTGAGTATGTCATGTCAATGTTGATCTAATGGCCTTCTAGTGGCTGCTTCAGGCCAGGCTGAGGTGACTGGAGGGACTCTAATGAAACTGATAACAAACATCTCTTGCTTGGCTAGAAGATGACTCACCAGCCAGGGACACATTAGCACAGGGTCACCCAGGAACTGAGAGGCTCCTTTCAGAACAGGAGGCACAGCTATCCAGCACGCTGCTTGCATTTCAATGACTTTCTTTCACAGAGGAGAGGCTGGCTTAGCTAAGCCAGGAATGCACATCCTCAAAAGAGAAGAGTGATTGCTGCTAATTAGAGATAATTTTAAGACTCGCCAACAAAATGCAGGTGGAATTCTTTCCTTTCATTTGCTGGTAAGTTAGTTCTGAAGTGCTGGCTGCTGTCCAACATGTATCTACTGTTCCTATGAATTCATAAGGGTCCAGGGCTTCAACACAAAGTCCAGCTGAGTAGTCAGTGTTCACCTTAGTAACATCGATGTCCTGGCTGTGTTTATGTACAAGTATCACGGTGTCAGATACACTAGCCAGGGAAGCATGATGATAATAAAAGACAACACTGACCATTTGCTGGTAGAAATGAGTGGCTCTCTTGTCCAAGTAGAGCCAGCCATAAGGCAGTTTACTCTCACCATATGATATATACTAACATTTGGGAATCCCTCCTTCAAAGAACTGGTGTCTCATCTTTCCTTCCTGTCTTGATTCCAGGTTTTTCTTCCCAGCCACGCTTTCTCTATCCCGTGACTGCCTAGATTTTATGTACTTCCTTTGCCTTGTATGTTATCAGCCCCCATTTCTCTACTGATGAGTCTCCCTTCTACTCTTCATCTTTCCCATCCATCCAGACCCATCCTTTCCCAAGCTCAGATGCCATAGGGCCAAGAGCCTGTCCAAAGTACAATTTGATATAGGGCCTCACAACGAGTACCTAACCTTCACCTTTTATGTTTGAAAGATTTTATTAATTGGGGGGAGGGGCAGGGTATATGCTATGAGTACCAAGAGAGGTAGATCCCTGCTGTAACAATAGATTCTGACCTGCCCAATGAGGGTGCTTAGAGCAGAACTTGGGTCCTGTGCAGAGGCAGCACCATACACTCTTATTTACTGTTTGCTTTGTTTTATTCTTGTTTTTATTGGCCTATTTGTTTTCTAAAAAGAGAGAAAAGGAAGGTGTGGAGTTAGATGGGCAAGGAGGTTGGAAAGATCTGAGAGGAAACAAGGGAGGGGAAATCATGATCAGAATAGATAGTAGGAAGATATTTTTAATGAGGCAGGGGACTGTCTTTCTTGGCACAGTCCTTGTCCCAGTAGTTAGGAGGTACTTAGTGACCTGAGCTATCTGTTCCTTTAGTCTCTTGAACTGGGAGAAAATAGAGATAAAAGTAATTGAGGGGAAAAGAGAAAGAGCAAAAACAACACAGAACAAGAAGTAGCAGTAATGAAGGAAGAAGGGAAGGGGAGCTCATGTAGGAAGATGATAGATGACAGACAGACAGACAGAGTAGATGATTGATGATAGATGGATGGATAGACAGACACTCACTAGCATCCAGCCCTCTAAAGAGGTGAACACTCTCTGTGCCCTCCTGTGCTCCCCCTGAACTCAGACGACCACCCAGGTAAGGCAGCAGCCCCACCCTCCCTTCAGCATATGGTAAACACCGCCTTTCCTATTCCCCCCACTCACTTTCTCAGAGGTGAACCCACTTCTGCAAACTCCATTTGCTTAGAAATTAATATCAGATGCAAAACAGTTTTTCAGTAATTATTCTTAAGTAGTAGTTCCATTGTACACAGTTGGAAAATTACCTTCCTCATATTTTCTAATGCAGGCAGATAATGCAACATGAATTCACTCTTAAATGTCTTACCGGGCATGTTCTAAGTGATTAGTGCACTAGTATTTTTCTGAGTACTTAACACTGGTCATGTATGTCTAAGATAGCCACTTCCCAGAAGAGACATTAGAATGTCACACAGAAGTTATAGTTTGTTCATTCACAGCCATAAAAACATGTTCTCTCAAAACAGCTCTAATGTTTAAAGCAACTTTCTCATCAGAGCAGAAGGTCGAATTAAGAGTTGTCATGGTCTTCTGGGGGAATCAGTATCCCTGACCTTAAACAGTACTACAGAGCAATTGTGTTAAAAACTGCATGGTATTGGTACAGCAACAGGCGAGTGGATCAGTGGAATAGGATTGAAGACCCAGAAATTAACCCACAGACTTATGGTCACTTGATCTTTGATAAAGGAGCCACAACCATCCAGTGGAATAAAGATAGCCTCTTCAACGAATGGTGCTGGTTCAACTGGAGGTCAACATGCAGAAGAATGCGAATTGACCCACTCTTATCTCTTTGCACTAAGATCAACTCCAAGTGGATCAAGGACCTCCACATAAAACCAGACACACTGAAACTATTAGAAAAGAAACTTGGGAAGACCCTGGAGGACATAGGAACAGGGGGAAAGTTCCTGAACAGAACACCAATAGCTTACGCACTAAGATCAAGAATTGACAAATGGGACCTCATAAAATTACAAAGTTTATGCAAGGCAAAGGACACTGTCAGAAGGACAAAACGGCAACCAACAAAGTGGGAAAAGATCTTCACCAACCCCACATCCGACAGAGGGCTAATATCCAATATATACAAAGAACTCAAGAAGTTAGACCCCAAAGAACCAAATAACCCTATCAAAAAATGGGGTACAGAGCTAAACAAAGAATTTTCACCAGAAGAAATTCGGATGGCCGAGAAACACCTTAAGAGATGTTCAACATCATTAGTCATTGGGGAAATGCAAATCAAAACAACCCTGAGATTCCACCTCACACCAGTCAGAATGGCTAAGAGTGAGCTAACGCAATCACAAAAGAATACACACGAAATGCAATCACTGATAAGTGGATATTAATGAGCCCAGAAGCCCTAAATACTCAAGGCACAATTAGCAAGTCAAATGACTCTCAAGAAGAAAAAAAGGAGAGGACCCTGGGCCTGTAAAGATTGGATCCAGTATTGTAGACCCAGAACAGAGAAATCGTGGGGGGGGGGGAAACAGTGGGGAATAGCATGGGGGGGAGAGGAATTATGGGACATATGGTGGGGGGTACCTGGGAAAGGGGAAAGCCTTTGGAATGTAAACAAAGAATATAGAAAATAAAAAAAATATATATTAAAAAAAAAAACTCAAGAGACAACAAGTGCTGGCGAGGATGTGGAGAAAAAGGAACACTCCTCCACTGTTGGTGGGATTGCAAAATGGTAAAACTGCTCTGGAAATCAGTCTGGCGGTTTCTCAGAAAATTGGGCATGTCACTTCCAGAGGACCCTGGCATACCACGCCTCGGCATATACCCAGAGGATTCCCCTGCATACAATAAAGACACATGCTCCACTATGTTTATAGCAGCCTTGCTTATAATAGCCAGAAATTGGAAGGAGCCCAAATATCCCTCAAAGGAGGAATGGATACAGAAAATGTGGTATATTTATACAATGGAATACTACTCAGCAATTAAAAACAATGAATTCATGCAATTTGTAGGTAAATGGTTAGACCTGGAAAATATCATCCTGAGTGAGCTAACCCAATCACAAAAGAATACACATGAAATGCAATCACTGATAAGTGGATATTTAATGAGCCCAGAAGCCCTAAATACTCAAGGCACAATTAGCAAGTCAAATGATTCCCAAGAAGAAGAAAGGAGAGGACCCTGGGCCTGTAAAGATTGGATCCAGTTTTGTAGAGAAACCAACCATGGGGGGAGGGGGAATGATTGGGGAATAGTGGGGGGGAGAGGAATTATGGGACATAGGGAGGGGGGAACTGGGAAAGGGGAAAGCCTTTGGAATGTAAACATAGAATATAGAAAATAAAAATTTAAAAAAAAAAGAGTTGTCATGGTCTAAGCAAAAGGAAGAATGTATAGTCCCTGAAATTTCATGTTTTGAAGACTCACTGCCCAAATATATATATTCAAAGGCATTTGCCACTTGGGTCACCAGGTAGTGAGGGCCTCAGGGTGGCGCCTCCTAATAATATTCATGGCTTTATAAAATGAGTGAGCACACTAGCCTCGCCTCACCATGCCATTCCGATACAATGATGCAGCAGAGCACTTACAGGGCACTCTTGGACTTCCGGCCTCCAGAACCATGGACTAAATCAGTGTGAATCCCAACACCCATGAGACTCACATATCAGATAATCTGTATATCAGATAATCTGTATATCAGATATTTATTAATGATAATAATAATAAATTTACAGTATGAAGTAGCAACAAAATAATTTATGGTGGGGGTTACCCCAACATGAGAAACTGTATTAAAGGATTGCAGTATTAGGAGTGTTGAGAACCACTGGACTAAGCAAACTTCTATTCTTAGTGCATTACTTAGTGTATTTCCATACATCCATTTTTGTCCCTGCATTTCTTTTAGACAGGAGCAATTTTAGGTGGAAAGTTTTGTTAATCAGTTGATGTCCACCCATCCCTCCAATGGAGGTCCTGTCTGGTTCCTAGAGCTCCCATGGATCCAAGTTAGCTGGCACTGTTTATCTTCCTATGGAGTTGCAATCCTCTCCTGTTCCTTCAGTCCTCCCCCTAACTCTTAGAGAATAGGCATGCCCTGCTCCTGTCTGCGAGCACAACATAACATCAGTAATAGTGTCACCCATGGGAGGGATCCCAAGTTCTGCCTGTCACTGGACAGCCTTTCCTTCAGTCTCTGTTCCTGCATTTCTTTTAGACAGGGGCAATTTTGAGTCAAAAGTTTTATAGGTGGGTTGATGTCCCCATCCCTACACTGGAGGTAGTCTCTTCAGTTTTCATATCCCCATTGTTAGACATTTCAGCTAAGATCACACCCACTGAGTCCTGGGAGCCTCCCCCAATCCAGGTCTCTGGTATTTTCTACAGGTTCCCCCTATGCCCCACCCCCGAGTAGATCCATTCTTTCTCCTGGCTCTCTGGGCCTCTCTCTCCATACCTAATCGTGCCTCTCTTATCTCTTTCCCTTCCCTTCTCCCATCCAGGTTTTTCCCTCCCTCTGCCTCCCATGATAAGTTTGTTCCCCTTTCTAAGTGGGATTTAAGCATCCTCACTTGGGTCTTCCTTCTTGTTTAACTTAGGGTCTGTGGGGTGTAGCGTCGGTATTCTGTACTTTTTGACTCATATCCACTTGTAATTGAGTACATACCATGCATGTCCTTTTGGGTCTGGGTTACCTCACTCAGGATGATATTTTCTAGTTCCATCCTTTTGCCTGCAAAATTCCTGATGTCAGTATAGTATACTCATATATTCAAAATTCCTGATGTCCATGTTTTTAATAGCTGAACAGTATTCTATTGTATAAATGAACCACATTTTCTGTATCCATTCTTCAGTTGAGGAACATCTGGGTTGCTTCCAGTTTCTGACTAATATGAATAAGGCTTCTGTGAACATGATGGAACACATGTCCTTGAGATATGGTAGAGCATCTTTTGGGTATATGCCTAGGAGCAGTATAGCTGGGTCTTCAGGTAGAAATACTTCCAATTTTCTGAGAAACTGCTAGATTATTTCCAGAGTGATTGTACAAGTTTGCACTCTCACCAGCAATAGAAAAGAATTCTCCCTTCTCTACATCCTTGCCAGAATGTGCTGTCACTTGAGTTTTTTATCTTAACCATTCTGATTGGTATAAGGTAGAATCTCAGGGTCATTTTGATTTCCCTAATGACTAAGGATGATGAACATTTCTTGAAGTACTTCTTGACCATTCAAGATTCCGCTGTTGAGAATTTTCTGTTTAGCTCTCTACCCCATTTGTTAATTGGGTTATTTGCCTAGGTTCTTAAGTTTATATATAGTAGATATATATATATATATATATATATATATATATATATATTACACACACACATATATATAGTGGATATATATATAATATATACATATATGATATTAACCCTATATTGGATGTAGAGTTAATGAAGATCTTTTCCCAATCTGTAGATTGCCATTTTGTCCTACTAACAATATCCTTTACCTTAAAGAAGCTTTTCAATTTCAAGAGGTCCCATTTATCAATTGTTGATCTTAGAACCTGAGCCACTGATGTTCTATTCAGGAAATTTTCTTCGTGTCAATGTGTTTGAGGCTATTTGCCACTTTCTCTTCTATTATATTCAGTGTATCTGGTTTTATGTTGCAGTTCTTGATCCACTTGAACTTGAGCTTTGTGAAGGGTGATAAAGATGGATCAATTTTCATTCTTCTACATGCAGAAAACCAATTAGACCAGCACCATTTGTTTAAGAGCCTTCTTTTTTCCACTGTATGTTTTTGGCTTCTTTATCAAAGATCAAGTGTCTATAGGTGTGTGGCTTATTTCAGGGTCTTTGATTCTATCTCATTAATCAACCTGTCTTTGTACCAATACCATGTGGTTTTTATCACTATTGCTCTGTAGTACAGCTTGAGGTCAGAGATGGTGATTTCTCCAGAAGTTTTTTTATTATTCAAAGTTGTTTTGGGTATCCTGGAATTTTTTCTATATGAAATTGAAAATTGCTCTTTCAATATTAGAACAACAAGACAACAAAAGGAGATCAAGGTGATACGAATTGGAAAGGAAGAAGTCAAGGTATCACTATTTGCATATCATATGATTTTATACATAAGCAACCCCAAAATTCTACCAGAGAACTCCTACAGCTGATAAAACACTTCATCAAAGTGGCTGGATATAAAATTATCTCAAAGAAATCAGTAGCCTTTCTTTATACAAACAACAAGCAGGCTGAGAAAAAAATTTACAAAAACAATATCCTTCACAATAGCCACAGACAATATAAAATATCTTGGTGTAACTCTAACCAAGCAAGTGAAAGATCTGTATGATGAGAACTTCAAGTCCCTGAAGAAAGAAATCAAAGATGACCTCAGAAGATGGAAAGCTCTCCATTATTCAAGGATCTGTAGGATTAACATGGTGAAAATGGCCATCTTACCAAAAGCAATGTACATTGCTTTCAATGCAATTTCCATCCATATTATTTCTTATAGTTACATCTACAGCTATCTCAGAATTTCAAATCTAGTTTTAAAAACTTGGAAATAACAAAAGAGATTCTCTATGAATGGAGAACAGTGTCAGGCTGTATCTAGATGGTTGAATCTGGTAAGTGAGGAGGAGGTCTACCAATCAAGGGCCACCTGCCATCCTCTCTCACACTTCTTGAGCTATAGATACCCCATTTCTTGAGAATAGGAGAACTTAGATGGGGGGGGAGTGAAACCAATCCTTCTTGAATCCCAGGGTATGGTAAAAGGGAGTCAGGGAGAGAGATCACAGAACATCCAATTGGAACAATCTTTGGACTTTTGTGTTAGAAAAAGACAATGAAAGTGACTCTTCTTCCTTTGAGAGTTCTAGAAAATGTCACCAGTACAAGCACAACAGTTTAGTGTAGCACTCAGTGTGATTGGAGGGATGGGGCAAACTATCCTGAAGATGTGATGTTTAAGCCATCTTCAATTCTTTTATCAACTCTAAGATTTTAACAGGGAGGCTCCATGGCAAGTATCTACCAGGAGTCTGGGGGTGTCATTTGGAGACCAAAGCCCCAAATAAGAAGCCTGCTGCTCTTCTCTGCTGGACACTCACTTGTGGGAAGGAACTGGAGGGAAAGAAGACTTTTCCACTGGTCAGCACGTGCTGGTGGGGAGGTGTCCCCATTCCACAAGAAGTAGTTAAACTGTGTCCTTCAGGTACCTGTAATCAAATTATAAGTAGTTGTTAAGGTGTTCTGCTGAGCTCTGTGAATTCTGTGGATTCTAGGCAATTATGGGGCCTGAGAGGATGATGGTTAGCACGGAAGAGGCCTAGCAGTGGAACCGGAGAGGGTGATGTTTAGCATGGCAGGGGTCTGGCAGTAGATGCTAAGAGGGTAATGGATAGCACAGAAGAAGCTTGACACTGGAACATTAGAGCGTAATGGTTACCATGGAAGAGGCCTGGCAGTTGCACATGAGAGGGTATATGGTTATCACGGAAGAAGTTTGCCACTGGGACATTAGAGGGCGATGGTTAGCATGAAAGATGTATAGCAATGGAATATGCGAGGGTGATGGTTAGATTGGAAGAGGCCTGGCAGTGGACCCCGACAGGGTGATCAATGGCATGCAAGAGGACTGGTAACTCTGAAGTGTGATTGGACTAAGCACACAAAGGTCAAAGGGAGTTTTATAGAATCAGAGGTAGTTCTGTGGAAGTCAAGGGTAGTCTTATGGAGATCAGGAATAGTCTCTTGGAGATCAGGCGTAGGTCTTGAAGAGCCGGTGTCTGTGTTTTTTAAGATCAAATGTGGTGCTAAATCCAGGTGCAGTACTGACTTGGTCTACCCAGGTAGGGTAGAAACAGAACAAAATGCCCTGAGCTCTAGATACATGGAGCCTTCTCAGGTAGGGTTTCTCTACTCCAGATCCCCCTGTATCCTACTAACATCAGTTCCCATATAATGCTGGATGTGCTTGGAAACCCATTGGATTACATGACTCTTAAAGGATTAAAGGACCAGAGGACAGGTTCAGATTTTACAAGAACTGAAGCTTATAAAATGTTGGTGGGGCCCAACAAGGTAGTTCAGCAGGTTAAAGTACTTGATTCTAAGGCTGATGATCTGAGTCGATGACCCTTTGACTTCTGGACCTAACTTGTCCTCTGACCTCCACGAGCACCCTGTGACAAGTGTACATACATACACATAGACATACACACAGAGACACAAACACAGGCACCCACATGGACACACACCATCACAGAAAGTACATAAATATAATAAAAAATAAATATAGGTGATATATATATATATATATATATATATATATATATATATGGCATTATATATAAATATTTCACAAAACATAGGACCAGATAAGAGCTGAGATGGACAGTGAAACTTGGGTCATTCGTTTTATAGCAAATGTGGTTGGCTGGAGTTACACCTAATTTTTCCTTGGCATCTGGCTTTCACAGACACTCAGAACTTGCTTAGGGAAAAAGAAAAGATCAAGTGGTTCCCCACAAAAAGAGCTAGGGATGAACAAATAAGACATTTCTTAGCCTTATATTTAAAAGGTGGTTTGATTCCTTCCATTTAGATGGCAAGCACTCCAGGCCGGCCTCCCGTCCTCAGAGGATTGACCTCACTTGCTATTTTTGCCTGAGTCCCTGAGCTGGGCATCAGAGGGATTTACAGGCTATGATCACCAGGTCTAAGCACACGGAAGCTGAGAATCTGGTCATCTGCTATTTGCAACCAGATTAGATAAATCCTCCAAGGAACACGTGTTTTCATTTCAATGTTGAATCACAAAAGAACCGAAGAAACAGTTAAAATGAAAACCGAAGGTCAGTTTCAAGCCTGGGGCAGAAGGATAAGGGTCTTGCGTCAGAGCTAAAAGCCTTTTCTCCCCAGAGAACACATACCATCAAGAAGCCTGCCTATTACCAGACTCATCCTTCCCAGCACTGAAAATATTAAGGAGCATGTTACCCATACATGCCCTCTAGAAAGAGGATTCTAAAACCTTGAACCATTATTTCTTAAGCCCACTTCCTCATTTCCTGCCTGCTGTCCTGATTAATTGCTCATGCCCCAAGTGTAGCAATGGTACATCCACCTACCTAACATCTGCTTCTGCATGTTCCTCCAGATGTGTCATTCAAATGCCTCCAGGTCCCCCTTGATCTACAAGGACATCCCAGATGTACAAAATAGGAACTCCACATCCTCTTCTATACTGAAGAGCCACAACTAATTAATTAAGAAATTAATTAATAAACTCACTAGCCTAGCTTCTATCTTTAGCTTTCTATCTTTGACTTGACTTAAGACTTTGCTGCTGGCAGAGGCTCCTGACAGAAGGGGGGGCTCTATTCAATCTGGGAACATGAGGCACTTGTGAGCACCAGTGGACACATAGAATGCTCGCTAATATGCCCTTGAGAGCCTCCTGGTGGATAGGCTATCACAGCTCCTGCAATTAGGAGTAAGAAATCTTATGAAGTGCAAGGTCAGACAGCAAAATAAAAAGGAATATATAGGATAAGGCCAAGGCCTTGGAGACTCCTTTTACCTCTAGGGGAGCATGAATCCACTAGTGTACTACAAAGATGTTAACTGGATATCAATCCCAGAAGAAAACAAACCAAATGCATGTCCTTGCCTTGTGTTGCTTTTGAGTGTCACAAGCCTCCCTCCTGAGACAGAGCTGATGGAATGGTCATTTCTGCAGGGGTCATGGGGAGTTCACTGCGACTGCAGCTCTCCAGCTCACGGCCGTGAGATCTGGAGCTCAGCGATGTTCCTAAGATGATGAGATCATCTTGGATGCCAGTCAGTTGATTAAAAATAATCACATTCCATTTTTAGAGAAGTCGAGTATTTTGTGGAGATGGAAAGTCTAAATGTTTTATATGATTGTCTCATTCTCATTATCTTGGAGATGGAAAGAAAGCCAGGTATGTCCAGTTCCTGCTGGAGGTAGTACGGTGCTAGCTGCTTTCTCTCTCTCTCTCTCTCTCTCTCTCTCTCTCTCTCTCTCTCTCTCTCTCTGTGTGTGTGTGTGTGTGTGTGTGTGTGTGTGTGTGTGTGTGTTGCAAGCACTTGTCACTGTGAGGATGCACACCTGTGTATGCAAATACATCTGTGCTTGTCTCTGTATGTGGAGAATAGGGGGTGACATCAGACCTTTTCCCAGAATCACCTTTCACCATTGTTTTGAAAGACAGAGGCTCTCAGTAAACTTGAAGCTCATTGGTTTGTCTAGACTGGCTGAGCAATGAGCTTCATGAATCTGCTTGTCTCTAGTATAGCCTCCTATCCTAGCAATCAGGTTACAGGAACACAGCACTATGCTTGTTTTTTTTTTTTAAACTTGGGACCTAGTGATGTAAATTCAAGTCTTTTTGTATCACTGGAAGAGGCTTCCTCCACTAGTTACTGCTTTCTGTATTTCTTCTTCCAGTATTGGTGGCAAGTCTTGCTGGCAGTTTTATGATTTTATATTTTAGAGATGAAAAGACTGCAGTGCAAGACACAAAACTTAGGTTGATTTCGCAAATGATAGCAGCTGGAAGAGGTAGAAGGTTCTGTCTTAGGGCTTCTATTCCTGCACAAAACATCATGACCAAGAAGCAAATGGGGGAGGAAAGGGTTTATTCAGCTTACACTTCCATGTTGTTGTGTTTATCACCAAAAGAAGTCAGGACTGGAACTTAAGCAGGTCAGGAAGCAGGAGCTGATGCAGAGGCCACGGAGGGATGTTTCTTACTGGCTTGCTTCCCTTGGCTTGCTCAGCTTGCTTTTTTATAGAACCCAGGGCTACCAGCCCAGGGATGGCACCACCCACAGGGGGCCCTGCCCCCTTGATCACCAACTGAGAAAATGCCTTACAGCTGGAGCTCATGGAGGCACTTCCCCAAATGAAGCTCCTTTCTCTGTGATAACTCCAGCCTGTGCCAAGTTGACACACAAAACCAGCCAGTATAGATTCTAATCTTGGGCCTGTTGATCTCCACATCCAGCAGAGCCACTGCCTTCTCTGGAACTACCTGTGTTCTTTTTCCACCTAAATTCATCTCTTCCCAGAGACTACTATGGATGCAGGCAGGCAGACCAGGCAGCCAGCTCATCTCCATCTCTGGTCAAGCTGACCGAAGTGAAAGCTGATTGCAAGCATGCAGACACCGAGGCCAGTCTGTTCCAGCTTGGCCAATGCCAGGGTTTCTCTTGTCAGCAGTGCCACACCCTGCTCTCCTGCTCTTCTCGCGGGCCACAGACTGTAGTCCATGTAGACACAGAGCTGGATACATGATTCCCTCGCCTCACTGTTCTGTAATACATTCCTCAAGGACACAGGGAGCACAGCAGCTAGTGTCATCCAGAGGTGGCATATCACTAAGACAGAATGTCAGCTGCTGCTGGCTCTGCAAGCCGTCTGTCTTGCCGAGCACCCAATCCTGACGACTGGTGATTTCCATTTTTACTAACATGCCTTATCCGTCACCGGCACTGCTGTCCTCGGAGTGACTATTGATTTCAGATATATTTCAATTTCACAGCCAAGAGATTGCCCTACATTTCATTTTAAATGACTAATAGCTAAGAAATGACTGATAGCCATGTAGTCAGTTTTTAGTCAGAAATGGCTCCACGGGCATTATCACAGGATCTGTTCTGTCATGCTTTGTAGGGAAAGGAATGCCTCTCTCTCTGTGTGTGTGTTTAATGGATGAGGAAAGGAAAGGGCAGGACTGTGTGTTCATCTTAAACATCTCCTTCAACAAGCACAGAACCAAGGTTCCAAACCCTGTTTCTCTGACTAAAGATATCACATTTATGTTGCTTCTGGTACCTTGTCTCTATAGTACTTTGCCTGTTCTCTGAGCAACTCTGAAAAGTAGTTTTCCTGTGTAAAATCCAAGAGAAGGGACTCTGAGTGAACTCGGTAACAGAGACCATGAACTTTGGAGGTCATTTGACGCTTTCACAGATCAGATACCCTGCATATCAGATATTTCATGACAGTGGCAAAATTGTGATTATGAAGTAGCAATGAAAAACAATTTCACGATTAGACTTGTCACAGCATGAAGGGCTGTATTAAAGAGTCACAGCATTAGGAAGGCCACTGTGGTGCATGGCCCATGGGAAGTGGCACTAATAGGAAGCGTAGCCTTGTTGTAATAAGTGTGGCTTGTTGGAGGAAGTATGTGACTGTGTAGGAGGGCTGCTTCGAGGTCTCCTAGTGCTCAAGCTCCACCAAGTGTACAAGAGAGACCCTCCTCCTTGCCGCCTGCCAGAGACAGTCTCCTCTTGGCTGCCTTCAGATCAAGATGCAGAATTCTTGGCTCCTCCAGTACCATGACTGCCCGGACACTGCTGTGCTTCCTGCCTTGATGATAACGAACTAAACCTCTGTGTTGTTGTAAATATTACATTTAAATTGAGAATTTCTACCCCACTCTTAGTTCATTTTGTTCCCAGATAAAAGTCAAAATAACATTTGTATTCATAATACGCCTTCAAAGCACTAGATCTGGCAGATAGCTACCCTCTGAGAATTTATTTCCCTCTCAATAACCTGGAGATATGACTTGCCATGTTCCCTTTGGGCTACTCTTACTGTGATTGGCCAGTCTTCATGGCCAATTCTTATGATCCTTTACCCCATTATGTCTTCTCCTCTCTCCACCTTCTTCTTTCTCCCCTTTGTGCCTCAGACCCCATGGCCAGTAACTAAAACTCTACCTGTCTGTCTTCTGCCCAGCTATGGGCTGTAGACATCTTTATTTAACCAACAGTTTTAAATTAAGGAGCAAGGTTACATAGCATCACTTGGTGTACATGAATATTTCCTCATCCCTGGGGACAATCAGATCTTGGGGCCAGTATTTGGCATTACAATACGTAGCAACAGACCAAAACTCTTGAAACTGTAAGCCAGCCCCAATTAAATTTTCTATGTGTAAGAGCTGCCTTGGTCATAGCATCTCTTCACAGCAATAAAACCCTAAGACAGAAGATAGTACCAGGGACCAGGGTAAACCTGTGATAGACCTGCACATGTTTTTGTTTGGAGAAATGTGGATTTTGGAATTTTGGATTTGAAAAGCAGTGGAACGCTTTAAGTGGTGTTTAATGGGTCATCCTAGTATGAATATGGAAGATAGTGCTGCTGAGGGTGATTTGAACTTTGGTTCAAATTAAGAGGGTGCAGAGAAGACAAATTTCAGTAGGTTGCATACAGATCGTTTTTGTGATAGTTTGTTGAAGAATGTAGCTACTTTTTGTCCTTGTCCCAAGAGTCTTCCTGAGGCTAAGGTAAATAGATGCAGATTAATTGCATTGACAAAGGAAGTCTCAAAAAAGCCTAGTTTAGACTTTGTCCTGTAGTTCACTCTTATGAGAAATATTTTGACCAAGTGTAGCAAGTTTAGAAAGGGAAAATATAAAATTTATGGTTAAAAGAGTAAAGGAGCACCAGGAAGTAGAAATGGAGCTATATCCTGTGTTCAAGGATATGAAATGGAATTAAGGGAATGGCGATCTCTGGGCAAGATCCCATCCAGCTAAGTTTATTGTTAATGTGTTTACAGTAGAACAAGGAATAGTTATGTCATGTTAGATATTATTATGATCTGGTGATTGTCCAGGCATGCCTTTAATCCCAGCATTCAGGAGACAGAGGCATGCAGATCTCTGAGTTCAAGGTTGGTTTAAGAGCAAGTTCCAGGACTGCCAAGCTTAGACAGTAAAGGAGTTGGAAAACAGAAAACTGATTATGATATCGTAGAACCAGGGGGCATGTTCCAGCCCCAGCAAGCAGCAGAATTTGGCACCTTTTGCCATGTGGCTTTGGTTTTAGATTCAAAAGCAGAAGTATTTACTGGGACAATTGATGCTAGTTGGCCTGAGCTAAGAAATTAGCAGTAATTAAGAATAAACCAGCATCACAGAAGTGAAATCTTCTGGAAAGTGTTTTCTGAGAGCACAAAGAAACTAAATTCCAGAGATAGATACCATGTCTCATCAAGACTCAATAATATACAAGAGTCATCCAGGTGGTACTTGTTTTGAAGGCATGAAGGATCATGGAGAGAAGCTGAGATTTGGCATTATAAGACACCAGGAATGGCTATTGGTGAAGGTGAAATCTTAGTTGCAGTTCACTGCCCAGGACTGAAGGGATCATGCAAAGAATTTGAAACTTGGCACCATGAAGAGAGCCTGTGAGAGGCTATTGGTGAACTCTACCTGCAGCACAAGACTTCAGCCTAGTAGAGATACCAGTACCATAGGATGACCACGAAGAACAGATGCAACAGTGGAGTGCAGTCAACGAGAGCCTAGAGTGCTACAGAGGGCAGAGTTGTACATGTGACTCAAGCCCATCAGAGAAGCCCATAAGATCATGTATGGGTCCCAGATGTTGGAATAAGAAGCTGTAAAATTGAAACTGCTTTGGATACCCCAAGATGTTAGAGATGTCAGAGCCATGGGAAACCTGTGTGATAATATGACATGGAAACAGGCCAAGAAGGAGAAATTTGTTGTGGTTAGCAAAGATGAAAAGAGCTGAAATTCTAAAGAGTGCTTTGACATCAGACATATAGATACAGAGTTTGGAGTTTAACCCGGCTGGTTTTCTGTCTTGCTTTGGTTCAGTATTTTCTCATTATGTTGTTTTAGAATGGTAATGTATATACTAGGATGTTGGAAGTATGTGATTTGCTTTTTGGTTTTGATTTTATAAGGGATTACAGTTAAGAGATTATATGAATTTCAGAAGAGACTTTGAACTTGGGACTTTTAAACATTGTTAAGACTATGATAGACTATAGGGACTTTTAAAGTTGGATTAAATGTATTTTGCATTATGAAATGGCTAGGTATGGCCCCCTTAGACTTGCATGTTTGAACAAGACTATGGTACATGAGAAGTAGCATTGTTAGGAAGTGCAGCCTTGTTGGAGTAAGTGTGGCCTTGTTGGAATAAGTGTGTCACTGTGTAGGTGGACTTCAAGGTTTCCTAGAGACCAAGCTTTGCTGAGTGCAAAAGAGATACCCTCCTCCTGGTTGTCTACAAAAGATAGTCTCCTTCTGCCTACCCTTAGATCAAGATGTAGAACTCTCAGTTCCTGCTCCAGTACCTTGCATGCCTGGATACTGCCATGCTTCCCACAATTATAATAGTGGACTGAAACTCTGAAACAGTGAGCCAGCCCCCAATTAAATTTTGTCCTTTATAAAACTTTCCTTGGTCTTGGTTTCTTTTCACAACAATAAAACCCTAAGATAGCAATGAAGAACTATCCTATGGTTTCTGAAAACATCGATTGTTGAATATTCTTGAATGAAAGAATAAAAACTCAGATTAACTGTTTGCCCCAAGTTATACAACTAACGAAAGCTAGAAACTGAATCCAGTTTCTTGATATATATCAAGCATAAATTGATACCTAGACCATCCTTACTGTTATTTGAAGCATGCCTTCCTATTTAAACTCTGGAGGGAAGGAATCAGAACCCTAGAATCAAGGTAACTACTTTTAGTCTTTACCACTAAATCCACAAGACCACAATGTCTCTTCTATACAGACAAGTCAATTAAGCCCTAGATAAATGCTGTAACTCATCCAGGGCCATGTGGATGAGCACATAGGATCAGAGAGCCTTTCTCTTCCTTGTAGCAATTACACTGAGCATAGGAGAAAGATCAGTCACAGAGTTTAGACCCCTGCTAAGTCTCCCACCAAGGATAGTCTGTGAGTGATTGCTTTATTATTTTATAAATTGAAAATTTACTAAGATTAGACAGCAGGACTGGTCACTACTGAGCAACTGAGAAGTGAGAGTACTGTCTAGTGTTTGGAAGGCTGGTGTGTAGTTAGGCTTCAGGATGATGTGAGAATTCAGAGAAAGCATAAATCCCCAGGGTGTGCATAGCTAGATGTCACTTTGCAGAGGCTGTAGGCATTGAAGGTTAATGCAGCAAAAGCTTCAGCTTCTTAGCTTCTTCTTTGTGCAACAGCAAGAGACCATCACAGAAACTAGCCACTTATCAAAATGCAAGAGCAATCGATCAAGGAAGGGGTACTATGGTGTTTTAAATGAAAATGGCTCCAAGAACAAAGATTCCAGAAACTCTTGGGAGGTGGTCTCCGCCATCTTGACTCCTGGTCAGACCGGACAGGCAGTGCCAGGTACACAAAGATATCCCAAGTCTAACATCCCTTGGGATGCAGGCCACCAGGCTTCTGCCTATGCCCAGGGCCTGGGCAGCTTTGTGGGCCATCTGTGTGCCAAGCCTGTAGGGGGACATTTACCCTGCAGAGGGATCTGCATTTGGAGGGGGTCTCCACCATCTTGGCTTCCAGATGGACTGGACAGGCAGCACCAGGTACACAGAGATATACCGAGTCTAACATCATTTGGGACGCAGTCCGCCATGCTTCTGCCTGTGCTCAGGGCCTGGATAGCTCTGTGGTCCATCTGTGGGCCAACCCTGTCCTAGGCCTTTTGTCCTGCAGAGGGATATGCACTTGGAGGGGGTCCCTGCAGGCAACACCAGATACACAGAGACAAACTGAGTAAAACACTGCTTGGAGAAAGGCACACCAAGGCTACAACAGCACCCAAGAGTAGGGCAGAACATCAGCAAACTATGCCAGGAGAAACCCAGTCATCCAGTGGTGCAGAAATAGCCTTATAGGCTCACAGGAGGGTCAAGCACCAGCCAGTGACAACAGGACCAACTAACTCCAGAGATAACCTGATGGCAAAAGGTAAACATAGGTACATTACTAACAGAAATCAAGGCAATATGGCAGCATCTGAACCCAATTCTCCAACAAAAGCAAGATCTGGATACCCCAACACACCAGATAAAAAAGAATTGATTTAAAATCACTGGTCATGATGCTATTAGAGGAACACAGGAAGGGCATAAATAAATCTCTTAAAGATATACAGGAGAACATGAATCAAAAGGTAGAAGCCCTTACAAGGGAAACACAAAAATCAAAGAAATACGGGAGAACTTGGGTAAATAGACATAAGTCATGAAAGAGGAAACACAAAATTCTCTTAAAGAATTACAGGAAAACACAAACAAACAAGTGAAGGAACTGAGAAAAACCATCCAGGATCTAAAAACAGAAGTAGAAAAAACTAAGAAATCACAAAGGGAGACAAGATTGGAGATAGAAAACCTTGGGAAGAAATCAAGGGCCATAGATGCAAATATCAACAATAGAATACAAGAGATAGAAGACAGAATATCAGAAGCCAAAGATACCATAGGAACCATTGATTCAACAGTCAAAGAAAATACTAAATGCAAAATGGTTGTAACCCAAAACATCCAGGAAATCCAGGACACAATGAGAAGACCAAACCTAAGGATTATAGAGATAGATGAGAGTGAAGATCTATAACTTAAAGGGCCAGCAAATATCTTCAACAAAATTATGGAAGAAAACTTCCCTAACCTAAAGAGAAAGATGCCCATGAATATACAAGAAGCCTACAGAACTCCAGACTGGACCAGAACAGAAATACCTCCCGTCCCATAATAATTAGAACCCCAAATGTACTAAACAAAGAAAGAATACTAAAGGCAGTAAGAGAAAAACGCCAAGTAATATATAAAGGAAGACCTATCAGAATTACACCAGACTTCTCACCAGAGACCATGAAAACTAGAAGATCCTGGGCAGATCTCATGCAAACTCTAAGAGAACACAAATGCCAGCCAAGACTACTGTACCCAGCAAAACTCTCAATCACCATAGAAGGAGAGAACACAATATTCCATGATAAAACCAAATTTATACAATATCTTTCCACAAACCCAGCCGTACAAAGGATATTAGGTGGGAAACACCAATACAAGGAAGGAAACTACACCCTGGAAAAAGCAAGATAGTAACCTTCTTCCAGCAAACCCAAAAGAAGATAACCACTCAAATATAAAAATAACATCAAAAATAACAGGAAGAGCTGGGCGTGGTGGTGCACGCCCGTAATCCCAGCACTTGGGAGGCAGAGGCAGGCAGATTTCTGAGTTTGAGGCCATCCTGGTCTATAGAGTGAGTTCTAGGATAGCCAGGACTACACAGAGAAACCCTGTCTCGAAAAACCAAAACAACAACAACAACAACAACAACAACAAACAAAACACGAAGTAATAATCACTATTTCTTAATATCTCTTAACACCAATGGACTCAATTCCCCAATAAAAAGACATACACTAACAAACTGGATATGGAAACAGGACCCTACATTTTGTTGCATACAGGAAACACACCTCAGTGCCAAAGACAAACACTACCTTAGAGTAAAAGACTGGGAAGACAATTTTACAAGCAAATGGTCTCAGGAAACAAGCTGGAGTAGCCATTCTAATATCAGATAAAATTGACTTTCGACCTAAGTCATCAAAAGAAACACAGAAGGACACTTCTTACTGATGAAAGGAAAAATCCACCAAGAAGAACTCTTAATTCTGAACATCTGTGTTCCAAATGCAAGGGCACCCTCATTCATAAAAGAAACTTTACTAATGCTCAAAGCACACATTGCATCTAATACCATAATTGTGGGGGACTTCAACACTCCACTATCCTCATTGGACCGATCAAAAAAACAGGGACACAGAGAAACTAATTGAAGCTTTGGACCAATTGGATTTAACAGATATATATATATATATATAGAGAGAGAGAGAGAACATTTCATCCTAAAGCAAAAGAATATACCTTTTTCTCAGAACTTTATGGTACTTTCTCCAAAATCGACCATATAATTGGTCACAAGACAGACCTCAACAAATATAAGAAGATCAAAATAATCCTGTGCCTCCTATCAGATCACTATGGAGTAAGAGTGGTCTTCAATAGCAACAAAAACAACAGAAAGCCTACATGCACATGGAAGCTGAAAAATAATCTGCTCAATGATTCCTTGGTCAAGGAAGAAATAAAGAAAGAAATCAAAGACTTTTTAAAATTTAATGAAAATGAAGGCACAACATATTCAAATTTATGGGACACCAGGAAAGCAGTGCTAAGAGGAAAACTCATAACCCTGAGTGCCTCCATAAAGAAACTGGAGAGAACATACACTATCAGCTTAAAGGCATGCCTGAAAGCCCTGGAACAAAAAGAAGCTAATTCACCCAGGAGGAGTAGAAGACAGGAAATCATCAAACTCAGGGCTGAAATCAATCAAGTAGAAACAAAGAGAACCATGAAAAGAATCAACAAAACCAGGAGCTGGTTTTTTGAGAAAATCAACAAGACAAACCCTTAGCCAGACTAACCAAAGGACACAGAGACAGTATCCAAATTAACAAAATTAGAATGAAAAGGGAGACATAACAACAGAAACTGAGGAAATTCAAAAAATCATCACATCCTACTACAAAGGTCTATACTCAAAACAACTGGAGAATCTGGAGGAAATGGACAATTTCCTAGACAGATACCAAATACCAAAATTAAATCAGCATCAAGTAGATCAGCTAAATAGTCCTATAACCCCTAAAGAAATAGAAGGGGTTATAGAAAGCCTCCCAACCAAAAAAATTACGGGACCAGATGGTTTTAGTGCAGAATTCTACCAGACCTTCAAAGAAGACTTAACACCAATACTTTTCAAACTATTCCACAAAATAGAGAGAGAAGGGACACTGCCAAACTCATTCTTCGAAGCCACAATTACACTTATACCTAAACCACAAAAAGATCCAACAAAGAAAGAAAACTACAGCCCAATTTCTCTTATGAATATCGATGCAAAAATACTAAATAAAATTCTTGCCAACGTTATCCAAGAACACATCAAAATGAACACTCACCATGATCAAGTAGGCTTCATCCCAGGAATGCAGGGATGGTTCAATATATGGAAATCCATCAATGCAATCCACTACATAAAGAAACTCAAAGAAAAAAACACATGGTCATTTCATTAGATGCTGACAAAGCATTTGACAAAATTCAGCATCCTTTCATGCTAAAAGTCTTGGAAAGAACAGGAATTCAAGGCCCATACATAAACATAGTAAAAGCAATATACAACAAACCAGTAGCCAACATCAAACTGAATGGAGAGAAACTTGAAGCAATCCCACTAAAATCAGGAACTAGACAAGGCTGCTCCCTCTCTATATATCTTTTCAATATAGTACTTGAAGTTCTAGCTAGAGCAATTAGTCACCATAAGGAGGTCAAATGAATACAAATTAAAGAGAAAGTAGTTGAAATATCACTATTAGCAGATGATATGATAGTATACTTAAGTGACCCAAAAAAACTCCACCAGAGAACACCTACAGTTGATATACAACTTCAACAAAGTGGCTGGTTATAAAATCAACTCAAGCAAATCAGTAGCCTTCCTATAAACACAGGATAAGCAGGCTGAGAAAGAAATTAGGGAAATGACAACCTTCACAATAGCCACAAACAATATAAAGTCTCTTGGTGTAACTCTAACCAAACAAGTGAAAGACCTGTATGACAAGAACTTCAGGTCTCTGAAGAACGAAATCGAAGAAGACCTCAGAAAATGGAGAAATCTTCCATGCTCGTGGGTTGGCAGGATTAATATAGTAAAAACAGCCATCTTGCCAAAAGCAATATACAGATTCAATGCAATCCCTATCAAAATCCCAACTCAGTTCTTCATATAGTTAGAAAGAGAAATTCTCAAATTCATCTGGAATAACAAAAAACCCAAGGTAGCTAAAACTATTCTCAACAGTAAAAGAACTTCTGGGGAAATCAGTATCCCAGATCTCAAGCAGTACTACAGAGCAATAGTGTTAAAAACTATATGGTACTGGTACTGTGACAGGTAAGTAGATCAATGGAATAGGATTGAAGACCCAGAAATGAACCCACACACCTATGGTCACTTGATCTTTGACAAAGAAGCTGAAACCATCCACTGTAAAAAAAAAATAGCTTTTTCAACAAATGGTTCTGGTTCAACTGGAGGTCAGCATGCAGAAGAATTCGAACTGATCCTTTCTTAACTCCTTTTACTAAGCTCAACTCCAAGTGGATCAAGGACCTCCACATAAAACCAGACACACTGAAAATAATAGAAAAGAAACTGGGGAAGACCCTGGAGGGCATGGGCACAGGGGAAATGTTCCTGAACAGAACACCGATTGCTTATGCGCTAAGATCAAGAATTGACAAATGGGACCTCATAAAATTACAAAGTTTTTGTAAGGCAAAGGACACTGTCAAAAGGACAAAACAACAACCAACAAATTGGGAAAAGATCTTCACCAACCCTATATCTGACAGAGGGCTAAAATCCAATATATACAAAGAACTCAAGAAGGTAGACTCCAGAGAGCCAAATAAACCTATTAAAAATGGGGTACAGAGCTAAACAAAGAATGTTCACCTGAAGAACTTCAGATGGCTGAGAAGTACCTTAAGCAATGTTCAACATCATTAGTCATTAGGGAAATGCAAATTAAAACAACACTGAGATTTCACCTCACACCAATCAGAATGGCTAAGATTAAAAACCCAGGAGACAGCAGGTGTTGGCAAGGATATGGAGAAAGAGGAACACTCCTCCACTGCTGGTGGGAATGCAAGTTGGCACAACCACTCTGGAAATCAGTCTGGCAGTTCCTCAGAAAACTGGGCATGACACTTCCAGAGGACCCTGCTATACCACTCCTGGGCATATACCCAGAGGATTTATCTATAATAGCCAGAAGCTGGAAAGAACCCAGATGTCCCTCAATGGAGGAATGGATACAGAAAATGTGGTATATTTACACAATGGAATACTACTCAGCAATTAAAAACAATGAATTCATGAAATTCTTAGGCAAATGATTGGAACTGGAAAATATCATCCTAAGTCAAGTAACTCAGTCACAAAAGAACACACATGGAATGTAGTCACTGATAAGTGGATATTAGCCCAGAGGCTCTGAATACCCCAGACACAACTAACATATCAAATCATTCCCAAGAAGAAGAAAGGAGAGGGCCCTGGTCCTGGAAAGGCTTGATGCAGCATTGTAGGGGCTTACCAGGACAGAGAAGTGGGGGAGGGTTGATTGGGGAACAGGTGGAGAAAAGAGGGCTTATGGGACTTGGGGGGGGGACCGGGAAAGGGAAAATCATTTGCAGTGTAAACAAAGAGTATAGAGAATTAAAAAAAAATGGCTTCAAAGGCTCAGAGAGAGAGTTGCACTCTTTGGAGGTGTGACCTTGTTAGAGTAGGTATGGCATTGTTGGAGAAAGTGTGTCGTTGGAGGTGGGGTTTGAGGTTTCAGATGCTCAGGAGTAAGGTTTCACTCTCTCTTCCTGTTTCCTATGGATCCAGATGTAGATCTCTCAACTACTTTGCCAGCACCATGTCTGCCTGCAGCCATGTTTCCCACCATGATGATAATGGGCTAAACCTGTGGACTATAAACCAGCCTCAGTTAAATATTTTCCTTTATAAGATTGTTGTAGTCAGTGTCTCTTCTTCATTACAAACGAAACCCTAATTAAGGCAAGTAGTCAGCCTATTTGTAATATCTACAGCTATAACCTCAGACTCAGACTTAGGGAAAATCGTAGAAAAGGGAGTGGAGGGATTGTAAGAGCCAGAGGAACAGGATGCTTGCTATGAGGCAGCGTCTTTTACATATGACAGGGAGCAGCATCTAACAGTATTGTCACCTAAACAAGACCTGCACAGGGACATCAGTTGACATGGCAACATGGATAGGGGAAGTGTCATAGGAACCCTCCCCTGGATAAAAAGCTATAGGTAATTAATGGTTGCTAAGAGAAGAATCATCCTGTCCAGAGAAGAGCCCCCTGATCTGCAGTGAACAGAGTTCAGGCTTGTCATGTCTTATCAGAAAATCAGCACATCTTAGACACACAAACCTCAAGCCAGGTCCTGTCTCCTGCTCCTATCTCAAACACCAGCTTCACAAGTATCTCTTCCCCAAACCCTTTTCCCATCACCTAAGAAGGACTGTCCTTAACTTCTATTCACATACTTTGGTGTTAGAGTCTCCTCTGATACCTGCACTGCATTGCTTGGCCCAGCACCAGGTCCCTCCTCCTGGAAAAAAGCATGTCCTGGGCAGCTCTCACTGCCAGTGCCAGGCCTGATAAACTTTACATGCTGAGCGAGTGGTTAGCAGACAGTTGACATGGCAACAGGAATGGGGGAGATAGCATAGAACCTAGCCCCTAGATGAAAAGCTACAGGCCATGGCTCCTGCTTCTATGTAGGACAAGTAAAACAAGATGCAGTGCTGTTAGATGGGTAAAAGCCTGGGTTTCATGGAGCCCACAATGTAGCTTTCAGATTATCAGAACAGCAGCTAATTGTATAAATATTCACTGTACCAGACGTGGCATTTACATTCTGAAACTAAAGTCTTATAAAAAAAAAAAAGATTCCTACTCTTGTAAAAGAGCCAGACAAAGAGCCCACTGGCTACAGCCTCTGAACCCCCAGGATCCCTGTTTTCCTGACTAACATAGACAATGCCAAGATGATTGACACCTAATCCGCCAGTGCATGCAACAGTCCCTGTCTCACAAAGCTGCTGTTGGTCTGCCTTGTTTCTGAACTTGCCAGCATTTGAGTTTCAGTCATCAATGAATGAAAGGAATACCCAAACTAGGAGAATAAGCCAACTGCAGGATGGGCCAACATGCCTCAGGCTCCAGGTGACAAGGGCAAGCCCAAGCTTGTGGGAAAATAGGCTAGGATCAGGGAGAAGGCAAAAAGAGCAGCAGATAGGTACAAGTCCTGAGGGGTGGGGGATGAGCTGCCGAGAACGAGGATCCAAGGAAGGAATGGGTCACATTGGATCAAAAGTAATTGAATTGGAACAAACATGCTTCTTGTCTTGAGTCTTTGGTCTGGCTTCCTGCCACCCAACAGGCTGACGGGGAGGAATGTCACATATGAGGTGAACTGTGAAGGACTTGTTTGCATCTCTGAGATCTGTCAGCAACAGGGTCGTTCTCACAGTAAGTATTTTGCAGGTGGGGGAAGGTTGGCACACAATAAGGAAAGGTATCCTAAGAGACAAGAGTGCGTTAGGCCACAGAGATAGCAAAGGGGGACCGGGGAGCAGAGCTAGTGAGTAGCTCATGATAGAGCAGCCAGCTCGGTGGAAATGACATTTAAACTACAAATAGAGGAAAGGTAAAGGAGGAGAAAGGAAGCCTTGTACAGGAAAGTAAAGAATCTGCTCAAGAGCCTGGGTGAGCCTGATGGGGTCAGGATGCACCGCGGTAATCCAAGCATTTGGGAGGCAGAGGCAGGAGGATCAGCATGAGTTCCAGCTAACTTGATCTATGTGGTGATTTCCAGAAAAGACCTTTGCTAAATAAATACATTTTAAAAGTGGGCTTCCATGCCGATGGACAGTGGAAAGCCTGGTGAAGAGAGCACGGTGGAGGTGTGGGGTTGTAAAGAACACGAAGGAAGTAGATGGAGAGTGCTTGTCGAGCTGGTTCCCACCTAGTTGGCTCACAAGGACTTTGTGAGAGAGCATGTTAGTAGTTATCATCTTGGGGTACCGAAGCCACTTTTCTTAGTCATGTCCAAGACTCTTTCTTCCCCCAAACAGAATTCCCATGATAGATGGATTCACTAATCCTAGTCTCCCATGGGCAAATGGCATGCCAAACAACTGCAGTGAGACTGCTGACAAGACACAAGGAATGACCAGTACTGTGTCATGAACGTGCCCTGTTGAACATCAGCTATTAGCTAGTCTTCCTAAAGTAACCTGTCACCTTTGCTTCCTGACTGTGTGGTTGCTTCTTGGTGACTTTCAGAATTAGATGGGAAGATATTAATATGATTCATTCCACCTCATTTGCCCTCCCATGGCTTCCTTGGACTCCCCCTCCTGTCTTCTCACCCACCTCACCCGCCACCCCCAGTCATCCCCTGGAGGGAGAGTGTACCTTTCATCGAGTTCACACAGAACCCTTGTGCAAGGGCACGTGAGGATAACGGATCCATGGAAAGTCAACAGAAATATTTATCCCAAGTTTCCTGCATGTCAGGCTATGACAGCTTGCCTTCTGTCTCCAGAGATATGTTCATGTCAATAAATCTGTTAAACTCCCCCCAACAACCTGCTCTCTCTTCCCGAGGCAGAGAAACTGTGAAGAATTGGGGTTCTGTCTGAAAAGAGAATTGTACCACCCCCCTACCAGGAACTTTTGAAGTACACCTTGCTACATCATGCCTTTGAGAACTTTGTCTAATTATATCTAAGTTTTAAAACTCTGTGCTGGCTTTGATGTTTTGCCTCAGCTACAGTTGTATGGAAGGCAGAATGCAATGTGTATGTGTATGTGTATGTATATGTGTACATATATGTTTGTGCTCATATGCTTTGTACATAATATGTGTATAGTAGGTAAATCAATAATGTATGCATGTAATATATGTAAGTTTTATGTGCCATAATGGTGCATGTGTGTGTGTGTGTGTGTGTGTGTGTGTGCGCGCGCGCGCGCGCTCGCTCATGTGTGTACATGGTACTTGTTTGTAGAGGGTGTATGTGTGTATGCTATATAGCATACTGTGTTTTGTGGTATATGTTTTGAGTGTGTGTGGTGGTTATATGGGTATTGTATATATGTTGTGAGTGTAATTTATGAGTAGGGTGGTGTGCTGTGTGTGTGAGGCATATGTGTATGTGGTAGGTAATGGTATATGTGGGTGTATGTGCTATGAAGCTTTGTCCCTGTGTATGTAACAGTAATGGAGGATCTGGTGGTCCCTCTAACTGTAGACTCAGATAAAGGCCTCTCTGTCCTTCAAAGACCCATATTTCTAAAAGTGCATTGTGCAGTAGTTGAATAAAGCATGGACTTTAGAGACTGAAAGTCAGAGCCCAGATTCAGCCATCTGTATGCAGTCAGGCAGGCATATTTAACCTCTTCAACTTTATTGATTTCATATACAGACTATAGATGCTAGCATAAGGGGCAAATAAAAACCATACAGTAAATATTGAGTTTAGTATCTGGCACGTAAGCAGCTTGGGATTCTGTCCTGCTTCACCTAACACATATAAGAGCTCTAATACACTCACTGATAGGTTATTTCTCGGTTGATGACGAAATGAGCTAATTCAAACCAGATTAGATTATAGTAAAGGCAGGTTTATTGGGAAGCTGCATTCGAGCAGCTGTAGTCACCGGCCCCAAGGACCAAGGCTCAGGAAGTCATCATGGAGAAAGAGGGGAGAGGAAGGGTATGCACAGAGAGAGAAGAGGAGAGAGAGAGAGAGAGAGAGAGAGAGAGAGAGAGAGAGAGAGAGAGAGAGAGAGAGAGAGAGAGAGAGAGAGAGAGAGAGAGAGAGAGAGAGGGAGGGAGGGAGGGAGGGAGGGAGGGAGGGAGAAAGGAGAGAGGAAAGGAGGGAGGGAGGGAGGGAGGGAGGGAGGGAGGGAGGGACGGAGGGACGGAGGGACTGAGGGAGGGAGAGAGAGCACAAAATGTCTGGATGATATAGGGAGGAGCCTCTGGGGAAGGGTGACTGGCCCCTGGACTGGAAAGTTCAAGATTGAGAGCAAAGTATGCCAGATAGGGACTGAGGGATGCTGGGAAAACCTGAAGGCCAGGTCTGCTTTGATATGTAAAATATGCACTTCAGTCCCTAGTCCAGGAGTTTGAAACATCTGACTGACCTAAGTGCCAAATATAAACCACTCAGGTCTCCAATATGGCCACCGACAGAGGCAGGGATGCACATTGTCTTTTTTCCATTGTTTGAAGAATTGAGAGGAAAGTAAGGAAGAAGGCCAAAGATGCTCAAGACTGTCATCACTCAGAGCTGAGCATCCCACAGAAAGCTCCTATAAAGAGCCTTACCTCCACTGAATAAAGTAATATCTCAGGAGCAGCACCCTCTCCCAGCAACTATGCTTCCTTACTGACTCAGGGAGCACTCCCCCATCACCACCATTAGTTACACCCTGACATCGCATCCACTTTGCAGTTGAACTTTCTGCCCATATGGACCTTCAGGTTCCCAAACTGAAGAAAGGCTTGTAAGAATGAGCTCAGGAAGTTGGCAAACTATATCATAGTGCCCTCCCTGCAAGGGAAAAAGAACACAGCTGTAAGGAAAAGGACCAGCATGTCCTGGGACCACCCTTTATCCTTAAGGGCTAACAGCTCTAACTGGACCTGTTTAGAGTACCAAGTGGCAGTATCCCACAGATTTGATGTGAACAACAGGTGCTATGCAAAGCTAAAATTAAAAGGTAAAACAATAGAATCAGAGTGTGAGTCTGACTACCATTATGACACAACCACTTGCCCATGAAGTGACATTAAGTCATTTACACATCCACCCCACATAGCTATCCCAGTCCCGATCAGCGACATAAAACAAACTGAGAAGCAGGCATTTTAGGCTCTACCTAGTCTTTGAAGAACCCCTGCAGCTCCTGTCCCAACTCTAGTCTGTCAACAGCTCACTAGGGTAGAAGGAACACAGAAACCAATAAACTTTATCACTCCCAGGGACATCATGCTAGATTTGGGGTATTATCACTTCAAGAGCAAGGCAGAAAGAACAGCAGGTGGCCTCACTGTCTCAATGCCAATGTCCCTTGAAGACACACAAGAGACAGGAGGTCCAGAAAAGGAATGAGTTGGTATGCTGGCCAGACACTTTCTAAGGCTTAGGGGAGGTGACAACATCCTGGTGGAATTTGACACACTCCCGTGTTTCTGGTTGGCCATGGGCCATCCACATTCCCAGAAGAGATAAGAGAAGACCAAGACCGTGTTACAGATCTTTAGAGCCTGCTCCTTATTTCTGCAAAGGCATGAGAACTAATCAAACCCAACAAAGGAGAAAGAAAGATAGCATAGATGTACAAATATCATGAGCTTTGAAAGCACTCTTTTTCCAAGCTCCCAGACACACAGCCTTTTTTAGTACAGACCATGTGGTGGACCGCCAAATGGACCCAAGTTCAGTTTATAATGAAATTAAAATTAGAGAGTTATGCAAAACATATCTGAAGAAATTCTTAGTATTTAGAGGCTAGACAAAATAATACCTTTGAAAAATGAGTCTACATGCCCAAACAAGATGCAGTCTCCCTGCCTCAGCACTTGCTCCAAATGGAGCCAACAACTACTTTGTAAAATGGAATTAATCACCCAGGGAAAGACAGTCAAGAGCCACACATATTGGTGAGATGTTACGTCTTCCCAAACTGATCTAAATATAGTTTCCACACAACCCTTATCAATATACCAGCAGAATTTTAATAGAATTAACAAGCCAAATTACATTCCATAGCAATAAAAAGAACCTAAAAGAACCAACTGTGAAAATGAAAATGAAAAAAAAAAAACTTGGAGACTATCACCTAATTTCAAAACTTAACTATAACTCTACATTGTGACAGTGTAGAAGGATGGGTGTAGTCTGTTGTATTCATTAAACTAGGTTAGGTGTCCAATAGACTATCCTTCATGTGTTGTGATCTATGGACTCAAAAATAGAGATGCCAAAATTCTCAGTGGGTGTCATGTTCAACGAATGGCAAAAGATGCTAGGGAAATGGGAGATAAATATGCTTTAAAGCAAACAAATGAAAAACTGGAGCCTTACTCAGGCTATATTACAAAAGCTAATTGTTGGTAGATCACATGATAGAAATGGTAATTTAAGTGAGAACATTCTAGAACAAATGAGAGAAAGTCATTGAGATGTGAGGTTAGACAGACTGCTGAGAAGCAATACAAAATGAATAAACCCCAACAGGAAACAACAGACTAAATCCAGGGCTGGGGAGATGGTGGTTCAACAGATATGAATGCTTGCTACCCTTACAGTGGAGCTAGTTACACTCCTAACAGTCACATGAGGCAGCTCACAATTACCTGTACCTAAAGTTCCTGAGGACCCAGTACCATTTCTTCTGGCCTCTGTGGTACCTACATATATGCATGCATACACACAGAGATTCACACACATACAAATAAATAAAAATAAAATCATTTTAAATGAAGAATTAAACAAATTGGGTCCCAATAAACTATTAAGAACATTTGTACTTTAAAACACAGGCTGGAGAGATGGCTCAGTGGTTAAGAAAACTCAGATTCAGTTCCCAGCACCCATGTAGTGGCTTACAACAGTCCACATCTAGTTTCAGGGAAGCCAGTACCCTATTCTGGCTTCCACTGGTACCAAACACACATGCAGTGCACTTACATGCCTGCAAGGAAACACTCATACACCTAAGATAAAAATAAATGAGCTTTTAACAAAAATACACAAAGCAACACAATGGAAGGAAACAATAGCAAACCATGTGCCAGGTGAAGGACATGCATTGAGGCTCTATTATACCTTGATGACTCCGTAATAAAATGTCACCCACACCCAATAAAATGCATGGGCAGAGGATGTGAAAATATATTTCTCTGAGCATATAAATGTTCTCCATATATATGTAAACTATTCTCCAACATGTAAATGGCCAATAAGCATGCAAAACAGGACTCAGCTTTAGTAACTGACAAATCTCAGAAACTCTAGAATGACGGTCATCAAAGTTGCAGGCAATAGGAAGTGCTAAGGGAGGTGGAGGGACCAGAACCATGCCCCCCACACACACACACACTGAGCAATGAAAGCACAAGATGAAGAAGAAGCCACTTCAGAAAGCACTGCATACGCTTCTCAGAATGTTAACACACTTAACAAAACCCAGCGGCTCTATTTCTAGAAACCTCCCTGAGAGAGATGAAGATATACTGTGACAATACAACTTGCACACGAACATATAGTCTGTCATTGCTCATAATAGCCGAAGCAGCAGACAACCTAATTGTGCAGCGCCGCGGAATGAGTGGGTGGGAAAATATATTATAGTGATGCATCGGATGCCTTGGCAACCAAAAGGACAAAGTACCAATGTCTGCTGAAGCAAAGGTAGCCTAGGCTGCCCTCCCCCCAATCAGTGAGTAGAGAAGAGGCTAGCCTGTAGACCCTGATCCTCATGCCTCCATCCCCCAAGTACTGGGATGGCAGGTGAATCTCCACACAGTGGGTGACTAGATAAATTTTCTAAAACTCACTGGTATGTACACTTGTAATGGGTGAATTTTATGGAAAGTGAATTATAAACAAAACTTAAAAAATAAAGGTAGGTGGAAGCTTTGTGAGGAAATAAGGAGGAAGAGCTCCTGCTTGAGAACCACCATGAGCTGAGCTTTTCTCCAGGCAAAGAACACTGTCTTCCTTTCAAACCAGCCCCCAGCCTGTAGGACACTCCGGAGCGGAAGTTCTTAACCTGTGGATCCCAACTGCTCTGGCAAACCTTTGTCTTGCCATCCTGAGGGCACATGGACCATTTGGCAACAAGGCTGTAAATTACCAATATCCTATGTAGAGAGCAAGGGCAAAGGCTGCAGTGTGTGAGCTAAGGCCGATTTTGTAGAGATCTTGGCCATTGGGTCACTTCTTAGACATGAAAAGGAATTTCTCCCTTCAAAAGTTAACCCTTAGCCTATATGGGACCAGATTGCAGAATCTGGACTTCAACTCTAGAGAGGAAAGAATATAAGGCAAAATGACACCGTGTAACCCATAGTAGTGAGTCATATTTGCTCTAGCCAGAGTCTCCTGTGGAGGACACAAGACTTCACAAGAGTGTGTCCTAACTCACACACTTTCTGTCCTTACTTCAGCATCTGTGACTGGACTTACCCATCCAGGTCATCCTATCGATTGATGCCAGAATGATCATTAAAAATAAAAAACGTCACTGCCCCGTTCTCTGCTTCTTACAGGATCTCCCTGCCCCTAGGATAAACTAGACATCTATCCCTGTCGCTGACATTTGATTGCAGCCTCTGCTGGAACCAGGTCTCCTACAACTTTCAATCAAAGGTCAAATGATCTACTCGTTCCTGAGTGAGCTCCTCACATCTGTCCATGGATCAACACTCAGTGTATGCTCTGCCGGCTTCTCCACTCAGAAGTGTTCGCACTGTATCAGCCCTCAGCTGCACCTTAACTACCTTCCTCCGTGACAACTTCACAGTTGCTCTCTCCCCCAGTCAGTCACATCCTTTTGTCCACTGAGCCTCACAGATCCATCACTGGAAGGATTTGCCTCAACACACTATTGTTCATATCTCAGCACTATAGAAAGATGTGGGACCATGAAAGCAAGCCTGGTTTCTGGTTGAGCTAGGTTTGAAACCCTGGGGACCCCGCAGGTGACCCTGCAAGGGACAGTAGGTGTTTTGCCATGCTCCTGGACAACAGGCCCCTGAAAGGAGCCAGAAGCTATCCATAGGTCTGTGGCCATCTGTCACATAAGGGCAATGCTCCAAGCCCCTCCACAGGTAGGCAACATGACCACAGGTCATGTAGCCTCAAGACAGATTTCCATTTTAATGAGGTATCTAATTATCTGAAGGGCTTAGCCAAGAAACTCTCCTTCTCAGACACTCCTCCCTGCAAAGGGTATTTAACCTCAGGACTGCCCTGAGAAAGTGGGGTACTCTTTTCATTGGGATCCACTGTGGGGAACAATGGAATAGGCTTTCCTCTTTTATTTATTTTCTATATTCTTTGTTTACATTTCAAATGATTTTCCCTTTCCCGGTTCCCCCCCTCCCCATAAGTCCCACAAGCCCTCGTCACTCTACCCGTTCTCCAATCAATGCCCTCCTTCTTCTCTGTCCTGGTACTCCCCTACATTGCTGGATCAAGCCTTTCTAGGACCAGGGACCTCTCCTTCCTTCTTCTTGGGAATCATCTGATATGCAAATTGTGTCTTGGGTATTCAGAGCTTCTGGGCTAATATTCACTTATCAGTGACTGCATTCCATGTGTGTTCTTTTGTGAATGAGTTACCTCACTTAGGATGATATTTTCCAGTTCCAACCATTTGCCTAAGAAGTTCATGAATTCATTGTTTTTAATTGCTGAGTAGTATTCCATTGTGTAAATATACCACATTTTCTGTATCCATTCCTCCATTGAGGGACATCTGGGTTCTTTCCAGCATCTGGCTACTACAAATAAGGCTGCTATGAACATAGTGAAGCATGTGTCCTTATTGCATACAGGGGAATCCTCTGGGTGTATGCCCAGGGGTAGTATAGCAGGGTCCTCCAGAAGTGTCATGCCCAATTTTCTGAGGAACTGCCAGACTGATTTCCAGAGTGGTTGTACCAGCTTGCAATCCCACCAGCAATGGAGGAGTGTTGCTTTTTCTCCACATCCTTGCCAACACCTGTTGTCTCCTGAGTTTTTAACCTTAGCCATTCTGACTGGTGTGAGGTGAAATCTCAGAGTTGTTTTGATTTGCATTTCCCTAATTACTAATGATGCTGAACATTTCTTAAGGTGCTTCTCAGTCAGCCAAAGTTCTTCAGGTAAAAATTCTTTGTTTAACTCTGTACCAGCCCTTCTTCTAAAGAGTCATGTGTAGTCTCCTGCAGAAGTACTCTCAGTGCTCCCAGCTCCGGTCTCCACCAAGCCAAGCCACCCACAGAACAAGCCAAGGACTCTCTTGTCCCCATGGGCAGGACCCAGCCCGAGCTCTCCCCTTTTTTCCCCTTTGGCCCTGGGCTACCCTTGGGCCCCCACTCCATTCTCAGCTCTTCCATGGCTCCCAGCAGCATCTGGGTGCCAAAGAGTCTGAGAACCAGACTTCCTAGACTCATGGCAGGCCAGGGAACTCCCTGAGACAGCTTTGGCAGTCCCTTGGGGGACCTCAGACTGTGCTTTCCAACCCCTGGAGCGGGGTCCACAGCTTCCCATAGCCCAACGCCCACCTGTGCCACCAGCATGGGGAAAGCACAGTCAAAACTCCCAAGTCCTGCCTCCCCAGTGGCCAGAACCCCAAGTGGACATGGGACACCTCATTTAACCCACAGAAAGACCACAGACATCCCCAGAGTTTCCTTGCATTTACTTGGGAGAACATACAGGACAGAACAAAAATAGTAGGAAGGAAAAGGTACCCCTTAGTTAATAAGAAATCATGAGGGTCAAGAGAGAGGATATGATGGTCTGAGCATTAGCACTTCACAGAGGGGAGCGAGGCATCAGATGTGCTGCTGCAGAGAATGCCGAAATAAAGGGAACCCTAAAGATGACGACGCTTGGTGTAGCATAATGGACCAAAGGTCTGTGGGAATGTAGTGCATTTGTCAAGTAGACAAATGTATGTGTGAATCAAAATGGTGTTCCCAGTTTAAGACCCTGCGATTTACTGCCCAGCCACATCTCCTGCCTCATCTCTACTTCTTATTCCATGGAAACACCAGTCCAGACCTCCCCTACCATGGAGCCCCCTGTTTGTCCCTCTGTTCCTGCCATGATAGACTGTCTCCCTGAAGACTGTGAGCCAAACAAATATCTCCTCCTCTTAGTAGCCTCTTGTCAATTTTTTTGATACAATGGTGATGAAACTAACATAGTGCCACCAGACATTTTCCAAGACCCTTTGAACACACAGTGTCAGGAGTTAGGTTTAATGTGAACTATGGACTCCAAGCAATAAAATATGCCTATGTAAATCCATCCATGGCAACAAATGTGCTGTGGGGTGGGCTGTTGTTACCGAAGAACACTGGACCTATGTGTCCACACACAAGGGATTGATAGAAACTAGAAGATTTACCCCTTCATTCTGCTCTGAACCTAAGCCTGCCTTTAAGCGATAGAGCTTATTAATATTTTTCAGCAGAGAGAAGACAAATCATCAGAGAAACTGAAGGGGGAGTTGCACCTGACTCATACTTTTCGGAGTTCTGCCACAGAGGGAGAAGAGTCACCTGTCTTATCTGGGGATCAGCAAATCTGGATTCTATTCATAGATTCCCTCTAACCTGTCTGCTCTGAGTTCTGTCTCCACCCCAGATTTAGAAAGATCAGATATCTCCAGTATTTCAGCCTTGCAAGTGCAAACTGCTAATTTGCTCTTCACATTTACCTATTTTTTTTTTTTTAGGGTTGAACTTTTTCAAGTCTGGAAAGCTCTCGGTTATCACTAGTCCACTGCCTTTGCTCATTCCAGGTCTCTTGCTATATTCTTCTTTCCCAACCTGCCAGTTTCATGATTAATTCCATGTTTAACAGTACTGTAGAAGAAAATGAAGGTGACTGTCTAGCACACATAATCTCAGTCCTCAAGGCAGAAGCAGGTAGATCTCTGTGAGTTCAAGGTTAGCCTGGTCTACAGAGCAAACAAACAAATAAAATCATACACACAGGTATATAAGTATATGTGTGTATGCACATACATGTGGATGAACTCTGGAGAGGTGGTTAAGAACATTCTTAAGTAATATTTTTAGCGTGTTTTGTTCTATCCTGTGTGTTATAACAAATACATACAAGGAAACCTTGGGTAGGTGTAGTGTATGGGTTAAGGCTGAGAGTAAAGATAAAGGAAAGGGTAAGAGAAAGAGGAAGGGTAAGGGTAAAATTAGGGTAAGGGTAAATGTAAGTATTTTGGACATTTCCTCTGAAACTGTTTTTATGAGTCCATCTGCATTTAGTTATCTCCACAATGGAGGTAGACTTCTTGCTATTCTTGCGGAGGGCCAGTGTTGGGTTCCCAGTACCCACATGGTTGCTCATAATTATCTAAAACTTCAGTTTCATGAGATCTGACACAGCCTTCCAGCCTCTATGAGAAACAGACACACACACAGCACACAGACACAAAAGCAGATAATACTCATACATATAAAATCAAAATAAATAATTTTTTAATAAAAATACCATCCTCAATGGGAATGTAAAATTTCACAAGGCTGGATGGGCCTGTAACAATCACTAGGGAGTTTGATCTGGGACTTGGGAATTTAATTCTGAAATAACAGCAGCAAATCCAACTATCACCGGAGCTTAGTCAGACTTGTTATGTCTAAGCAAACAACTTTCCAATGGCATAGGAATAAATCACCATTGATAAATATTAATTATTTACTTCAATGACCAAAACACCTTTTAAATACATATGTGTGCACAAAGCACAATATAACCTCCAATGTGATGGTATCAACAAGCAGAGGCAATGGAAGATGATTATATATCCAGGGTGGGGCCCTTGTGAACAAAGAAGCTCCCTTCTAAAGTTACCTGAGGACCTTCCAGCCCTTTGCTCTTCTGGTATGTGGGTGCCAACGGTACCATCCAGGAATATTGGGCCTCACCAGACACGAGAGTTTCCGCCCTTAGGCCTCATCCTCCAGAACTATGAGATACCTTATGTTGTTTGCAAAATTTCCTAGTGTAGAGTTGAAATAGCTCAAACGGATGAAGATTTCTCCAGTAATTCTCAGGGAACAGTGGGAAGCTGGCAACTCAGAGCCACAGCCCCCTCCTCTCCCTCCAGGCTGCAGTACAGCCTCCTCTTATTCAGTCCACTCTCTCCAGTGAAGCCAAGAATCTCTGAGATTTGATTGGGAGACAGCTGCTCTCATGAATTAGCTATCTCTGAATGTAGAAAATTGCTGTGTTCTACCAAACCCTCTTCCCAGCTGGTTAAATGAAGACAAACTGAGACAATTATTATAATTCTGTGCAGTTGTGGGAGTTCTTCAGAAAAAGTTACAGTATTTCTATATTTTTTACATTAGAGATAAAAGGAAATAAATGAGTTCAATTTGCTCTGCACATCAATTACAGGCCTTAAATTGTCTCAGGGATAAAGAAGTTGAGGATTTGGAATTCAGAGCCATTCTGGGAGAGACAACCTCCTCAGTCAGAAACTCAAGAAGAACCATGTGGACTTGTGGCATCCCAGATCTATTCTTTCCTGAGATGCTTCCCTCTTGCATTTGCTAAGTTCTCAGGAGGGGAGTGGCCACAGGTGGGTCAGAGTTCAAGCTTCTGTGAAAACAGTGGCATAATTTCAAAAGGGAATAACATCTTGTTGAGGTTTTATCCCCATGCATCTCCAATTTGTCCTTCAGGGGGCTTATGAGAAAGGGAAATGGTTAATTAAAAAACCCACCCATTGGATGTTCCATAGAGATGGTTCATGCTTGGTCACATCACCAAGTATGGCTGTTTGGCTTTTTATATTGCAAAGATGTTTCAAGTTTAAAAGAAGGCACACCTATCAGGGCAGTGTCACTTTGTACATGTGACAAATACCCTCTGAGCTTTGGCATGGGTACATTCCTTCTCAAAGTCAGAAGAATTCTAGCTCCAAGAGTATTCAATAAGAACACTATCTAGCGGGCAGAACCAGGTACCCGAGATATCCCAAGTTTAATATCTATGGGGACTCAGGCCCCCAGGCAGTGATCTGAGAACGGGAGCTGGGCAGAGCAGTGGTTCCTGTGTTCCAGCCTGGCATGGTTTCTCTGCCCTGTGGGAGACCCTGCACTCCCTGCGGCCACCACTGCCATAGTTGCTGCTGACTGAACTAAGCAAGCAGAACCAGGTACCCATGATATCCCGAGTTTAAGATCTCTGGGGACTCAGGCCACCAGGCAGCGATCTGTGAGCAGGAGCTGGGCAGAGCAGTGGTTCCTGGGTCCGAGCCAGGCGTGGGCTCTGTGTCCTGTGGGGGACACTGCACTCCCCACAGCCACTGCCATTTTGGCTGCTGCTTGGACTGAGCTGGCAGAACCAGGTACCTGAGATATCCCAAGGTTAAGATCTCTGGGGACTCAGGACGCCAGGCAGGGACCTGCACACAGTATCTGAGCAGAGAGGTGGTTCATCTGTGTGCCAGCCAGGCCTGGGTCTTGTGCCGGGCAGGGTCATAGGCACTTGGAGGGGCTCCCAGCCACCATCTTTACTCCCTGACTGACAGAGCAGACAAGTTGCATCAGGTCCACAGAGACAAGCAAATATAACATTGCTTGGAGCAAGATACACCAGGGGTCCAACAGTACCCAAGAGGAGGACAGCACATCAGCAATCTGTGCCAGGGGAAACCCAGTAATCCAGTGGTGGGGAAATAGCCTTACGAGCCCACAGGAGGTTCAAGCACCAGCTAGTGACTACAGGACCAACTAACACCAGAGATAACCAGATGGCAAAAGGCAAATGTAGGAACATTACTAACAGAAATCAAGGCAATATGGCAGCATCCGAACCCAGTTCCCAACAACAGTAAGTCACAGATACCCCAACACACCAGAAAAACAAGATACAGATCTAAAATTACTAGTCAGGATGCTGTTAGAGGAACACATAGATAAATCTCTTAAAGAAATAGAGGAGAAAATGGATCAAAAGTTAGAAGCCCTTACAAGGCAAACACAAAACTCACTTAAAGAAATTCAGGAGAATAGGGATCAAAAAATAGAAGCCAATCAGGAGGAAATGCAAAAATCACTTAAAGAAATACAGGAGAACATGGGTCAACAAGTAGAAGTCATGAAAGAGGAAACACAAAAATCTCTTAAAGAATTACATGAAAACACAAACAAGCAAGCAAAAGATCTGAGCAAAACCATCCAGAATATAAAAACAGAAGTAGAAACAGCTCAGAAATCACAAAGGGAGACAACTTTGGAGATAGAAAACCTTGGGAAGAAATCAGGGGCCATAGATGTAAATATCAACAATGGAATAAAAGAGATAGAAGAAAGAATCTCAGATGCCAAAGATACCATAGAAACCATTGATTGAACAGTCAAAGAAAATGCAAAATGCAAAAAGCTTGTAACCCAAAACATCCAGGAAATCCAGGGCACAATGAGAAGACCAAACCTAAGGGTTATAGGCATAGATGAGAGGGAAGATTTACAACTTAAAGGGCCAGCAAATATCTTCTACAAAATTATGGAAAAAAACTTCCCAAACCTAAAGAAAGAGATGCCCATGAATATACAAGAAGCCTACAGGACTCCAAACAGACTGGACCAGAACAGAAATACCTCACGTCACATAATAATCAAAACTACTAAACAAAGAACGAATATTAAAGGCAGTAAGAGAAAAAGACCAAGTAACATAGAAAGGAAGATCTATCAGAATTACACCAGACTTCTCACCTGAGACCATGAAACCTAGAAGATCCTGGGCAGATATCATGCAGAATCTAAGAGAACACAAATTTCAGCCAAAACTACTATACCCAGCAAAACTCTCCATCGCCATAGATGGAGAAACCAAGGTATT
The DNA here is from genome assembly GCA_964023405.1 of Apodemus agrarius. NCBI lineage: Eukaryota > Metazoa > Chordata > Mammalia > Rodentia > Muridae > Apodemus > Apodemus agrarius. The sequence continues at coordinate 102,050,107 of OZ030011.1, read as the reverse complement.
CCATGACAAAACCAAATTTGCATGATATCTTTCCACGAACCGAGCCCTACAAAGGATAATAGGGGGAAAACACCAACACAAGGAGGGAAACTAAACCCCAGAAGAAGCATGATAGAAACCTCCTCTCATCAAACCCAAAAGAAGATAACCACTCAAATATAAAAAATAACTTCAAAAATGTCAGGAAGTAATAATTACTATTCCTTAATATCTCGTAACATCAATGCACTCAATTCCCCAATAAAAAGACATAGACTAACAGACTGGATATGGAAACAGGACTCTACATTTTGCTGCATACAGGAAATACATCTCAGTGTCAAAGACAAACACTACCTTAGAGTAAAAGGCTGGAAGACAATTTTACAAGCAAATGTTCGCAGGAAACAGGCCGGAGTAGCCATTCTAATATCAAATAAAGTCATCAAAAGAGACCCGGAAGGTCACTTCTTGCTGGTCAAAGGGAAAATCCACCAAGAAGAACTCTCAATACTGAACATCTATGCTACAAATGCAAGGGCACCCTCATTCGTAAAAGAAACTCTACTAGAGCTTAAAGCACACATTGCACCTAACACAATAATTGTGGGTGACTTCAACACTCCACTCTCCTCAATGGACCAATCAGGAAACCAGAAACTAAACAGGAACACGGTGAAACTAATTGAAGCTTTGGAACAATTGGATTTAACATATAGATAGATAGATAGATAGATAGATAGATAGATAGATAGATAGATAGATAGATATAGATATAGATAGATAGATAGATAGATAGATAGATAGATAGATAGATAGATAGATATAGAACATTTCATCCCAAAGCAAAAGAATATACATTTTTCTCAGCACCGCATGATACCTTCTCCAAAATCGATCATATAATTGGTCACAAGACAGACATCAACAAATACACGATCGAACTAATCCCATGCCTCCTATCAGATCACTGTGGAGTAAAAATGGTCTTCAATAACAACAAAAACAACAGAAAGCCCACATACACATGGAAACTGAACAATACTCTACTCAATGACACCTTGGTCAAGGAAGAAATAAAGAAATCAAAGACTTTTTAGAATTCAATGAAAATGAAGGTACAACCTACCCAAATTTATGGGACACAATGAAAGCAGTGCTAAGAGGAAAACTCATAGCGCTGAGTGCCTCCAAAAGGAAGCTGGAAAGAGCATACACTAGCAGCCTAACAGCACACCTGAAAGCACTGGAACAAAAAGAAGCTAAGGAGGAGTAGAAGACAGGAAATCCTCAAACTCAGGGCTGAAATCAATCAAGTAGAAACAAAGAGAACCATACAAAGAATCAACAAGACCAGGAGCTGGTTCTTTAAGAAAATCAACAAGATAGATAAACCCTTAGCCAGACTAACTGAAGGGCACAGAGACAGTATCCAAATTAACAAAATTAGAAACGGAAAGGTGGATATTAACAACAGAAACTGAGGAAATTCAAAAATCATCAGATCCTACTACAAAAGCCTATACTCAACACAACTGGAAAATCTAGAGGAAATGGACAATTTCCTAGACAGATACCAAATACCAAAATTAAATCAGGATCAATTAGATCAGCTAAAAAGTCCCATAACCCCTAGAGAAATAGAAGAGGTTATAGTAAGTCTTCCAACCAAAAAAAGTACGGGACCATATGGTTTTAGTGCAGAATTCGGATCAGACCTTCAAAGGAGACCTAATACCAATACTTTTCAAACTAGTCCACAAAATAGAAACAGAAGGAACACTGCCCAACTCGTTATATGAAGCCACAATTATGCTGATACCAAAACCACACAAAGATCAAACAAAGAAAGAGAACTACAGGCCAATTTCCCTTATGAATATCAATGCAAAATACTAAATAAAATTCCTGCCAACCGAATCCAAGAGCACATCGAAATGATCACTCAACATGATCAAGTAGGCTTCATCCCAGGGATGCAGGGATGGTTCAATATATGGAAATCCATCAATGTAATACACTACATAAACTAAAAGAAAAAAACCACATGGTCATCTCATTAGATACTGAAAAAGCATTTGAAAAAATTTAGCATCCTTTCATGCTAAAAGTCCTGGAAAGAACAGGAATTCAAGGCCCATATATAAACATAGTAAAAGCAATATACAGAAAACCAGTAGCCAACATCAAAATAAATGGAGAGAAACTTGAAGCAATCCCACTAAAATCAGGGACTAGACAAGGCTGCCCTCTCTCTCCATATCTTTTCAATATAGTACTTAAAGTTCTAGTGAGAGCAATTAGACAACATAAAGAAGTCAAAGGGATACAAATTGGAAAGGAAGAAGTCAAACTATCATTATTTGCAGATGATATAATAGTATACTTAAGCAACCCAAAAAACTCCATCAGAGAAATCCTACAGCTGATAAACAACTTCAGCAAAGTGGCTGGTTATAAAATCAATTCAAGCAAATAAGTAGCCTTCCTGTACTCAAAGGACAAGCAGCCTGAGAAAGAAGTTAGGGAAATAACACCCTTTACAATAGCCACAAACAATATAAAGTATCTTGGCATAACTCTAACCAAACAAGTGAAAGATCTGTATGACAAGAACTTCAAGTCTTTGAAGAAAAAAATTGAAGAAGACCTCAGAAGATGGAAAAATATTTCATGCTCTTGGATTGGCAGGATCAATATAGTAAAAATGGCTATCTTTCCAAAAGCAATCTACAGATTCAATGCAATCCCATCAAAATCCCAACTCAGTTCTTCATAGATCTAGAAAGAACAATTCTCAAATTCATCTGGAGCAACAAAAAACCCAGGATAGCTAAAACTATTCTCAACAATAAAAGGACTTCTGGGGGAATCAATATCCTCGACCTCAAGCAGTACTACAGAGCAATTGTGTTAAAAACTGCATGGTATTGGTACAGCGACAGGCAAGTAGATCAATAGAATAGAATTGAAGACCCAGAAATAAACCCACAGAGTTATGGTCACTTGATGTTTGATAAAGGAGCTACAACCATCCAGTGAAAAAAAGATAGCCTTTTCAACAAATGGTGCTGGTTCAACTAGAAGTCAACATGCAGAAGAATGCGAATTGACCCACTATTATCTCCTTGTACTAAGATCAACTCCAAGTGGATCAAGGACCTCCACATAAATCCAGATACACTGAAACTAGTAGAAAAGAAACTGGGGAAGACCCTGGAGGAAATGGGCACAGGGGGAAATTCCTGAAAAGAACACCAATAGCTTATGCTCTAAGATCAAGAATTGACAAATGGGACCTCATAAAATTACAAAGTTGCTGTAAGGCAAAGGACACTATCAGAAGGACAAAACAACAACCAACAAATTGGGAAAAGATCTTCACCAACCCCACATCTGACACAGGGCTAGAAGTTTGACCCCAACAAACCAAATAACCCTATTTAAAAATGGGGTACAGAGCTAACCAAAGAAATTTCACCTGAAGAAATTCAGATGGCTGAGAAGCACCTTAAGAGATGTTCAACATCATTTGTCATCGGGGAAATGCAAATCAAAACAACCCTGAGATTTCACCTCACACCAGTCAGAATGGCTAAGATTAAAAACTCAAGAGACAAGAGGTGCTGGTGAGGACGTGGAGAAAGAGGAACACTCCTCCACTGTTGGTGGGATTGCAAGATGGTACAACCACTCTGGAAATCGGTTTGGCAGTTTCTCAGAAAATTGGGCATGACACTTCCAGAGGACCCTGTCATACCACTCCTGGGCATATACCCAGAGGATTCCCCTGCATACAATAAAGACACATGCTCCACTATGTTCATAGCAGCCTTATTTATAATAGCCAGACGTTGGAAGGAACCCAGATGTCCCTCAACAGAGGAATGGATACAGAAAATGTGGTATATTTATACAATGGAATACTACTCAGCAATTAAAAATAATGAATTCATACAATTTGTAGGCAAATGGTTGGATCTGAAAAATATCATACTAAGTGAGTTAACCCAATCAGAAAAGAATACACCTGAAATGCAATCACTGTTAAGTGGATATTAATGAGCCCAGAAGCTCTGAGTACTCAAGGCACAATTAGCAAATCAAAAGATTCCCAAGAAGGAAGGAAGGAGAGGACCCTGATCCTGAAAAGACTGGATCTAGTTTTGTAAGAGGGTACCAGAACAGAGAAATGTTGGGGGGGTGATTGGGGAATGGGGTGAAGAGGACTAATGGGACATATGGTGAGGGGGGAACTGAGAAAGGGGAAAGCCTTTGGAATGTAAACAAAGAATATAGAAAAAAGAACACTATCTAATAAGAAGTCTGAGATTCCAAGAGTAGATTAAAGTTAGGGACTAGTAGCTGAGAATAAATGTATAAAAATACTTCAGAGACTGCTGTGGTTATTGAAATGAAGTGATATAAACAAAGCACCTGAAGATAGCAAGGGTGTCATTGTAATGTCCCATTTAAATAAAAATCTATTCCCTTTGACCACAATTTTTTTTTTGCCTACATAATGCTATTAAACAAATTTCAACAGTTTTCATTGGATGTCTGGTATTTTATCAAATATTTGGTGCTTTTCTAATGAGAGAAGAAGTGGGGTAGAAAGAAAGTGGGAGTGGGAAGGAGAGCCGGGGGGACTTGTTAGATCTTACACAAGCATTTCAAACAAATGCTAAGTAGGTTTGTACTAAGATATTCAATTCATAGTCACAAAGGTTTGTCACAAAGCATAATAATTTCACATTAAGGTAAATTATGAACAGTTTAAGCTTAGAAAGAGGGTAGATTTTCTCATCCATACATATGTATACAGATTTGCATATATACCCATTTATAAACAGACAGGTATACAGATATACTTATGAAAATTGTTACTAGGTTTCATAAAGACGGCTTCTGATTATGAGAAAGAATTGCTTATCAACTTCACAGTGTAATTAATCAAGGTTGATTGGCACTTGGTCTTTCTTTGAAGACAGCATTTTGAATAGTGAATGTAGGGGAAGGAGGTCTTGGACACAGTGGATTCCTGCAGGAAGTGCACTAGAGGTAGAGAGTGAGGTCTGAAGATGTGATGGGTACTGCTGAGAGGAGAGAAGCAAAAGTGGCCCAGGGAGCAGCTGGGAAGGGGGATAGTGTAGGATCAGAGACTTGCCTTAAAGAAAGTCTCAAGGATGTCATCACTAATGCAAACAGTAGCAACACTGAAGAGGAATTTGACTTATAACAGAATGTGGCTAGTGCCCTGGACTTTGGTACAATGTGCTGCTTGCTCTTATCCTGATGACTGCTATGACCAATTCTCTGATGTGACATGGAATATAATGAGCTTTGTCTCACATTCCTAAACAAAGCTCTCAAGGCAGTTACTTTCCTGAGTGACTGCACTGTTGCTGATTACAATGAACACCCTTTGATAACATCATTCTCAACACTCCCCCCTTTTTTGTAGCCACACATCAGTTTGTGTTCATAAGATGATCAGTGGGTAAATGCATATAGAGAGCCTCTGAATATAAGTGGACATTTGAAAAACCAAGTTTTAGCAAGTTAAGACTTTCAACCCTGCTCCCACATCTCTGGAGATCAAGCTATATGAAAATGCGTAAACAATGAGATTTGATGGAATTCTGGGCCTAAGAAGTTTCCAGATGCCTTACCCTCTGTTTCTTGCTCATCTAGCAGCTGAAGTCAATACTGGTAAGTTCTGTTAGTTTTGCATTCCTGTGACAAAATACTTGAGCATAATCAGCTTCTTAAGAAAAGTCTATGAGGGTTCAATATTTCAGAGGTATCAGTCTACAGTCAACTTGGTTGCATTGCTTTCAGGCCATGGCACTGTAAAATGTCATGTTAAGACGTATATGACTATGAGATGCTCATCTCATTATAGCTACGAAGCAAAAAGAGAAAAAGAGAAGAAAAGAGAAGAGGAGAGGAGAGGAGAGGAGAGGAGAGGAGAGGAGAGGAGAGGAGAGGAGAGAAGAGAAGAGAAGAGAAGAGAAGAGAAGAGAAGAGAAGAGAAGAGAAGAGAAGAGAAGAGAAGAGAAGAGAAGAGAAGAGAAGAGAAGAGAAGAGAAGAGAAGAGAAGAGAAGAGAAAAAAAGAAAAGAAAAGAAAAAAGAAAAACACTGTGATCCCAAAACACCCTTCAAGATCACATTCCGATGGCTTAAGTTCCTTCAGCTAGTTTCCACTTCTTAAAGGTCCCACCCCCTCCCAATAGCTCAATGGTGTGGAACCCAAGCCTTCAGTACATGCATTTGTGGGGGGGTCGGGATTTAACATCCAATCTATATTTTGTTCTAAATAAGTTCCCTTAAAAGCCAGAAACCTGGTTTAGTATGTTGAGCACCCTTTTAGAACCCTGATTTTAACCAAAGGTTTATAAAACAAGTCCCCTCTGAAATCATAGCATGAACAAAGCATAAAGAGCTGGCCCAGACACTTACCCTAAGGTGCTCACTGAGGAAACTGTGACATGGCCTTGCCACTTCTACTTCAAAGACTAGAACTTCTTAGTTCTGCTTTTCTAAGCATGTGGGTATTCACTGGGTAGACGTACAAGTGTTCTAAGGCTACAAAAGTAGCCTGAAAAGTAAGGGCAGCCACCTAAGCATGATGTCTACACTGAAATAAAATCTGACTCATTTGGGAACCTCCATAGCACAGGTGCCTGCCATCTCATAGTCTACTACTCCATCTCTGTTCTCCTTAAGGAGCTCCCATCACCTTTCGGATAAATCTGTGAACTGGGTATTAATGTCCTTCATGTCAAATCTTCTGCTTCCTTCTCTAACCATATCTCCTCCATGCACCCCTGAAAATAATATAATGTCTTCCCTCTCCTTTGCATCCCGGTTCACAAACTTAAAAGCCTTCAGAGCACCACCCGAATGCTGAAGCTGTGACTTTCTCAACCCTAGTCCTAAAGTATCCTCAGTTAAAACTGACCTCCACAGGAAGTTCCTGAAACTCATTAGAAAGTTGACCCTCCATCCCCTGCATATTGCCCTGGCAGCCGATGAACCCTTCTCTAGAGCAGTATTCTATTCATGACCTTAGCATCATGTCTTCCCATGTGATCTACAAAGTGAGGACCCCCCCCCTTAACACTTCCTCATTTTTGCTGGCTGAATCTGACACAGAAACTCAATGTATCAAATTTTCTTGAGGAAAACTATCAGTGAATGAGAAGCAAAAAATAATTCTTCTAAGGCTTTGAAGATCATCCCTCTATTTGGTTTCCAGAAGTGGTCAAGGGAGCATGCCCATCCTTATCCCATCTCTTTATGAAGAAGAATGCTCTCAGGTCCGATTGCCTTGGTGATAATATCCCACCAACAGCTCCAATAACAGGGTCATTTTTCTTTGTCATACCCCTGTTGAATGAGAATGTAACTCTCACAAGAAGGATAACTTCAGAACTTATGGTAAAATTTCTCTGTGCTGCTGTTAAAATGTTGCTCAGGCATTGACTAGTACTTTAAGACCCAATATATAGAAATGTAATATATAAGGAGATTCACACAGTCTATGATGATGAAGAAGCAAATATGTTATTGCCAACGGAGTAATCATAACTTAGCAGGAGGTCAGATAGAAGTTAAAATAGAAGAACAAAGAGGAAAAAAATTTATAGTTCTTGACAAGTGAATAAAATGCCATTGTATATTTACATCATATTTTCTTTACCCATGCATCTGTTGATGGACACTGAGGCTAGAGCCATTACTTCCTATCGTGAATAATGCAGTGATAAATATGGATGTGGGAGTATCCCTGTGGTAGAACACAGAGTCCTTTGGGTGGTATAATTGGATCATGTGATAGGTCTACTTTTAGTCTTTGTTATATCTGCATGCCAATTCCTACAGTGACTGAACCAATTTGTACTCCCATCAGCAATGAAGAGGGAATCTTCTTTCCTCATTTCCCTACCAGCATTGGTGATGTAATTTAGAAGAAAATGAATGTATCTGGACATCATTACATTAAGTGAAGTGACTTATCCTCAGAAAAACAAATACCATTTACTCAGCCATTCATAGATCCTAGTTTTTAATGTTATACACAGATAGATAGATAGATAGATAGATAGATAGATAGATAGATAGATAGATAGATAGATAGATAGAGGTACAAATACAGATATAAATATCAATCATGCAACTTGAAGGGGAACCATGAGAGTGGAGTAGAGGTGTCAAAGGGCTAGGGCAACAGAACACTGGGACATGAAAGCTAAAAGAAGGTTTTTAGGCACAAAAGGAAACAAAGTAGGAAAGAAAACCAATTTAAGTCCCACGCCTGCAAAGAAGTATTTCTCTTTGTCTGGGTGTCTCAAAGACTGAGACATGTGACTAGGAACAAAATATTCTGCTCTGTCTGTGCCTCATCCTTTCTCATTGCTAGATACCTGGACTCTGCTCTGTTGGAAGAAAGATAACAGCATCACAGTGACAGCAGTGGAGGAGTCAAAATCTATTAGTGGGTCAAAGATGATGCTTGGTTTTGAGGTGCATTTATTCATATGCATATCACTTTACTGTACAGTAGGCAACAGTAGTTCAAATATGAGTGGTGATTAGAATTTTCTTCATCAATAACCAAGACAGAACAAAAGACACTTGTCTTCTGACAAGGGCATTGTTGACTGGGTGATGCAGCAATGACCTAAGACAATTGGTACATCCCTGGAAGGACCTAGTAAGCCCATTGAGATATCAAAAGTCATCATTCTGTGGGACATCTGGGTGCAACACCAAATCAGCATTAAAAACAGTGATTTTTTTTTGAGCCTAAAATCTTAGGCCATATGTTCTCAACAGACTAGAGGAGAAAAGGAAGGAGGTCAGCAGGAGGGAGGGAACTTGGGATCAATATGGTGAAAATCCATTATATACATGTAAGAACATCATGATGAAACCTATTATTACATATAATTAATATATGATTTTTTTTTTAGAAAAGGTTTTTAAAATGATGCCTCAAACAGCTCAGAAGTATTACCACACCAAGGCTTTGGTGAGCGAACTCCAGAAGCAACTCCATGAAGTTTAACACAAGAAACTAACACATTACTGAGTCAGGTAAGAGTTACACTGATACATCAACCCATGTCCATCTTATCATATAGCGGTGGTTATGATGATGATTCAGACATCTTTCCACATATATGTTTAGCTGAATGAGAACCCACCAAGCAAGGCAGAGTGATATCATTATCATCACATACCTGTTTAGTCAACACACTCCTGAGCATGTAGGCACACCATAAGCTAAAAAAAACCCACAAGGGAGTCAGAAATAGTGAGATGATAAATTAAAAATCAGAGCACTTGAATGAGTTCTGTGAGTCCTTAGAGACATAAGATCTCTTGACTGAGCCCAAGGCTGGTGTTTCAGCAACATTCTATTGTGTGTTCTACTATTGCACACAATAGGTAAAACACACAGGAGTCTCCAAATGCCAGCTCTTCATCCTACCCCTCTCTTCTCATTCTCCTCCTCTTCCTTAGCTGCTCTTATTGAATTAACTAACTTAAGCAGCACATATGAAGGACTTTTTGATGGTTTGAATGACACTAGCAATTCCTACAATTTTTTTTTCAAAAATGCACAATACCGGCCTCCTCATTTTCTGTGATTCTGAAAGACTTGAGTAGCATTCTTATCCCAGAAACTTACAGACAGCCTATAGTTTCACAGGAGTCGAGACAACTCTACTCCTATAAAGTCTGAGCATTCCTGAAAGCTCTATAGTGCCTCAAACTAAGTCTTGTACACATGAAATAGGCACAAGATGGATAGCCAGAGTCCCATCACTAGAACCCATAATGATAAAGAAAAGAGTTAGCTCCCAGAAGCTCTCCTCTGACCTCCACATGCAGGCCACAGCATGCATATGCCCATATTCATAAATATGTGTATGTATGGATACATGTACACACATGTACGCACACACATACACACACATGTGCACACACAAACAACAAAAAGAACAACAATAATAATAAATAAATGTTTTAAAGATCTTTATCAGCAGGTGTCACACTTTGTGCACAATCCATCCCATCATTAAAAAAAAAAAAAACACTCCAATACAGAAAAAGGCTATTTGTAAGTATTTATATTTTTATAATCTATACTGATACAAATAGTAGAATAAAAAGCTTAAGAGACAGACAGGTCAGCCACTAAAAGTGCCTGCTGATCTTACAGAGGATTGGAGTTTGGGTCCCATCACTAAAGTCAGGTGACTTACAGTCACCTGTAAATCTAGCTCCTTAGGATCTGATCCCCTCTTCTGGCCTCACATGACACATGTTCAAATGTGTGCATATACATACATACATACATTCACATACATATACATACATACATACATACATACATAAGTGAAAAATAAATCTTTAAAAATGCAATATAAGAACGGAGGTGTACATGATTGAGATACATTGTATACATGTATAAAACTGTCAAAGAATAAATAAAAATATTTTAAAATGGGATATAAATAATAAAAAAGAAAAACCAAATGTTTTAAATGACCAAATCTAAAATAAGAACTGCTGATTTAAAGTTTTTTCTCTTTTATTTCTAAGGCAAAAATGTGTGTGTGTGTGTGTGTATGTGTGTGTGCAGAACTCATGATTTGCTTTTCATTTCAACTCATTTTAATCCTTGGCTTGAATGATATCCTTAAATGAGAGATATGTTTCAAAATATATAAGCAAAGGATCTGTGGGCAATTGTTTTCTCCTGGGAAAGAGAGGGTCAGTTTTCTTTCAGAGAATATTCCTTAGTATGTAGACCTTGCTCCAGTGGAAGGCCATGCATCCAAGACTATTTAGGCTACATAAATTGGTCTTGATGAGTTAAGAATATATATATATATACATATATATACACATACATACATACATACATACATACATGCATACAGTTGAATGGATAAGGAAGGGGTAACATCTGGGAAGAATTGAGGAAGGGAAAGGGATAAATATGATAAACTATATTATACAAATTCCTGGTACCTAGTGCACTCAAGGCCCTCAGCTCCATTTAGAGAAAGGAAAACAAACTCGTTAGCTAGGAAAGTTTTTAAACTTGGCATTTAATTCTGCTACCAAGATATCTCTTTTACTTCTTAAGCAAGCATGAATCCTTTTAAAGTGATCCATTGATTTTAGCAACAACAAAAACAAAGATCACAAAACAACTGAAATGGATCCATTCATTCATGCTCAAATGTTCTTAGCAAGCATTTCTTTCAAAGTCCAACTAACTCGTTTTTTAAGCATCACAATACCTCAAAGGTAAATTAAACTACCGATTAAATACATTGATATAACCAACTTGGATGAAAATATTTGAAAAGAGGGAGTGTATCATCTGGCTGCTATTTCATCTATTGACATCTAACAGATATTTGCTTGCCACTGCTCTTTAAGCAATACAGCACGACAATGGTTGTTACGGTGTTGGCATGGCCTGGGGAACCATGAGTGATATAGGGTGTTAGTAAACCTGTGTGGAAAGATGTGCTTCAGTTACACACAAGGATTAACACATTTTCTGTAAGGGACCTGTGATGGTTAATCTTGATGTCAACTTGACAGGATCTGGGATCAACTAAGAAGCACAGCTCCAGTGGGTGTGTGAGGCATTCCCAGGAAGTATTAGAACAGGTCCTCCACTGGTGTGGCTAAGCAGCCTAGATAGAAAAGGGTGGGAAGAAAAGCCAGCATCTCCCTTGCCTGTCTCCCCTTCTCGCTAGTGAGTGCATCTATGTTGCTGCTGCTGCTGCTGCTGCGGCTGCTGCGGCTGCTGCTGCTCTTGCTTCAGGAACATGAGAATCCAGATTCATGGTTTTCCAGTGCTAATGGAGAGCCTTCCCAGGAGGCCTTTGGTGCTAGGACAAGAGAGTCACCCAGCCTGTAGACTGAGCCACTAGGCTTCAGCCTCTCTAGTGTGCACCACTGTTGGTTATAATTTGTGATAGTAAGTCCTCTTTGTGGTGTGTACATTGGAATGGTTCTCCTCTGCCTCTGAGGACCTGAGCTATCCTTGGGCTCAAGCGTCGATCCCCACGGACACAGAGCGCACACAGCATGAGATGAATACAACAGTACTGCCTGTATTTACCACCTCTCTAGAAAACATGTCTTTAGATTCTGAATACTTTCCAATTGTGCTCTATAAAGAAACCCCACACCTTCCACAGTATGGAACATGAAAACAGCCAGTTCTCATCTCCTGAAAAGGGGCAAAAGTTTTATGAAGGTGCCATTCTTGTAACCTTAAGCTCATGGAGGCTGGCACTCTGTTATAGGTGACCTGCAGTGTTCCACATGCCTGTATGACTGACCACTTTAGTGGGGGAAGGGTTTCTGTTCTCCCCTAGGGTCCCCTTATGTCCCCTGCGTACTGCAACATGGGCTAAACCAACACATTTATTTTAAATCCCGTTGAACATCCTAATACACATGTTCTACTCAGAACAGATTATCTGTGCACTGCCCTGGGTCCCAGGTCTGTACTTGACAGATTGCCTCCCCAGATTCTTCATGCCTTAAAATAATTTACAATGCCTATTATCTGATCATGCTACCACAAATATGGTCTCTGGGATTGGTGGTATATCTAAAAGTCCTTCCTGCCCCACAAATCACAAATGAAGTATCTAATATGTTCCTATAAAAAAATCATAAGGCTTGATTTTATTGGAAAGGCCATAGTTTCTTCTAGTAAAAAGGGGATCTCTAGAAGGGGGTCACAGGGTCTCATTCCCTCCCTGCAGACCTATAGGCAGTTAATGGTTGCTGGAAGAGACAGACATTTTCTTCTGTGCTGTAAGCACTGGTAAGGGCCCCATACTCCAATAAATAACTTCTTACCCAAGATCCTGTCATCAACCTTAATTAAGATCATTGGGTCATAAAAAAGCATAATAGGAAAAAGAATTTAGTTATGAAGAGGAAGTGGGAGAGGGACAAGAAAAGGTACTAAGGGCAAGTGTGATCAAATTGCATTATATTTATGCATATGCAATATATATGTGTGTGTGTGTATGTATATATATATTACAATGCAAAAATGTCAGTGTATAAGTAATCAGTGCTAATTTATATGTTTTTCAAACAGTCTCTAACTTCCTTGGAATCATTTAGCTTCTACATTCCTTTATCTCATGAGAAGAGCAATCTCCCTTAGAATAGTAAGTTCTTAAAAACTATATTTTAATTCTTTTTTTCTTTTAGAGGAAAGGAAACCCTGAGACACTGGAGTTGTAATTTGATCTTGGTGTGTGAGCCTCTGAAGAGAATGTGTGCTTTGTTTCACTGCTGCAGAGATTTGCAGAGTGACTGCCTCCTCCATTAGACAGCCTTCCTCAACACCAGCAGAGAGATCCTTCCTCTAAGCTGCTGTAAATGCTTCTGCATCTAGGGCATATTCTATGATGCCTTTATCTGGCTCTGCTGACTAAACTATTACCTAATGTGGCACCACCTGGGTATCCCCAAACCAAGCAGAGTCTAACAGAGTAAATTATGAAGGACTGTGAAGGGACCCAGTGGCCAAAAGAAGCTACCTCTTGGGAAGGCTGGGGGAATTCTTATGTCCTTAGAAAAGTGCACCAGAAGTAGGTTTTCAAGAATGGTTCCTCAAAAATCCCCCAAATATCTCTTTCTCATTTTTTTAAATTACATTTGAAAATGATATTTTTAAAATATTGTCCTGCTTCATGGATTCAAGTCTCCATTTGGGATCTAAAGTTTTGATATCCGTTGTGTGGTGACCATTGGGTGGTCATTAAGAGATGATCCTTACCCTTCAGGGAGCATTTTAAGATTTTGACTTCTTTCATTTTTCTCTCTAATAGGTGAAGCACTAGAGTACTAAGCTATAAGTAACCTGAGAATGTCAAACTATGAATTAGCCAATGCCTTGAAAAGGAATGACTTTGTACCAGGATATACATGGGAAGCATTCAGAAGAATCTCAGGGGACAAAAAGCCAATCATTCTGAAACCATCCATGAGGCTCTGGGTTTCATCCCAAGCACCACAATGAATGAATGAATGAATGAATGAATGAATGAATGAATGAAGTGAATGACAGGTAGTATGTGGTATAGTGTGGCATTTTCCCTGTATTCTGAAAGAAGGAAGGCAGATGAAGTCCCTATCCCTGACCTCACTTGCCATTCCTAACGCATTGTGTTACAAGTTTAATGATGCATACTAAACATTGCTGGTCACATGAAAACATGACCACATTATGAACATGGTTTTGTCTCCAGGGCTTAGAGGATGAGCCTGTTGGGAGCATAAAGACACCGTCCTGTGTAAATGCATCTTTCGGAGGGCTGCTCTTCAGAAAAGGGGGGATGCTTTCTAAAGGGCACACACCTGGCAGCAGCCCCATGTTTTCCAGTATCATTCTCCATCTGATTTGATTTGAGAACTGGGAGAATTGCCATTGTGAGCTTGCAAGAAATGTAAGAAGGCCAGTGGTCATGGTTGTCCCACTCAGAGACAAATACTTCAACACACTTGCTCCTATTCCCTGCACATACACACGCTCTCACAGTCACATATAGATACCAGCCTGCATTCCCCTAACCCCGGACATACACGTGAACACACAGATATCTAAACCCAGCATGGTTGCCAGGATAACATGGCAGATTCATGGATATGAATGGCTGGGGCTAATCTGACTTCACTGCACAACTGATGTGGTTGAATGGAAAAGGACTTTCCAGAAGTCTCTTCCAATGTAAATCAGTTTGACCCAGAAAGGCAAGATGAAATCATGAATCCAAGAACTTGGAGGCTTGTCTTGGAAGTTATCTGTGGCTCCTGTGAACCCATGGCAAACCCCAAAGCCAAGCTTCTTCCCAGTTAGCATTTGATTCTGCCTGAAGCCGACTTGGAGCATCAAGAGGACTGGTATCCCTACTTAGGCATCTTACTATATTTAGGAATCCAGTCTATTGCCTAACCATCCTGTAAGTATTCCGTCCACCCATGAGTAAACAAAGGTCCACTTTGCCATTCTCTAAACCAAGGTATTGGGAATTCAAACACCAGCTGCATACTGCTCTCACTTTTAGTGTCCAGGCGGTACCATTTGTTAAAGTATCCATGCTAGACTAGGCTCATTACATTTACTACCTCTGATATCAAAAACATTGTGTTATTTTTCTCCCAATAGACTGCTAGAAAAGTTAAATTTATGAAGTCAAGGGATACATGGTCATAGCCTTAAATGACGGGCAGAACTTCAGCCTGGGTCTGTATGTTCCTCTCTTTTGCTAACTGAAGCACTGGATGTGTTCTTGGTGGTCTACTAGCCTTAACAATAGCAACACTTACTAGCCTCTGTTCTCTTCCTTATAAAACCATCCTCAGCTGTCTGACATGATGGCTGCACCCTGGTATTATTCCTCTGACTCCCAGAGAGTGTCTCCAGGACACACTATCATATATATCCTGATATTTTCCATTGTTCTATTTTTCTATTAATTACTTACTACCTTCTGTCATGATCATGAATGTGAACCACGTGGTGTCACCCTACAGGGGACAAATGTGGTATAGGCGGCTTCAGGTCCAGCCTTCTATGTAGCTGATCTATGGCCATGTTCTAGGCCTTTTCTATCTCTGAGCCTCAAACTCACAGGAGTACCAGGGTACCCAGGCAGAGTTTTCCAACATAGTATCAAGATAATGAAGTCAAATCTGTTTTGAGTACAACTTATATAACATATTCCATATGGGTCTTTCTTTCTCCTCTATCTGGGTGACTACTTAGACCCTTGTTCCTAACCCTCTCTTATATGGTTTAAGCTTCTCCAGGAATCAGGGGACCTACCTAAATACCAAATGAGACAAATGTAGCCCATTGGTGCCTAGATATGTAGAAGACTCCAGTTGTATCCTGTCTCCTCAACACACACACACACACACACACACACACACACACACACACACATGCCTTACTCAATACTTACACAAAATACTTACAAAGGCCTACAAAGTGAGCATCTCTCCTCTGTATCTGTCTGTGTTTATCAAGAGAGAAACTATAGACTGTATGTGTTGCCCATGCATAAGCCATAGTTGGCTTCTTCCTTAAAACTGAGCATGCTGCCACAGCCTGGAGCATCCTTTCCAAGGAAGGCTTCAAACCTCATGTTTTGCTTGACAATTTGAAAAATTGGAAAATACAAAGAGGAGACAAGGAGGCTGACATAATATGTTGCTCAGGCCAAGTGGGGGTTGGGGGTCCTAATTCAACAGTCCCTTCCAGGACAGGAAACACTGCTGGTGATAAGGGCAGGAGAGGGAGAAGGGGCAAAGTGAAACGCAGATTCCTTCAGCTGTGAGCCCAGGCCCCATGGGGACTAATTTCCTTCCTCATTTATGTCATGCCAAGCAGCCAAAGGATGCCTGCAGTGGATTTAGGAGTCAAGGGGTTTCAGAGTAGATGGGATGCTGTCAAGCCAAACCATGAAGACACAACTACATAAGACACATCTAAGGATCCCCAACCTGCCCAAAGCCCTCACTGCTCCCAGGCAGTTCACACATCTCTTGTTCCTGCCAGGTCTGCTCACCTATGGCTTCAATGGCTTCAACATCTCCATAATGCCTTCTGTTCACCTCTTATAGACACGTGCCACTACCTGCTCTGTGTTAGTCACTCTGGCAAGAGTCAGGAGGGGCACAGCAGAGAATAAGCCAAGCAAGTGTCTATGACTTTTTACTTTCCTGGGGACATACCAACAGACAGACACTGCATCATCTATTTCCGCAAGCTTCTTGCTTTTGGCAGAAGGAAAACAGCAATGTTGGGCAAGCAGGTCAGGGAAGGAGTTTAGGGAGAGCAACTTGTCGGGTAGCACTCACCCAGGCATTGGAGGAAAGGCTTCTGGAAACGATAGTGGATGCTCATGATTTTAAAGTAGTAACAGAAAGGTCCAGGAGACAGAGAAGAGGCAGGCAGAGAGAAGGGTAAAAGGGACAATAGAGCCTAGGGATCCAAAAGGGCTCTGAGTCAGGTGACACTAAGAAAATGATCACCTAGGATAAACAGGGAAGCGATAAGATATAGCTCGCTTTTGATCACCATGGCAACATGGTTAAGTATGGATGAAAAAGGCACAAGGAGAGGAAAGAGACTATCAGTTAGATGAAAGAGAAGAGCAGCTTGGCCCAGCTGCTATCTTGACAGTATTGAGACTCACTCAGAAGTTGGGGGGTGATGGGATCTTAGAGAACCAGATTCACCACAGGATACACAAGGAGGAGAAACCCTATACTTACGGGAGAGGGGATTGACTACCGAATGATGAACCTGGCAGTTACAAAGAGTGGAGTTGTCATTTTCTGAGATAGATAAAGCAATGAGAGTAGCAGAAAACCAAGTGTTTGGCTTTATTCACCTTAGGTTTGGGGTTACCCACGTGGTGGTGATGACAAGGACACCATTAGGTGGGAGAAAACTGGGGAAATCCTTGTGTACATATGACGATTCATTTCTTAATACTCAATGAGACTAGCTCAGAAAGGAGTGTAGGCAGAGAGCAGTAAAGGACTGAGCCTAAGGTCATACGCTGCCCAGTGTTCGAGAGATGAGGAAAGGCTGTAGAGAGATGACAGGAAGGAGAATGAAGATCAGAGGATGAATCCAGGGCAACAATTATGTCAAAGAAAGAGTCCTACGCAAACTGTCTACAGCTACTGTTGAGCAAATTCAGTGGTTTTGGATAATCAACCATTTGATTTAGAAGCATCGCAACCCTGTTGCTGACATTAACAGAAATAGGTTGGAGAGAGTGAGAGAGTGATGCACAAAGCCTTGCTTCTTGCTCCCCAGCAAAAGTGGGGAACAATACCGTCTCCGTCATTGGTTACACACTTCAGAAGCACCCCCCCTCCGTGTTTGTAACCAGCCATGCAGTTCTTACATGCCCTCTTTGCTCCCCACCTTTCACCCAGTCCTTCTTTGATCCCTTTGATCCGCCCCCCCCATCCTTTCATCTCCTAATGACAGAAACACCAATGTCTCTCAGGCTTGACTAAGAAGACCAAGCCATTACTTGAACCTATACATTGGGCTATGTTACTTAGTTGAAAGGTGTTCTGAAAAATTTTATTTCTCTGTGCAGTGTATCAAGAGAATCTCAAGTTTCTGAGACTCTTTTACCTAGATCATCTTCCATTCTCATTACCCAATCAAGTTCGCATCCTAACTCTGAAGTCTGCAAATGTATGAAGAATGTGCTGGCAGCTGTATTTGCAGCAAGAACTTACCCACATTAGGCAAAGTGTGAACTAGTACACACATCTCTATACCAAAGTGATTAGGGCATTTGGAGAATACAGCATAGTTATGAACATGTCAGTAGCTGTCAAACCCAGAGTTCTGTGTTTATTTGGTAGGGTTACTAAGGAAAGAGGCTCCCAAAAATCACAGCATGAAGAACCCTTAGCAAAAGCTAGTAATATGATTTTAGACAGCTCCATGCTAAACGTGGGGTTTATCTCAGTTTTCTCTAGCTGCACAATCCTTCCACCCCCACCACCACCAACAACAACAACAACAAGATCCATTCTGTCTTATAAACAATAAAAGATAAACTAAAGACTAAATGCACTTTTATTACAGGGAATATTAAAAGTGTCATAAGTTAGCTTTAACTATCAACTTCAACAGTCTAGAACAATGGTTCTCAACTTGTGGGTCATGACCCCTTTGGGGGTTGGATGATTCTTTCATAGGGGTCACATATTAGATATCCTGTATATCAGATATTTATATTATGGTTCAGAACAATAGCAGAATTACAGTTATGAATTAACAAAAATAATGTTATGGTTGGGGATCTCCATAACACGAACAGCCGTATTAGAGGGTTTGGGTGTTAGGAAGGTTGAGAAGCACTGCTCTAGAGTCACCTGAGAGGAGAATCTTAACCAGATTGACCTGTGGGCATGTCTGTGGAAGCCGGTCTTGATTTATGTAGGATGTCCCAGCCCACTGTGGGCAGCATCAGTTCCTAAAAAGTTGGCCCATTAGATTCCTATGCCATCAGTGATCTCATTTACAGCAGAGAGTGAACTCTGATACTGATAAGAAAGCTAGGTACATGCGAGCCCTGCAATGAGCTAGCATGTAGCCATCCTCCATGATTTCTTCAAGTTCTTGTTTGAGTGCCTGCCCTGACCTCCCTCAGTGGTGGACTGTGACCAGGAAGTGTATGGTAAGTAAACCTTCTCTTGCCTTGGTTTCGGTCCTGGTGTATCATCACAGCAGCAGACACGAAATGAGAACACACAGGAAGTACTGGCCAAGCTCAGACAGTACTTTTAAATCCCAAAAGAACAAAACACAATGCAATCTAAAGGAGAAAATATAAGCAGTTTTTATTTATTCTCTCTAAGCAAAGATCTTATTTAAAGCAGAGGTTGAATTGTGATAGTGAAAAGTGTAGAAATATACAGCTATCCCTTGTGCACAAGCATGGGCTTCTTTTAGCTATGGCTGCTGTGAGATTTATGGATATCAGAAACTCATATCTCATCTTCTGGAGACAGAGGTCAGGGGCCAAGGTGCCAGTCTGGCTGGGGTCTCGTGAGGGTCTTCTTCCAAGCTGGAGACTTCACCTTCTTTCTGCTTCTCATACAATGGAATAAGAAAAAAGAAATAGCTTCCCAGCAGCTTCCTACAAGGGCACAAACACTGTTTGCAAGGGCTCCACCCTTACAGAAATCTTATTACCTCCAACTCCCACCTCCTAATGCCATCAGAAGGAAGATCTAATTTCAACTTATAATTGTTTAGACTATAACAGTCTTGTCCTTGGCATGGGGTCACATGCCTAGAGAAAGAGTCCCCGGTTATCACTGTCCCTGGACTGAAAATTCTGTCATCATGTATCCTAATCTCTCTGTGTCTCTGTTTCTCTTTGTCTCTGCCTCTGTGTGTCTGTGTGTCTTTCTGTATCTGACTCTGTGTATATGTGTATCAGTCTGTCTCTTCCTCTGTGTCTTTCTCTCTGTGTATCTGTCTGTCACTGTGTCTGCCTATCTTTCTGTGTGTGTCTGTCTCTCTGTGTCTGTTGGCCTTTCTCTCTCTGTCTCTGTCTCTGTCTCTGTCTGTCTTTCTCTCTATCTCTGTCTCAGCCTGTCTGTCTCTCTATTTCCCTCCTGCCTCCCCTCTCTCACACACATAGAAAGAGAAGCTAAATCACTGTTTTAAATAAGTTGCATTTTCTTCCTGTCTCACAGTTTACCAAAAAAAAAAAAGACAAAAAGTAAAAGAAAATTTTTAAATGACTCTCCTGAGTATTTTTTCCTCTAGACACATCTTCAAAGACTTGACAATCTTTTTTGCTGAACATTCTAAAAATGGATGTTATGTATCAGCTAAAAATATGATAATTAGCAAGTAAGCTTGAATCACATAATAGCAAACGTCATTTCTTCTGCAAGACAAGAGCGTTACTCATGAGCACAGAGTCAACCTAAAACCATTGGCACCTGACAGAAGCTGACAGGGCACCTTGGGCTCTCCAACTCACCAAGGCAACCTCAGTATCCTTTGGCAAACAGTAAAGGTTTCTAAGAGCACCTGCAGCAGAATGCATGGGTAGAGAAGCAGGAACTGTGAACGTTTCCTACTGGGTTTAGCATGCGGCTCCCCATCTTACTGTGTGGCAACCTGCCACCTTCCAGGCTCAGGTTAGATGCTGAGAAACAGCAGAAAACCCCACTGTGGTACATTACTTCTGCTAATAGCTTTGAATTGCACGGGAAAGTCTGATTGGGCACCCTGGCTATGTCACGGTGGTATCCAGCAATACTCTGTCTTGATTATTGCTTTTTGGATGACAATCAGCAAGCACAAAGGAAGAAAGATTGTGGTTAATGGTGCTTCCACATTCATTCATGCATCCATTCATTTTATTCATTGAACAGAAGTTCACTAAACTCCTGCGCTGGGTATCATGTTGAGTGCTGTAACAGAAAGATAAAAAGACCCAGGCAGTAGAGTAGAACCAGTCTATGATGGGAGGTCTCTGTGGAACTCCAGAAGCATGGAGGCAGGAATGGAGAAGGGAATGAGTAAGCCTCGTCCACACAAGAAGAGATCTGAGCTGAGCATGCAGAGATGAGAACTGGTGTCCCAGTGAGAGCTGAGGTTGCCTCCTGGGCAAGAGTGCAAAGCCAGGTCATGCAGGAAGCATTTGGAAAGCCACAGGAGTTTCAGTGTCAATGTAGTACTCCAGGGGACTGTTCTTTGTATGGTATCTTCTCAAGCAGAATCATGGCCACAGGAGTCATGGAGTCAACGTTAGTTGCCCCTGCTTTTCATGCCTAAAGAGAATACAAGTTCCCTACCTGTTCATTAATTCAACAAACACTTAAGATGATTTCAATACCAAATGGAAAAGGTATACGTCAAGATACTTCAAGATAATATCTCAGGCACCCAGGGGCAGGCTTCACAGCCAAGCCAGCATGTGGCTGAGGCTGGGTCCCTGACGTCACCATGAATGTACCGATGAGCTGAGGCCACAGGGGCCCCAGACCCCATGAACCCACAACCCCATTCCACACAATAAATGACAGCATTCTCACCCACAGAAAAAAAAGATGCTTATTATCTAGCCACTGACCAAAACTGTGTGTGTTCACACATGATACCATAGATACTCATCAAGTTTCCTCTTGTTGCTATGACCAAAAGCAACCTAGGAGAGGAAAGTAGCCTGTAACTAAAGGTTACAGATCGTACTCCATCATGAGGGAAGTGAGGGCAGAAGCTCAAAACAGTAGCTTGAAGCAGAAACTACACAAGAACACTTGCTGGCTCTCTTGTGGGACCATGCTTACCTAGCCTTCTTATATAGACCCAGGCCATTTTCCAGGGAATAGGACTACCCATCATGGGCATGACCCTTCTACATCAGTTAAGAATCAAGACAAGGCATGTCCAAAGGCCAATCTTATCTGGGTAGTCCCTCAATAAAGAATGCCTTCATAAATGACTCTAGACTGTACCAAGTTGGCAGTTAACCCTAACTAGGGCAAGAGTAAAAAGCATATATGTCTACCATGCAATAGATACCATAGATGCTTAACACAGATGACTGCCATGAACAATATCCAGGAGGAAGATGTCATCCTTAGAGGGCAGATATGATAATTAGTATAGTTAACTCTATCATGTACCTGGGCTTCACACTTGACCTAGCTTTGCCAACACCACAGAGGAGCAGAACACAGACCACAGATCACAGAATGCAGGTGACATTAAAACATGTTACTCCTCCACTTAAAGAATCAGGAACTCTCTCCTCTCCATGGATGTTTTAGATATTTTTAACCTTGCTTTCTGTTTCCTCTCTGGTCTTCTGACCTGAGTAGCCTATGGTTCTGGTGACAGTGAGCTTTAGGTCCAGTAGTGTGTCTCCCCTTGGATTTTAGCACCCTGTTTGACCTCTGGGGTTTTGGGTGCTTATCCACACTTGCTACTCAGAATGTGATATGGGAGCAAGCAACATCAGGTCTTATAAAAAGTTCTCAGAAATACTGATATTATCCCATTCTGACTCAATTCATATCTGCACTTAAAAGACCTCTGGGAACATTTGAAGCCTTCCCATTCTCAAATATGACTGTGTGTCATATACATCAAGAGAGTTTTAGAAATTAAAGGAATTTTAAAATTAGCTGAGACGAGTTCCTTTGATGATGGAAGAAGCAAGGGCATTGGCATCCACAGATGATTCTAATTTGCAGCCAGGTTTGAGAATTTCTGCTGCAAGCAGTGCTCTGCTCTTCTTTTAATCCAAAAGGCAACAGCATGAAGGAGAGGTGCCTGAAATTATTATAAATAAACTGAGGAGAGAGGGCGAATGGGAAACAGTAGCACCGAAGACAGGGGCAATTGAGGGATAAATGGATGGGGTGGACAGATGGACAGGCAGACAGATGGATGGATGGATGGATGGATGGATGGATGGATGGATGGATGGATGAGCCAGACAGGGCAAATTGTAATGTCTTCATACCAGGTAATATCCACAAAGAAGGTGGTTTTGTGAGGAACCCAGAAAATGAAACCATCAATGACAGCCCTCCTCTGTTAGTCTAGTTCCCATTTCCTCTATTTGATGCTAAAAATAGCCCCAGGGCTGTCTCTCTGTAGTGCCTATGTCTTCTCTTCTATAACCACAGGGGCTTGCATGGGTGATCTGCTTCATCCTCATCTTTGACTCTGAGCTAAGAACAGAGACTAAAGAAAGGCATAGATGCACCCTGTAAACTGTGTGTGGTGATACACTGTCAGTTCAAAGAGGAAGACAGAGTTGGGCTTGCTACCAAACCAGAAAAAGTACCCCCAGCTCCCTAGAAGTCTCCCAAGACTTCCCCTGGACATTACCTTTTTTTAAAGTTGTCTTATCCAGGATTAATCTAGAAGGAACAGGGTGACCTCGTCCATACTACCTCAAAGACGTCTCTACAGTAATCGTTTTCATAAAGCCATTATGTATAATATCCTTGGGTTCAAGCCAAAGAAACAACATTAAAATGCATGAAAATTTTGCTGGGGACAAAGAACATATGGTCCAAGTGTTCAGTTTGATGCAGGAATAAAAATGAGCCTGAGAGATGGTGTGTCCTTCAAACAAGCCCTCATCCATCTCACGCCCATTGTCCACTCTCTTGATAAGGGCTCTCATTCATCTGATATGGCTTTGCTGTGTCTCGGGGACTAAACAAAAGGCCCAAAGAAGCAAATTATAAGGTTCCAGTCCAACTATGGAAAATAATAATGCTACCCAAGCAAATGGCAGAAGAGAGGATGAGAAATTTGTGGTGACATCACACCCAAATCATTGTCCAGTAGTCAAGTAGTCCATTGACTACTTTCTCAACAGTTTGTCACTGTCACAAGGCACACACACACACACACACACACACACACACACATATATATATACACATACATATAATATACACATACACGTACACACACACTTATATAAATATATATATACATACATACATATATACGTACATACTTACATACATACATACATACATACATACATAAAATACCAGCCAGGTCCTCAAATTCTATATACCATGCATGTCATATGAAACATGGTTATGCTTTTCAGAGTCCACTTTTTTAATGTCACAGGAGTCTAAGGGCCACAGTGGGCCACTTCTTACGAAGAAATAAAATCTGAGTAAACCTTGAGAGATCAGGAGACTTCATTAGGAAGGTGCTTTGGAGCAGTAATGGTTGGGGCTGAAAGATGCCACTGTGCTTGGTTTTTACATTAGAAATTAACATAGTCCACAACTATTTTTGAGCGCCTGATAAAGTGTTTGTCAGAATTGCATAAAGTCCTGTCAGTAGCCACAGAAATCCAGGCAAGTGTGCATCTATAATTCTAGCACTGGGGAAGCAGAGATGTGAAGATGGCCAGAGCTGGTGGAGGGTGTCTAGGCCATGCACCAGAACCAGTGAATTCCCGGTTCAATGAGAGACCTCAAAAAATAAGATAAAAAGCAATTGCGGAAGACACCTGAAGTAGACCTCTGGTCTCCATATGACCATGCAAATAGAATAAGCACCCACCTAAACATTCATGAATAGTGCGCATGCACACATATGCATGAGCACACAGACCATTTAAAAGAAAAAAAGACAGTAGGAAATATACATGAGGCTAAAAAACTATGATGTATGATATGTGCTGTGAGAGAAATGTGGGGAAAAACTAACCCCAAATGCTATGAATTTCAACTGTCTGTAGTGATCTGAGACAGCTCTCTGGAGAGTCAACATGGCAATGTCTGAAGGCCATGGGCAACTGATTCCCACCTCTTAAATTTACCTGTGCAACTTGGCTGATTTTTACTGTACGAATGGCTTAGATTCAAAGCACTGGGAGTTTGTTGTTTTTTTTTTTTTAATTAGAAGATTCCAAAATAGAATCATAACTGAAGATGGAAGACATAATTATCTTTTTTGAAATTATATGTGAATCCAACAAAGAGGCACAGGTTTTTTTTAACCTTTCTAAGTCTCTTTATTGGAAAAATAACAAGCAACTCCTCCAAGTGCAGATTGATCTGGGCCTTTAGGAGCTACAAAAAGAAGCCAGATCCCCAATTAAACAAAACAAAACAACAAAACATTGTCTCTAGAATGACATCAGA
This sequence comes from Apodemus agrarius, assembly GCA_964023405.1. NCBI lineage: Eukaryota > Metazoa > Chordata > Mammalia > Rodentia > Muridae > Apodemus > Apodemus agrarius. Next base: position 102,024,858 of record OZ030011.1, on the reverse strand, counting down.
ATGATCTGGGGAACAATTAGACATGGCTAAGGAGAAGAGAGACTTTAGAATGAATCCCAGTCTCATTCCCTGAGTTATTGGGTAAGTAGAAGGTTGTAAGAAGACAGGTTCTGTCTTGGCTCTCTAGCAAGTGAAGGTATTCTACCAGCCGTGTGACAGAGGAAAAGCCAGATGAGCTAGACCCCTCCAGCAGGCATGGGCATCTGGGTAGGTGCTCAAGCCACAGTGTGGGTAGACATGAGCTGTGCTCATTAGAGCCTTGGGTTACAGGCAGAGTAGGCAGTATAATACAGGGGGCTTTGTTTAAGAGATAACTTTATGCTAACAAATATAACTAGATTTAGAACCAGAAAGATGTCACCAATTAATTCTCTTTTTAATAATGATAAAACAATAATTTCCAATTATACTAATAAAATTTATTATAATAAATGGGACCTCATAAAATTACAAAGTTTCTGTAAGGCAAAGGACACTGTCAAAAGGACAAATCGGCAACCAACAAATTGGGAAAAGATCTTCACCAAGCCTACATCTGACAGAGAGCTAATAGCCAATGTATACAAAGAACTCAAGAAGTTAGACCCCAGAAAAGCAAATAACCCTATTAAAAATGGGGTACAGAGCTAAACAAAGAATTTAAGCCTGAAGAACTTCGAATGGCTGAGAAGCACCTTAAGAAATGTTCAACATCCTTAGTCATTAGGGAAATGCAAATCAAAACAACCTTGAGATTTCACACACCAATCAGAATAGCTAAGATTAAAAACTCAGGAGACAGCAGGTATTGGCGAGGATGTGGAGAAGGAGGAGCACTCCTCTACTGCTGATGGGATTGCAAGCTGGTACAACCACTCTGGAAATCAGTCTGGCAGTTCCTCAGAAAATTGGGCATAATACTACCAGAGGACCCTGCTATACCACCCTTGGACATATACCCAGAGGATTCCCCAGCATGTAATAAGGATACATGTTCCACTATGTTCATAGCAGCCCTATTTATAATAGCCAGAAGCTGGAAAGAACACCAATGTCCCTCAATGGAGGAATGGATACCAAAAAATGTGGTACATATACACAATGGAGTACTATTCAGCCATTAGAAACAATGAATTCATGAAATTCTTAGACAAATGGATAGAGTTGGAAAACATCATCCTAAGTGAGGTAATGCAGTCTCAGAAGAACACTCATGGTATGCATTCAGTGATAAGCAGATATTAGCCTAGAAACTTGGAATACCCAAGACACAATCCACATATCAAATGATGTCCAAGAAGAAGGAAGAAGTGAACCCTAGTTCTGGAAAGGCTCAGTGCAGCAGTGTAGGAGAATACCAGAACAGGGAAATGGGAAGGGATGGATGGGGGAATGGGGTGGGGGGAGAGAAGAGGGATTATGGCACTTTCGGGGAGGGGGGAGCCAGGAATGGAGGAATCATTTGAAATGTAAATAAAAAATATATTAAATTAAAAAAATGATTATAATATATGGACAGACCTGTCGTCTGTGAAAGGAAACAAAGAGCCTCCTAACCAGAACATTCCAGAACTGGAAGACTCATAACATAAACAATTGGCATATGAAAAATGCATTAGGAAAAATATAAATTCAACCTCAACTCTAGGTTCTCAACTATAACTGTGTTAGTTATTCACTTGATATGCATATTTAAGAACCTACTACATGATAGGTTGCTGTCTGTGACTAGGAATATTGAATCAACCATCTACAGGCTAAAAGGGAGTTAGGAACTCTACATTAAATGCTCTTCCTGGGAAAGATGCTGAGAGGATAAAAGAAGGCAAATATATATGCAGCATGAAAAGGTGGGAATGAGTAGATGGGAAGAAATATAGTTCATGTTTGGCCTATGGGATAGTCCTTTGCAACTGAATCACAAGATACTGGGAGAGACTGACAGGAGACACAGAGTTTGGATTTTAAAACAATTAGAAGGGAAAAGAGTGTCCCAAGCTTGTTCAGACATTATTCACTTCACTCATTCCAGACTAAAGGGTGGAAGGACGCCATTTTCATTCACTCAGTGCATGCCTGGTGTTGAGTGATGTTTCCAGGATAGATGTGGAGAAACAAACATGTGTTCACTCCAGTTAGGGCAGCAATAGCAGATTCTAGCTGAGGGAAACAAGGAATCTGTTGCAATTATTTATGGAGTGTGGGTTCAGGGGGTTACCTTTAGAGGAGCATGTATCTCTCGAAGGCATCTACATTATCAATAATCCTACCCCAACATGAGCAGAAACTCAAAAGCTAGATCCCTGGAGTTTACTGCCCCATTTGCAGGCTACTCAACAACTTGGAGAGTTTCCTCTCATAGGCAAGGGGCTATCACCTTGGAACAGTAAGGGGGACTTCTGAAATCCGTGATAATTTCATCTACTTCTAAGTCTCCTCTCTCCAGGAGGGAATGTTTTAATGCATGGGAAAAAGCTACAGAAACCTCTGTCTGATCTACTCTTTTGATGTCACAGAACAAAGGTCTCAGTGATTAGAGGAGAAAAAGCAAAGCAAACAAGCAAGCAAACCAACAAAAAGGTGACGGCTAGCCAGCACTAAAAAAAAAAAAAAAAATGTTTTAATTCAGTCTTATATAGAAATAGCAGAACTGGCCATTAGCTTGCCTCAAGCTGTCTTTGGAAGATACATAAAGGCCAATGAAAAAGCAACTCTACCATTCACAAAGTTTATGTGAGAAACATCAAAACAGAGCCCAAAGGACTTCAAGTTGTCCCATTCCTCCTCTGGGACCTTAGACTTCCTCTTAGTTTTTGTTCCAGTGCAAGTCTGCAAACAACAGTCTGTCTGGCTAAGCCCCTTCTGTCCCTAAGGATAGCTTTACAGACTTGCTCACTCATGCTTCTGCAGCCAGACAGTCTACATGAGCCATTGTCACCAGGAAGGGGAAGCTAGCCACTGATTGACACATGAAATGTTTTTGAGGACAAACCTTAGTCACCTTTGCGTCTTAGTGACAGCACACCTGAAAGAACAGTAGAAAGGGGGAACAGCTTATTTTTAGCCAATTCGTGGGAGGGTTTCTGTCCATCACGGTGGGGAAGGAAAAGTGGAAGTAGTTCCATTCGTGACAATGAGAAGCATGGAACAGGGGCAGGAAGCAGAAAAAGGGCTGGTACTCAGGGTTTAACTGTAACCATCAGGGGTCCATATCTAGACCCTTTCTACCATCTAGACCCCAGCTCCTGAATGACACCAAGAGCTCCTAAAACAGTATTACTATCTAGTGACCAAGTCTTCAAAGTATAAGCGAGTAAAGGACATCTCAGATTCATGCAATATTAAGATACACTTTTTAATGATATTTGATCTAATGACCTATCGTGACATGTGGACAGGTGAGCACTTACTTTAAAGAAACGTCACTTTGCATTGGAGCTATTGATTACCTGCTCAAATGCAGCCTGGGTAACAATGAGATAGGTTATTTCTGTTTCTTTTGGTCTGGATTTGCTCTTGTTTTTGAGACATGATTCTGTGACCCAGCCTGGGATGACCTCAAACTCTAAACTCTTTTGCTTCAGTTTTCTTGCAGCTTGGATTATAGGTATGCATCATCAGACCTGGTCTGAGACACATTTTTTTAAATGTAATATATAGTTTATTGATATTGGCAGAAAATAGTCATACCTATGCTTATGTGACTAAGTATATATGGCATTTGGTGGGAGAGATAAGACTTCAACAATGACCAAGAAGACCAGCCTCTGATAACAGCATTGCAAAGGTACAGGGAATACTACAGAGGGAATCAGGAGACCTAGCAACCAGCCTTTGCCCTCAGTTGATACATATGTGGCCTTGAACACATCTCTCCTTCCCTTCAGATTTAGATTCCCTATTAGGTTGGACTGCATGTTGTCTAAAAGTCTTTTCCAATTCGGAATGGCATTTTATCCTCAAGAAAATTTTGCTGATAGAGAAAAAAGTACTTCATTTACCCTTAGTCACAGCTATTATTGACAAACTGGGTGATGTGTACATCATGACCTCTTTTGTTTGTGGAAAATGGCATATGATCACTTGAACAAAACAGTGACTGAAACTTTTAGCGGTTCAGTTAAGCTTACCGCGAAAGCATCATGTACTGAGAACTAGCAGGGCTCAGGTGCTTCCTGTACACCAGTTAGTCAATCAACTACTAAATTTTTTCTGGGATTAGAAATAAATGGGCATACTGTTTGTTAAGACTCATAATAAATCATTTTTATATATAAGGAAAAATTGGGTTTCTAGCAGCATGTAGACAGGTGAAAATGTGCCAATGTCTTGAGCTGACACTGGCCTTTCAGAGCCCTTGAAAGCTGATTGTCATTTTGTCATTTTAAGAGAGTCACTGAGTCCTCGAAACCCTCCTCAACTCCTTTCTATTGTCTTTTCTCACAGTTACACCAAAGGGTGAATTAACTGATAACTATAAAGGCATTATTTACACGTGGAACACACACACACACACACACACACACACACACACACACAACTGCTATTGATTCTGAAATGATGTCTCCCTTGTTGAAAATCTGCTTAAGTTATCATGAAAATTCATTCACATTTGGGAAAAGGCCCCCCTCTTCAGCTACACCTTCCCAGATGAACGCTCATGGGAATACCCAGAGGCAGGTTTCCATGGTAATGAAAGCCCATCAAGTTGACTCCCGCAGCTTCCCAGGACATGCTCCCCAGTGTCCTGTTTCCTCCAGCTACTTCCACCTCCTAAAATTTCAAGACCCTTTTGAACAGTGTCTTGCAGTGGGGACCATGAATTCAACATTTAAGGCCATGGAGGAACATTTCATAGTCAGTCTGATGTCATCCAGTCCCACTTCCTGAATCTGAAGGAGTCTTGCTTCAACCAAGTGGTTTTGGGCATGCATAGGTATAAAGTAGAATTTCCTTGCTGTAGGACTATGTTAGCTTGAATACAATTAAGTCTCAGAATCAATTATAAACTTCTAAAGCCTGTAACCACCAGAATCTTACACTGCTTACTTCTCCTGTAGCAGCCTCACCACCACCATCACCACCACACCACCACCATCACTACCACACCATCACTACCATCACCACCACACCACCACCACCACCACCACCACCACCACTACCGCCACCAAAGGCCAGCTATACCACCAACTAACACTGTTTGTGTTTCCAGTATATGAGCTTGCAAGTATGCATCTTTGATCAAGTCAACTGTTTAAAAATTATTCTTTTCAAAAATTTTAATTGACATATAATAAATATCTGTATTTTGATAGATGTACACAAAGTGTAATGATTACGTTGGGATAATTATCACAATTATAACTTCAAATGTTTACCATTGGTGATATGGATACTCACACTCCTAATAGATATTTCAAACTATACTATTAATTTTTTGTAAGCCGTAATTACTTTGATGTCCTCTATAATAACAGAAGTTATTCCTTCTAACAAGTGACTCCTGATCCCATTAACCATCCTCTTTCCAGCCCATGCCCACACTTCTCACCCTCTGAGAAGCTTCTATAAAGCAAATTCTTTTAGATTCTATGCATGCATCTATGTGAAAAGCTATCTTTTTCCCGGTGCCCTGCTTGATTCCTTTAACACAACACCCTGTAGCTCTGTATACATTGCTATAAATAACAAAATTTTATTGTTCTTATAACCAAAAGGCATTTACTTGTTTATACATTTCACATTCCCTTCATCTTTCTTCCACTGATGGACACCTAATCTAACTCTGTGCCATGGCTACTATGACTCTCCCTTCAATAGACATGTGACTGTGGATGTCTCTTTGACATGTTCACATCCTTTGAATGTATACTCATACGGATGCTCAATTGTATGACAATTTATTCTTTTTTCCATTATGGTTGCCTAACTCATACTCTACCAACAATGTATGGGTTCTTCTGGCTTTCAAGTCTGCGTGTGTGTGTGTGTGTGTGTGTGTGTGTGTGTGTGTGTGTGTATGTGTGATATGTGTGTGAGTATCTATGGAGACAAGAGGTCAAAGCCATCTTCCTCATTATTCTCTACCTCACTTTTTTGAGACAGAGTTGCTTATTGGGCAAATAGTTCACAATTCAGTTGTGCTAGGCCAATGAGGCCTAGAGATCTTTCTGTTACCCTGCCTCCAATGCTGAAATTATGGATGCTACTTGTGACATCTGATAATTTATGATATATTAAAGTAAAGGTAAAATTTTGTAAGTAGTATTTATGGCCTAAAACATTTTGTGAAATTTTGTGTGTAGTGGGGATCCAAACTCGGGTCCTCATGCATGCTCAGCAAGGACTTCACTGACCAAGAATTCCCCCCAGCCCCAGGACCGACTGATTTGCTCTAATTGATAATAGTTATTCTGTCACAGGATAAAATGAGAGGTTGCTCTTAATATTGAAGTGAAACCCATTTACAGAAATTTTTTGTCTCCATTTTACCCTTGAGTGTTATACAGAGCATACCAGCCTCCTGATGAACATGGTGGCTTTCCTTGATTTTCCCTAGAACTGTGAGGTACGTTATTGGTGAAGATCATGTCTGATTCCTATGGAAATTTCCAAAGGCTAACACAATGTCAAACCTACAGTAAGTGCTAAATAAATGTTGATTATATTAATAGATATAAGAATGATATAAGAATAATAAGTGCATATGTGACAAATTATGCTATATGAAAGTACAGATAATATTAGTATGTAGTATTTATGGCTTCCCCAGTCTCACTGTTCTCTCATGATAATCCTTTAGAGGTCAAAAATACTTTGAAGTGAAAAAGGTAGTCTTTCTGCTGAGAAATCCCCCTAATATCTCTGACTGTGACTGAAATGTTGCATTCAAAAATGATAACACCATACTCCCAGGGCTCATTTCTCTTTATAATATGGGTCACTGTCTCAAATTATCATTTTCTTGCCTGCAGAGAAAACTAGACTGTAAAAAAAAAATGGAATTCAGGACAAATTCATTTGGTCCAGATAGATAGATGTTAGAAGGTCCTTTGGTGACATTTTTTCATTACCTTCTTGTCATCCGTTTTCTGTGACCATGGAGAAAATTCTTTTTCTGTGCCAACGCAGCACCTCTCCAGGACTGTCTTTGTCGGCTGTACCTGAAAAGCCAGAGTACTGCTCTGCCATAAGTCAGCCTCCTAGAGCAGAGGAGAGCACTCCTCAAGCACAGGTAACTCTGTGACTCATTTATCTCTGTCTTTGGGCAAATTCCAGGGCTGGAATGTTCAATAAGCAAGATCTTTCCTACCGATGCACCTAAAATTGATGCATGCTCCTCCAAAACAAATGAGCAGGGTACAGACAATTCCCAGGTTCCTCTTGGAGAAAGTCTCTCATTTCTCTGTAATGTTTCTACAAGTGGAAAATACTGTCATTGTCAGTAAATGAGTCCCTTTTTGCCAGGGCTCACAGTTCTGTCATATGCCTCTGAACCTTCATACTCACATATTAACTGTATCACAAATTGAGCAAAGCCAAGTAATTTATATCTCATCCCCTGACCACTTGCACACTGACTTGCAGAATAACATCATTCTGCCTGGATCTTGAATAACCAGCATGTTTTCTCCCTTCATCCTCTGAAGCTTCATCTACTACTGCTTGGTTAATTTCTTTTCTTCTGTCAAGGCTTCATGTCAATTGGTTCCACAGCTGGGCCTCTCCTTCTCTGACATTTTCAATGGCCAATTCTTCACATCTATCAAATGTAAGATTGGATTCCACTTGTTCTAGGTTGAATGAGTGTCTCCCAAAGAACAATGTATTAGTCTTGGACTCTAGGATGCCAGTATCAAAGAACACTATGAATCATTCATTGGTGTCTTAGTTTTATTTCCAACATGGGCACAGGGGGAAAGTTCCTGAAGAGAACACCAATAGCTTATGTTCTAAGATCAAGAATTGATAAATGGGACCTCATAAAATTACAAAGTTTCTTAAGGCAAAGGACACTTGTCAAAAGGACAAAACAGCAACCAACAAACTGGGAAAAGATCTTCACCAACCCTATATCCAACAGAAGGCTAATATCCAATATATACAAAGAACTCAAGAAGTTAGACCCCAGAAAAGCAAATAACCCTATTAAAAATGGGATACAGAGCTTGTCTTAGTCAGGGTTTCTATTCCTGCACAAACATCATGACCAAGAAGCAAGTTGGGGAGGAAAGGGTTTATTGAGCTTACACTTCCACACAGCTGTTCATTACCAAAGGAAGTCAGGACTGGAACTCAAGCAGGTCAGGAAGCAGGAGCTGATGCAGAGGCCATGGAGGGATGTTACTTACTGGCTTGCTTCCCCTGGCTTGCTCAGCCTGCTCTCTTATAGAACCCAAGAATACCAGCCCAGAGATGGTACCACCCACAAGGGGCCCTCCCCAGTTGATCACTAATTGAGAAAATTCCCCACAGCTGGATCTCATGGAGGCACTTCCCCAACTGAAGCTCCTTTTCCTATGATAACTCCAGCCTGTGTCAAGTTGACACACAAAACTAGCCAGTACAGAGCTAAACAAAGAATTTTCACCTGAAGAACTTCGAATGGCTGAGAAGCACCTTAAGAAATGTTCAACATCATTAGTAATTAGGGAAATGCAAATCAAAACATCCCTGAGATTTTACCTCATACCAGTCAGAATGGCTAAGTTTAAAAACTCAGGAGACAGCAGGTGTTGGCCAGGATGTGGAGAAAGAGGAACACTCCTCAACTGCTGGTGGAACCGCAAGCTGATACAACCACTCTGGAAATCAGTCTGGCGGATCCTCAGAAAACTGGGCATGACACTTCATAGCAGCTTTATTTATAATAGCCAGAAGCTGGAAAGAACCCAGATGTCCCTCAATGGATGAATGGATACAGAAAATGTGGTATATTTACACAATGGAATACTATTCAGCAATTAAAAACAATGAAATCATGAAGTTCTTAGGCAAATCATTGGAACTGGAAAATATCATCCTAAGTGAGGTAACTTGTTCACAAAAGAACACACATGGAATGTAGTCACTAATAAGTGGATATTAGCCCAGAAGCTCTGAATACCCAAGACACAACCCACATATCAAATCATTCCCAAGAAGAAGAAAGGAGAGGGCCCTGGTCCTGGAAAGGCTTGATGCAGTATTGTAGGGGCTTACCAGGACAGAGAAGTAGGAGAGGGTTGATTGGGGAATGGTCGGAGGGAAGAGGGATTTTGGGACTTAGGTGGAGAGGGAACTGGAAAAGGGAAAATCTTTTGGAATGTAAACAAAGAATATGGAAAATAATAAAAAAAACCTCTGATGAAAGCAACTTAGGGAAGAAAGGTTTATTTTTACTCACTGCTCCAGGCCACACTCTATCACTGTGAGAAAGTTAGAGCAACAGGGAATTAAGAAAACTGGGTCATGTTGTGTTCACAGTCTAAGGGGGAGAGTAATAGATATATGTGTACTTATGTCTCAGCCTCTTCTCTCCACTAGTATACAACTCAAAATCTCTTGTGTAAAGAATGTGCCACCCACAGTGGACAATATAATTTCTCACAGACACCCCCACAAGCCAACTTGATCTCAACAATCCATCACTGAGACTTTTCCCAGGTGATGTTAGAGTGTGTCAGGCTGACAATTAAAGTTACCCATAGCAGATGATAAGGCCTTATAGGAAATTTTTAGGTCATTGAGGACATGTCCTTGAAAGATATTGTGAGATATCACAGTGCCTTTCTCTCTGCTGCTGCTGCTGCTGCTGCTTGACTTTTGAGATTAAGCAATTTGCTCCCCATATGGTCCCACCATGATAAGTTAAAGACTCATTAAAGACCCAAAGAAAAAAAGCTCCAGAATCTTAAACTCAAACTTCCAGAACCAGAAGCCAAAGTGACCTTTCTCACTTAAGTTATTTGTCTCAGATATTTTACTGTGATATAAAGAAACTGACTAATATACCTTTCCAGCAGTCTTACCTGTACCCCATTGTTTTTTCTCATAGCATTGTGTCTGTTTGGATTTTTCCTTTATTTGTTTGTTTTGTCAGTATTCATTTCAATATGAATTATTTTTTGGTTAGTAACTTGCTTGTTACTGTCCCGTGAGTGTTGTTTCATCTCCAACCCTGTACATACAAACAGGATGCAAGAGCTGCATTTCTCCATTCTCACTATGGCTGACCATTCCAGGTACCTTCAGAGGAAGTTCTTCATCTCACTTGCACTGTAATACCAGTCTTTTCTGGATCTGTCAACCATGTGTGGCATTGCCAAATGTATCAGAACCTCACGTTTCTAGCCCTGTTCTCTTTGTAATACCATGCACCATACCACCTATGGATTTTATGGATTTCCACTGGGACTGCAGAAACAGACAAAATGATGCTCCAAGGAGCTACACGTCTGATGGATGTTGCGAATCATTATTTCTGGGCAAACACATTGCCTGCAGCTCCTGGAGAGAGTCTTTTCTCTTGGAGCTTGCCTCATAACTCAAGCAGTTGGGAGGCTCCACAGAAAATAGGATGCTTGTCAACATTCAGAACTCTTCTCTTTCTCTCTCAATCTCTTTCTCTCTCTTTTCCACCCCTTTAGCCCTCCCCCTCTCTCTTTCCTCCCTTCCTTTTATTTTTACTTACTTATTTATTTATTGTTTATTACATGTATATGTATGTGCTCATATATGCAGACTAGTGAATAGGTGTGCACATGTGTGCACATGCATATGGAGACCAGAGATCCACACTCACTGTCTTCTTCACTCACTTTCCACTTTTGTTTTGAAATATCTCTCACTAAATCTGGGGCTCGCCCACTCAGCTCTTCTGGCTATCATTGAACCCCAAGGATCTTCACAGCCACACAACGAGTCCTACAGGCACACAACACACCTGGCTCTTTGACATTGGTTCTTAGGATTGTAGTTGTGTCCTTAAACTTGTGTAGCAAGCACTTTAATGACTGAGCCATTTTACAAGTCCCAATCTGATGGCTTTTCTTCTCTACTGTTCTTCCTGTTTGTGGAAACTATCTATAATGATTTTTATACATAACCAGGAATAAAATGGTAGGCATATTTTCTTCATTATGCTTATTTGCTTTGCTTTACCTTTTTATCTTATTATGGATCTAACATCTATGAATATTGTTGCCCTAGGTTTTCTTATCGAAAACTGTATCTAAGATCTAGTCCAGCTCTGGTTATATATACTGTCCCCTATTCTATGTCTGGCTAGAGAGTTCAAGAACTATGCCATGGTTGCAAGTGCCACTCTCTGGGCAGCAATCTGAATTGTGAATTGTTGTATTCTTACCTTTCATTGTTTTCCACTCCATGCCTCTGCTGCAGGAAGTGAGGAAGCAGCCTCTGTGTGGCAGTGTCTCACATATAGGAATAATGAGGCCCCTTATGGACCCATATGTGGTGCTTTGAATCATTATAGATTCTAGGTCAGGCATCCCTTGCCCAAACTCTGAGCCACAGGAAGGCATGTGTCCACAGGTAAGTGTTTTCACTAGTAAGAGACCACAGTGATTATAGCTCTTACAGGACTTATATTTCAACCCAAAGAATGAAGGGGCTTTGTCGTTCCTAATGTCCATGCAGAGAGAAGATTATTTAAGGACTCTGAAATAACATGGCAGGAAATTGAGGCTCAACGTACTGCATATAAAGTGATGGAAAAAATGCTCTCTTTCACTATCTCTTTTTCTCCCTGGGTCTGTGGTTCACAAACTGCAGAGCATAAATCGTGGAGCAAACCATGCTGGAATATCAATAAACCTACATCGACCCGAGACAGGAATTCAGCTTGCAGCATGGGGACTTTTTTTTTTTTTTAGACCTTGGTTGGCAGCCAGGTGGATGAAAGAAAAAACCAAAGAGCGTAACAGCTTTGCAGCAGCAGAGAAAAGAGTTAGAATTCAGGAAATGTTACCCGGGTGCCTCTCTGTAAATTCATGAGGAATGAAGTCTTCTGGAGGCTGAACAGCAGGGTTAATAAGGAAAACACAGGCACCACATCAGAGGCTATGAGCCCCAGGTCTGTGATCGACCTGAGTAGTGGAGATTTAACTGGGGGGTTCCTTTAAAATCCACTGATGTCCTGAGGTCCAGTGCCTTAGAATGTGACCTTCTTAGGAAGCAGGGTCTTTACAGTGGAAATGCTGTTAAATGAGGTCATTAGAGTGGCTCCTAACCCAGTGTGCCTGATGGCCTTATACAAAGGGGAAACCTGGATTCAGACCTGCTTTGAGAAAAGGCAGAGTATTCATGGGCCTGGACTGGTGTAGGCATGGTTATGGGAAAGGGGGCAGGCAGGGCCACAGTGGTAGACCACAATCTTTTAAGTCGATGGAAAGCCACTCCTGGTGTTGACAGAAGTGTGACATGAAGCAGTAGCTCACATTGTAGAGACTTTATAGGCAGAAATATTGACCTACATGGGGGGGCTGAGTGTATAGCTCAGTTGGTAGAATGATTGACTTGCATGCATGAGGTCCTGGGTTCTAGCCCCAGCATTGAATAAAAATGTTTATGACCTGAGATTAAGTGAGATTGAGGTCAGCCTGGGCTTAAAATGGGAGAGAGAGAGAGAGAGAGAGAGAGAGAGAGAGAGAGAGAGAGAGAGAGAGAGAACTTAGTTGATAGCAAGTAGCAGAAATAAGACTTAGACCTCCTAACTCAAGAAAGATGTTTTAGTGATTATCTAAGACATGACACATGTTAAACCATTCCATCTTTGTAACCACCCACCAGAGGAGGTGTCAGCAGCAGTGGCATTAGTAATCACAAGTTGGTGACCACACTGAGGCCTGTGGCGTCCAGCCATTGCTCAGTCATACTGTTGCTCAGCAAGCCACTATCTCAGCTGTCATCTCTATTCTTTTTCTGCTGTCTTCCCTGTCACGCATATTTACAGAGCAGAGTCCTGCTTATCAAACACATGTGACATGGAACATGCAGGCCAGAATAGGGGAGGACTACTGAAGCTAGAAATACCATTTTACCTTTCCAGTTCTTAGTATGGCAAAGACTTTGTACTAACCTCAGAGTATTTGTCTTCAACAGATGCAGCAACAGGAGTCCAGACTCTTTCTGGCTTTAGTGTCTCAAGTTACACAGGTGTGGTGTCTGAAGGAGCATTTGGGTCAGATACAAAGAATGCACTGGGGAACATTTCTCTGAGTACTTCAAGAAAATCTGTTGTTAGAACAAAATCAAATAGATCCCCTTTAAAGAAGCTAATAGAGGGGCTAGAGAGGGGGATCTGTGGTTTAGAGGACTTGCAGCTTTTGTAGCAGTCCTTGGTTCCAGCACCTTCCGCTAACACCTACCTGTAACTCCAGTTCCAGGGATCCAGCGCCCTCTTCTGTTTTCCTCAGGCATTACACTTCTATGCTCTACGCTCATGTGAATACATATGTACATAATACATAAATATAGACATCAATATAAAATGTGAATTTTTGAGCTGGGAAAAGTAAGACTTACCTGGAATCCCTTCCTAAATTTCCAAGAATTAGTGATCAGAGAAGTTATAACTGGACAGGAGAGTTCCTCCTCTATGCAATCACCAGCTTTAATTCTGAGGTTCTACACCAATAACTTGGTGAACTTTGTGAAAATACTAAGCTAAAGTGATGACTTCTAGAACAGCAATAATGATAGAGTCCTTGTAAGTCTGCGCATCACTGTTATCAACCTGCAGGGCAAGGAATGTGCTCCATATTTGGTGGTGTTAGGCTGAGAGAAGGCAGGATGCTAGCCACTTACTCAAGCTAAACTGAGAAAAAGAAAAACCAGGATGATGATCAAGAAGCAGCTTGAGCCTAAGGAAGGCAGAGCAGAGAACAGAGGAAACAAAGGGCAGTAACCTCAAGTCAAGGGAGTTCAGGGTGCAAATGGTTGAGAAAAGAGATTGTTCTGGAAGACTGGCCTGGCTGTGGCATCACTGTAAGCACTGAGCTTGGAGTCAGGAAGACTAGAGGCTGTGGTGGTCTCCATTGAAAATGAGGACTAAGAGCTCTCTCTGAGAAGAGTCATAGAAGGTTCCCAAAGGACTGATGTGCTCATGATGCAAGCACGATGGAAGTCCAAGGTCCTTCGTATACACCTACCACGGAGCACCTAAAGCTGCCTTGGGTTACCATTAGTCAGATATCAGCTACAGCTGCCACTGGGTGGAGAGCTAGCGACTGGCATATTTTGCTAGTTGGGAAAGGTGGGGGAAGGACATTCCAACGAGCAAGATAAACATCAGAATTGATTTTCCAGGCCCAATAGAAAAATGCTTCTTTTGTGAATGTTTTTTTTTTTTTTTAATTTTACCTGGGCTGTCAGAGAAACATAAGGCAAGAATTGCACAAGGGAGATGGGATCTGAAACTCTGTCCTCACTCCTGAAATCCAGGAGACACACATTTGCATTTTATCATTCCCTATTGGCAGTCTTTCTTCTTACCTTCATCACACACCCTGACTCCACTCAACACGCTCTGCTGAAGCTTTCTGCTCACAATGAGAAAGGGGGTGGGGCAGGGATGGAGGTGGGGAATTACTATGCAGGCTGGGGCTGGGAGTGGGATTTTTGGTGAAATGAAAAGACAGACATTTTCCCAAGCTGGTCAGCACGTTAGCCATCCAGCTTTCCCATTATTAAAGAAACTGCTGCGTTTCTTTTCTGTACCAAGCGCTGTGCCTAAAGGAGACACAAAGGTACCTCTATCTTTACTCCTGGAGGGGCAACTCTGATAGTGAGGGGTTGTTTCACAGACTGTGACAACTCCAGAGGAGAAAAGGAAGAGGCAAGCTACTTGCCAATGATGATCTCAGCCCAGGGTGACCAAGGATCTCAGCCCAGGGAGAAAAGCAACATGATTGTTAAGGCCGATGCTACCCACCACGCTGTGCACTAGAAAGCCTAGCTGGGGCAGGCTACATCCAGGCTGATAGCACACCCAGCTCCCCTTCCAGCACCATATTGACTACTGTCATACTGCCTAAGTCTATATTAACTGTGCCCATTGTTCTCCCAGACTCCTCTTTTCTTTGGGACCTTCCAAATACATGCTTCAGACTGAACCACAAAACTCAGTGTCTTTTAGTGTATTGTGATAAAAGTTGACCTTGTACCCACTCCCTCACACTACAACACCTTTTCCTCCTAAAGAACCTAAATGAACACTTACATAGCTCTCCCCAGGCATACTGAAGCTTTACTTCAGGGCCCACTATGCTATCCACATTAACATGCCTTTTGCTCATGGGATGATCCACCTCCATTCCTCTCTAGACATTGCTCCTCTTCTAAAACCTAACACTGCACTCCTTCAAAGATCCATTCAGGAGAAAATGTAGAATTGGAGTTGTGAAAGATGAGGAATACTGTCCAAGCATGTCCTGATGGGAACTGGGACATGTGCATAACGCTACCCTCTATGTAAGCAGTGATGAGCTTTCTTCTGTGGAAAACCATATCTGTGAAGGGTTCTGTCACACTCCACCCTGCCTTTCACACTGCTTCTTCCCTGATTCTATAAAACGAAAAATGTAAGTGTTTCATTGGGGCTGAATGAAATCGGAAAGGTTAATGCTGGGATGATTGACACTTCTCTTAGAACCACCTTCAACAGTGCACGCCATTCATCAACCCTAAGTACAGCTTTGAACCTTCTGCCCCCTGGTGTAGCAGAAGCCCTCAAAGACGGACTTTCTATACCTGTAACTTTCAGGCAGTCATTGTACATTGAGGGTTCTGGATTGTGTGAAGGGTGGCATCTGGTCGCTGCTCATTAGAAAGATAAAGTGTGATGGACAGCCACAGAGTGGCCTTGGATCCCCTAAATTTAATAAGGACAAGGCATGGGGCTTGAGGTAGCAGAGGACACCTTTTAGAACACTGTCAGTTGGGGTAGTTCAGAGAAGTAAGTGTCTAAATTGTGTTGTATGTATGTGAGAGAAAGCCCTGAAATACACCAGGACAATGAAGCATTTTCTTTGGCTATTGCAAATGTTTTCAAATGTTAGCGACTTACCTTTCAAATGCTTTAGGGAAAGATTATTTTGTGCTCTACCTAAAACATGTCTTTGACTTTGAAATGGCATCAAAATTATTTTAATTTTACTTAAAATTTACTTAAAAAAATCAACCTTACTTTAAAAAGTAAGATATAATTACACTCAGTGAGGTATTTTTTGTTTGTTTGTTTGTTTGTTTTATGTTTTTGTTTTTGGTTTTTGGTTTGGTTTGGTTTAATTTAGTTTGGTTTGTTGGGGTTTCTTTTAGCTTTTTTTTTTTAAAGACATGAAGGTAGTATGGAAGAAAGGTCTAGAAGGAATGAAAGTGTTAAAAGAAGGGAGAGTGGGATAAATATAATCAAAATACATGTGTGTGTGTGTGTGTGTGTTAAATTGTCAAAGAATAAATTATAATGTTTCTTTTATGAAAAAGTAAAGGACATTATGCAGGTGGAAACTCGTGTGCAGGGAAAACAGGGTTTCGGCAGTGGATCCAGTGCTCCTCTTGGTACATGAAGGTCAGGGACAACACAGAGACCTTCTCTTTTGGAAGCCCTGTATTCCCCATCCTCTCTTGTCCTGTGTATAACACACAAGGACTTCATTCCCATAACCTAGTCTTGCCAGATAGGTGGGAAATACTTGTGCCTGTGCTTGCCTCTCCAGTAGCCATGTTGGATGGCTTCGTTTTGATTTTCAAGTTTCAACTTGAGTTTCATTGAATTTTTCCCACTGAGCATCAGGACCCAATGGAGTTATTCCAACAGATTCTTTAGAAGATTTGAAGAAGCTATAACTGGGAGTCTGGATGTTTAGCCAAGAGAAACGTGTGAAAACATACAAAAATTGAAATTTAAAAGCTCTGAAAGAAATATGTATAGAGTGACATGAGTACATCCTTATAATTCTGTAAATTAAACCTTGGAGCACTAGAAGCAATAATGTGAACATGTAAAGCAGTGTACCGGCAATGGTAACTTAGAGGGATTTGCAGAATAGATGTTCTGTGAGAAGCTTTTAGGAAACTGTGTCATCTGTTAGCTCTAGATTGTACCCAGAGAGGAAAGATGTGGTATGCCAGAAAACTTATGACCTGCAGTTCATGCACCCATGTGCACTCTTAAATTTTTGGAAGCATAAGCCCAAAAAAACTCTTTCTCCCATAAAGTATCTTGGTCATGTTGTTTTACCACAACAATAGGAACATAACTAATATGCATATATTAGATTATCAGTCTTGTGGGAAAAACCCATCTGTTCATGATTTACTCACAATGTTCAGTACTCTAAGTCTTCCCCCCCAAGGTTCCATACTAGGAACTTAATGAATACTTATTAGACAGATGAAAGGATGGGTAAAGGATACATGGGTGGGTTGGTGTTTAGGTGAGTGAATGGATGGATGGATGGATGGATGGATGGATGGATGGATGGATGGATAGAAGAATGGATGAATGGATGGATGGATGAACAAATGAGTTTTCATTGGGTAGGTTGAAGGGTGGATGGATGGATAAGTGGAAGGATGGACGGGTATGTAGATGGATGGGTAGGTAGAAGGGTGGATGGAAGGGTAGATGAAGAGTCAGTGACTGTTGGTTGGTTGAATGGATAAATGGATAAGTAAATGGTAGGGTGGTGAATAGATAGGTGACTGGATGGTTAGTTGCATATAGAGACATCTAATTCTAATGCTAAAAATAAAGTTAGATGCTTCAGTGATAGTGAGATGAACTAATGACTGCATATGCCTTTTCTTTTCCAATTTGAGTCACTAAAATCAGTCATTCAACATGCTAGTTACAGTAAAGTGTTTAAATGTCCAGAAGACAAACACGGTAAAGGCTTGAGAGAATGTGAACTATTGCTTATTCTCTCCTTTCCCCCAAACTTTGTGAAGTCCTGCCGAGCAACCCACGAGAAGACCACCCAGCTAGTGGTGTCTCTGTGCATCTAGCCATTTGCAATCAACCATGATCAAGGAAAGTTGACTTGCCATGAAGAATTGCCATTTCTAGAATCTTACAGCTATTGAGCTAATTTGCATTTCCCTTCAACATGGGCTGATTTTAAATGGGAGAAAAATCAACTTCTGCTCTGCACTCTAATGGGAGGATAAAAGTTATACAAGGATGAATTCCACTGATTAAAGCTCCTGCTCATTTTCTGTTGCTTTGCTAGCCATTTGGCAGCATTTTAATTTAACTTTCCACATGCATATTCTCCATTAATATTTATGAAATGATTACTAGCTTCGACTTAGTCCTTAAAAGCTGGATGTGAAGCATTCGGCAAAATACATTCACTAGTAGCTGAGAACCAATAATGCTCTAACAAGCTGCTTTGAGGCTTTCATGTCTTCATGCAGATTTTCTCCCAAAAGCAAGAAAATTAAAAAATTAGTATTGGCCTAATCAGCTAGTAGAAATTCCAATAATTACACAAAACTTTGTATATTATGGGACCCTTTAGACAAAGTACTATTACTGACTTTAAGAAAATCCATGGAATCTTGAGCACCAAATAGAAAAAGGCAAATCATTTTTCCAAAGATCCATGTTTGCATCATAACAACTAGAATGTGTCATAATTCCATAGTTGAGAAATTCTTTTGTTCACACATGCTTTTCATTTTGTCCTTATAACAAATCCATGAGATGGGTGTTATTAGCATTCCTATTTTACAAATTAGGGCACTTGGGGTAAGAAAACTTAAGCAAAACCATGCCCTTAGTAAACACTCCCTAGATGTCAGACACAGACTTCTTCTGGCCTCCTCTGTGCCAAGTGCTTGCATCTGGGGGCTGTGCATTCCAACATAACCCTGTGGGAGCCCATGATCACCATGGAGAAACATGCAAGGAAATGGGCCGTTGTAAAGAATGAGGGACAATTCTGTCAAGAACAGAAGACAGTTAAGTGTTTTAATACAAATACAAAGAATAACTCAGGAAAACCATAACTCTGAAAAACCTCATAATAACTCATGGGAATGAGTGGCAATGCATTCATTGGATGAATCCTGGTAAATCAGACTCCAGAGACCAGAACAGGGTGCATATCTGAGTTCGTTGCCCCGTGTATATGCTTATATACAGTGTTTGAGCCTATCTGAAGGCCCTGAATCCTTGGCCATTTGTATCTTGCCTCACTGTCACCATGCCCCAATGAAAGTCATGCCTGATGAGGTAACTCAGAAAGAGCAGCAGGGCATTGTCACCTCTTAAGACTTCCATGAAAATGAGGGAAGCAACCACTGCCCTGGCCTCGGTTCCTTTTTGCTGTCTGACTGGGGTTCCAGGAGCCATCTTAGATTTAATGCCACATACAGCAGATCAGGACTATGGCATCTCACTCTCCATCTTACTTGTTCCTTCACAAGGCTGACGTCCACATCGCCCAGAAGATACAGCATAAACTAAAGATTAACTCCAGGGGCATCTAACAGATCCAGCATGGTGACATCCAGCAGCAGAACTTGCAACTACACAATGATCAGGGAAGAAAGGGATGCTTAGGAAAGGCGGTGTGGACCAGATCCTCAATAGGATCTCTGCTGATTCAAGTACTATGCTTTCTCTTTTTCTTTATAACCTACTATCATATTAGAGCTGTCCAAATGTTTATGAATGTAGAGCCATCCACTGGAGCACTGGCAGCCTACTGAAAGCCACATTTTTTTTAAGTAATGAGGAAATGCCATTAAAATCATAGGCAGTGATGCCCCATAGGGATACATGGATTGTACTTGATAAAGACAAAGCAAGGATGCCAGATAGGAATGCAAGAAGAGTGACAAGGGCTTAAATTTGGTATATGGTGGTGGTGACCTTGAGGTGAAAAACAACCTCCCAAAATAATGGCGGAACTGATGGTTGAACCAAATTCCAAACTCAGCACACCCTGTCCACTATTTTATAGATAGACTATTTAAAAACATCTCTGGATGGGCTGGTCAGATGTATGAGAAGATGGTGGTAGACTATGGAATGGAAATTCTAGGCACAGCTCACTGGGATAAGGCGCAGTGACAATGATCTGCCTATCTCAAAACCCTCCTAGAAAAAGGCTTGCTCTTGATAGTCAGAAGAAGAAAGCATGGTGCCCTTCTGCCTTTCTTCTCCCTCTCTGAAAAAATGATACTACAACTGCCAGCAACTCAAAATGTCCTCTTACTCTAAGACGTGCTGTCATGAGTACATTTGAAGACCCAAGTGCAAGAGAATTCATCTGTGGTGGTAGAGGTATGAGAGTCCAAGAGACATTGGGGCATCTGGGGGCCATGCTAGGGAGCCTGATCTTGTGATATCCTTCTTGTTTGTTCTATACATTCTGTAAGGCAATAAACGGGCTTCCTTCCAACACAGGTGTCCTTTACTCCTGTGTGCATAGTTCTCTTGATTTCCAGGCTCTGATCCTTTTACTGTGATGGAAATTCTCATGTTGAGCACCACATGCCTTGATACACTGTCACTGAGCCATTATTTAGAGTTTTATGAAAGAACCATGCTTAAGCTAGCTTGTACAATATTGTAGATTAAAAAGAAACAGAACGCTAACAGGCTTCAATGGTAGACAGAGTCCAGAGACAAAACAAACAAAGGGTTTGTCAGTCAAGGTTCCAAGCACAGTTGAGACAGCATTATTTGAGAAGATATCTACGATCTTGCATACATATACACACATATGAACATTGTTATGGATTTGAATGTGAAATGTCCCCTGTAGAGTTGTGTGTTTGAATACTTGTCTGAGCTTGGAACAGGTGCTAAGGTGGAGCCTAGCTAGAAGAAGTGGGTCACTGGGTGAAAACCTTGAGGTTTCTTAGTCTGGTCCTACTTCATGTCCTCAGGCAGCTTCCTGACCATAGATGTATCTTGAATAGCTGCTATATACTCCTGCTATCATGCCCTCCCTGCTGTGATAAACCATACGGACTGTCTACCATTGAACTGTGAGCCAAAACAAAGCCTTTTATCTTATGTTCTTCTTGTCACGTATTTGATCATAACAGTATGGAAAATAACTAATGAACACACACACATCACTAATTTTAAAAAAAGACCTGGAACTTTCCCACACTAATCACTGTCATGTCCTCATAACTTTGTATCATAAAGACCATTAGCCTGGGACAATATTTTTTCCATGAGGACTAAAA
This sequence comes from Apodemus agrarius, assembly GCA_964023405.1. Classification (NCBI taxonomy): domain Eukaryota; kingdom Metazoa; phylum Chordata; class Mammalia; order Rodentia; family Muridae; genus Apodemus; species Apodemus agrarius. The sequence continues at coordinate 102,003,666 of OZ030011.1, read as the reverse complement.
TTTCTGTTCTAAGGGATGCCGCAGAGGCTGCTCATGATGCCGAGATGAGCAATGATTTCTGTCTCATCAGCTCTCTCCATCTCACCACCTGAGGACTTGCCTCTTATTACCTCGCATGATCACATGATCATGGCTCTTTGGTTCAACTGTCCTTCCTCCCCATCTTTCAGGACATGTTTCCACATTATGCTATCTTCTTTATAGCACAATTAAATAAAAACAGTCTCCAGAAATCAGATCTTCACCAGAGTTCCAGCTATGTACAATCTGAAACTTAGGACAATTTCTTTCACACTTAATGAGCCTTGTGTCTTTGTACTATAAACTGGAATGTGCAGTTTGAGTGCACAGTAAGTGTTCAGCATTCACTTCCATTCCTTCCCTTTGCACTTCATCCTCAAGAAGGCACAGACCTTCATAGCTCTGCTCTGTTGTGATACCCAAGACTGAGGCAGCCCTTTAGCTGCTTACTTTCAAAGTTATTTGTCCAAAACACATGAAGCCACAATTTCTCTGGGATGACATTTCTGTGGATGTCCTGTTCATGCTCCTTTCTAGAAGAAAATACAATAATAGAATCTGGGACTCTTAAATGTTGATTACCAACCAGACAGGATCTAGAACCAGAATGCAAGCCTCTTGGCATACCCATGAAGAATTATCTTACCTAGGTTGGCCTCTGGCACTGCTTGTGAGGGATTATCTTGATTAGATTAATAGAGGTACAAAGGTCTACCCTAAAAGCTATAGGACTATTACTACTTGGGCTTATTTGGGTCTCCCAAAAAAAAAGAATGATGTCTAAGCACCAGCTATCACCATTCCCCAATTTCTGACAGAGGATGCAACATGACCAGATACCTCATACTCCTTCCCCCATGACCTCTTCACCAGGGTGACAGCAGCGCTTCCAAAAATAAGCTGACACCAAACTCTCCTCCTCCAACTTTGCCTTTTTTGTCACAGCTACAGGGGAAATGGCTAATATAGAATTCTATCCATGAGCAATTTCACATTAAAATATAACACTTTATGGGAGACAAGAGTTTAATGAGTTTTGTTATATTGTATTTGGGTTTTTTTTTAATCTCAGTATTTCCGCATGCCTGTAATTTCTCTGGACTCACTAAAGCAAAGCTGTGGTTCCCCGGCACTCATTTTGAACCATGTAGGCGAAAGATGAGTTTATTAATTTAATAGGTTAAAATAGTCACAGTAGGGAGGGCAGAACTGGTTTTCTCTTTCTGCATTTTGAAGCAGTGGCCTGGAATGCTAATGCTTTGGGGAGGGCACTTATCAACAAGGCAGCATGAAAGGGAATTAGCTGAAGAGCTCCCTTCTTGGCTCTCAGCCCTGTGCGCCCTACAAACGCAGAGCAGTGTGCTTTCATCTTAAAGGGAACTCAGTCCAGACCCACTAACGACAAGACCAAATTGTTGGCACACTGCTAATTGGAAAATGTGTATAACTGGAGAGATGGCTGGGAGGTTAAGAGATGATGTGTATATTTCTTCCTTTCTAGACTGTGTCTTTATATTCCTCCAAGCCTACTTCACCATAAACCCTGGTGGTAGTATCTCCCTGATGTCTGCTGCTAGATTACACGCTGCTGCTGTCACACAGAAGACCCTGAGCTGGGCACTTCCACAAGGGTGTACTGAACATAGCTGTCCACCACTTCCTATGTGTCCCTGTCACTGAGACTCATGAGCATAAAGGCCATCAATTTTATCCCTGAGATCTCAGAACCTAGCATGCATCTAGTTATGTGCCCAATCACCAAATACCTGCTAGACAAATCAGTAAATAGATGAGTCAGCAGACAGATCCAGGAACTGAAAGGTTTACTTAATGAAGCATTTGGTGGGGAGACTCCAGGCAGCATTTAGAGAACCGGTGAAAGCAAATGAGTCACTGACTAAGAGACTGAGCTGTGCATTCTACAGGGAGAGAGAAATCAGTAGGGTCATTTTAAGAATCATAAGTTAATCATGTTTCCACCAGCACCTTGTAGAGTGTGCAACCTGTCATTTCAAATGGGCTGCTATACTGTTTCATAATAATGCCCACACCATACAGTCCCATGAGAACCACATACCATGCAGTCCAGTGAGAATCCCACACAATGCAGCAGGGCCTTGAGAATCCTACAGCGCAGAAGTCCAGTGAGAATCCTACACCTTGCGGTCCCGTGAAAATTCCACGTCATACAGTCCCATGACAAGCCCACACTGTACAGTCCTGTGAGGATCCCACATTGTGAATTTCTGTGAGAATGCCACACTGTACAGTCCTGTCACACTCCCATGCCCTGCAGCCCTGTGATAGTTTGTCACAAGATAAAGCTTCTACTCTGAGAGACTTTGTCAAGAAATGGGGTGGGAAGACAAAGAGATGGGTGAATTGTTGGAAACACTATGCAGATGGCAGCCATCTTGGTTGCTGACTGACCTTACCAAGATGGAGATGACCCACATGGCTGCCCTCAACCACCCATAACTCCAGGTCCAGGAGATCTGACAACCTCTTCTGTCTTCTGTAGGCAATGAACACGTGTGGTTCATAGACATATACTCAGACAAAACACTACTAAACACAAAATAAAAAACAAATGAGTCTTTTAAAAATCATAAAGAAGCCGGGTGGTGGTGGCACACGCCTTTGATGCCAGCACTTGGGAGGCAGAGGCAGGTGGATTTCTGAGTTCGAGGCCAGCCTGGTATACAGAGTGAGTTCCAGGACAGCCAGGGCTACACAGAGAAACCCTGTCTCGAAAAACCAAAAAAAAAAAAAAAAAAAAAAAAAAAAAATGGAGGAATGTCCTTTTTCTCTCTGTAACACTTAATACTGTCAGCTTTACAGTCTAAAGTCTCCTTTGAGACAAAGCATTGGGTGCAGCTATGAGGAAGTTTCCAGATGAAGTTAACAGAGGGAAGAGGACCCAACCTAACTGTGGTGACCGCACTCCGTGGGCTGGTATTGTGGATTAAAATACAAGACAGGAAGTGAGCGGAACACCAGCATTCATCTCTCTCCACTTCCTGACGACAAGTACCATGTGACCAGGACCCTCACACTGAACACCTCTTCCACTGTGATGGATTGCACCCCAAAACTGTGGGACGAAATGAACCCTCAGTTCCTCAAGTTGCTTTTGTCAAGTGTCTCATCATAGTAATGAGAAAAGTAACTAATACACTGTGAGACCAAGGATGATTGGGAATGAAGCTGTGAGGGAAGACAGTAGCCCTCCTGACCAGGCCATGTTTGCGTAATGTAAAGCGAAGTTCATGAAGATGTGAACTAGAATGACTGGAGGGCTGGTGAGGAAAGACTAAGAACCCAGATGGAAGCGTTCACAAGTTCCCAGGATAGTCCTGTGTTCCCAGTGCTGAACACTAAGCCACTGAGGGCAGCACCATGGAAGCATTCCATTGCTGGCACAGCAGGCAGCTGTGTAGCTGCTGTTGGCGTGGAGGAATAGCCAGGCAACTGCAGATGTCCTGCCGGTGGACCAGATAGATATTGGACTCTGAAACCATGCAAAAGCAGCAGCAGTGACAGAGGAGGGCTCGTTGAAGGACTAACAAGTTTTCATACATCCCCTCATAAAAACAAATTAGCCCAGGCTACTTCCATAAATGTATTCAGAACATGTTGGGTAGAATTAAGCAAAGAGGGAGTGGCACAGATACTCTAGGCCAAGTGGGAAAATAGATGCTAGGATGGGACCCAGGTAACCTAATTTTTTAAAGTCAACATACACTTATTTAACATCCAAAATAAATGAGTCTTCTTTTTATATTTTTAGCACAGGTTTAGGCATTTCCTTTTATTTTGCAGTAAGCTAGAGATGCAAAAACTAATGAAATTTGGTGTCCAGAATGGATGTAGGATTGAACAGGACAAATCTCTACTTTAGATGTTGTAGTGGGGGCTGAGGAAGATGCCTCAGGAGTAAAGTACTTGTGAGGCATTCACGAGGACCTGAGTTCAGACCCTCTGATCCCACATAAAATTCTATGGCAGCTCATATCTGTAACTGCAGCAGGGAGAGCAGAGATGGCCCTGAAGTTCCCTGGTGAGCTGATCTAGATGAATCACTACGCTTCATGTTCAGTGAGACAGACTGTCTCAAAAAAAAAAAAAAAAAGTGGGGAGCAATCAAGGAGAGACGCCCAGCTTGAACTCTGGCTTCCACATGTACATGTTCATACACACCCACACTAACAAGTACATGTAGCACGCATATAGCCCCCAAAGAGACAGATCTAAGATCTGACAACTTCCCCAATTCCATTATCCATGAGCTAGGTATAATAAAAGTCATTTTAATAAACATGAGTTCAAAAAAATAAAATAAATGGTCGTGAAAGTTTTTTTTTAAAAAAAATCATTTAGCAGTTTAAATAATGAGTGTTCAAGGAAGTTTATTCCACTGGTTGCTCATATAAAGAACTGTGGGTGACAGTGTGACAGGATGATTCATAAAGATATAAGTAAAATACATTTCATAGCTTAAGTAGTAATAATAGCGGTCATAATAAGATCTAGACTGTCTACCGCACAGTAATTGCTTCATTCTTGACATCAATCATCTGACATGGATGCTGTGGCCCTCTCCATTTCACAGATGAGCCGCTCGGTCTGGTCACTGACATGTGCGCAGTAACAGCATAAGGCAGAAGAAAGAAGCTCTGAAGACAGAGACAGATGATGTCACTCTTCAGTGAATAGACTTTCATATTAGAGTCCTGTGGGTTGTTGAGGTTATAATAAAATGATGATATTTTTTCCCTTTTGTCCCTCCAAGACTTCCCATGTACCCTTTCCTGCTCTCCTTCAAATCCACAGCCTCTTTTCACTAGTTATTAGTGCATGCATATATGTGTGCATATGTATATATGTATATATACATGTATGTTTTAAGGCATGTGTGTATGCTTGTTTATATGTATGTAAATATGTGTACATGTATTTGTTTGGGATATTTGTGCATCCGTGTGTATATGTATGGTCTATGTATGTATGTTTTCAGGGTTGACCCTTTGGTACTAGATAACCATTTGGTGTGCTCTTCACTGAGGAAGACCACATCTCCTGCTCCCATCAGTACTCAATTGCCTATAGTTCTATGTGTAGGCTTGAGCATAATTATTTCCAATGAAAGTGGAGTTATACATGTTAATCTGGGTATAACCAAAGTTTAAGATTTATTTTTATTATTTTTTAGTGTGTGTACATGCATGAGTGTAAGTGCACAAGAATGCAGGTGCCCATGGAGGCTAGCAGAAGGTGTCAGATACCCTGAAACTGGAGTTACAGGTGGTTGAGAGCTACAAGATATGGGTGCCGGGAACTGATCTTGAATCTTCTGAGAGAGCAGTGCATGCTTTTCACCATTGAGCCATCTCTCCTGCCCCATAAACAAAGTTTTTAATATAATAATTTATTAGGACATCTGAAGCAAGATGGCAGGCCACAAGCCACTCCTGTGTGATGTGACACATGAAAAAAAAAGTGAAAACAAGCCTTTCCACAAAGGAAAGCAGGAAAAAAAAGAACATTCAAAATGGCAACAGAGGCCACAGGACACAGGGAAGCACAGAGGACTAGAAAGCTATGCAGCAAAACTGAGGAAGCAGCCTGTAGCTCCGTGTTAGAATAGAAGAGGACAAAGCCTCATTCACATAGTTAGCCAGTCATCCTCAAAGGTAAGAATGGCAGCAACAAAGGCTGGCAAAGAACCAGAGGGAAAGGAGCCTTCGCACTATCAATGGAGGTGCAAATAGATTTAGCTACTTTGAAATCAGTATAGGAACTTCCAAAAGAGACTGAACTATAACAACCACACAGTGCAGATATAGAACGTCTATGGCTGTCAGCATACCACGATGACTGTATACCCTTGTGATTGTGAGATTGCGCATATTAAACAAGATATTAAACCTGCCTGACATATATGCATAACTGGGTTTTATTCAACCATAAAGAAGAATGAAATCCTGTCGTTTTCAGGCAAATGGATGGATCTGGAAATGATTATGTTAAGCAAAACAAGTCAGGCTCAAAAAGGTAGATACAGCATGCTCTCTCTTCCATGGGGATTCTAGATTTAAGTATGTGTGTATACGTGTAATGAGAGAGAAGTGATCATAAAAATAGAGAGGTGAACTCAGGAAAAGAGAGGGACTGGTGGAATGATGCTAAAAGGGAGTAGCAAAAGGTAGGGTGTGAGTGTGAGTGTGAGTGTGAGCCAAGGACAGAGCCTAGTGAAATCCAAGGTTTTGGACACGTATTTGAAAGTTTTAAGTGTAAACAGCAAATCAGAAAAAGACTTTCATCATTCACACTATGCTCATATACATTCACACCTAACTCTATAGCAAGGTGCATAAGTTCATTTGCCTTTCCATTTTAGTTTCTACCTACAATTTTATAATATCCTGCTATGCTATAATTTCCCCATCTTTAGTTGCTATGATATGTGTTGTTACTTATGCAGTAACGTATTATAACTCAACACATGTATGCAGAGTGTAACAATCAAGTCAAGGTAACTAGCATTTCTAACTTCAAATATTACCTTTTCCATTTGCTGTGGTCTTCAAACCATTATCTCATTATTTTGAAGTGTATAATTAATTCCCATAGACTAGGGTAAAAAAAAATATTCAACTTTCATCATCAGAGCATCTAGATTCCCTTCTCTAATCACCTCTGTAACAATCCCTCATGCTTCCAAATGTTTCAAATTCAAAACTTAATACAATTCTATCCACCTTTCTATATGTCCCACTTGAAAAGATAAAGTAATTAAATACAGGAGGAAAAAAATCAGCCATGGAGGTGAGTAAAAGTTTTCCTGAAAGCCACACAGAATGAGATGGTCAGTGAGGAGTTATAATTGTGATTGTCCAGGTGGACAGTGACAGACACCTGAGGATCAACAGTACAATAAATTGTCTCTGGGAGAAAGATAAGCCTGGTACAAGGAGGAGCCACCACTGCTGGAAAAGGGAAGTGGGGGTACAGAATCATTGAAAAGATAAAAGGTAACACCAAACACTCAGTAGAATTTCCCATCTATTGGAGAAACTTCATTCATACAGTGGTGTCCCCAGGATCATCCAAATCTAGTTACTCATCACTCAAATAAGCAGTTGCCTGAACCATTATTTCCAGGAAAGGCCTGTCTCTCCCCAGGCAAGGCTGCTGCCTGTCTGTGGCCATGTGTTAGCCTGTATCCCAGTGCTATCCCGGCCCTTAGCCTCCTTTTGGCTCTCTCCCCTGCCTTCCTCTAGAATAATGTCACCTCAAACCCTTCTGCTTTGTGACTTGCCCTGCAATTATCGCCTCACTCTTCTACATTTTCTGGGGCACCCGAAAGACTCCCCATCTTCTTTCTTCTGTCTGTACAGCCATGATGAGGACAGATGAAGATAGTTAGAAAATCAGAGTGTTCGTCAATCTAATATGATCATGGTGTACTTGAGTAAATAGTAAAAACTAGTCTATGGGTACTAGAGTGATGGCCCAATCCATAGATTCCTTTCTAGACAAGTATGGGGACCTGAATTTGGACTCCCCAGCACCTATGTCAAAAGCATAGCATAGTGGTGTGTGCCTCTAATGCCAACACTTGGGAAGATCCAACAGAGGAAGATCCATGGAGCTCATTAACAAGCCAGTGAGCTCCAGGCTCAGAGAGAAACCCTGTCTCAGAAAACAAGGCAGGCATCAATAGATGGAGACACTGACACTGATCTCTGTTGTATGCCTATTTGTACTTTGGCAGATTGTTTAGATGCTGTTCAGAGAAGGATGAGCAGTGGTGAAGAGGGAAGAGTGGGGAAAATGAAGGCAGGGCCGATGATGGTAGTGGCTTTGCTGGTGTACATTTAGCAAACAAGACTATCATTTAGATTGCACACTGTTACCGTGGCCTCCACAGCAATGTGACCTCACTGTTCGCGTTCCTGAATCACTAAAATGAGAGTCCAAGTGACTTGTCCAAATGCCAACTGGCAAAGAAAGGATGGAAGCTTGATTTGGATGAGGTCAGCTGAGCTCCAAACCCAAGAAGCTTTCCTCAGTGCCAGGATGCTTCTCATGCAAGACGTGATGGCTACACATCATCTTCCCCTAATGGTTCAGCTTTGACTGATAACATTAATGAAGGACTAGTAAAAACATTTTCTCTCTCTCTCTCTCTCTCTCTCTCTCTCTCTCTCTCTCTCTCACACACACACACACACACACACACACACACACACACTGTTAACTTATTACTTTACTTTCTGATAATATAGTTCTAAAACTCATTTCATAGAAAGAAAAAAAGTAAATGAAATAACCAAGAAAATCCTCAAGAATAGCTAAAACAATAGCTAATAGATTTAGTAAAGGAAAACAGAATTCCTAACTGTTAATAGGAAAACCTTAGACTTAATATTTAGAAGTCACTTAATGATTTGCTCCTACTGCTACATGTTCATGGGTGCTACAGATAACAGAGAATAAGAGAACTGGTGCTCATATTCCTTCCATTTGTTGGGAATAGACATTAATGGAATAAGCTAGACTCAAAGGACAAATACACTGTTTTTCCTTTCCCATATGTAACCTACAGTTTGTATATGTAATATGTTATATATGTTATAAATATTATATATGGTCTGGGAATAAAAAGAAAGACTATTTGTGAAGGAAGATATTGTGTGATTGGGGAACAGGAGAGAAAAGGAGTCTGAGATGAGTATGTCCAAAGAACACGGCATATGTGAATGAAAATGTTATTATAGAAACCCACCAATTTGCACAATGACTATACACTAATAACCAGAGAGTGTCCTGGTCATCTTCAACTGTCAACTTTAGGCAGCCTAGAATCATTTGAGAAGAGTCTTCATCGGAGAATTGCCTGGATTAGATTGGCCTGTGGTCATGTGTATGGAAGGGCTATCTTGACTGGCCTGTGGTCATGTCTATGGAAAGACTGTCTTGGCTGACCTGTGGTCATGTCTATGGAAGGACTGTCTTGACTGACCTGTGGTCATGTCTATGGAAGGACTGTCCTGATTGGGAGCTGATATAGGAGGCCCAGGTCTTAGGGTGTAGCCCTACAGCAAGTGAACCAGCAAGCAGCCTTCTTCCATGGTTTCTGCTTTCAAGTTCCTGCCCAAGTTCTTGCCAACTTCTCTCATTGGTAGCTATAAGCTGAAATAGACCCTCTCCTCCCCTAAGTTACTTTTGATCAGAGTATTTTATCACAGCAACAAAAAGGAAACTAGAACACAGAGTTGAAACATGTGCTTTGTCTATGATCATAAAGACAAAACAAAAGTCAAAGTGCCGTTCTGGCCTCTCTCTCTGAAAAGGGAACCAGAAACCAAGCTCCTTTTGGCCCTAGTTCACTCCTCCAGTGAGCCAGGATTGAAGCTACGTAGAAGTAAGCATCCTGGCGGTAATGCATCTCTGAAGACTTTGATTGGCTGGAACCTTTCAGAGCCTGGCATGGTGTCTACTATATGGAGCTAATCAGAAGGCTGTCCTTCCTACAAGTTGGCTTCAAAATAGTGAGCTAGTTAAGGACATGCACATAGAGCTATGTATCCATTCACAGGCTGATTAACTCCACATGAAACACTGATGACTGAGCTGTTAGCTCTTCAGAGGCTACAGGGCACAGCACAGAACTGCCCATGAATGAGCTGGTAACCCACAGCCAAGGAATCTCCATCAAGGACAGACTACCATTCCTCCCACACTGAAGGGTTTCTACACCCTGGTGATTAGTGGCCAGCATCCATACATACATCAGTCTGATCCTGACTCTAGTTCTGGATTGATTTGACTTGTATTTGGTACCCCAGATCACCAGAAGACCCACTCAGTTTTCAGACTGTTCTGAATGAAGAGGGAAGTCCTCACACCAGAAATATCCCCTAACCAAGAGTCCATTGCCCTACATTGTTCATAGTTTTTCCATCCATGCCTGCTGCTGCCTGCCTTGACCGTCTTGAGACACTGCTGTGGCTCTATCCTCCTGGGATGTGTTTCCTGCTGTGATTCTTATCTTCCCAGCTTGTTGCTTGGCACTGACTGGCACAGAGCTTCCTCACATCGCAAAGCTTAGATCTCACTGAATCTAGCCTCCCAGCATGCTTGACACAGATGACTCTGGTGTCTTCTTCTGAGCATGCCTTGCTCCCAGTTCATTCAGTTTTTCTTCCTGGGGTTAGAGAAGCTTAAATATCCAGTACTGAAGGAGAGAAACTATTAGGATGTAGGATTTCACAGAGGACCACAGGATGGCTCCTGAATAATGTTATACCTACTTTGGACACCTCCTTTCCATTATTTTTAATGTTGATTTCTTGTTTTGATTTTATTTATTAATGTTTATCTATTGATTGTTGAGACATGGTCTTCTGTAGCCCAGGCTGACCTAGAACTCACTCAGTAGCCAAGGGTGATCTTGAATATCTGATTCTCCTACTTCTACCTCCCTGGTGCTGGGATTTCAAGTCTACACGACCATGTCTGGTTTGTGTGATTGGGGGATCAAAGCCAGGGATTTGCACATACAAGACAAGTACTCCAACTGAGCTATGCCACCCCCATTTCTTGTTTTCAAATCTGTAGAGTATATGCTGTTCTTTTAATCTAATTGACTGTGTTTTGAGGCCAACACGGTTTAACAGAACACATGTCTAACACTGGGGGCTCCAAAGTCACATATTACATGTTAATGTCATTATCTTCATTCTTCACTATAAAGTTAGGTTCATTATATTGTTGAGCATCATGTGCTGTTTGAGCTTGTCCTTCCAAATTTTGCTTTCCTGGGGCAGTCTGCCGCTTTCACTCTCTAACAAGGAAGAAGGAGACTGGAAAACAGCTAAGGTTATTAAGAAAGCTGTGCCCTTGAGATCTGCTGGAAGGCAAAGCATTTCCAAGCAAGGTTATTATTGTCTGTTCTCATGATATAAAATGTCTGGGATGGGAACACAAAGCCTATCCATGGAGCAAGGGCTCAGCTGGAAACCTCAGCTAACTTCCTCAGCTTCCCCAGGTAGTTTCTGCTGGGTGACATGATGGTGTTGTCTGATACTTGTTTATTCTCCTTCCTGGGATCCTCATCCAAGAGGCTGCTTCACTCCACCAGAGACTCGGTCTGTATCTCTGGCTGCTTCCCCTGGGCTTCCTTGGGAGATGTTTGCGGGATTTCTGTAAGCCCCCTATATGATGCTGCTACCTATTGTTTCTTCTCTTATTTGGGAACCTACACTTGTCTCTGCTTGGTGTCATGAGTGCTGAGTTGATGAAAAGTAGCCATCTATCTCCACCTTCTCTCTATCTGCAACTCAATTTTATTTTCCTACCTTTGCTTGCAGTATCTTTAATAAACCCACACATTCAAAACAAAAGCATAGCTATCATAGAGCATTCTCTGAACCATGCAGACTATGTACCTGATTCCTGAGACTCAGGGTCTCCATTGGCAATATAATAGGGTCTGTGATTCTGGCAGGACTCCACATAAGGATGTGCACCGTCAATTGTTTAGTAAACTGTGTAAAACATTTACAAAAATGTTAGCCCTTTGGATCTTTATCCACATTCCCTGAACCTGTCTAGAGGCCACCAGAGCCTCTTGTTCTCAGATTCAAAGTGTCTCATTAATTGAGTCTAAGTGCAAAGAAGGAAGGCTTCTGGTCAGTGAAAGAAATTTGGACTCAATCCTTACCAGCACGCCTGCCTCTCTAAATGCACAGCCATAGGCGAATTAACATGATGTAAAAAGGATTTCTTATCTTTTTTAACAAAATAGTGGAGTGACCCACATTAGACCAGACATGTAAAACTGCTTTGTAAGATGTTACGTGTAGTAGAGACATCAGCTAACGGAGCAGTTGCTTTCTGGACCTCAGCCATGCATCACAAATAAGGAAAATTACTCACTGACGCATAGAGCTCTTGCTTGGACAGTGATGTCCATCAGTCTCACCATGTGTGGACTGAAGCATGGGATGGGGCCAAGAGTAAGTTCTGAGACCACAGGGAGGGGTTCCCCCAAAAGAAGCAGGTACACAGAAGCTGATCTGCAATCTGCAATGCCAGCATTTTAAAGTGTCCTCTTGGATGTCATTATTCTTAAATACGTTAGCCGGACTTTAAGGGGTTTAGTATCCCACATCTCTCTCCTGCTTCTCTTCCCTCCACCCCCCAATATCAATACAGCTTTTCCTCTTGTCTCATTTGAAGTTCTTTGATTCTTAGCTATCATTGATACACAAATTCATGGCACCCAGCGTACTTATCAAAATAGTTCTTTTGAAAAAGAAATGCTATTGCCCATTATTGAGAGAAATGTTGTTGAGAAATGTTTTCTCTGGAGCTGGAGAGATAATCCAGTAGATAAGAGCACTGGCCGCTCTTGCAGAGGACCCAGGCTCAGTTCCCAATACCAACATGGCAGCTAATAACCATCTATAACTCCAGTTCCAGAAGATTTGGCCCTGTCTTCTAAGAAGCCTCTGATGGCACCAAGAATTTGTATGGTACACCTCTATACATCTAAACAAGCAAAATAGTCATATACATAAATTGAAAAATAAACCTTATAAAATATTTTCTCTGGCCAACTTGCAAGAAATCCTATGTAGTAGAGAGGGAAAAGCAGAATCTTGAATGATGAAAATGGAGATTTTTGCACCAAACTCAACAGCAATTCCAAACACTAGAGTAGGTATTAAAAAAAAGTTCCCACTTTGGAAGGGCAGAGAAGTGCCAAGTGAGAACATTCTAGAAGATAGACTTAGGTTCGGGCTTGCTTATCTTCATCTACTATTCATCTATGCCTATAGCTCAAAGAAAGTTCTACTTATGATCGGATGAACAGACAGCAAAAGCAAGAGCAACACACCATTGGAGAGGAAGGATGTAAGAGCCATCACCTTTATTTTGATTTTGAAATGAATAGCAGAAAAGAGAAACTTTCTATCAAGTTACTGGCTTATACAATTTTTTATAAAGTATTCAGTCAATAATAGGAAGTCACATAACCCTGTTTTTAAGTTACTTTGTTTATGCACATATGTATGCCAGGGGTGGGGTATGCGCAGGTGCATTTGGAGTTGAGAAGAGGGTGCTAGACCCTGGGCAGCTGGAATTATGGATCATGGTGAGCCATGCATGTGCCATCTGACATGGGTGCTGCACACTGAACTCAAGTCCTTTGATTTCTTTTGTTTGTTTGTTTGTTTGGTGTAGTATGATGTGGGTACATGTGTAGTGGGGGGGGCATGGGTGGAGGGGAGAGAACTTTAAACAAATTAGAGTGATCTAAAAAGAGGAAACCAAAGAACAGAAAATGCTTCCATAAGATTGGCCAGTAGGCAGCCCTGTAGGGCATTTTCTTAATTAGTTATTATGTGGAAAGACCCGGTTCACTGTGAGCAGTGCAACCCCTGGACAGGTGGCTTTGGCTGCTATAACAAAGCATGCTGAGCAAGCCATGAGGAGCAAGCTAGAAAGCAGCACCCCTCTATTGCCTCCGCTTCAGTTCCTGCCTTCAGGCTCCTGCCTGAAGTTCTTGGCCTGGCTTCTTTCAGTGATGACTGTGATCTGACTGCTCTAAGATGAAATGAATTCTTCCTTCCCCAAGTTGCTTTCTGTCATGGTGACTTATTCACCATGGGAACTATGGTGGGTGGGAACTGGGAAAGGGGAAAGCCTTTGGAATGTAAACATAGAATATAGAAAATAAAAAAAATTTAAAAAAAGAAAATAATAAATAAATAAATAAATAAATAAATAAATATAAGAAGAAGAAAAAAGAAACCCAAACTAAGACAAACATATTCCCTCTTAACTGCAGAGCCATCTCTGCACCCCATAACTCTAGTTCTTAAAAGGCAGGAGTTACAGTCCCATCCGTGTACTTTGCTGTTGTTACCTGTTTCCAGAGTTTTACCAAGAAACATTGCTCAGACCAAAGCTATGGCACTTCCTCTGCATTTTCTTCTAGACCCGCAGTTCTCAATCTGTGCATCATCACATATCCAGATATCCTGCACATCAGACATTTACATTACATTTTATAACAGCAGCAAAATTACAGTTATAAAGTAGCAATGAAAATAATTTTATGGTTGGGAGTCAGCATAACATGAGAAACCGTATTAAAGGGTCACAGCATTAGGAGGGTTGGGAACCACTGCTTTAGAGATTTGTGTTTCATGCTTTTAACCATTGTAAAGTATGAAATACAGTACCAATTTCATTCTTTTGAATGTAGAGAATCCATTTCTAAACACCTTGAAGAGAATCTTCCCCTCCCCCACCCACCCTACCCCCATTGTATGTTCTTGTCACCTTTATCAAAAAGCAACTAACTGTAAGTAAATACCCGTGTTTGTTTCTAGACTTCCTGCCCTGTTCCTTTGGTTGATGTGTCTGTTTTGTCACCAGGACTGTGCTGCTTTCGTTACAGTGGGACTGTCATGACATTTAGACGTCAGGAGTATGATAGCTCCCGCTTTGCTCGCGTTTCTCACAATTGCTTTGGCCGTCCAGGATCTCTGTGCAATTAACAAGCCTCTGTGCAGCAAAGAAATAAAGAGTAAAGGGGATCCTCAGCCTGGAAGAAAATGTTTGCAAGACACATCTTTGGCAAGGGGTTAACACCCCAAATATATGAGAAACTCAAACAATCCGTTAAAAACAAGCAGCCATCTACCACCCAGTGGCAGCTTAAACGTGGAGCCCCAGCTACATGGCAAGCAGGTACGAGAGAACCAGGACTTCAAGGACTACTGCAGTTACACAGTAGGTTCAAGAGTTTAAGACCTGGGTGTTGTGGATGACCCTGGTACTGTTGTGTTTTGATGTTAATTCCACTTTCCCTGGAGGGCTGGAATAAGGAATAAGTAATGAGTCACATACTCAGGTGACTCCTTGGGAACCATCCTCTAATGAATAAAGGCATCAATCACTGGGTGAGTAGGTGGGACTTCCGGGTTGGACAGAGGAAGAGAGGAAGTAGGAGAGAGTTAGGGGCTGTTTTGGACAGGGATAGCAAGAGAGCAAGATGTAACTACTAGTGTCTCCTGGCTTATATGGCAAAAAAAAATCTGCTAGGATTTGCCACCAGAGGATTTGTATTTAATATGGCTTACAGTATTAGGATTCTAGCTGTTGCACCCAGTGATTGAGTTACCATTGTCTCTGAACTAAGTCTGTGTGACATTTTTCCTTCATGTGGTGTCTCTACTAGGTTCCAGAGAGAAAGGTATTGTGGCAAAGTGTGGGTTTGCCAGATGTGCACCACAAACGCCACAGAGGTTTTAAAGCATAGGACTGGTATGGTAATGAGTTGCCAGTGGGAACTTATCAAGCTGGGTAGAGAGATTTTGGAGCTCTGAGTCAGAGTCTCCACAAGATAACTGGCTAGCAAGACCACCCCACAACCCACTCTCCACCCCACAACCCCTGGTTCAGAGCTGAGAATATCTGGGAGAAGCACGGGACCTTGGAGCTCTTTTAAATATTACCCACAATACCTGGGCCATTTGAAACTTCAAACAAGAAAAAAAAAACACCAAAGAGATTGAATCAATGTTTTTTTTTCAAATAAAGGGATTATTATAGCTAAAATATAGCTAAATATAGGTGAAAACATGCTAGGCATTCCCAGTGTCATGAAAGACACACAGATTAAAATCACTATGAAATCATCGGCACATTCACTGGAGAGGCTATTATCAAAAAGACAGATGATGGTAAGTATGGGGACTATGGAAAAGAGGGACTTTCGCACACTGCTGATGGAAAGGTAGATCAGTAAAGCCATTTTTGAACATAGTATTCATCCCAAAGATGCCTATAGACCAAAAACACAAGAAGTATGTTGTCCAGGGACTCAACTTCTGTGTAGAAGGGGTGGGGTGACAGAAAGTTAGATGATAGACATAATAGATTAGATAGATACATAAGAAAGGGGGGGAGAGAGAGAGAGAGAGAGAGACAGATTGACAGATGCAGAGGTACATAGATAGATAGAAAGATAGATAGAAAGATAGATAGATAGATAGATAGATAGATAGATAGATAGATAGATAGATGCATAGGTACATAGATACATAGATACATAGATAGATACATAGATGATAGGTAGATAAATAGATATATAATAGATAGATATTCAAATGAATATAAAAATATGTCAAACAGTTATTTACATTTCCATGTTCATGCCAGTACAATTAACAAAAGCTGACATTTGGATGCAAACTTTGTGTCCATCAGAAGAATGGATAAAAAATAATGTAATATAATACAAAATGGAATTATGCAGAGTTTAAAAACAAGGGAGAAACCGTGTCATTTACAATATGTATAGAACTTGGAGACATTCTGCTAAATGAAAGAAGTCAAGTGCAGAAAGACATTCTGAGACCTTATATATGGTCTGTAAAAAAGTAGTGGTGGTAATAATAATAATAATAATAATAATAATACCACACAGGGACAGTGTATAGAAAAAGGAAACCAGAGACTAGAGTGGAGCTAGAGAGTTAAGGAACGGGGACAAAGACGAAGTCTCAGTGACACTGGAGAAGCAAATTCTAGAATGCTACCACACTGTACAACGACCACAGCTGGTAAAACTGCCTAGTATATTTCCAAATTTCTAGTAAATACAAGATATTGCTAACATAATAAACATGCTAATTAGTTTTAGTCTTTTATGATATGCATAAATAAGCCTCACATTTTACCCTCAAACATATACACTTGTATACTCAGCGCATAAAAAGTAGATTATTTTTTAAAGGCAAATGCATTCAAATATGCACTAGGTAAATGAAAAAACAATCACTCACCTGAAGAAACAGACTAAAGCTTTCCTAAAATACCATTGTAAGAGTAAGTTTAATGAGGATCTAGTACACTACATTTTAAACTTGAAATATGAATTCTAGCAGTCAAATTAGATAGCTATTTGATTGTACATACTAAAATCAAATATGGCCCCAAACTACAAGCTTGTATTCTCGCTCATCAGAGTGTACAGATGAAAAGCCCCCACTGAGAGAGTCGGCTGGGCAGGCATATCCAAGGCATGTTCGTTTGTATGTGTCAAATGCTGAAAACAGCTGCAATCACTGTCTGCAAAGTAATAAGCGGATACACGGTATCACCAAATAATGGCAACCGGGAAAGATAGCCATCCATCAATGCATACATGATGTGGATAAATCTAGAAAATTGGATTGTCAAAAGAAGGGGCTAGGCTCAAAAATTATATGTTGCAATTATATATAGCTCAAAAGCAGGAAAATCTAGGGTGGGGAGATGGTCAGTGAGCAAAGCACTTGTTAAACACATAAGATGATGGTAGTTCTGGTCTCAAGTAAACTTGGTCATGATAATGTGAGCATTAGCAGGGAGTTGGAAAGTGAGGACTGGAAAGTTCCTGAAAGCATGCGGGCAGGTCTGGGGTATACAGCTGTGATCAACCAAGGAGACCCTATTTCAAGTAAAGTAGAAAATGAGGACTGATGAAGGAGCTCTCTCTCTCTCTCTCTCGCTCTCTCTCTCTCTCTCTCACATACACACACACATATATGTATACATGTACACACATGTGCAAATGCACATATCATATTGTGGTACATGTATACCACACACAGACAGACACAAGAAAAATCTAATTAAAGTTTATAGAAATCAAAATGAGGTTATTCTGTGATAAAATATGATAAAGTAACAGAAAAGGCTCATGGGTCCTGAAAAAAAATATTTTCTATTGTGATAACTTTAAACATCCATAAATTCTAACAAGTTATAAGTGATCTTTAAGTACTTAGTGCATGTGTGCTATGCACCAATTCAAAAATTAAAATTTGTTTTTCTTACAAGGTTGGAAGCAATGACAACTCACAAGAAAAATAAATTCCCACATTTCTAACATGATCTTGGATTTGGGAAGTTCAAAATAAAAGCTTCTTGGTATATGTTCAATGATTGGTGAGATCAAAGGAAAAGGAGAATTGGATCTTGACCACAAAGAAGCAAGGCATGATGGGCATTTTAAAGGGTTGTTCTAGAACCCTGAAGAGCAGTGTATACACTGGAGCCCCGGCATGGAGAATTTCTTGATTAACCTCTTCAGAGCATGCTAATAGATTTCCAGGAAATGGGAATCATTTTTTGAAATGTGAAGTTGCCTAACAGGCTCAATTCAGTGAGTCAATTACGTAATTAATGTTTTACTCTGGAAATACACAGAGAAACTAGTGCTCTGTTTTTTCTGAAAGTGGGATCCAGTGGGTTCTAAAGGAAGCCAGAAAAATCTGGCTTGAGTGTACACATCAATATCCAGTCCCAGATGCAAGGGCAGGGGATTAGCACATACTCATCTTCCCTGCAAGTGGCAGCAGTATTGTTTGTAGAGATGCAGACCTGGCTTCTCTTGTTACCCTCCTTCACACCATCTTCAATTGTGCTTAGACAGAATGCCTGTGGGACATAGACTAGTGATTAAAAATGTCTTATTCATCACTGTGAATGTCAGCCTTTCATCTGAGACCATGGAGCCCTGAATACACAGGGGAAAGACAACGCTGACATGCTCAGCTGGTATCAGGCTATTATGTCAATTCATTATTGTGGTACCTTGACCTCTGGGTGATGACTGACAGTATAGCTTTGGGATACTTATCTGGTGGGAACAAACTAGATACTATCAGACCCCGCTTTAAATCATCTCTACGAAATATCTCACTCCACTTGATGGCCACAGGAGAAGAGCAGGATGGAGCACTTGGGCAAGCCACAGAGACAGGGGATACCTTACATATACAGTGTCATCAATTTAGTGATGTCAGAGTGCCTGGCTCTAGTTGGGGCCTTTTCTATCACTGGTTGTACTGGTGGGGCCTCTTACAACAACCTGTATCAGGAAGGAAGGATTGACCATCTCAACTGCTTCTCTGAGTTAGATATTATGGATCCCAATCTCAAAACTATAAAACCCTGATAAGAATCCAGGGTTGGTAGGAGAACATGTAACTGACAGGAAACTTACTTAGCTAAGTAAATGAAGAAAGTCTGTATACTGATTACTTCTATTGATGTATCTCTATTCCATCAGGATTTAGGATTTGGTCATAAAAAGAAAAAAAATCTATCTCCTGAGTTTTGAAATCATGATCAGGACTAACCAGCTACAGAAACCAGTTCCTGTGGATGGTATGCACTGATTATCAGCAAGAATTAATAAACATGCATGTATTAAGGAAAGAGCTGAAAGATCACTACCGGAGATCTGGCCCTGCCAGGCTTGTGCTAAGAAGCAGGAGTGGCCAGAAGGCAGAACCAAAGGATAGATTGAGATCCCTCTCTGAAATGCTGTAGAGGATGGTAGTTTTATCTGAGAGGGGAACCTAGAGGGGAGTCAGTTTTAGGGTGATACAATATGAGTTTGTGCTTAGATGTGTTGACTTTCAGAAGCCCAGACAACAAGATACTCAAAGACAAAGCAACCCTCTTCAAACGAGACCTTCAGAGTCCTGGACAACAGGAATCCTGCAACAATATGCACCCAAGAAAGGACAGGAAAAAGAAAAAAGTCAAAGATAGATTAAAATCAAGCAGGACCCAAAGCAGCCATAGACAATTCTCGGGATAGAGTAGATTTTTAACACTGTAACAAACTTATTTCATAGTTTAAAAATGTACCAAAGAAAGTGAGTGGGAGCATGTGTCCCCTGCAACCTGCCTGGAGGCATAGTGGATGTGTACAGTCTGCAAGTCCAGCTTCTCCATTAGACTAACAACCTCTGACTTCTCCAGCCATTTATTCTTTGCAAAGTGTTTCCCTCTCTCAGGTCTTGCTGGAGCATGTAAAAATACCACCACCTCCTTTATAGTAAGACTAAGCTGAGACTAAATCCAGCACTCCTCTTTGTCCACTCCTACCACACCACACACCCCCAGATGTCACTGAGAGACAGTTGGTAGTATCCCCTTCACCTAGTTGGCCCACATTATGCCCCTGATGAACAGAGCATCCAGGGAGATTATCTCCATCACCTCTGTTTCAAACAATGCAAAAGAATGTGCACATGGTCCAATCCCTTTCATCATTCTGGTGTTAAATAATTAACGGAAGTCTAAATCTGTTCTGAATCTCTGTATATTCCATGTATTTTCTTTGATAAGGATCTGATGAGAATAAAAATTTCTTCAAGACAGGTTTCAAGTTTAGTAGGGTCTCTGCCTAGCTGTGGGATTTTCCAAAGATTACAGAGCTTCTCTGCATCTGGGCTCCCTCTCCTGTGAACTGAGACAGTAAGACATCTTCCACCTCAAGTTTTCATGTACATGAAATTTCTACAAAGATGCTGAAATTTGGTAGGCTGTCTTGTCATGCTAGCGTTCCGCAGAGGATGCTGCTTCTTCAGAAGTGATTATAACTCTCACAGAAATGAGATCACTGCACTGTGAGACAAACATAGTAATTATTTTCTTATTTATTCAATCATATTTGTCTTTAAAGTATGTAAGACTTTAGTGCAAGAAAAATTTAACAGGATAAGGAAGGGAAAGATGGAGAGATAAAAGGGAGGAGAGAGGAGGAAGGAAAACAGGAAGGAGGGAAGGAAGAGAGGGAGGAGGAAAGGAAAAAAAGGAAGGAGAGAAGGAAGGAAGGAGGAAAGAAGAGAAAAGAGGGAAGGACAGGACAAAGGAAAAAAAAAGAAGGGAAGGAGGGAAGGAAGGAACTCAAAGCTAGCTGTTGTGTTTTGAAGAATGTCCCCCATAGCCTCAAATTCTTGAATGCTTGAATATTGTAACTATTTAGGAAGGATTAAGAGGTGTGGTCTTATTGGAAGAGATATGCAGTAACAAATTTTGGTAATTTAGGAATTATCCTTTCTTTCCTTCTTGTTTTTAATTTTGGTTTCACTTAAAAACACAAACATTATGACTGTGCTTTTATTTTAATTCCAGGTATAGGAAAGTGGGGCTGCTTCAGCAGCTGGCTGATTTGCCTACTGCTCTAGCAGAGGCATGGTTGTGCAAGCTGCTGATAGTTTCTATGATTGTTTGACATTTGGAATTCTGGTAACTTTTCAGAGGGTACAAAAATACTAGAAACCCAATAGGTATTGTGAAGAGGTTTTTGATCATTTAGGGAGGTTGGTTGCAGTTTGTTAGTAGCTGTGGTCAAAGAAGAAACAAAAGGAAAGAAATTACAGTCAGAGATTTTCCTAATCCCTCTATCCTTGTTTCTCTGCTATCTAAGGTTAAGGAGTAAAGCCAGGGGATAAAGTGTGGGGAAAGGAAGAACTCACAAAGTAGCACAAAGATGTATCTCTGGGAGTGGGGCTTTGAGCTTCTAAAAGCTCACTCCAGGTTCAGTCTCTCTCTCTCTCTCTCTCTCTCTCTCTCTCTCTCTCTCTCTCTCAGTCTGGGTGTGTGTGTGTGTGTGTGTGTGTGTGTGTGTGTGTGTGAGAGAGACTTTCAGATCATGTGAGCCCTCAGCCTCTGCTCCAGTACCATACCTGCCTGCCTGCCATCATGCTCCCCACTGTGGTGATCATGGCCTGAAACTGTAATCAAAGAGAGAAAGTCTAGTATATTTGTAACACTGAAGATGAAAATTCAACTTGGAATTTCTTGCAGTCAATACGGGTTAGGGTGGGGGTGGGGGATGGAGAATAATTCAAGAATCCCAAGCAAAAAAAGAGCTGTGGGGAAGCCCAAGTCTTTAAAATAAGATAGAGGAGAATGTTCCAGTGCTCTCAGCCCAGTGGCCATAACAGGGCACTGGTGACTTTCCCCAATGTGGAGCCCAATCTGGTCAACAGTTGACATCTCTTTAGAAGTCATGGCCCAGAGGACTGAACAGAAATCATCCAAGGTGGGTCAACAGCATCTACAATGAGCATGGTTTTATTTCCTCCAAATCTAGACCCCTTTGCCCAAAAGAAGCCATTCTCTCATGTCTTTGTTTGCTTGGTTTAGGGTTTGAATGCTAAGAACTACCAATGTCGTGATGTTATTCTAACAGGCTGTTAGTTGGGTAGGATGTGCAATGCCAGGATTCTCAGAGCCATCTGTGCCATCAACAGTTCTCTTAAAAGAACATAGGAAGTGTAAATTACTAAAACCTCAGACATTTCATTGTTCTGAGTTCTCCAAAGCTCTGGACCCTGCAGAGCAGTCAGCTTGCCACATTTTCATTGTGATGCCCACAAGCCCACAACCCATCTTGGTCTGACACCTAGAATGTCTAGGAATGCTTCACAGATCAACTGGCCTAAAAATGAAAGCCCATGTCTTCATTTCTATCAATTCAAATCATATATATTTTTTAGGACTTGGCTCAGGCTGAGACATGTGGGGCTTGCCCTATCCCCAGTTGTTCCTTCCCAGATCTTTCCTTAGCTCTGTCATTATCCACATGCATAGTCTCCAAGGACCCCAAACATTTACCTGCCCATCCCTCTGATTAGTCACAATTTACCAAGTCCTGGGAAGCTTTACATAGTGGAGGTTGAAGATGTTGTTTTTATAAAACAAATCATAAAACAATGTAAGTCTCCTATATTTCCTATGTGGACATGACAGCTCCTCATCTAACTCCCTAGACATTTCAATTACTTATCACACTTTGCCTGGATTGTATCCATTCACAAACACAACTCAACTGCCTACTTAAACCAGGACTTTCTTGAGACAAAAGCCATATAATGTGCGTGCAAATGATCTTCAAGCATCTGATAAAAGACTAAATATGCAAAAGCCCTCTTTGGGGAGCAGAGCAGTGGGAGGGGGCGATATTCTCAAGGAGTTCCTCACAGGGCAGATGAGCTGAGTCCTTGACACGAGCATAATTATAGTTTAGATCTGGGAGTACAACGGTCATTTAAGCTAAGAGGCACTGTATCAAAGAAAAGGCTGTCAATGACAATTTTAGCACATAAATTACTTAAAGCGAGCATTGTCTTAAAAAAGACATGAACCAGCCATGAAAAAGACTAATGGTAAATATTGACAATTATCATAATTCTTAGTACTGAACATCCCAGAAGCCAAATTGCTAAAGAAAATAAAATGCTCTGTAGGGAGTACCAAATCAAACACAGTGATTTACAAAGAACAGAACCACTTGCTGTTCACTGTTCTGAATTCTGGCAGTACTTGATCAAGAACTGCATTACATGAAGAAGAACAGAGCA
This sequence comes from Apodemus agrarius, assembly GCA_964023405.1. Classification (NCBI taxonomy): domain Eukaryota; kingdom Metazoa; phylum Chordata; class Mammalia; order Rodentia; family Muridae; genus Apodemus; species Apodemus agrarius. Next base: position 101,980,408 of record OZ030011.1, on the reverse strand, counting down.
AAACCAATCTTTTCAAATTGTACAAATGACAAATTCAAGGCCACAGTGTTTCTCTTTCTGGAGAAAGTAAATCCCCATGAGACAATGAATAAATAACAAACTGATGAGGATTTGGAGAAGTGGGATCATGCATGTGTACTTAAAAAGACCAAGTATGTGCCTATCAATTACATCCTTGGGATACTTAATAATATCAACTTAAAGGATCTAGAATGATTCAGGAGACAAGCTTCTGGGCATACTTGTATAGAAGGATCTTTCTTAGGTTAACTGAAATGGCAGAGCTAACTTAATGGAATGGCAGCTTTCTGTGGGACAAAGTCCTGGACCGAATGGCAAGGAGAAAGTGTGCTGAGTCCCACTCATCCCTCTCAGCTTCCTGACTGCAGCTATGCGTGGCCAGCTGCTTTGAGCTTCTGCTTCTCTAATTTGCTGCCATAGCAGAAAGTGCCCTGGAACTGCAAGCTGAAATAAACCCTTTCTCCCTTGCATTGCTTTGGTCAGGGTCTTTCATCAAAGAAACTAAGACAAAGTTGGATGCATTTACTCAATTTACTCAGGAGAAATGCATTTTATGTACACAAAACATTAGCCATAACTTGATTTGTAATCACCAACAATGTCAAAGGACCTAAATGGTTGTAAACAGAATAGAGCACACAACAAAAAGAAAACCAGTAGTCCATGATATGACATACAGCACATAACAAAAAGAATGTCTGTTAAAAAAAAAAACCTTGATAAATCTATAAAGAATGAGAATGAGTGGAAAAGCCAATTTTAAATGGTTATATACCATATAATCCCATTCATCCAACACTCTTAAAGTAGCATGAATTTAAGAAATAAAGAGAAAATAATTGGTTGGCAGAGAGGCATCCTTTGTTACAGAATATTTTAACCTGTTTCTAGTTGTCCCGAGGCTCAACCCTTACTTCAATCCCTCTGGCTACAATACAGACATGCCCTTAGTACTCACCTTTAATCCTATGAAGGTAAAGTTACTTGGTAGAGAGAAGCATCAGTGTTTGAAAGTGATGTCTAATTGAGTGACAGAAAAGTGATAAATCAGAGAAAGATTTGACAGAACAGGATATGCTCAGAAGAAGAGAAAATAAAGCAAAGCTACTTGAAAAGAAGAGTACAGTACAAGAATACAGGAGCGTTCATGGAGAACAGGACAGTAGAGTTGAGAGGGAGAGTAGAGGAACACAGAGACGGAAAAGGAAGCAGATTTACTGGGAGAGTTTTACAGAGCCTGCCAAGTCCTACCATGTGGAAGAGATAGTATGGCACAGTTTCTGCCCCTGGAGCTAAGCTAGCAACACTTGGGCCTCCACAAGTGTTGATGGTTGCTAGGCATAAGACTTGTTTGTATAATAATGTACATATTTTCATGTTCCGCCTTCAGAGAATTCTCTCCCTGTTAAAGTTAATGACTCCATGATAATTAGAAACAGCACAAGTCCAGGAGGCGAAAATGTATTTATCAGCAAGGTGGTGAATGCTCTGGCCTTCAAGACAACCCTTAAGGCTGTAGGAAAGAACTCTGAAAACATGAGTTCAAAATATATGATTTCTCAACTATGCAACATATAAGGATGCAATATGAATTGTATGAGGCACTTCGTGGACCTAAAAGAACAGAGGCAGCTGCATTAATGAGTCAGTAAAAAGAAAAGAGCAAATAAAAGCAAGACTCATGGTTCCAAAGGAGCACCAAGAAGAGAGAGAATGGTGATCCCACCCAGCCGCTTATTATCTCTTCTTACAAAGGCAGGCAGATCCCTGAGTTCAAGGTCAGCCTGGGACGGAGCAAGTTTAGGGGCAGGCATGGTGGAAATGGTGATCTCAGAGCCAGCTCCCACCCAGCGGACTTATTAAATGTACTTACAAAGGCAGGCAGATCTCTGAGTTCATTTGCTAGGTTTAAAAAATGCACTTGCTGTCTTTTCTAAGAATCTAGGGACTAAAGTCATAAAATGCTGATTCATGAGATAATCAAAAAGGAACTTGGGGTAATGATTGAGTTGATATGTAAATTTAAAAACTGGGCTTTGGTCTGCAAGAGCTGAGCTGTCTACACAGCTGTTGGGAAAGGCAGCTCAAGCAGAACCCAGAGCGGTCAGCTTGTATCCACAATTGACCTTGAGTCATTTCTTTTGTCACTTTCTCAGGATTCCTGACCTAGCTGAGGTTGGTTTTCGGTACAAGCCAAATTGAAGAGAGAGCAAGCTAGACACAGGTAAAGACAGAACCAGCAAGAGAATGAGAAGGAGCCAGAAGATTAGACTATATTGCCAAAGTTAGAATGAGGCCAAGCAGAGCCAGTTAGGAGAGGTCAAGAGAGAGAAGCCAGACTGAATCACTCGGTTTAGAGAGGAGTTAGAGCCAGAACAGCTGAGTTGGATAAACCAGTCAGAACTCAGAAAGAATTAGAAAGGGTGAGCTTATTTAGAAGCAAGTATTGGAGGCTGAAAACATTCTAGGCCTAGATTAGATTGTACAGAGGCTAGAAGCCTAGGTTATCAGACTGAGGCAATAAACATCCAAGACAATGGTTACTTCAGAGGAATAAAAGTTACTTTTATAGTTCTTGGAAGGTAAAATAACATAAGGAAGTCTCTGGTGATAGAATGTTCCTCTCTTGATTGTGTAGATGATATCAACACTCTGGTTGTGACATTTTATTTTCATTGTTGGGAACAGTAAAGAGACATGGAATCTTGTGTAATCTTATTATGTCTTAAAATTACATTTCATTCTATCATTTTAATCAAAAAATGAAATTAATTTTTATAATATGAAATCCTTAAACTGTAACAACTGTTCTGAAAAATACTTCAGTAAGTTTTTTGTTTGTTTTGCTTTGCTTTGTTTTGTTTTACTTTGCTTTGCTTTGCTTTGCTTTGTTTTAACTTTGGCATAAATGTCAGACCCAGCAACTCAATGATCGGGTATTTTTTTAATGAAACACACTCCATACAAATATGTAGAGTGACGTTATTTATAATTTCAAAAAAAACTAAAGCAACACAAATGGCCCTTACTGGGGAATGGGTGGACAAGGTATGGCCTGTCCTCCCATGGAATTGTCCTCAACAATAAGAAAGAACTAGTAACCATGAACCAACAAGGATGAGTGCCAAGTGCATCTGGCCCTGTAAAAGAAGCAATACTCAAGCCACTACCCACTGTATAATTTCATTTATATGGCATCCTTTAAAAATGCAGAAATAAATTGACAGTTGACAGGAGCTGTGAGTTGGGGTAAGATATGGACCACACTGAAAATACCCAGGAGCATTTGAAAATGGTGGGAATGTTCTGTATCTTGACCACAATAATAGCTAAGGAACCATATGCAATGTTTTCGGAATCCATAAAGCTTTCAAATGAAGAAAATATAAATTTATAAATTATGTTTCAATAAATAGCTTTTTAAAGGTGGGGAGAGGTCTCATATACATTAGCATAGCTAATGTTAAATCCACTATATACCCAAGCCCCAGCGAACCTGGAATATTTAATCCTCTGGCCTCTAACTCCAAAGAGCTGGAATTACAAGTGTGCAGTGGGTCTATGTAGTGCTGGGGGGTGAACTCCAGGGTGCTGCCCATGTTAAGCAAGTACTCTACCAACTGAGTTACATCCCACACACTAAATTTGACTTTAAATAAGTAAGTGAATCACTAATTCCCTTTTGTGATAAACTATAACCCAGAGATCTAAAGGGGCCGTCATACACACCTTCTTTTGCTCAGTAACTATGCCGTCCTGGGTCAGGTGTATAAACCAATGCACTTCCACTCCCTGACTTACATCATGACAAACTTATACCAAGTGAAAACAGATCAGTTAGGGGCAGGGAATAATGCCCAGCATAGAGAAGTCGAATGAGCATCACTGGCATGGAACATAAGTGAAATTCAATGCCTTTACATCATATGAATTAGGTACCATTAGCATACAGCATTGCTAATTGTGGGCTAGAGGATAAGAATTGCAGATTGCCAATTCAGTGAGCAATAGGCGAGTTCACAGTGATGTGTGCATTCAGTTCTAAAAACAAGAACAGAAACAAAAACAAAAAAATGCTGACTTGGACTCCTGATAAAGGCTCCTTCTTGTGTAGATGGAAATGCCTATAGCCACTAGAGCTGGGCTCAAATCTGCCTGCCCATGGATTTAGCTTAGAGATGATGCCCAGTTTCCTATCTAATTGCTGCCTGGTGAGATGTTGTATCTCTCAGGAAGCCAGAGTTCCACAATGAAGTAATAAAACACAGATACGAAACACTGAAGCAAAGGCCTGTCCTGCCTATCACCACGTCCTGGCCTTCTCCAGAGGCCCAGGAGAGGTCCCTAAGGGAGTTTCCACACACAGAACTAGAGCTCACTAACAAGGGGGCCAGTTCAAGTAGCCTGTAATGCCAATTTTGGCCTCTGTAAGAGTGTCATCCCCATCGCCACTCAATTCAATGTATATTTACAGAGAGACCAGAGCCATCAGCTGTGAAATCCAGTGGATGCCACAGGGGACTCACCTTCCTTTTTCCTCAAGTGGTATGTAATGATTCTGAACATATTTTTCACACCAGGGTCAATAAAATCCATACCTTCTAGACACGCCCATTGGATACCTCCTTCACCTGCCCCTCCCAGACAGAGTAGGTATTCTTCTTGATGCCCAAGACTGCTACTGCCACCTTCTCAGGGACCAAGATCAACCTTCTTTAGCTTATTACCACTACTCCAACCACGATGCCTGAAACACAGCAGAATTTTAGTATATATTTCCAAAGGAATGAAGAAAATGAGGAGAAAAGAAAGATGGGAGGAGTCACTCTTGGCTGTAATAAAGGTCAGCATAGTTGAGGGCACTCAAGTCTATCACCTTTAAAATCAGTTCAGGGGACCACGGTAGACTGACACTCTCCAGGGATACCAAACACTGGGAAATAATCCACACACAACTGAGAAATATTGCTCTGGCTCTGAGTGAACCAGAGGAGTCAAGAGTATTCTTTTTGGAGACCCGGGACAGGGAAAGCTCCTGGGAGTCAGTGGGTATGACCCTGACTGAGACACCTACACTGTGGGGGTGGGGGGGGCACTATGGAAACTAAAGTAGCCAGGTGGAACTTTCATTTGAGGGAGAGGAACATCAACCCACCCACAACTCAACTCAAAATATGCCCCGCCTACAAGATGCACAGGGATAAAAATGGAGCAGAGATTGAGGGAACAGCCAAGCGGTGACTGGCCCAACTTGAGACCCATCACATGAGAGAGTTAACCCCTGAGGCTATTAATGATACTTTGCTATGCTTGCAGACAGGAGCCTAGCATAACCATCTCCCCAGAGGCTTCATCCAGCTGTGGATGCAGAGAGATGCAGAGACCCATAACAGGTGGAGCTCAGGGAGTGTGGACAAGTAGGGGATAGGATTGAGTGAGCCAGGGGAGTCAAGGACACCATAAGAAGACCTACTAAGTCAACTAACCTGGGCTTATAGGGCCTCATAGAGACTGAACCATCAAGCAAAGAGTATATGTGACTGGACCTAGGCCTCCCCACACATTTGTATCAGATGTGCATCTTGGTCTTCATAGTGGATTCCCTAACAATTAGAGCAGGGGTTGTCTCTGATTCTGTTCCCTAACATTGGATTCCCTTCCCCTAGCTGGACTGACTAGTCAGATCTCAGTGGCAGAGCATGTACATAGTCCTGCTGCAACCTGATGTCCCAGAGTAGGTGGGTACCCAAGGGGGGCTTCCCTTTCTCTGAAAAGGGCAGGAGATAATGGGAAAGGAATTTGTGATCATGGAACTAGGAGGAGAGGAGGGCCAAAACTGGGATATAAAACGAATGCATACATATATTAATGGGGGGAAGGAGTATTCTTTCATTTGTTTAATAAATATTTACTGGGGGACTTTCTGCAAAAGGCAAAATTTACATTACAGTCTTTAACCCTCCCTGCCCAAATAACAATCCCAGATATATCCATTCACATAAGAAGGAAACAGGCTCAGAGAAGTTGGATGAGCTAGTCAATGGCACTCAGCTAGCGCATTCAGAACCAAGCTTTAAATCCCTGCCCCTGACTCCAAATCTGTACTGACATCCTTCAATTGATCTTCTTGTCCACACTGCCTTTGTTTTTTCCCTTCCCCCATCCCTTCTACTTTCTGCCTCTTTAAAAACTAATCTAAGGGCATAATATATTCAAACACAGAGGAGAACAAAGACCCCTTCTTGGAAGGCTAAGGCATGGCATCTTAATTGAAACAAGATAATCCAAACATTTGCTTCACTCAACATTTACAAATTCCATTTCATTGACTTATATTTTCACAACTGACTGTCATGTCAAAGTTATTTTATTTTCACAGAAGTTAGGAAAATACAAAGAGGGAAAGTTTTAGAACAAAGTAGCTTACAACACAGTTCAACCCTCTCTTCTTGATGTGGTAAGATTTGGGGTGTTTCTAAGACACAGTGCTTAGGCCATTTGACACCATTCCCCATGAGATGCTGGTCCCTGGGCTGGACCCCTCACATGTCCCAGGACATTGGATTCCTGGGAACCATGACTCTGGTTTCCAAAGCCCCATTCCTTTGTCCAGCCCTGATATCACCTCCTAGAAGGACCCTTCTTGCAAGATCAGAAAGAAACACCAGCAGGGACTGTCTTCATCATCCAGCCACAGCACCAAAAAAGGGGCTGAGAACACCCAATACCAAAGCTAGATTTTTCTCCCATAGATATGATTCCAATTCTTAGTAAATATAGCACTTCAGGGCCCTTTCTACATAGAACAAAGGCATCATTTTGAAAGGGGGGTGGGAAGCACAGGGCTACAGTATGCACTTCCAGCCTAGGGCTCATCATCCTCTGATCTTAGGATGTGGAGGAAGCAAAGAACTCTGGAATCAATGGAGTGGGCTTCTGCCACAAGCTCTGCCCCTAGAACTGAAAATTCCTGTAGTTGAGATTTGTTATCCAAAAGCTGGGTATCACTACCTCTACACCTTGTACCTTATGGGTTTGGCTATGACTCTTGTGGCTTCATATATATGCAACTATCTGAGAGGCTGATTGGAGCTTATCTTAGTTTATTGCTGAGAACAGACACCATGACCAAAACAACTCTTAAAAAGAACATTTAATTGGAGCTGGCTTACAGATTCAGAGGTTCAGTCAATTATCATCAAAGCAGGAACATGGCAGCATCCAGGCAGGCATGGTTCAGGAGGAGCTGAGAGTTTTACATCTTTACCTAGAGGCTACTAGCAGAATACTGACTTCCAGGCAGCTAGAATGAGAGTCTTATAAGCCACACCCACAGTGACACACCTATTCCAACAGGGCCAAACCTTCTAATCCTGCCACTCCCTGGGCTGAGCAAATACAAACCATCACAGAACTTCTGGGAAGACTTTCCCATATCATTGTCTGCAGGTGTGGTCACAGCAAACAGAACCCTCTGAGTCTTCTCCATCTCCTCCAGCTGAAGAATATGCAGTCTCACACCTGCCCTCCCAAGGGAGGCTGTTCAAGCCACTCTTAGCATAGCCACCCACCAATCCCAAAACACTCATTAGCTCCCCCTCACCAAGAACAGGAATACAACAACCAGACTCCAGGCATAAGAGTGTGGACACTATATTCTTTACTTTTCTGTGGCTGTGAAAAAAAAAATATCCTGACTTAGGCAGAATAGAGGTTTCTTTGAGCTTACAGATCCAGAGAGGATACAGCTGCACATATTTGGGAAGGCATGGTAGCAGAAGTGTGAGGCAACCCTGGCAATCAGGAAGCATATTGAATACTGGAAAGAGGCAGAGGGAGAGGGAGGGGAAGGAGGAGGGGGACAGGGGGAGAGGGAGGAGGAGGAGGAGGAGGAGGAGGAGGAGGAGGAGGAGGAAGAATAGAACCAGTGACACGTTGACACACTTCTTCCAGAAAAACTCCACCTCCTACAAGTTCCATGATGTTCCCAAACAGCACCACCTGCTGGAGACCAAATGTTCAAACACATAAGCCTGTGGAGACACCTTTGTGAGGAGATTTTTCTGCCACTGAAATACTAACATTATCCAAGTTTGGGAGTAGTGTGGCAGCTACAGAAAGCTGCTTGATATTACATTGCTTCTACACCAGCATTTTTCTAAGTGAGCAGTATATGCTGCTCACTTAGAGGAAAAGAACTCTGTGGACACTTTCCCCTCACCCTAACCTGAGAGGCATTTCACTGTCAGCTTGAGCCCTGGTTCTAATGTGGCCAATGATGCTAATGTGACCCATATGCCTAGATCCTATGAAAGGAGTTTTTAAAGAAAATCATTATTTCAGAAATATCCTGTTAGTATTTTTAACTTACCATCAATATAAAGAACTTTTCAAACATTTTTCTTTTTCTTTTTCCAAAAGATTCTTATAATGTTCACCTCTAAGAGTCTGGGGTTTCTTCAGCTCTCACATAGGTTGTCCAACCCCAAAGAATCAACCTGGGACACGTGTACATATGAGCAACACTAAATGGACTTAATAGGTTGTAAATACCTGTAGATACACAGACAGGCACACTGTGTGTGTGTGTGTGTGTGTGTGTGTGTGTGTGTGTGCGCGCGCGCGCGCGTAAAACAAAACAATAATAATTAAAGAAGAAGAGGTCATGAATTTGAAAAAGGGACAAGGAAAGGGTTGTGGGGGGGGAGGGGGAGGCAAGGGAAATGCAGTGTTGATATATGAAGTTCTTAAAAATAAAGAAAATTTGAAGTTCCTTGATAACAGTGGATCCCAGTGTGGAAAACATGTCAGACCAGTGCTTAACCAGTTTGATCATTTCTATATCTCTAATACTTCAGATATTACTTGGCATGTGGAAAGCATACAAGAAATACTGATAACTGAATAAACAGTATATGATAGAAAGCTGAAGGTAGCTAGCATTGGGGGTGATGCTGATAGAAGCCCCAGGACCATGAGTGTTTAGGTGGCATGGCTCTGCACTTTGCTGAGTCATTTGAGAGTCCTTATTGTGTATTTACCTCCCTCAAGGATTATCTCCTAATGTTTTCCTATGGTTTTCATTAACGGAAAGGAGAGGAAGGCACCAGATCTTAGAAATAGGACCAGGACATTGTCAAGAAAAGGTTAAAAAGAGATGGTGTTGGAAACACACTAAAAGCCTTCTTTCTATAACCATGGTTCTTTGGTCATCCTGCATACCTGGGAAGGGCTGGAACACACTATACATAAGATAAAAAAAAAAGACATTTGGTGGGCCAGAACAATGGTCTATGAGAAGCAATCCAAATTTCTATGAAGATTGATTGACTGGCAAGTGGATAAATCAAAGCTAGGGGCCTGTTTGATTGAAGTGTCTCATTGACAATGGTACAAAGGGAGGGAGTGATTTGGGCCCATATTTTATAGGAAACAAATCCCTTAAACCTAACTGGTATGTTCTAGTGTCAATGGTCTCACTGTAATGAATTCAGCAAAAACAGGCTTTGGTCTCCAGAGGCATGCCTGAGATTTCTATGAAGCAAAGACTGTTCATTCTTGAAATGTAAATATAGGACTTTTCACTTTACTCTTTATAAATATCATTTGGCCCCCAAAGCTAATCTGTCTATTCCAAGGAAAGTTTGCCCCAGGCTAAAAGCCAGAGTCATACAACTAAGAACACACCCAACAAATAGGCACTGCTTCCTACTTATGTAAACATTGCTTTCGTCCAACCTTTGAAAATCTTCAGAATGGGCATGTGTCCATATGTTTCAAGAGGGCTGTCAACAGGAATAAAGACATGGTTATTTTTAAATGACAGAAATGTAAGAAATTCCCTTTTTTTGTAAAGCAACTTGTGTTAATATTTGAATCCAAATGAAGAAGTCTCAAAGAAATATTCTTTGCAAGTTGGTAGTTTCAGAGATATTCAAGACTCTTGCCCATGTTTCCAGACTCAGCCTTTAGAGAAAACTCAAGAAATGAGCCATTCGCACAGTTTAACTGGGAGTCCCCAGGAATCTCCCATCATCCCAGTGTAGCCCACCTAGAGACAGTCATGTCTCATCTCTGGGTCTCAACTTCTCCACCTGTTGGAAGATGATAACCAAAGGACCCCACCACCACCAGTTCTTGGAGAGTTCTTGTTAACATAAGTTAAAGAACTCAAATACCTCCCCTAACACTGAAAATGTGTCTAATTTCCAAAATAAACAAGTCACTCTCTTTCCAAAATACACACTTTCTTTGGAAAAATAAATTTCTCCTATGAAAGTATGAAAGCCATTCTCTTTTATAGACCATTTTACTATGATGGCATTAAGTGTTTCCACCTGGACCTAGCATGGACTTGGCCACTGAATCAAGACACAATTATCAACGCTCCAAGTTTAGCCAGAGTATGTGTTTGAAAGACACAAGGAACTGAGCTATGTACTTTATGGCTGACTCTCCATCTCCAGAGACTCCCAAAAGGAAAAAAGGAAAGCACCTCTTTACTGGCAGTAAGTACTCTTGAAGGTCACACACTTTCAGGGACAAATATTTCCAAGCCCACAGTTAGAAACATTCGACAGCCCCACCCCCTCTTCATGCTCCAGCAGTGCTCCTGTGTCCCTGGCCTAAAATATCTCATCCCTCTCATTAGAACTCCTCCTTTGGTTGCTGCCTTTGTTTCGGACTCTGCTCCCTATTTTTAATTAATGTATTTGCCTCTATTTCTATAGCCTTATCCATGGAGTCAGTGTGCAATCATCACTTTCCATTACTAAGTCAAAATGCCTATGCAAATCAACTTAAACAGAAGAAAGGTTCATTTTGCTCATTTTCAGAGGTCACAGTTCACAGCTCCATTGCTGTCAGGCCATGAAGTGTGGCAGTAAGCATGTGATAGCACAGGGTAGCATGTGGTAACATATGGTAGTGAGTGGTAGTATGTAGCGAGCAGTGCCCAACCTTTGACATTGCAAGACAACATCATCTTCTCTAGAGTTCAAGTTTAAGGAGCACACAAACAAGTTTCAGAACAAGCCACTAAATAAATCTCAAAATGTTTCAGTGAGTTTATGATGCTATGTCAGGCTGTATTCGCAGCTGGCCTTGGCACTGCTCCCAACTGAGGGCTGTGGGAGGGCTGGTGGTCAGCTAAAGTATCTCACTTCAAAGCAGCAAGGAAACAAATACAGAAAAAACAAAAGGCCAGAGCAAGATAACACTCTTAAAGATGCCCAGTGACCCACTTCCTCCCATTAGGCCACTCCTCCCAAGAGCTATGACTTGACCAGGCGACATCATTGCTACGATGATCCAATGGCCTCACGATGTTGTCATCGACATTGTTTCAGCATCTGACCCATGGATGCATCATGGTTCCAGGGAGCATCCATATCCCATTAAAGGTCAGCAAGAGCAAAAGCAAGGATGGATGAGCATCACATGGTCCATTAAAGAGAAAAGAACAGACTCAGCACCCATGATGAGAGGTTGTGCTTCACTCTGCTAGGAAAAGATGCATTTTCTACTAAAGTGAGCAGAAATGATGAAACCCTGGTACACCATTCTCTGAGACCCACACATGTTGGGGTAGCTCACATGTGAGGGGAGGGTCATTTCCTGATGAAGGGCCAGAGTTACCCATTATTTTATTTTGTGTATTGTGATCTGCATTTATAAAATATTATGGCATGAAAGTGTGGGATGCAGGCACAAAGCAAATATCTGTGAGATGACATTTGACCCTCCTGAGGTTCTAAAGGTAAGTGTGGGAGTGAATATGATAGGAGTGTTGGCATGCTGGAGCCCTAGGTAGTGAGTACAATGCTGGTCCTTGATGCCTATTCTTTCATTTAAATCTAAGACCTGCCTTGAAAACAGACACTAATTCTCACCCTCCCATCCTTAGGAGAGCACAGCTCAGAAGACACATGGATTAGCAAGAGTCCCATGGCTCATGAGAAACCTGGTATAAGGCAAAACTGAACAGCATCTCCCCAAGCTGGATCTTTTCTGTTCTCTAAGCCTCCTTCTGCAAATGGATTCACATTAGGATCAGTTCATCACAAACAGTTTAAAACTCATGAGAAGATGTATGTTGAAAGCTTCTAAATAAGTTGTAACATGATTCTAACTGAATATTCTAGAACCATGAACTCAAGCACCAACCATCCACCCACAAGCCTCTGAACAAATACCCTATCCCAAATGAATCCTGCTTTCCTTGTGTCCATTTGTGGTGACAACAGGTTCTCTACACTCTCACACTGCTTGCATAAACATAGGATAAGCCAACTTGAGGTCATAATTTTGTGAAGTGTCAAATACTGCAGACATTTGAAGAAAGAATTTGTATCCACGGTATGTCTTAAAGGAAGCTGGGGCTTCTGTGGGCAGAAAATGGAATGGGACTCTGGACTTGAAGAGGCCTTTTTGTCAATATCCCCATCTTTCAGTGAGCCACAAGAGCAGACAGAGGAAACAGAGTCATGGCTGCTCCCCAAGATCCCACAGTTACGAGACAACCAGCTGAGTCTTCTGTGAGAAATAGAAAGCCAAATCCTGTAGCCTTCACGACCCCTCCTGAGCCCTAACCCTTGTGGTTAGCTAAGGTTCCCCGCAAGGACATGTGGCTCCCTTTTTGAAGCTTGGTGACAGAAACAACTATGGTAGTGAACCCTTACCTCAGGTCCAGCATTCATCTCTTAAAAGTCCACTGGAGCTAGAGAGATGCTCGGTGGTTAAGAACCCTGACTCCTCTTCCAAAGGACCTGGTTTCAATTCCCAGCACCCACATGGTAACTCACAACCATCTGTAACTCCAGTCCTAGAAAATCTGACACCCTTCACAGTGGGTACTATACAAACATGGTACAGACATACAGGCAAGTAAAACATCCATATGTATAAATAAATGAAAGCTAGAATGGTTCAGGCACACTCAATTAATCCCAGCACTTAGAAGGCAGACACAGGTGGATCTCGGTGAGTTTGAGGCCAGTCTGGTTGACAGAGTAAGTTCCAGGACATCCAGGGATATATAGAGAAACTCTGGCCTGAAAAAACAAAATAAAGTAAAATAGAAAGTCCACAGTAGGGAGTCAGAGAGCAAGAGGCTCAAAGCCATGAGCCTAGCAGATGAGTTCTCTCTTCTACTGGCTCCTCTTGCACCTGCTAAAAACTTGAGACCCTAATAAGAATGAAGATACCATAGCAGTGGCAGAGAGCTGACTCCAGGAGATCTGGAAAAGACACTCTGCCAGTCATTGTGAAAAACCATGAATCTTTGTCAGCTTTAAATACCAGAAGCCTATTCTGGGTTCTAACCCAGGCAGCCAGTGACTCAAACCCTAGAGCCCAGGCACCAATCAAAGGGATGTGTGCTCCTGCACCCGCAGCCTCTCATCCACCAGCCTCATCTCCAGGATTGAGGAGCAGGGAGGCAAGGGTCAGGTAAGATAATGGTTTATTTAGATGTCAAGAGGCATCAAGTGTTTCCTGGAGCCCTCGCTTTTGTCTAAATAAGAGCAAGTAGACAGAAGATACAGCTGTGGACTCAGGTGCAAGCATCATGGGCTCTTGTGCAAGGCAGTATAGACTCTTGGGCTTCTGTTCATTCTAATGTTCTAAGAAGGTGATCTAGACCAAAGCCTCAGCATCCCCTCATTCTGCCCTTCATAAATGCCAACCCTTATGCTCCTGCAAATATACTTCCATGCTCCTGTGAGCAACACTAATGAAACTCACAATGAGATCTCACACACACACACACACACACACACACACACACACACACAAAGGTATCTAGTAGAAAGTAGTAGTGAAAGAAAGAGGAAGTGGGAGGCGACAAAGGAAGGTAGATAATATGATCAAAATACATTGTATACATGTACAAAAAATTATAAATGACACATTACTATGCATTATTAACATATGCTAATAAAGCATGAAATATAGTAGTCACCTTTAGTGACTGTGTAGGACTTTAGCATTATCTGAACATAATTTTTGCTAGATATTGAAGGCTTTCCATGAGCTTTACCTCTGAAAGCAAACATGTGATGTATGTTTTTCATGGAGAGATATTTAAAAAAATTAAAAAGCCAACCGGGAGAGTGGTAGATGTGATCATATTTCATTGTACAAATGTCTGAACTTTTCACAACTGGTATGTTAAAAATTGATGCAGTTGATAGAATCATATCTATTAAGTTCTCAACCAGATAACCAAACAAACACAACTCTTGATATCACGCACCCTCAGCAGCAGGAGATCAGTCTTGATATGAGCTGATGTAAACTATAATACAAGAGGTCAGATGCTGCCAGAGCCAAACCTAGAGGGCATCTGTCTCGGGTGTCAGGACACAGGGGAGTCCTGCAGGCAAGGACAGACTCCAGCCTTCTTGGGAGAGCGTTAGAGTCTACTTTAGTAAGCGTGATCTCCGGTACCAATTGGTAAGCAGCGTTCTAACATATTGGCGGCATAATTTCTGCAGAAGTCCCTTAAGAGGCACTGATGGCCCCCTAGTTAAATGTTCTCTTCCACCTTCTTGTGTCCTGAACTAAGGAACACAGAAAACTCCAGCCACATGTGTATCTATTGAGTGATCATTGCAATGTCTGTCTGAAAGTCCCATAAACCAGCTACCCATCTACCCTTGTCTGACAGGTTGAGTCATGTTCCCACAAAATGAGATAAGGTGAAGTCTTAATACTCAGTACAACGGAATGTGGGCTTGTTTGGAAATAGGGTTTCACCAGATTGACGAAGTTATATGAGGTTCTTATGTGGGCCCTAAGCATAAAATCACTAGCTTCTTTATATACAGGAAAAGTTTGGACACAGATACAGAGAGGCATGAAAGACAAATCAGGAAACTTTGGCAACCTACTAGAAGCTCCAGTGAGCACAAAAGGATCTTTCCCAGAATCCTCAGAAAACAAGACCTTATCCAAACCAATCTTGCATACACAGACTCAGAGACAGTAGACTCTCTTCACACTTTACTCTGAGCTACCCACTTTGCAGTGGTCTGCTATGGCAGCCCCAGTGAATGTACACTTGGAACTTTTGTTTTATTTCAGTTCATTCAACTCAGTATCATGGGTAGCAACAGAGACATAAACAGAGATAGGATACCCATGAGAAGCATGGTAGCAGGTACCTGTTCTGTAGAACAACCCATTATCAGGGAGAAGGGTCCAATTACCCATGTTGGAAGGACTGATGGCTAAGCTACAGTTTCCTCATAAGGGAAAACTCATAAGGGAATGAGAGTCTGCCTGGTGTGAGGCTCAAAGGAGCACAAATGCAGCTTTGGCTATGAATGGCACAGCAGAAAGATTTAATAGGGGAGGTAGATGATGATGGTGGTGGTGGTGGTGGTAGTGATGATGATGATGTAGACTATCTGAAAAACTAAAGTTAGAGCTGGAGAGATGTATCATTAGTTAAGAACATTTGCTGTTTTTGTTTGTTTGCTTGCTTGTTTTGTGTTTTTACAGAGGACAAGAGTTCAACCAGGCAGTGGTGGTGCATGCCTTTAATCCCAGCACTTGGGAGGCAGAGGCAGGCAGATTTCTGAGTTTGAGGCCAGGCTGGTCTACAAAGTGAGTTCCAGAACAGCTAGGGCTACACAGAGAAACCCTGTCTTGAAAAAAAAAAGTTCAATTCCCAGCACCCACATCAGGCAGCTCACAATTGCCTATAACTCCAGGGAATCTAATGTTTCTTCTGGTCTCTACTTGTCCTGCACAGACACACATAAATAAAAATAAAGTAATTTTAAAAAAATATATGAAAGGCAAGAAAATTTGTTCCAAGCTGAAAAAAAAATGTTAAGTAGCTTGAGAGTTGGAAAACAAGGACCTTCTCCAGAAAGCCCACTGTGACACCTCCTCTCTCCTTGTCCCCATAAATCACTTGGTTCCCCAAACTAATGGAACACAGGAACACCTGTAGGGTACTCTATTGATTCCTTCACACCAGGGCCAGAGCTGATTTCCAAGGAAAGAAAACAGCTCTGAAAAAGCATCTGAGTGCCTACAGAATGCCAGAATCTGTAGGGTCCACTGCAGTATGGCATTTAGTCCTTCAAATACCTCCAACAAGTAGGCCCCTTCCTCATTGTATAGAGCAGAAAAGAGGCTTGCTCAGAGGGCAGTCGGTGAGCCAAGCTTGAACCCCTAAAAAAGCAGAGAAATCTATTTGAATCCAGAACAGCCACAAGCCCAAGCCAAGACTCCCTGAGACCTCCACGCTGACCTTTAACTCATATATGAATGCCAAGAAGTTTCTGTTCTGCAAATGACTGTGAAGTGAGAAAATCACTCAACCTCTGAAGACTCAGTGGGACAAGTCAATGTAAATAAAGTAGAGTCATGAAGCTAAATTAGAGAGTGTGGCAATTAGCAGGAATTATATGGAGTTTTGTAGCCAAGCTTGAATTCTTCCTGTGAGATTTTAACCACATAGTAGAAATGTTTCACAGATTATTCTCAGTTCCAAGAATAAGTCTTGCAAGACTCAGGAGGTCTTGATTAAGTCTACATCTACCACGTCACACAAAGGCAATAATGACGTTCATCCGGAGAGCTTTGAACGTGGAAATGAGCATTGTTAAATATTTACACAAACACATTGATTACCTACATTTGTAAGCCTATGGAAGCACACCAGTCTGTTCTGTAACACAAAGTTGGGGGGAGATAAGGTTCTTCACAAGTAATCAGTCGTATTCAACACTCATTAGACCAACACTCAAATCACTCTTCAGTTTGTTTGCAAAGATGATTCACATCTGTACTGGCACATCTGTGGGTGTGTTCAGAGAGAGGAGTACTTTGGGCTAAAAATCCAGAGGTGGGGGGGGGAGCTTTCAACACTTATGGGTTTGTAAACAAACTCCACAGTTGCAACAATAAAAACAAGGGAGGCAGCAGTCATAAAATTTGTTTCTCCAGATGTGCTCAGCTTCTGTCTGATGTAAGGCTGAGAGTGTTGCTCACGTTAAAAGCCTTTGCACATTACAGAACCCTTGAATAGTAACAGTTGCAATGAATATTAAGCAAGATATGTATGTCTGTGTGCATGTGTGCTTCTGTGCACATGTACATGTACGTGCATGTGTATGTGTGTGTATGTATGTGTGAATTTGTATGCACAGCTGTGTGTATATGTGTGTGTGTCTGTGTCTGTGTGTGTGTGTGTGTGTGTGTGTGTACACAAGGAAGCCAGAGATCTTTCTCAACTACTTTCTTAACTACTTCTTTAAGATGGGGTCTTTTAACAAAAGTTAAAGCTTACCAATTCAGCTAGACTGTCTGGCCAGTGACTCCCCCCACCCCAAGGGTCCTTCTATCGCTGCCTCTCTAGTGCTAGAATTCCAAGCAGGCAACACTGCATAGATGCTGAGAACAAAAGCCCAGGTCCTTGGGCTTAGGCAGCAAGCACATTACTGACTGATCCATCTTCCCAGCTGTTTTCTTACCTTTTATCTTCACCTTTACTTTGTTTGGATTCTGGAAGTCATCGAGCTCCCAAATGGTGACTGGTAGGGCTGTCACTAATGGGTACACACAACATTCAGCCTGTATTTACAAGTTCACATGGCATAGAAATGTGTTATTCGCTTGCTTGCCGATGTCAATCTAGAGAAGCTACAATTCACAAGACACCCCTGCCAGTGAGTAGACAAGAGAAAAGGGAGAAATGTACAACTGTGGGTGAGTTTGATAGAGTGCAGTAGGTGGTGTGAATCTCTCAATGCCCCATTTTGCTTGTTTCGAAGCACTGCAGGAAAAGCTTGTGACCCCTTCTCCTCCCCTCCTTTTGTAAACATTTTAAAAGTGAAAAAAAGAACCCCCAAATGTTAATAAAAATCCTAATGTCAAATGCTAATGTTATCCAGAAACACAAGCACAGGGTGGCTCATGCTCTGTAGAGGCTAGCTATGCGAGTATTGCCAAAGAAAAAGTAAGGTTGTATGTGTGCATGTGTTTAAGGAGAAAAGCAGACCAAGTATCCAATATGAATGGGGAAAGGTGAATTTAAGTGATAAGGTTGTCTGATTTTGACAGTGAATGATAGAAATCTCTGGTACCAAACATAGTCTGCAAGTCAATGGCTTGGTTCTAAAACAGAATTTCCTAGAAATTATGAGTTGGCACAGGCATTGGGAATATAGCAAGGCTTGGGCCAGATAACACACTGGCAACTATCTATCCTGGACTCTAGATCAGACTCAGAAGGTAGAGTTGCCCCACCATGGAGGGAACAGTTTGGGTGATCCTTCTGAAGGCAATGAGAAAGGTGGGCTATGGGATGAGAGTTAAAGCTATGGGGAACTCCTACTAAGAATTCTGAGTCCACAGGAGCAGCTAATAGTCCCAGAAGCTCAAGAGTTGTCATGTGGACCATGAAGAACACCCCACTGCAGAGTGCACAGGGAAATTGTCCATTATGCTTACTACACGCCATTGCCCAGTGTGATCAGCTGATGGCTATGATTTAATAAAGGTGATTACCAGAGAACACGGTCCCTTTAGAGACTTTTATCCTCCTTGAGCCACAGAATCTAGAGATTTGGGGATGGAAACACAAATTCTAAAAACTGGGTATCAAGGGTTTATGGAAACTCAAGACAATGTTAATTTCCAGACTTCCGTATTCATCCAACTGGAGATGCTATATTAACTAACAGCTCCAGAGATACGGTGCAGGACATCACTCTGGGGCAACGTGCTCCTGAACAAGAGGCATCATCTCTAAGCTGGTACCCTGGATGTACCTATATGGAACTGTTTCACCAGCAATTAAGCTGGTGGTTTCTGAGAAGTATGTGCAGGCTGAGAGGTCAGATACCATGACAGTAGGGTCAAATACTGAATCCTCTTTGACATGAAGAGTGGTCTTAAAGTCAGTTACATTAAATCCTATGTCAGTAGATCAGATTTGCCTGTGATTTTAAGTTAATTCTAAGTGCTAAGAACTTGTGGGCAAAAGAAAAGCAAACCCATGTCTCAAACAGATGTGAATTTTATACAAAATTGTGTCCCTATCTAGGAAGGAAGAAATAATCCAATATTGAAATAGCTTTCTATTGTTCTTAGCTGTTTTAGGTCTTAGCTGTTTTATCGTAAAGAATTTTTTCTAAGGCCTTTCTTGTGTCTAATAAGAAGAGCATGTGATTTCTATCCTTAAATCTACTTAATCAATCTATATCTTTATTGAATTGCATACATTGAACCATATCATACATCCATAAGATGAAATAACTTATTTATGACACATAACCCTCTCAGTGTGGTCAGAGAAATTAGACTTGTCTATTATTCGCATTTGAGGGTGTGCACCTGTGTGTGCACATGCTTGCATGTCCATCCATGCCCCAACATGTCTGAGATGTCAAGGGAGACCAGAGGATAACTTACAATAGTTGGTTTTAACCTTTTACAGTGTGCGCCTAAATCTTGTGGCCTCGGGGAACCCTGTGGTTACAGGGATCAGAGTCTCTACCCTTGTCTGTGTGGGAGGAAAAAATCAAAAGGGCCTAGGAAAGAGTGAGGGAGAGTGTCAGGCAACACACCATTTGCCAACAGTGAACCAGATGAGTGCCAGGCAAGGCATCATTCACAAATGGCGAACCAAACTCTGAATGGCTTATACCTTTCATCCAGACCTCCATATTAAAATTTGATTGTCACTGGGATAGTTTTGGAAAATGGAACCTTTAAAAGGTATTTGGGCCATAAGGTTTCCCCTCTTAAATATATGAACTTTGTGACCACAGGAGTGAATTCACTCCTCTCATGCTAATTTGCTTGCTGTCTCCATCTCCTTTCCCCCTCCTTCCCCCCTCCGCCTCTCTGCCTCTCCCTTCCCCACCTCTCTCCCTCCCCTCCCCCTTCCCTTCTCTTCTCTCTCCCTTCCCCCTCTCCCTCTCCCTGCCCTCCCCCTCTCCTCCCCTTCCCTCTCCCGCTTCCTGTCTCTCCTTTTCTCCTGTGCCCTCCTTACTCCCTCTCCTGCTCTACCTTTCTCCCTATCCCTCTCTCCCTCACCACACATGACACCCTGTACTAACTACATCATGAGAAAGAACATAAATCCTAACAATGATGCCGGCCCCCATAGCTGTGAATCAATAAATTCCTGTCCCTGGTCCATCTAAGACAAAGATTGTGAATGCAGCTTGAGCCAGACACACGTGTGAAGGAATGGGTGGTACTCAGGGCTCTGTGATTGACAGCCTATCTGACTTCCCCTCTACAGGCAAAGCTCATCAATGACCTGCTCCTCTCCAGATTTCTATGGCTCATCAGTAGTGACACTTCCTACCCACAGTTACCCATGTACCAGTCTTAGCAGCCATTTGCAGCTCTGTTTCCTGTTGGCTTTCTCATGTAAGTAGGTACCAAACCCTTGTGATTGTTGTGACTACGTATTTTCCAGATCATTCTTGGCCTCCCTTCTGCCTATGACTGCCATAACTGGGTATCACCAGAACCACAGAGAAGAAAGCAGGAAGGTCAATTTCATGATAGGAAAAATGGGGAAAGGTTTGTTGGAAGCCAAAACCAACAGATGCCGGCAGCACTAATAATAGTCAAGGTACCAAGCTTGTAAATGTTACTTTTCTCATAAATTATAGAACATTAAAGCTTATCCCTAACATAATGTCACTCGCATACTAATACATGACACAAAGTTGGAGAAGTAAGAGGGAATCCGAGTGAGTAGCTAGAAATGGCATCTGGGCATGGTACTGAGCCAGTACTCACAGAGCCCAGATCCTTCACCTTTGTATTGGGTACTGAGTATGGAAAGAGCCTGATACCTGCACATCACCTGCTCTGTGTCACCTCAAGGCAAGGAAAAAATCCCCAAAGCAGACCAAGCTCTGTAGCCACCGAGACCTTAAATAGTCCAGAAATAAGAGCTTTAGAAGTGAAATCTCATTCCAATCACTCACACATGTGTGCACACCCATGTTTGCAGGCCTGTATGGTGTGTGTGTGTGTGTGTGTGTGTGTGTGTGTGTGTGTAGGCTACCGTATTGAAAATATGCCTCTGTAGAGTCAAGAGACAACCCTCAGGTACCTTCCACTTTCTGTTTGAGACATAGCCTCTTGTCAGTCTGAACTTTATACCAGGTGGGCTAGCTTAGCTGGCCAGTGAGTTCTGGAGCTCTGTCTGTCTGTCTCCTAACTCTCCAATGGCAAGATACAAGTGTAGACCACCTTGTCTCACTTTTTTAATGGGTCCTGGAAACCCAACTCGAGGCAAATGCTTTACTGAATGAAGCATTCCTCCAGCCTTCCCATTCTATTCTGCCGGTTGACTTTACTGTCATCTTTGTTGATATCCAAACCTGAAAAAGACCTTTCATTCCACATTGTGACTATCCAAAGTATGTCACTCCAACCCACACTCCCCCTACCCAGAATAAAGGCCCCTTACAAACCCTCACTGCAACCTTTATGGCATTTTTACATTTCTATTTGAGAGTGCACTATGGTCTCATCTGGGAAAACAATTAAGTTGCTGGTAATGCAACTGCTGCTGTTTTTTTTTTTTTTTTTTTTTTTTGGTTTTTTGAGACAGGGTTTCTCTGTGTAGTCCTGGCTGTCCTGGAGCTCACTCTGTAGACCAGGCTGACCTCAAACTCAGGAATCCGCCTGCCTCTACCTCCCAAGTGCTGGGATTACAGGCGTGCGCCACCATGCCCGGCCACTGCTGCTGTTCTTAAGTGTTCCTGTTTAATGTTGGGGGCTGTTTCAGGAATATCTGTTTCAACATACACAGCTTCTGTGTTCTGAGATAGCATACACACTTGTGGAGATGGGACTATCTGCCAGATTGTGTGGAGAAAATATTCAGTTGAGGTCCACCTGGCCAGAAATCCAACTGCCTTGGTCACATGGACATAAGGTCAGTTCCAGGGTTGACCCTGGAAACCACTAGTCAAGAGCCACTCTGCCAGAAGAGAGCCCAGACAAGAAACGGTAAGTGTAGAAGAGCGGCAAAATTGTTATCATTTGAAATGAATATTGATTTTTAATACTTCTTTTTCTTCCTGGAACAGTGACAATGAAAAATTTGGGGAAATGGCAAGTGATATTCAGCTTTTCATTGGGAGTCATCCACTCCAAGTGGTGTGAGGAGTAATTACAGACACAAAAGTGTGTTTCTCTTCTCTAAACTAGAACTTAAAATGGTGAGGAGATACATTACCACTGTCCTCTACTTCATATCCAGACTGCCAATCCAGTGCCTGAAAGATGCTGGCCATCTCTTAGTGGTAACTGTACCATGACCTTATATGTATTGGAAACAGTATATGACTCAGACCTATGATATTAATGAGACCTGATGAATGTTTTCTAATTAGGGGAAGACTAGCAGATCCCATTGGTCAGGGTTCTCCAGAGGGACAGAACCAACAAAGTGAACATATATCATGAAAGTGGATTTAGGGATTTGATATGTTGGCTTGCACAGTTGGGTTGAATAGTCCAGCAATTGCCACCTGTACACTGCAGAGGATGAGTAACCATTTACTATTCAGTCCACAAAGCTAGGTGCCTCCATATTGCAATCCAATACTGACACTCTGGAAGATTCCACAAGAGCTGCTGGTCTAGAGTTCATATCAGAAGGCACATCAGAGTCTGTGTTGTGATGTAAATGAAGGGTGACCATACAACCACAAGACAGATACAATCAATCACCTGATCATCAGCAAGAAGCAAAGACAGGTAGGCAAACAGTACTGCTCTTCCAGTGGATCTTTTCACATCTGAGCTGCTACTATCACACTGAAGAGGGTCTTCACCCCCAAGGTACTACTGCTTCCTGGACATGCCCTCACAGACCTGTGTCTCCTGGTTGACTTTGGGACCAATCAAGTTGATGGCCAAGATCACCCATCACACAGACAGAGCAGAACTTGGGTCCCAGCTCCTCACCAACAGGAATACACAGTCACCTCATATGACAATTTAGCATGCTATGACCTCACCTGCTCAGCCAAGGCAGAACTTTATTACAAAAAAATAAAGTGTTGGGGAGGGGCTATCTTTTTCATCATTCAATATCTTGTGTATCTAGGCATAGATCCATTATTCTGTCTTTCGTTGTGTATGTTGGGACACAAAGACTCACCATTTCAGAGACCTCGTCTCCAAGAAATTCTCCAACCTCAGTCCTGAGCTGCCATTAAACAGTTTGCTTCTGCTGCAAGCATAATATGGAGTCCCTCAAACCTGACTCACAGGCTGCAAGTGTGTCTAAACTATGATTCCTCGTTGTCCAGTCTGCAACGTCTTGTGACAAGCCATAAACACTTAAAATTACTCTTTCTTGTCACACTGAAACCACTAGTCAGAGTAGACATTGCAAAAATACTGTTACTATGAACCAAGCCAGCGGGAGTAAATCAGGCCCTAGCCCCATTCTTTCTTCTGGGCTCCATGGGATTGTTCTCATTTTGTTCTACAGTCAAGGTCCACTGAACTTGCTAAAGCACTTGAATTATCTGACTAGGTCATACTCTCCCATCCACCTTGGCACTGGGCAGGTTAAATGTTAGTAAGGGAGTATTTCTATAGATTCATATCTGGCCGGTCAGATCTCATCATTTCTAACTGCCCTGTAGCAAGCTCTGCTTGCTCTTCTTCTCTGGCTTAATTTGATGGCCTGTATCCAGACCCAAAGGCTGTGTGTAGGTTGCCTTGTCAGGATAGTTCCATTAGTGCAAAGATTTATTAGTGAAGACATTGCTCCTGGCTCACGGGGAGAAATTACTCTGATGCAATAAAAAGATGTTAGCCCATAAGAACTGTGTTCAGCTCATGGCTCCCCGGTTCTTGCTGGCTATGGGGTGTGAAAGAGTCCCTTGAGCCTAGTGACTGGGCTCAGGCCTCCCTCTTGTACAAGTGCCTGCCAGTGTCTGTCTCAAAAGATGACTGGGATATGTGCATGTGAGTAGTTTATAAAATGTTAGCATTTTCCAGTTAAATCTATTGGGTGTGGGGCCAGGCTGGGGAGATGGCTCAGTGCAAGCACAAAGACCTGAGTTTGATCCCCAGATCCCATTCAAAAGACCACCAGGCACAGTGGCACACAGTTGCAATCACAGTGCTGGCATGGTGGCACATGGTTGTAATAATCCCAATGCTGGTGAGGCATAAACAGGATGTCTGGGACTTGCTGGCTAGGCAACTTAGACAAATCAGGGAGTTGTAAGCCAGTGAGAAACTCTGTCTCTGAAAACAAAGACAAGCAGCACATGTGAAGAATGACATATGAGATTGTTGACCTCCACATGCATGCATATATACATGCTACCACATTTCATGTATTTGTACACACATGAACATACACCACACACAGACATTCAGACAGACAGACAGATACACACACACACACACACACACACAAGAAATTGGTTTTTATTCTGTAAAACCCTGACCACATCCCAAACAGGCTAAAAAGAAGTAGAAACTCTAATGATGTAAATACTCTAATTGCAGGGTTGGTGCTGGTAATGGTGGTATTTGGTTGTGATGGGTTTGTCCTCATAGGAAATAAGCCTGTCTGCTCACTCATCTTCTACCCAGCTCCTCAACAGTTCTACCCAGAGCCAGCTGGCTTCCACTCAGACCTCCAACTGGTCTACCCAGAGCCAGCTGGCAGCTTCTCCTCTCCTATCCCTTAGATGTGACCCTCACTATGTCTATGTAGGCCACTAGAGACCACTGTTTTTTCTATTCCATGTGCATATACTTCCTTCTAACACCCCTGTCAGTACAGTAACAGTCACAGCTGTAAGTGGCAACCACCGACCTACATACAAATCTACCAAAAGGCTCAAATGCTTAATCTGGGTACTCCTCATGCAAGCCATTCTTCTGAAGCACTGGACCTCATTTATATATATATATATATATATATATATAATATATATATAATATATATTTTTATATATATAATTAATATATATATTTATATATAATTATATATATAAATAATTATATATATAATTATAATTTGACATTCTTTTATGAGGTAATCCATATCCCCCTCCCTTGAAAATAGTGCTCAGCATCTCAGAATGTGACTGTTTTGGACGCAGGGTCATTAAAGAGGTCTAAGTAGAAATGAGGTCACTGGGCTAGGTCCTGATCCAATCTGGCTGGTATCCTTAGAGATATCGATAACTCAGACTACTACCAAGAGACATGGTCAGAAGATTCTTAGCTTCAAGCTTGGGAGACAGCTCCCAAAAGAACCTAGCCATGCCAACATCTGGATCTTGGGATTCCAGCCTAAAAGACTATTATTTAAGCCCTCAGCTTATAGTAGAATTCTGAATCCCCCCTCAATTCTAGTGTGTGTGTGTGTGTGTGTGTGTGTGTGTGTGTGTGTGTGTGTGTGTTGTGTACAAATACTTATCTAAGGGACTTGAGCATCTTAAGGTTTTGGTACTATAGTAATCTTTGAACCCCATCCGCTGCTTCTCTGTCCAAGAAGAACCTAGAAATCTTGCTGCCAAGGTCTCTAGGGATGGAATGCTAGCCCCTCTCCAGTTCTTCTGTAGAAGCCTGGCCTGGGCTCACAAACCCGAACAAACCAAGAATGAATCATACCTTGCCTTCCAAGTGTGGATCCTGAAGCTGGGCCAATGTCTGTTTCGAGTTTTGACTGATGGAGTTGTAGGGCCACACCCTGGGAGCTTGGCTCACTCATTCACAGAGCCAGGTCTTGGAAACCATCCCTGTTTGTGACGCTTCCCACTTGATGAGCTGTGACAGTGTTTGCCTGCACAGCCCCTCCTGTGCTTCAGGAAGGGCACTGCTCACACACCAGTGGTACAGATACAATGTAAACAGAGAAACCATCTGCCCTGAGGGTCTGAGAACTTTGTTATCATAGTGTGCTTTGTCTTTCTCTCTTTTTTTAAAATAAAACCCACAAAATTATCCTTACCCCTTTCTAACAATAATACTGCACTGTTGTGAATCTCTGAGCCAGGATTCAGAAATGAGTACACAGAAATGAGCCCAGTTCTAGGTTTAAAGGCTTTGTGGCTAAAAAGAAACCAATAGCACTGAGTCCATTTTCCACACTTGTGTCATGGGGCTGGAGGTGTTTATGTCACGGACTGTCACCTATCCTTATATGCTTCCCAGGAAGATCCCAGAAAGCAAGATGTGAATTCTAAAGTATCACATAAATGCAACATATATTGTTTTTCTGAAACTGATCCCAGTGAGATCTTTCATCAATACGCACAATTTTTATTAGATATATTCTTTATTTACATTTCAAATGTCCCCTTTCCTGACTGCCCCCACCCCCAAAAATCCCATAACCCATCTCCCCTTCCCCTATTCCCCAATTAACCCTCTCCCACTTCCCTGTGCTGGCATTCCCCTATACTGTGGCATTGAACCTTCCCAGGACTAGGGGCCTCTCCTCCCTTTGATGTCCAACAAGGCCATCCTCTGCTGCCTATGCATCTGGAGCCATGGGTAACTCCATGTGTACTCGTTGGTTGATGATTTTGTCCCTGTGAGCTCTGGGAGTACTGGGTGCCTCATATTGTTGTTCCTCTTATGGCACTGCAAACCCCTTCAGCTCCTTGGGTCCTTTCTCTAGCTCCTCCATTGGGGACCCTGTGCTCAGTTCAATGGCCAGCTAATAGTGACCCCCCCTATGCATTTGTCACGCACTGGCAGAGCCTCCCAGGTGACAGTTATGTCCATCCGTCTTCAGTCAGGAACTACTTGTGGGCATCCACGATAGTGTCTGGGTTTTGTAGCTGTATATGGGATAGATCCCTAGGTAGGACAGTCTCTGAAAGGTCTTTCCCTCAAACTCTGCTCCATACTTTGTCTCTGTATCTCCTTCTATGGGTATTTTGTTCCCCCTTCTAAAAAGGACCAGAGTATCCATACTTTGTTCTTCCTTCTTCTTGAGCTTCATTTGATCTGTGAATTGTGTCTTGGTATTCCAAGCTTCTGGGCTAATATCCACTTATCAGTGAGTACATACCATGTATATTCTTTTGTGATTGGGTTACCTCACTCAGGATGATATTTTCCAGTTCCACCCATTTGCCTAAGAATTTCATGAATTCATTGTTTTTAATAGCTGAGTAGTATTCCATTGTGTAAATATACCACATTTTCTTTATCCATTCCTCCATTGAGGGGCATCTGGGTTCTTTCCAGCTTCTGGCTATTATAAATAGGGCTTCTATGAACATAGTAGAACATGTGTCCTTATTACATGCTGGAGAATCCTCTGGGTATATGTCCAGGAGTGGTATAGCAGGGTCCTCTGGTAGTATTACACCCAATTTTCTGAGGAACTGCCAAACTGATTTCCAGAGTGGTTGTACCAGCTTGCAATCTCACCAGCAGTGGAGGAGTGTTCCTCTTTCTCTACATCCTCTCCAGCATTTGCTGTCCTCTGAGTTTTTGATCTTGGTCATTCTGACAGGTGTGAGGTAGAATATCAAAGTTGTTTTAATTTGCATTTCCCTGATGACTAAGGATGTTGAACATTTCTTTAGGTGCTTCTCAGCCATTCGATATTCAACAGTTGAAAATTCTTTGTTTAGCTCTGTACCCCATTTTTTAATAGGGTTATTTGACTCTCTGGAGTCTAACTTCTTGAGTTCTTTGTATATATTGGATATTAGCCCTCACAATCTTAAGAGGCTCTGGTGACTCAGCTAAAACACACAGTATCTGTATACAACCTACTCACCTCCCCCAACCCCTTGAATCTAAAAATCAATGCTAATGATGTCAGATACCTGCCCAGTGAGTCCTTGTTACATTATTTTGCTTAGGGGAGAACAGTAAGACTAGAGTCTACAGGCAGGAGAGACTGCTTAAGCAGCTGAGAGCACTTGTTGCTCTTTGCAGAGAGCCTGCATGTGACCCACATAGAAGCTTGAAGTCATCCAAAACTACACTTCCAACAAATCTAATGCCCTCTTCTGACAGGTATATGGAATGTATATACACACACATGAGACATTCATGAATATAAAATATAGCAAGTGCAACAAAAGAAGACAGCCCCATAAACAATGTTGACATTAAAAATAATTACCATTATTTTTAACTCTGGGGGTTGGGAGTAGGTGTGTGCACATGAGTGCAGATGCCTGTGGAGGCCAGAGGCACCAGGTCCTCTGGAATTGCAGTTGCCAGTGGAATGGGACAACTCAGCATTAGTGCTGGGAACCAGGCTAGAGTCTTCAAAAAGAGAAGTAGGCAGTCTTAACCACTGAGTCATTTCCCAGCCCCAAGAAGTGGACTTTCTTGCATGGATCTGGGTTGGTGTGGGAAGGAGAGACTCAGTGAACTATGATGGCCAACCTAGGCTGTGGTAGTTTGGATATGAAGTGACCACTCTGCTCCCACCCAAAGTCCCACGTGTTGAAAGGATACTCTCCAAATGGTGGCTCTGTTTTGTTGGAGGGTTCAAGACCAGTGGTTCTCCACCTTCCTAATGCTGTGACCCTTTCATACAGTTCTTCATGTTGTGGTGACCCCGCAACCATACAATTATTTTCATTGCTGCTTCACAACTGTAACGTTGTGGGATGAGGTAGCTCAACATTGGTGCTGGGAACCAGATTGGAGTCCTCTAAAGGAGAAATGGGCACTCTTAACCACTGAGCCATTTCTCTAGCCCCAGTTATGAATCATAATGTAAATATTGGTGTTTTCCAATGGTCCTAGGCAACCCCTGTGAAAGGATCATTCAACCCCCAAAGGGGTCGAAACACACAGGTTGAGAACCATTGTTCTAGAAACTTTAGGAAATGTAGCTGGAGAAAGTAGGCCACTAGAGGCAGACCTCTCTGTAGTTCTACTTCCTGCATGCCACGATGTGACGTAGCCTCTAACTCATGCTTCCAGAATCATGATGCTCTGTGTCACCACAGGTCTAAAATCAGCATAACCAAGGACTGGGGCTAAAACCTCAGAGGCCGTGAGCCAACATGAATCCATCTTCCTTTAGTTTGCTGATAGCAGGTGTTTTATCATAGCAAATAAAAGTGTAACATACCAATTCCCCTGACAACCTTAATTACTCTGACCAGAAGAGAGCCTTAGTTTTTCTTCCTGTTGCTTGAAAAAAAAAAAAAGCCTAGACCAAAGTGACTCTGGGGAGAAATTTTACTTCAGCACACAGTTCAGGCAACAGGAGCTTGAAGTTGGTCATGTTGCAGTCCCTATCAGGAAGCTCCTGCTCAGCTAGCTTTCTCTTTTTCATTCATTCTAAGACAATGTCACCCACTTCTGACCTATGTCTCTCCATCTCAATTAATTTAATTAACATAATCCCTCACAGGCATGCCCAGAGGCTAATTTAATCCATCAAAGGTGTACCTGGAACAGTGGTTCTTTCTGGGTCAAATGACCTTTTTCATAGGAGTCACATTACCAGATATCCTACACACCAGATCCCCACGTTATGGTTCACAACATAATTTTATGATTGGAGATCAGCACAGAATGAGAAGCTGTTATTAAAGGCTCACAGCACTAGGAAGGTTGAGAACCCCTGGCCTGGAGGGCCAGTCTCCTAGATGACTCCAGATCCTATTAAATTATTAACAGTATCCATTACAATACGGGAGAGAGTGGGCAGAAGAGAAGTTTACAAGAGAGGAAGTTGGGGGTGAAAGGTCAACTGTGGAAAGTGGGAAGAAAAAGAGAGAGATGACTGAGGCTTCCCCCATTTAGGAATGGAAAGGTTGATGGAAACGCCCACTTGGGAATCCCGCTCTGTGTCCCAGACCCTTGGTAAATGGCAAGTCACTCTGCTTCGAAAGGTCTTTGTCTTATCAAATGACAAAGTGGACCTGCCCAAACCTTTCAGTGTCATGCAACTGTGACTGGCTGGGCAGTGTCCCCCAGGTGACATAATCCAAAGGAGAATGTGGGTTTCAGCATCTCACAGTCACTGAACCATTCAGCTTCTGCACCCTAATTGGCGGCTTTCTGAGCGACTTCTTCCAGCTCTCATTTTCTCCCGGCAGTAGAGTATACTTTGGCATGAGAATGGGAGGTTTGGGGCGTTTGCCGGCTTTCTTTCCCTCTGGTGGATGGGGCATCGTGGACCTAAACCAGAACCATCTGTGCAAAATGACTGGGAGGCACAGAAAGTGCCGGAACCACAAAATTCCAGCTTTGCTTTTGGCTTTCTGGCAAGAAGAGACTGAAAAGTCAGCTCTCGTTTCTCCAAATATTTCCCGCCGCACAGTCTGCTCAGGCTGCCTCCAGCTCTCCATCAGCAAACCTGGGTGGTTTGGCGATTTTTTGTTTTTGTTTTTGCTTTTTGTGTGTTTGTTCGTGCGTTTGGTTGGTTGGTTGGTTGGTTGGCTGGTTGATTGTTTTTTTTTGTTTTTTTTTTTGTTTTGTTTTGTTTTTTGTGGCCTGCTCTCAAATGGTTTTGAAGGATTTGGCAGAATGCACATTAAGGCCATGGTATTGTCTGGGAGTCAAATGATTTCTTGTTCAAAAAGGAGAAACTTCATAAAGCCTACCTTGCGTACACACAGGTGTATACAAGGGGGGAAATGTGGTTTTTCTTCTTGTATTCAGAACTCACTCACCTAGGCCCAAATTTGAAAAACAGGTTGGGTTTTAGAGGTGTTGCTTTTTTAAATGTTGCTTTTGGTTGTTTGGTTTAGCTTGGCTTGGCTTGGTTTGGTTTGGTTTGGTTTGGTTTGGTTTGGGACTCCCCCCCCCCACTGAAGTTTTCTGTTAAACACTTGAGGCAAAACCCAGAGACTCACAGTCTCTCGCCCACTGTCTGCACCATCTGCGCACCTGCATGGTGACACTCAAGAGTCATGTGTGACAACTGATGGGGAACCACAGTTTGGTTGGCTCACTGGAGTGGTACGGAGAGAGTTACAAAACAGTCAGAGCTCCTGGGGCCTTCGCCCTCGTCTACACCACAGAAAGGCTTAAGGATCCAAAGCAAACCAGAGCTTGCTCAAGTTTCGGGGATGTCAAGTCATGTGGTCTGAGGAGCACAAATGTTTCTGGCTATAAATACTCAACAGAGTGTTCCAGCTCACCCAGCCAAAACCTAAACGCTATGAGGTTTCACCCAAACGAATGGCTCCTTAAATAAACACAGTGTCAGGGCAAAAGTGAACAGAAAAACTTGAAATCAAGGACTGCCACGAGAGGCATGGTCTCGTGGAAGAGAGAGGCTGCACCTGGATGTCTGGTAACAAAAGTTAACTTTAGCAGGCTAGGCACTGGCCAAGCGAGCCCAGATCCCTCCGTGTGTTAAATCCTTCTCCAGGTATGCCAGAAAGAGGACATTACCATCCTACACCATGGATGTGGGAAAGCCAAGCCTCCAGACAGACAAGGGAACCTAACACAGCTTGGAAGTCAAGGGTGTCTGGTGGCAAAGCTACCTGCCCTCTGTGCCAGGACCCACTGTGCCCAGCAAGGGTGTTGGTCTTACTCACCCTGGATTCTGCATCACTAGGAGACCTCCATGTTCTGGGAGCCATTTGAGTTGTCTAGGGCTGCAGAGACAAAAATGCCACACACCAAGTAATTTAACACAACAGACACATTCTCTCACCATTCCAAGAATTATATAAAATACACACACTCTCTCACACACATGCACACACCCCCATACACATACATACTGGCATGCACACCACACTCACATACATACATACACACACGTGCACATCCCAAAGATATACTCACACCCTCTAAACATACACCACACACTCTCTCTACACACAAACACTACACAATCACATATGCACCACACATTCACATGCACATTCATACACATACACACACACATATACACACTTCATATATATACACACACATACACATGCACATTCACACACACACACACACATACACACAAGAATTTTTAAAATTTATAACTGGTAAATAAAACTCAAAGCAAGGAAGCTGTAAAAAGTACATAGGAAAATAGAAACCCGTTTGGGCAAGAGGTATTTGCATATTCTGTTAAATATACTTCCTGCCAGGTGTGTGTAGCACATGGCCAATTGCAAATTTGAGTGGAAAACATAAGATAACCTTTTTTGGTGTAGCCACCACCTCCTTTGAGTATTGGAGAAATTTTGAAGACTTAGATGCCTGCTGAACCCCCAGGCTTATTTCCTCTGCCTTCCACTGCTCCCTGATGTAATATTACCTGGCAGGGTTTCAGCCTCCATTTTCTGTCATCTTCCTAGAAATACACGTTTTACCTAGCCTAGAGCGTGTGGGATATCCTCCAGAGCATCCTGAGTGGGAACACCACGCCCTGAGAAGGCCTAACTCCCTCAGCTTGCAAGAAGAATACTAACCTAAGTAGGAATTGCTTGGTGGCAGTGGTGTGTGTGTGTGTGTGTGTGTGTGTGTGTGTGTGTGTTATGATCGGTCTTGATTAGCATATACAGTACTGGCTTTCATTATAACATTTTCAAGAGAAATTTGTTTGATTTTTACCTCTCCTCCTTAGCACCCCCCACACACACACACACACTCACACACACACCTGTCCACCCCAGTAGACTCTTTTCTGTTTTTAGGTCATATTAGTTTTATTGTCCTCTTCTTGTTCTTTGCCACCTTTTATTGCCAGTGTGTGATCTACTTTGTAGCTTCATTGCCTCTACATAAGTACACTTGTACACACACACACACACACACACACATACACATACACATACACATACACATACATATACATATACATATACATATACATATACATATGTGTTTGTATCTATGTGTATATGGACCCACATACAATAGAAAAATGTGATATTTGTTTTTCTGAGTTAATAAAATATATATTAATCTATTTAATATGATAATTTCAGGGGTCACCCATTTTTTCTGAAAATGTCTTAGCTTTATTTTTTTTTTAATTAAACTGCACTGCACGTGAATAGCACATTTTCATTATACTAAATAGGGATTCTACAACTTTACAATGTAGTCTACAAAGCTTCGATGGGTATTCTATGAAGGAGCAGGGCTGACAGAGCGGATGGCCAGGAGGTCCTATCAGCGGCCCCCAGCTCTGTGTTTGTCCCTATGATAGCATTCTTCGTTTGCATGTCACGCTGGCTGTCAGATGGAGACCTTTTCTCTAGAGCAGTGGTTCTCAACCTTTCTAATGCTGAGACCCTTTAATATAGTTCCTCGTGTTGTCGTGGCTCCCAATCATAAGATTATTTTTATTGCTACTTTATAACTGTAGCTGTTAAGGGGTCATGACCCACAGGTTGAGAATCAGGGCTCCAGATGCTGATCTGCCTTGGACTTGCCTGTGAATGCAGTAACTGTTTAATACACAAATGAGAAACTGCAGGTCAAAGCTATAGAGTAGAGAGGAAGCCACTGGGGGTAGAAGAGTATGAGGGCTGAAGAGAACAGAAAATCAGAGGGGAAAGGCAACAACGACAAATTTTGTTTGAAGATTCCATACTGAGTCCATGGGCAGATGGCTCGGCGGGTGACATGCTCACTGTGCAGATATGAGAATCCCCAGTATCCACATACTATTGGACTGATCTTATGGCCCACCTGTAAATTCTGTGCTGGGAGGTGGATGCCAGAGCCCCTAGGGTAAGCTGACTATGGCTAGTTAGACTAGCAACATGGCCTAGGCTCCAGGCCTAGCAAGAGAGCCATGCCTCAGTGAACAAAGGGAGGCAAGACTTAGGAAGCACTCAGTGTTCACTTCCAGTCTACACACACACACACACACACACACACACACACACAGACACACATGTTCCCCTGCACAATCAAACTTAATACCTGCCACAGTCATTGGGATGGCTGGTATACAAAATATATACTTGATTAAGTACCAAAGTACATGTGCATACAAACTCTGTAATAAGTGTGGAGAATCTGATAACAAGCAGTGCAGTGGTGCCTCAAATATTAATACAGGAGGTATAGAGATGTCTTTGTGATTAAGAACACTGGCTGCTTTCCCAGGTGACCAAGGTTCAGTTCCCACCACCCACCACTCACAGTTGTCTGTAACCCCAGTTCCAGGGGTTCCAGTGCCCTCTTCTGGCCTCCATGGGCACTGGATGCACATGGTGCACAGACATGCAGGTAAAACACAAATACAAATTAAGTAAATACATCTTAAAATCTAATTTAAAAAATAAGCCTAGGATCCAGAAAGTCCTCCCCTGGGCATCTGGACATCCCAAGCAGCAAAAGCAGAACCGCAGCTGGGCAGGTTCAAGGCAGCATTGCTCACATTCGCCAGCCTTCCCCGCAGTGCATGAATGGACAGGCAGGGTGTGGTCTGGACATACAGTGAGATATTAGCCAGTCTTGAAAAGGGAGAGCATCCGATCACAAGCTACAACTCAGATGATGCATAAAACACCCCATACAAAGCAGGTGGACACCAAAGACTGGAAGAGCCGGGTGCCCAGACCAAGAAGGAAGGACACTGGTGACCAGAGCTGAGAGTATGGGCGGGGCACTAACTCCAGAAGATGGGGTGGCAATGGCTGCACAGACGTCCTTGGTGCCACTAATGAGACGTGCTAACTTGACCTCAGCGGTAAGCCTTTGGTGATGCGCATGACACCAAACACAAAAGGAAGTGAGCAGGTAGGTGTGAGCACATGGCAGCCTTCTCTGGCTGGCTCCATGCACCCCAGCACCCCAGCACCTCCTAGAACTCAGCAGACAGAGAGCACACTCAGTAACTGGACCTAGGGGCGCAGTTATGCATGCTTGAAAGGAACACACTTTTTATGCAAACAGATATTTATATGTCTATGTGCATTTTATAGAGACATTGGGGAAGGGAGAGAGAACAGAGAGAATGTATCTTAGTCCATATGTAGCCTTCTTCACATGCAATTTGCAATGGGCCACCGTTTTAAAAATAACTAAATCGTGCGAAACCTCCTATCACAGTGCCCATTGGTACAAAATAAAAGCCCCTCATATTCATCTCTTCTCAGTCCCTCTTCCCAAATGGCTCACAACTAGCAGTGCCTTAGCATATCCTTTAAATAACAGCAGGACACACTTAAACCAATATGGTGATGCACTTGTGTGTACCTATATTTTTAATGTTTCACATAGCATATTTGCCTTTACACTTTATTTTACATGTTTAGATTTTATATTTACAAAGTGTCTGCATCTCGGTGCATATGCTGGGTAATTTTCAGTCTTCGATAGATTCCCTTTGAAGATATTCTGGGGCTTTCCCATGTTGGGATATACAAGCTGTCTGGTGATGGTTGGGTGTTCTGGACTAGACATGAAGGCACTTCCAAGCTTGTTTTCCGGCCTTTGCTTTTTTTTTTCCAGGGGGAGGCAGTTTATTGTGAGTCCCAAACAGTGGAATTGATGGGTCGGAATCAAAGCAGGTTGATTTTTAACGGGCACCAGCAAGGTGCTGCCCATAATGATCACCAAAATGGTCCTAACAGTTCACCCCTTTCTGTGCCTAAGCACACCTGCCGTTCAGCATCACCAGATCTTAGCAGCACTGTCCCAGTAAGTTCATTGTTACCTATTTATGTCTCATTTGAATCTTACTTAAAAGCCACACCGAAGGCATGGAAGATGGCTCAGTAAAGTACAGTCTGCACAAGCCTAAAGCTCAGAGTTCAGATCCCTAGGACCGGCAGAAAAGCCAAGCGCAGCTGACAGCCCATCCATTATCCCAGCACGCCGGAGGCAAATACAAGGATTCCTCGGAGCCAGCAGGCTAGCCAGATGAATTGAATCCTTATGCTCCAGGCTCTGAGAGTCCATCCTCGGAGAATAAGGTGAACCGTGACCTAGGAAGACACCTGGCCTCTGACCTCCATGTGCACATGTATCTGTGTGTGCATACACACATATGTGAACACACACACACACACACACACACACACACACACACACACACGGGATGAGGGAGGGAGACAGAGAAAGAAGAGCTACACAAAAAGCTGTAAACACATTTCATGTCCACTCTCCTTTTCTTCCCAAAGACATTTTCAAAATCCCCCAGATTTCTCTGTGTCATCCGTGATTCCGGCTATCAGCTCCCCACCCATCGCACGCCCTGAAGACTCCACTCTCTCCCCAGATTTATTTGTTTTGCTTTGTTTAAGCTCCTCGCTGCCAAACAGCTCTGAAAACCGGTACAAACTCATATGCTTCCATCTTTTTCCCTTTACAGATTCTAAATTTTCTCTCGTGCTTGGAAAACCCTTTTCGATTCCAAGTTCAAAAATAAACCCATGCAATCTTGTAGGCAGGCTATCTCTGCTCTGCCTGAGCAATCGCAGGCCCAGTGCTCTTACCCATGTGGTTGCCCACAGCGGATTAAAAGTGAGATGGTGAATGAGACTGTTACGGCCAGAGGGAAACAATTCTCACATCCGTCCCACTTGTACAAGGATGCTGCTATGAGTCGACTGGAGGAAGGAATGGTGTCTTCTGTAAGTGACAGAAAGACAACTAGATACAAAGGTGTATTATTCACCGGTTTTAAAAAATAGCTTTCATACATTACATATAAAGCCTACTCAAAATGGATCTGAAGACTCTAAAATCCCCTAGAAGAAAGCATAAGATAAAGAGGACTTTGGGGGTCAAGGGTTTTTTTTTTCTTACACAGACACCTAGACAGAAGAGAGGACTGTAATATGCTACTTGACCAACATGTACAAGACACAGGGATAGGTGGCTAGCACTGAGAGGAAAAGAGGCGGGAAGGGAGAAGATGGGGGAGGGAACAGGGAGAGAGCAAACAGAAGAAAATGAATAGACAACCAAAATATGGAAGCATCCCAACAAACCCTAAGGATAGATGACTATATAAGCAAAATATGCTATATTCATAAATGAACTACTACTTAGCCACTAGAAGGAATGAAATGCTGGTTAATGCTACAACATGGATGAACTCTGAGAACATCATGCTTTATAAAAATATAATAATAATGAAAGACCACCAAGTTTCCCATAAGTAAATGCTATCAACCACCAGATGTTTCCCCCACTTTTTGCCACAAATATCAAATGCCTAGGTGGCCCTACACACACACACACACACACACACACACACACACACACACACACACTGAAGCAGAATATGTTTTCAAGTGGACCAAGTGTTGCAAGGCTGATGCTTTGGGCAGTGGGGATCAATCTGCTATAGCAACTAGGTTGACCTACTACTCATTGAACCAGATGCAGGTGATAGGGCCGGTGCCCTGATCATGTAATTACCCACACAAGCAGACCTATGAAGAACATATTGGGCTCCTTTTCCAGCAATCAGGAGTCTAGAGAAACCTGAAGCACTAGGATTTTCACCAAGATGATCACCTTTGATGGAGACATGCAGTCTCCCTCTGGAATATGGTCTAGAAGAGGCACAGTTGATGTCCTGGCAACAAGAATCTTTAGAAGATAAAGAGTGGGGACAACTTAATTGGCAACCTAATCAGGAAGTGTGTCTCCAAGGAAGGACGGATGAGAGTGTGCAAGAAGTAAACAACTATTGAAGATCTATACCCAATACAGTATCAAACTAAAACTGCATCTGCTTAAGCTACAAAAGGCTTCAACTAATGCCTAACAAGACCTTGTTGAGCAGACGACCACGAACTATGTAGACAACAGTCACAGGTCTGCATGTCCGGCATGTTACTTAAAGGAGCACAAGTATGTGGTTGCCCATGCTTTCCCAGCTAAAGCTGGTAGTAGGGCGGCCACATGCCATGTGAATATATCCTGTTACTTTTGGAAAAAGAATATTCTGATGCCCTCTTTTCACTACCATAAGTACCAGATACACAAGTGCACACATACCTACAAGCAGGCAAAACACTCATACACAGAAAATAAAGATGAATATATCTTTTAATATGTATGTGTGTGGATAGATAGATAGATAGATAGATAGATAGATGATAGGTGGATGGATGGATAGATAGATAGATAGATAGATAGATAGCAAGAGGAAGAAAGAAAGAGTTTAAAAAAATAAAAGCAAGAAGAGATAACATGGGTCTAATTCCCTTACTTGTATGAGGAGGTGCTTGGCAAAAGCAGAAAATATGATCAAAGCTAGCACGCTTGCTGGCCTGGCACATGTGATGAATGACAAGACAGCCTGTATCAAACAAGGTGTAAGGTGAGAACTGACACCTGAGTTTGTCCCCTGGCCTCCACATAGATGTCATGGCACACACACACACACACACACACACACACACACTCACATTTACATACACACAAACAAACACACATTAACATGCACATATACACACATGACACACACCCAGACACTCATACACAGGAGTATGTATGTATATACAGAGAGAGAGCACGAGCGAGCGTTCCTCTGAGCCTCCTATCTCATACATAATAAAAGATCTGCTCGGAGATAAGCTCTCTAGGACTCTGTTCTCCACTGGCTGCGCTCCAACTTGAATTTGGCATTTCCCATGGTGTTAACAACCATGTCTGTATTTTGGTTCTGTACTTATTAGGAGTTCTCCAAAAATAGCTTCCAGCAACTTCTGATCTGTAGCGCTGAATGTGGGGCCGCAAACGCTTACAGCTGATTCTAATTTTCAACACTTCGGTCCTCCCGAGGAGAAGCAGAGCTGGGATTCACAGGCTTCCACTGAGCCTAGATGGCAGCACCCCACTTATCTCAGGGAACTCACACCCCCACTGAGCAACAGGGTCTGATGGTTTCAACAGACTGCAGAGTCTTGTGTGGCTATGCCCATTTGTTCTACTTTGATTTTCAGTAACTTTGAAAAACATAATGGCCAAAAGCAACTTGGGGGAAGAAAAGGTTTGTCTGACTATCTTTGAGGGAAGGCAAGACAAGAACTCAGTCAAGGCAGGAGCTTGAATCTAAACCACTGAAGAATGCAACTTCCTGACTAACTTCCTGGCTCACGGGTAGCTAGCTCTCCTACATAGTGCAGACCCACCTACCTGTAATAGTAACGCCCACAGTGGACTGAACTGTTCCTGCATTCCTAGAGGCCAGTCTTAAGAAGGCAGTTCTACAAATGAGGTTCCCTCTGCCAAGATGGGACAAGTTGACAGCCACAATTAGCTACCACACCATTCTTTAGAGAAAATTCAGGAAGATAATCAGGGAATCGGGGAGATGAAAAGGGAGATTGATTCCAAATTGTGATAATTAATATTGATTGTCATCTTGACAGGACATAGAGTTACCTAAAGGAAAGAAAAAGAAAAAACCTCTGGGAAGATCTGTGGCCTATTTTCTAGG
The DNA here is from genome assembly GCA_964023405.1 of Apodemus agrarius. Classification (NCBI taxonomy): domain Eukaryota; kingdom Metazoa; phylum Chordata; class Mammalia; order Rodentia; family Muridae; genus Apodemus; species Apodemus agrarius. Next base: position 101,941,041 of record OZ030011.1, on the reverse strand, counting down.
TTAGATTATTTGAGAGGTGAAGATCCACCCTAAATATGCACGCTGGGAACTTGGAGTCAGAAGGCAGGCTGAGAACCAGCATTCATCTTTCTCTGGCTGCTAACTGCAGACACATGTGACCAGACACCTTGTGCTCCTGTTGGCACATCGTTCCCAGTCATAATGGAATGTATCTCTCCCTAAACTGTGTGTCAACATAAGCCCACGCCTCCCTTGAGTAGCTTCTTGTTGGGTTCTGAGTCACTGCAACCCACCTTTCGATGTCAATTCAAATCTCCCTACATGTAATGTCAAAAAGAAGATTCATAGAAGAACAAACTTCATGTGGGAGAGAGGCACATAAGAATGTCACATCCAAATACATAAGGATCAAGCAAAATGTTGACAGGGCAACACAGTCACTCTTACTTTAATCAAAGGTTTCTGGATGCATCCTAGACAATTCTGCAGGTGTTTTCTGTTTTCTTTTTTTTCTTTCTTTCTTTTTGTTTGGGGGGGGGCATATTTAGTTATTACAGACAGGAGCCTCAAATGGCTGCCCTCCAGGAGGTCCAGCAAACAGCTGATTGAGACAGACACAGATACTTACACCCAACCAATGGGCTGAAGTCAGGGACCCCTGTGGTTGAATTAAAGAAAGGCTGGAAGAAGCTGAGGATGAGAGTGACCCCTAGGAAGACCAGCAGTCTCAACTAACCTGGACTCCTGAGATCTCTCAGACACTGAGCCACCAACCAGGCAGCATACACCAGCTGATATGAGGCCCCCAACACATATACAGCAGAGGACTATCTGGTCTGGCCTCAGTGAGAAAAGACACCCCTAACCCTTTTGAGACTTGAGACCCCAGGAAGTGGGGAGGCCTGGTAGGAGGAAGGAGGGTCCATTCTCTCAGAGACAGGGAGGAGGAGGAATGGGATGAGGAACTGTGGGAAAGTAGACCAGAAGGGGGCTAACTACTGGACTGTAAAAAATTAAAAGTAATTTAAAAAAAAAACTTATTTTAAGTATGTGAATATATTGTCACTCTCTTTAGACACTCCAGAAGAGGCATCAAATTCTATTACAGATGGTTGTGAGCCACCATGTAGTTGTAAGGATTTGAACTCGGGACCTCCGAAAGTATAGTCAGTGCTCTTAACTGCCAAGCCATCCCTCCAGGCCCTGCGGGTGTTTTCCTTACCATTCATTACATCGAAAGGAAGTCTTTGGCACCACTGTGTGAGGAAGCTGCAGCTCACAGAAAGTTAGCGATCCTATCCAGGTCACACAGCTTACGGTAGAGCTCATGTCAAGTTCTTCCTGCCTCAAGTGTCCCATCTTTGCTGGAATCTCCATGCCACTACATGGGCACTGCCAAAGTGAAAGGCTTTGCTCGAGGTTCATTCTCAGGGATATCCACCAGGCAAGGCAAATAGATTTGGGAAATCCTGACCAAAGGGACTTCCTTCCTCACCCACTGACAGCCGAGATAGTGAGATGCTCCAGAATCACGGAATCACAATGGGAAAAGTCTGTCCAGGTGGTGGGCCATAAGCAGACTCGCCTGATTCTAGCCTCCCATACATCAGCTCGCTCCACACAAACATGTATTGAGTGCCTAGAGGGTACCCAGCGCATCCATACAGCCATAGCCACATAGATAACACAGGATTAATACTGTCAACTTCACACGGTTACTGCGCAAGCTGAACAATATGTGTAAAGTGGTTAGCCTGGGACCTGGCCCGTGATGACATATCTTAGATCATCCCTTCCTGCCATTCCTCTCATGTCGTTAGTATGTTTGGCTTCACCACTGTTTCATCACACTGACTCTTCCCTCCTTCTGCCATGTTTTTGTTGTTGTTGTTGTTGTTGTTGTTGTTGTTGTTGTTGTTTTGTGAGGTCGGCCACCATCTGATCACACAACAGAGGAAGTTAACTATTCAGTGTCGATGAAGCCGTGCTAACGCTACCTAGAGAAACGGAAAGGATTGTTAAGTTCTCCTGGGCAGGGCCACTGTGCCTGAGCAGCTCCAAGCAGTGTGAGCAGCACGAGGATGCTAAACCAGCAGCCCTGTGAGCCTGCAGGGTGGTACACACCACATGCGTGGACCAGTTGTGTCCATGTGAATAGGAACTTGGGCATAGTCCATGATGGAGAGCATGCCTGAGTGTGGGGTCATCCCAGTTGAGAGGCGGTTAGAGCTACTGCGGGCCAGTGCGCAGGGTTTTCCACCCGCCCTGATAAATGACTAGGGAAGTGAATAATATCCTGGCTCACCCACCTCTAAGGCATCTGTTCTCAAGATTAATTGGAAGGTTGGCCTGCCTACGCCTCCCATATTTCTTTGGTAAGGAAAAAAAAATCATAAAATCATGTGACCTTCATATTTGGTTCATAGTGGAAACAAATCTTCTCTAGCTGCCATTTCCAGGGGGCCTGTGGGGAAATAAACCAGGAGCCATGTTTACAGGGCAGTAAATCGTGCAATCGCAAATGAGGTAGCACAGCCATGGCAGGGAGTACTGATGCCAGTATGCACTCGGTGCCAGGATCCGGCACATGACAGTCCTGATCTCCTTTTCCACTGACCTCCTAGGCCATATGGGATGTGGTCTCTCTGTGGCAGTAACCAAGGAGACAAAAACAGGGGAAAGGAGCTTCAGAAAACGCATTGAGTGAGAGTAGGAGTCAAGAAGAGCTCCGGAATCCATGCCAATTATCAGACGGGGAAACTGAGGTAACAAAGGAAATGACTTTTCCTACAGTCATGAAGTATTCAAAGGAATGACCCAATATTTATAGCCATGTTGATTTGTAGCCACCCAGAGTCCTTTATTTCTCCTGTCTCCCGTTTTTCTAAATCTACATCCCAAACACCAAAAGCAAACACAAGATGAACACATGCTTTGGGAAGTTGGTGATTTGAATGTGAACAGCCCCTACAGGCTCATTCATTTGAACAATTGGTTCCCAGTGAAATGTCTGGGAAGGATAAGGAGGTGTGGCCTTATTGGAGGAGCTGTCACTGGGGATGGACTTTGAAGGTTCAAAGGCCTACACCAAGCTCTGTCCCTCTGTGCTTCTCTCTCTCTCTGTCTTTGTGTCTCTGTCTGTCTGTCTCTGTCTCTCTCTCTGTCTCTCTCTGTCTCTCTCTCTCCCTCCCCCAATATGTGTATTTTATTTGTTTAAAAACATGAAGAAGTCAGGCATGGGGAAGCACACTGTTAGTCCTAGCATGTGGAGAGCAGAGACCGGCAGATTATCTCATTATCTCTGTGACTTGGAGGCCAGCCAACGCTGCAGAGTGTTACTTTGTCTTAAAAACAAAATATAAATGCCTAAATAATAAAAATATGAAGAAGTCCCTGTGTCCTTACCAGCTGAGACAGGAGCTAGGATGATCTGGCAACCCCATACCCTGTGTCTCTCCCATCTTCCCTTCTATCTCAAGCCCCCTAACCCAGGTAAGCCATGTTCTGAACATCACTGACTGTATTTATACGTGCGAAGAGTCAGATATCTTTCTGTTTTCTTAATCTTTAAAGTCATCATAAACCATGCACTAAGCTTGTTTTCCATTCACAATTATGTTAATATCACTCTCCAGATGGTCACTAACATTCATTCACTTGCATTCCCAGCTGTCTGGTATGCTCTAATTTATTAGTTCTTTCTATTCCCAATAGACACATGAGTTAATTGCCTTTTTTCTTATAAGGAATATGGCCACGACTATCCTTACATACGCCTCCTGCTATTTAAGGAGTAAGTATTGTCATATCCGTGCAAAGAAACTATTGAAAGGCAGTGAAGGTGAGCATTTCAAATTTACAGGAGAAACACACACTCCTTCTTGGAGAAATTACAGAAGCTTGTATTTTCATAATCAAGTAGAAGCAATAGTGCTGATCTTCTGGAATGCGGAATTATGAAGCATCTTGACTGTTTACATGCAAAGGATATAAAATGGAATTCAGTTTCCTGAGGTCCGATTTCTTTCTTCAAGGACTTGAAGTTCCTGTCATACAGATCTTTCACTTGTTTGGTTAGAGTCACGCCAAGATACTTTATATTGTTTGTGGCTATTGTGAAGGGCGTTATTTCTCTAACTTCTTTCTCAGCTTGCTTCTCCTTTGAGTACAGGAAGGCTACTGATTTACTTGAATTGATTTTATAACCAGCCACTTTGCTGAAGTTGTTTATCAGCTGTAGGAGTTCTCTGGTGGAGTTTTTTTTTTTTTTTTGGGTCACTTACATATACTATCATATCATCTGCAAATAATGATAGTTTGACTTCTTTCTTTCGAATTTGTATCCCTTTGACTTCCTTATGTTTTCTAATTGCTCTCACTAGAACTTCAAGTACTATATTGAAAAGATATGGAGAGAGAAGGCAACCTTGTCTAGTGGAAACCAGTACAGTACTGAATTCCATTTTATATTTTTTATATGAACCATCTTTTTTTTTCCTTTTGGCAGGATCAATATAGTAAAAATGGCCATCTTGCCAAAAGCATTCTACAGATTCAATGCAATCCCCATCAAAATCCCAAATCAATTTTTCATAAATCTAGAACGAGCAATTCTCAAATTCATTTGGAGTAACAAAAAACCCAGGATAGCTAAAACTATTCTCAACAATAAAAGGACTTCTGGGGGAATCAATATCCCCGACCTCAAGCAGTACTACAGAGCAATTGTGTTAAAAACTGCATGGTATTGGTACAGTGACAGGCAAGTAGATCAATGGAATAGAATTGAAGACCCAGAAATGAACCCACAGAGTTATGGTCACTTGATCTTTGATAAAGGAGCTACAACCATCCAGTGGAAAAAAAGATAGCCTTTTTCAACAAATGGTGCTGGTTCAACTGGAGGTCAACATGCAGAAGAATGCGAATTGACCCACTCTTATCTCCTTGCACTAAGATCAACTCCAAGTGGATCAAGGACTTCCACATAAAACCAGACACACTGAAACTAATAGAAAAGAAACTGGGGAAGACCCTGGAGGACATGGGCACAGGGGGAAAGTTCCTGAACAGAACACCAATAGCTTATGCTGTAAGATCAAGAATTGACAAATGGGACCTCATAAAATTACAAAGTTTCTGTAAGGCAAAGGACACTGTCAGAAGGACAAAACAGCAACCAACAAATTGGGAAAAGATCTTCACCAACCCCACATCCAACAGAGGGCTAATATCCAATATATACAAAGAACTCAAGAAGTTAGACCCCAAAGAACCAAATAACCCTATTAAAAAATGGGGTACAGAGCTAAACAAGGAATTTTCACCAGAAGAAATTCAGATGGCTACGAAGCACCTTAAGAGATGTTCAACATCATTAGTCATCAGGGAAATGCAAATCAAAACAACCCTGAGATTCCACCTCACACCAGTCAGAATGGCTAAGATTAAAAACTCAAGAGACAACAGGTGCTGGCGAGGATGTGGAGAAAGAGGATCACTCCTCCATTGTTGGTGGGATTGCAGGATGGTACAACTGCTCTGGAAATCAGTCTAGCGGTTCCTCAGAAAATTGGGCATGACACTTTCAGAGGATCCTGTCATACCCCTCCTGGGCATATACCCAGAGGATTTCCCTGCATGAAATAAAGACACATGCTCCACTATGTTCATAGCAGCCTTATTTATAATAGCCAGAAGCTGGAAAGAACCCAGATGTCTCTCAATGGAGGAATAGACACAGAAAATGTGGTACATTTATACAATGGAATACAACTCAGCAATTAAAAATAATGAATTCATGCAATTTGTAGGCAAATGGTTGGATCTGGAAAATAAGTGAGTCAACCCAATCACAAAAGAATACACATGAGTTGCAATCACTGATAAGTGGATATTAATGAGCCCAGAAGCTCTGAATACCCAAGATACAATTAGCTAAGCAAAAGATTCCCAAGAAAAAGGATGGAGAGAGAGGACCCTGGTTCGGAAAAGACTAAATCCGGTTTAGTAGGAGAGTACCAGAACATAGAAATGGTGGGGAGGGGGGGTTATTGGGGAATGGGAGAGGAGAGGACTTATGAGACATATGGTGAGGAGGGGAACTAGAAAGGGGAAAGCCTTTGGAATGTAGAAGATAATCTAGAATATAGAAAATAATAAAAAAAGAAAAAGAAAAAAAGACTGCTCATATAAAAAAATAAAATGGAATTCAGTACAGTACTGGTTTCCACTTCCATGTACTTAGCTATCATGAACTTCATTATCTGGGATGCACCTGCTCGGAGTACTTTGTACTGGTCTGAGAATTTCCTCCTGGTAGGATGTTCTGAGTCTTTGATGCACATTCTCCTGCCTCCTCTGTGGCTGGTCTTTCTACTTCCTATGCATTATTCTGAGAGGATGACTTCCTACTTTGAATGAGGTGGGGTCTAACCCTCTTTCCATTTGTGCTACTCCACTTGCTTTTACCTTTTCTGAGCACTGCCAGTCCTGAGTTAGATTTTACCATTTACATTGCTTGAGTTATTCTAATGGTTTTACCATCATCCTCTGTATGTAATAGAAGGGTATGTATGTGCAGCTGAACTTGTGTGTAAACCTGTGTGGAGTTGTATGTACAAATGTGTGTGTTTATGTGGAGGCCAGCAGATAACCTCTGGTGCCATTCCTCAGCGTGCATTTGTTTTTGTTTGTTTGTTTGTCTTTGAGGCAGGGTTTATCACTTGCCTGGGGCTTGTTAAGTAGATTAGGCTGGCCAGTGAGCCTCCAGAGACCTAAATGTCTCCTCTATTCCAGCACTGGAATTTTAAACATGCACAAGTAGGTCAGGCTTTTTGTGAGTGTGGGTTTGGAGGCTCAAATGTGGTTCTTCATGCTTTCAAGGCTAACACTTCATGAACAAAGCTCTCTTCCAAGCTCTCTTCTATCCATCATAATCTACTTCACCCCTCCCATATATGATGAGGAAATCAATTATGGAAAATTGATTTACACATGAGCACCTAGCTGATAGCAGCTCTCTGGAAGTCAAACCCCCCCCCCCAAACCTTGTCTGTCTGCACTGGTCTGGCTTCGTAGACCCTTGCTGCTTCTCTCTTCTCCGACGAGGATATGTTCATTTGCAGCAGACACTTCAGGGACTCCACTGCATTAGGCCTAGCACTAAGGCCTAGGGATAAAGAGAAGCAAAGCAGTACATGATCTCTGTCCTTAAATGTTTTGTATTGCAAGGACTGACTGTGTCCAGGTAAGGCTTCCTAGGAGACATGTGAGCATAAATTTTACAGATGTTTTTACAGGGGCAGGGAAGACTTAGGAGAGATAAATAAGAACATTCTTGAAGAAAATGGTGCTAGCATAGGTAGAGAGGCAGAGATAGTGATGGACATGTGCAAGCACACTGGAGAAAGTAGTAGAAAGAGCCCAGAGCCATGGACTCGGGCCAGATTGAAAATGACCTTGAGAGTTGTGCCAGCTGGCACATACCTTAGCCTATGAGCAGTTTGTCTTTGATTCTGAGGCTCTGGAAGCTGGGCTACAAATCTGCCAATATCCTAACATCCCTCCCAAAGTTTCTCTCTAGGAAGTTTCTCTCCACTAGGGAGGGTGTCATTAGAATCCAAAATCTTCCTCTTTAATGTGGCGTGCTGAGCTTAGCTATAACAGACATGCAGCTTTGTTTCTGCTCAGAAAAATAATCTATAAGATTCCATCCTTTCTGCCACGCTACCAATGCCACCACCATTATCAACTACTGAAGGAACAGTCAGAGTGCTGACCTCAGGTTATACACCCTGACAGAGCTGGAGTCACCCATCGAGTTAACAATGGAGATTAACCATCACACACAGAATCTTCTATTTTTTTCTCTGTAGTCTCTAGGAATTAAAGAGGGTCTCAACCAACAATTATACAGTAACAAGAATGTTCTATTTATTTCTATATACCCTGTCAATGAAAGGGTGTAGTGACTTGCTCCATCCCAAATCTCTGGTTGTTCTGCTGATGTGAAATATACCTTGTTTCTCATAACTCTTGTCCTCCGTGTGGGTCATTAAGAGAGCAGGATGTTACATCCAATCTCTTTTGACCACTGATGTCAGAAATTTTCTGTACTAGAAGCATAGCTTAGAGGTGTTCTCTATCCATATCTGTCAACCTTGTTCAAAATAAAGAAAAAGTATAGAAAACCCTTTCCAAGAATTTTCTCCTAGGTAGTAAAAAAGACTCAGTCATACCTACAGTCACAAACCTTCATTCATGAACATGAAGTGTAGTCCCCAAGAGACTACAACCAGCTGCCCTCATTCCCACAGCATAGTAGTGACAGTCCTCACAGTGTCCATGGAGCTCAAAGTACATTTATCATCTTGTTCGTGTATGATTTCACAGAGCTCAGAGACCCAGTGCAAGGTTAAAACAAACCAAGTGGCTTGCTGAAGTCAGGGCAGAGGAAAGGGAGCACTAGAAGGGGAGGAGTTGGGACAGACGGGAAGAAGATGGAGTATCACACAAAAGCCCACATGCACTGAACACCCAGACCTTTATAGGAACATGGAGGTTCAGGCACAGTTGAGCGGGAAGGATTATTAACCTGTGAAATAAAATATAATGCAGGAGGTTTTTATTTTGATTAAGGAATAAGCTCGGTTTGCTTTTAATATATTTCCCATTGCCTACAAATTGACTTATAGACAATATTTTCACCAGTCCAAAGGCTTCATAAACTGACTACAATATACATATATGTTACATATGTTTGTATGTATGTATGTATGTATGTATATGTTTGTTTATTGGTGACCTAATGGGTTTAATTGGAGAAAGCTGCTTCCAGAAATATAGACAACTTGCTAGTGGCCACCCCACTGAGGAAGGTCTCTCTGTAACCATTAGCTGCCTATATTTCTTCACAAATACAAATGTAAAAGTATTTGTCTGTGACATCATAGTTGGGACAAGGACAGTGAAAGGCATAGTCTCCTCTCCCTGAGAGACAAGACCTGTCCCAGTGCTGAGCTCAGCCTGACTCTATAGCTAATCACGGGACATATTTAGAAGATCAGAGGAAGTCAGGTCACTGAAAGGCAGAATAATCATATTTATGATTTTTGAGATGTGATTTATGGTCAGAGATAAAGCAAGGGAGAAAAATAGAAGTCTGAAATTCATAAATCCCAATTTATCATCTTTGGCATGGGAATTTAAGACCAAGACTTTAGGGTTGTTACCAGGAATACTTAAAACACTGACTGCATGAAACATAGTATATGATTAAATTTATGGTTTAGATGAAGGGTTGTATTGATTTGCTAGGGTTACCATAGCAACAGCATACCATAGACAATATCATAGTTCTACAGTGGGTTAAATGCACCATTGCTTTCCTCTGGGTAAGTTAACGCAGACAGAACAGCAATGATATGATGTTACTGTGTCATGAACTGCATTGTGTCCCCAAACTTCCTACACTGGAGCTGCAATCCACCGCACAGTGTCTTTGGAAACAGGCATTTACAGGAGTCCATAGGTGTCTCTTCCAAAGCAAAGGGTTGTAGGAAGAAACTTGGATATGGGCAGCTTATGGCAGAGCAAAGGCTGGCTGAGAACACTGCCGGAAAGCAGCCAGCTTGAAGCCTGGGAGGCCCCTCACCTTGCCTCACCTTAATCTGCCATTCCAGCTTCCAGTGTCATGGAAAAAGAGACTTCTGGGTTTTTACACCACTCTCTTTCTTATTTTGTTATGATGATGGTCAAGCAGAAAAATATACTTTTCCCTCTAATGAAATTTACTGGAAAAGGAAATCTGAATTTTCACTTGATTGTGAATTTAAAGCAGGTTCTGTAAAAAGTACTGAAGAATTAAGAAGGAATAAGTGGTGTGTGTGTGTATGTGTGTGTGTGTGTGTGTGTGTGTGTGTGTGTGTGTGTGTGTGTGCCTGATGTGTGTGCATGTGTATACTTGATTAGTTTATATGTGTATGTGTCTATGCAAGTATGTATGAATGTGTCTATGTATGTGTACGTATTCCCTTTAAAGTTTATCCACTGACAAAAATTACCTATTGTATATTTGGCCTCAGAACCCTCCAGTACAATAGAGGATATACTGACCCATGCCTCATCTTTACTAGGTTAATTTCTCTTTCCCCTAAGGTAGTGATTCTCAACTGTCCTGGTGCTGCGACCCTTTAATATAATTCTTCACATCGCCCCTCCCAACCATAAAATTATCTTCATTGCTACTTCATAACTAATTTTCTACTTGTATAAATTTGGAAATATAAATGCCTGCATTTTCTAATGATCTTAGGTAACCCCTGTGAAAGGGTTGCTTGACCCCCAAAGAGTTCAGGACCCAAAAGTTTGAGAACCACTGCACTAAGGGGTCCTAGAGCCGGCCTGCTGCCCAGTTCTAACCTGCTATCGCACCATCCCAATGGAATGCAGACACGGGGCTTGCACATCTCTGCTTGGGCCTTCCTTTATTTATGTTTATAACGTTCTGAGGGACTTAAATCTTGTCCATGGTTGCTGGGAAGCCAGGCTTCCATTGGATTATCGAGGGCATGTAGCAAATTCACCTTCACGAAAGCTGAGCTCAGCAAATGGCTAAGCCAAAGCCATCTAGCCCGAAGGCTCGAGTGAATCTCAGCTCATTCCCCTTGGAAAATTGCTGGCAATCAGCGGCCTTTAGATTTATGTAACCTACGTTAAGTTCAGTAAAAACCACGCACTCGTTACATAAAGAGTACTCATGTGTGTTGGTTAAACTGGGACAGGTGAACGAGACACAGGAAACTGGAATAAGAAAGCTCCCAGCAGCTTCATAGATATTTAGATTTAGATTCATAACATGGGGATAATTTTTTCTCTCCTTACCAACAGCAATAGATATTCTTCAAATGTCTATAAAATGCCAAGCTTCCCTGAAGTTGGGCTCCAGTGGAGGAGCAAAGGCTTTGGGGAGGGGTATGTGGCATTTAGCAAGCTTCTCTCTCGACCCACAAAACACTAGCCACCATGCCTGCCTTAGAGAGTCATAGTGAAAATAAAATGGTATTGCTAAGTAATTGCTCAATGCAGAGAGCTTCCCAGTCTACTGTCATTAGCTGATCTTATTTAAAGCACTCAGAGCTAGCTAGGGAGATTGGTCCCATTATTATGCTCAACTGATAAGGAGTTGGTCATACTGCCAAAATAATGTTGCTCTCACATGGCTGAGAAACTCGTTGGAGGCAGACCTCCATTGTGTAATCCACAGGTTATCCAATCTGGGATTTGCACACACCTTTGGACTTCTGTGTTTTTCCTCCTGGCCACCTGCCAGCTGCTCTTTCCCTACTAATTAGCACCTCAACCACAGTTAAGCAGAGGAAATCCAAGCCCTAAGATTCAGCAGCTCAGCTGTGTGGTTTAAGTGCTTTGAAAGAAAGACTTAAAGACATGAGAAGTCTGATAGAGATATGACATCTAAACAGTGATATGGGTATTTTCAATTATCAGTGGTAATCTCTCTCTCTCTCTCTCTCTCTCTCTCTCTCTCTCTCTCTCTCTCTCTCCGTGTGTGTGTGTGTGTGTGTGTGTGTGTGTGTGTGTGTGTTACTGGGAATTGAACCTAGGATATCTCACATGTGAAGCAAGTCATAGCCCAAGCTGGTCTTCTTCTAGAAGCCCACCTTTTTCTTCATGATCTTACATTCTCCTACTAGTCAGTAATTGAGAATGGAATGTTATAGTTGAGCAATTGTCTGATCCTCAGACTTCGAGATTCCTTTATAGATTCCATCGTTAAGTGGAAATGTCTCACAAAATTTTATCAGAATTCCTGTGCAACTTAGATGTCACCAGCAACAGCACTGGTCTGATTAGGAAGAGTGGCAGCTGCCAGTGGACAATATGCACTAGTCTTCCCCAGGGAAGCCTGGCTGCAGACAGTGCCAAGAGAGGCAGAGATTGCACATGAAGGTGGGCTCAGCCCCTGTGAATGCTGGGTGTGGTCCTTTCCTCAGTCACGTGTGTTTATGGTAAGACAATGAAGGACGTCACATTTGCAAAGAAGCAAAGAACACTTGTACGAATTTGCCACAGAATTGTTTTTCAAAATCCAATGGGCATCACCCTGACTCAGCAGTCTACAGTTGCCTCTCATTTTAGCTAAGTTCTTACACAGCATCTTGAATAATAAAGGCAATTAAGCTAAAAAAAAATGCACATAAACTCTAGGCCTAGAAGAATTGATGCTCTCTCAGGACCCACTCAAGAAAATGGTTAAGCGAAATGTGTTTAAAACTCACATCACTTTTGATCAATCCTTACAGCTCTTAAAGTCCACTCCCATCAATCATTTTTCCTCTTCTTTTGTCTGTGTGGTGTATGCATGTGCACATGTGTGAAGGCATGTGACGGCCAGAGGTGAATGTCTGTTTATTGCTCCTGTGGTGGTTTCTATAGGTATAGCCCCCATAGACTCGTGTGTTTGAATGCTTGGCCCATAAGGAGTGAGACTATTAGGAGGTATGGCCTTGTTGGAAGAAGCGTGTCACTATGGGATCAGACTGTGAGGTTTCCTATGCTCAAGCTCTGCCCAGTGTGACATACAGTGTCCTGCTGCCTGCAGATCAAGATATAGAACTCTCAGCTCCTTCTCCAGCACCATGACTACCTGCACACCACTATGTTTTCTACCATAACAATAATGAACTAAACCTCTGGAACTGTAAACCAGCCGCAATTAAATGTTCGTCTTTATGAAAGTCGCCATGGTCATGGTGTCTCTTCCCAGGAAAGGCAGCTCCCCGTGTTATTTCATGATACATAATCTCTCACTGAACCTGGAGCTTTCAATGTCAGCTATCAAGGCTGGTCAGTAAGCCACTGGAATCCTCTTGTCTCTGTCTTACGCCAGACTCGGGTCCACATGCTTGTCCAGTAAGCATGTTACCTTCACAGCTATCTCCACAGGACCCATTAAACAACTGAAAACCTCAACCTCTTTCCTTAGCATTTTTAAGTAGATAATGAACTCAGTAGGCATAGTAAATGCCCATGAGTAGGACTGGATTAGTTAATTCAATACTGGCTCCTGATCTGTACAAATATAGATCTTCCTAGTAACAGGGAAGAGAGCACAGCTACAATTGATGGATGAATGACAGGAAGTGTCCTTTTTATTGTTAATGTACTATGATGATAGATAGACAGACAGATAGATATTATTGATAGATGATAGAGAGATATATAGATGATAGATAGATAGATAGATAGATAGATAGATGGATAGATGAATAGATAGATCCCATAAAAAATACTACAGATTCATTAAAACTAGGCTTACAAAAACATTGGTGGAAAGGTCCTTGCCACCACACACCTGTCCTATAAATGTCATCTTTATAATGAAAAGTAGCTTGTTTTGTGCATGTTATTAATACTGCTACTGGTATTCTTCAGGCATTTGCATGATGCTCCCAAAATCAACAGGCTGGTCTCCCAAGAACCATCAGCAGCATCCCCATCAATACTGACTGCCATCAATGTCCGTGTTATGATCCTCAAACCTCTAGAAAATCTCCTTAGGAAATAGTTATCAGGAATTACAGGTGTGTTTTTTCCTGAGATGTGAAAACAAGAGAAATTCATTGTTTTTATTAATTTTAATCAATAATATGAAATGAGACAAACATAAAAACTTTTTATTCAAAATTTACATTCTCAAAGTCCCAATATCTTTGCCAAAAAGAAAAAAAACATGTTTTAATGTGAAAGAATTGGGTTTGTAGCACAGACTGTTATCCAGACCCTTAAGTTCAAAATAACTTAGTTTCTCAAGTTCTCCAAATAAACAAAAAATCTCATTCTAAACTATTGCCATTCAACTTTTAAAACAAGCCCCTGAATTTCTGAAATAACATATTTTATGTGTTTCTGGGTACAGAAAAATGCCAGGGAACCAATGCAGGAAATGAAAGGTTCATTGATGCGGGGAATAAATAGCCCACTCTCCATGCCTCGAGCATTCTGCAGGCACCGATTCAATAACAGCAAAGATCCACCCAAGCAGGCCAATTCCTCCATTTCCAGAGCCGGGCTCACAAGTATGGGTGAAGATTTTCATAGATCTGAAGGAAGATATAGACTAGTAGGTTCTGTGACTCAATCTGTGAGTTGCCTGTCAGTGGTAGTGTGTTCTGGATAAAACAACCCTCAGAGGGCCCATGAGGAATGCCCCATCTCATGGATCTCTTATATACTAGCTCTGAGAGGGGCAAATCCCTCTCTGGCTCATACAGAAAATCAGTCATAGTAGAAAAGGCTATCCCAGCATCCTTTCTGCACTAAGGCACTTACTTTCCTACCCAGAACAGCTAGATGCAAATCTTCAAGGGAAAGGGCCTTACGTATCCCTCCAAATCACTGAGTGTCTATAAAGCAGTATGGTCACGGGAGAAGAACACAGGCTTCCCGGCCAAACCAGTTGAGGTTTAAGTCACAATTCATAATAAAGTTCATTCTTTTTACCATAGGGTGGGAGGGTTATGTGCAAGTCATACACAGCCAGCCAAGGGCCTGGGATAGTCAAGATCTTTCTCCCTCAGCATATGTATAAGTATTGATTTGTCATAGCCCACATAGGCTGCTGTAGCAAAGTATCACATATATGGTGCTCATAAATCACAGAAATGTCTTACTTTTATGAAAGCTGAAAGACTAAGGTCAAGGTAGATTCTATGCCTGCTTTGGCCTAATTCCTAGTTCAGAGCCTATGTCTTTACTTGAAGAAGGGAGACAACTTGTTCCTGGCGTCACATTTATGGAGTCTTCATTATTAGTCACCATTCTGAGATCATAACATCTCACCCCTTAATACTCTCATCTAAGGAGTTAGAATCTCATGAATTTTGTCAAGATACAAATACACATTCGACTCAATACATAGCAAATAGGCACTATACACATATTCTAATGCAATATGCGCTGTATATAATACATATGTACATACATGCATACATATATTGACTTCCCTCAATGGTGGGTGTGACATGGAACTTTAGGAAATTTAGGATACTATACACACATAGAAGATCCACATAAAATATACTTTACATCTATCAGAGGCAGAAAAATTACAGTCCCTCAACTGCTCTCAGGCTTCTCTGGTTCTTACCAGAGAAGCACCTATAAACCCCTTCTCAATACCAAGAACATAATTTCCATTTTGCCTTTGAGTTATGTTTTTGGTAGAGAAAAAAAGTAGAGTCTCTGGCCAAAAAAAAAAAATTCCTTCTGTCAAACTTAGAAAAACACTTTGGCAGGGAAACAGCAACTTCTTTGGTCTTCGAGATCAAAAAGAACCCCCCAAGCATGGCATGACTCAGTATATGTGTGTGTGCTCATATCTGTATGTACCTGAGTATGTCCATGTTTGTCCACATGTGTCTTCATGTGATGTCACCAAATGACCCCTATAACTGCCCCTCTGGTAGGACTGCTACTTGCTGCTCTTGGCCATGCCATTTTTAGACTGCTCTACTCTAATTATTGGAACTCTTTCTTGCTCCAGATGTCACCAGCTCTTACTTTCTGGAGTCACACCAGCCACGTTTGTTTCCTAGTCTAACCTTTAAATACCAAGCATTACTTCCAGATGCCTCAGTACTTGCTGCTCTGGTAGATATTCCTAGTTCCTTCTACCTTTCTTCATAGGAGAGACCCCAGCTAGAGTGAATGCACTTTGAGATAGAATCATAAGCAATATCTGCCTCAGTACCATAGCAAGATCTTGACTATCGCAGAAATATAGTAAAATATTTACAAGGCAAGCATATAAATAAATTGGAGGGGGTACCTTCTCATTAATCCATCCAACAAGCAAGCAAACAGCACTGATGGCTTTCTCATCTCTGTCAAAGTTACACAGTACAGTCCACAAGAAATCCAGGGCTCACAAAGGTACCATCTTGCCCAAGTCTCATTTATGTTGCTATGATAAAATACTCAGACCAAAAGTAATGTAGGAGAGAAAGGGATTTGATTGGCTTACAATCTAATGTTACAGTCCATTACTGCAAGTAACTCAATGAGGCAGAAGCCTGAGAGAGCCAGTCACATGACATCCATAGTCAAGAGTATAGAGAGACAAGGGCATTCTTGCCTCCTTCTTGTTCTCATCTAAACTTGTTCTCTTTTATACAGCTTGAGCCCCAGCCCAGGATGTGGTGGTGTGTGCAGTTGGCTGTCTTCTTCTCGAATCAGTTAGCAAACAGGACAATCCCCCCAAAGACATGCCCACAGGCCAAGCTGCTCTAGACAGTTCCTTGATTGAGACTCTGGGTTGTGGCAAGATGACAATTAAAATCCAAACATCATATACTGTCCCTCTAGGTGTGGATGGGTGTGAAGCAGATGCAGAAGCACAGCATATGAGGGATGGCAATGATGCCCTTGCAGATCTGGAGAAAATAGCAAAACTGTCCAAGCATCAGACATTCCAAAGGGCATGGGCAAAGCCTCAGTGGTCAGGTTGAAGAGGACCTACCTCCTTCTAAATTGAAATGGGCACATTAAGCAAAGCACTGTGCTGACATCTTTGAACATCCCACTCATGAATGAAATGCCATTTATTTGAAAATTCATACTCCCTTTCACAATATGGTTTAATTTTGAATTAACTGTTTTTATAGCCATAACTTACAGAAGATACCTGGGGCGTGTTTTTAATTACTGCTCTCAGGTAGCCCATACCAAGCAAGCTGGCCTGGTACAACAGGTTTTTCATTGTTCTTAACCGTGCAAACACATTCACCATCATTCCATCCCTTGTCCTGCTCCGACCCCCATCATCAATCTGCTCTGCCGAGTCTTTCCCATATGAAGAATGCAGCCTATTGGGACTCTACACAGAGAAATCAGGAATCTTAGAGAAGACAAAGCAGAATTCGGATGAGGCCAGCATTCCAAAAGTAGCTAGAACTTCTCATCTTTCATGCTACCCTGGAATCACGTTTATGAGGACATTATTCTATTATGGGCAACGACGTCATCAAGGGGTGATGGCTACATATCCACACTCCTCAAACAACCCCAGCTTCTCCTGTTGTCAGCTTCTTTTTCTTTCCACATCATCCAACTGTCCTAGAAATCGGTCCCTTATTATTAGTATTTGAAACTTTGCCACACTGCTTTTGCATCTTAAATGCCCCTCAATGTTTTCTTTTTCTTTTCTTTTTCTTTTTTTTTTGAGGGGGGGTCAGGAAATGGAGTTGCCAGGGAGATAGAG
The DNA here is from genome assembly GCA_964023405.1 of Apodemus agrarius. NCBI lineage: Eukaryota > Metazoa > Chordata > Mammalia > Rodentia > Muridae > Apodemus > Apodemus agrarius. Next base: position 101,923,799 of record OZ030011.1, on the reverse strand, counting down.
AGCTAGAGGAAACTAGAGATTTTCCAAGTTGAACTCCAGCCCCAGATATTCCTGAGCAGGGTAAGAGGAGTTTGTAGACAAAGTCCCTGCTTTGATGCTGTGTGTCTGCTGCATCTTATTCTTTTACCACATGGGTAGTGTTTTCCAAATTTTTAGGCAAATGGTTGGACCTGGGAAATATCATCCTAAGGGAGGTGACCCAATCACAAAAGAATACACATGGAATGCAGTCACTGATAAGTGGATATTAATTTACCCAGAAGCTCTGAATACTCAAGACACAACATATCAAATGATTCCCAAGAAGAAGGAGAGGGTCCTGGTCCTGGAAAGGCTTGATCCAGCATTGTAGGGGAGTACCAGGATAGAGAAATGGGAGGGGGATGATTGGGGAATGGGCAGAGGGAAGAGGGTTTATGGGACTTACGGGGGTGGGGGGAACCAGGAAAGGGGAAAGCATTTGGAGTGTAAACAAAGAATATAGAAAATTAAAAACAGAGAGAGAGAGAATAAAAGAGATAGGAAATTGGCTTTATGGTAGAATATGGCATTGCATATACATTTGCACATTTTGAACATAACCGAATATAAGTATCCCTGTTTCATTCTTGGTGTAGTGGTTTGAGTAGGTTTGGCCCCCACAGACTCATGTGTTTGGTTGCTTGGCCCACAGGGAGTAACACTATTAGAGGGCTTGGCCTTGTTGGAATAGGTGTGGCCTTGTTGAAGGAAGTGTGTCACTGTGGGCATGGGCTATGAAGTTATATGCTCAAGCTCTGCCCAGTGTGAGACACGGTAGTTTCCTCTGCTACCTCTGGATGAAGATGTAGAATCCCCATAATGATAACAGATTAAACCTCTGAAACTGTAAATCAGTCCCAATTAAATGTTCTCCCTTATGATTCCCAAGAAGTTGCCTTGATCATGGTGTCTCTTCACATTAATAAGACCCTAAGACACACCTGAGGTTTAAAGACCTTGAGTAATTTCCACCAAATCAGAGTCCAGGTCTGCTGGGATTTTTGTGTCCATAGTCTCTCCATGTTCACAAACCTGATAGCTGCGTTAAAGCCAGACTTAGAAGAGCTCAGGAGGATTTCCTTGTTCACAACACTGATTTCTCAGATGGACAAACTAAAGCCCAGAGAATACAGAAAGCTAGACTCCACTCTCAAGCTAAGCAGAGATGCCAGCACAATGGGGAAACCAGGCGTCCCGGACACAAGCCAGGTTCCTTCCTTCTGCACCATGAGCTCATCCTTGGGCAGTGAACTACCCCACCAAAACACTGCTTAGTGCTTCACCACCGACGGCTAAGAACAGAGGAGTAAAGGTGTGCGCTGCAGAGTGCAGTGTCAGAAGTCTTCAGTACGGACAAGGTCATGGATGACGCATGTCTGGATTAAGCTATACTCAAGACGCCAAAGCAGACTGGATAGATTTGGAGACATTCCCATCTAATTCTTTTCTCCGAATTCCAAGAAATCAGTCACCAAACCAGAAAGCCACTCTGTGGTCACCTGATAAAACGGTGGAATGAACAGTTTCAGATGAAAAACTGGGGTCATCTTACAGAACTCCATCCAGCATGAATGATGAACCAATGGTGGCTTTCTCTTTCTTCCTGTTAAAGTGACTAATCTCTTCCAGCCACTCACTAGGCAGTTTGCATCACCATCATCTTGACATAAAACCACCTAAGGAAAAAACACATATATCAGAGGATTATTTCAAAAATTCTCTGAGAGATAATGCATAAGTGGGAAAGCAACTTCCTTATAGATGATGAACAGTTGACTATGGAAAAGTTCCAATGTGCATTGGCTTTCCTAAGCTAAACACAGTAGGAGGCTCTGCAGGCGATGCTCCAGCTGAGAGCCTGCCTTTTCATTGAAGTGGACTTTTCAAATGTGGTGTGCTGATGGAAGTGCCACTCACCATTAATTAGCAAGTAAGAACTTAGCAGGTAAGAGCAGACCTTGGAGTCGGTCTATTTTGGCAGAAGGGCATTTGCCTCTAATATGATCTTGGGTATTAAATCAGTGGATTAGTCTTGCTCCAGATGAGCCAAGAGGCTTTTTATAATTCTCTTCTCTCCAAAAGTAAACCACAGTCAGAACTAGGTCACAGATGCAGTTTGAAAATAATGACTAACATCTGCATAGCCCAGTTATGGCTTTGAGGCTGTATTCGCATCCATTATCTCGTTGAATGTACACACACACACACACACACACACACATTTGAGGCAGATATCTAAATTGGGGCTCAAATGGTATGCAATGAGTCAACAGCAATCCTGGAGCCCCTGACATTCACCCCACCCTTTGCACATTCACCAAGCCATCGAACAAGGTTACAGCCATCACAGAACACCTGTAAATTACCTGGAGCTCAAGTGGCTAAGATCTACAAATGGCTACATTGGCTTTGTCTGTTTGTGGGAGAAAGGCTGAGAGAAATGACATTCTAGGCAACATGAAAACATGTTCATTTGACATACAGCTATTATATCTGACCTCTTACACTTTTTCTTGTTTCTTAAAGAAACTTAAAGTTCAGGTACTCGGCCATTAAATAAGTGAAAGGTAAGTTTTGTCTAACACAGTACCCATTTGGTTATGATTTTTGACAGTGTTCACTTTTGAAAGAATAAAGTAAAAAGCAGACGAGATTTTTCCTGTTTTCCAGAAAGGCGGATTCTTGAGGTTTGCCCATGAACTACTATACCACCAACACTCAGTTGATCTGCAAGTTTATGTTGAAGGCTGGCAAGGTCTTTCTTCACACATTCGCTGATATTTCCTTTCTTTGGGATGGTAACTCCAGTTCGGAAATGAGATGTCAACGAGGAATTTTCAGCAATTTTTTTGGTACATATCTGAGCTTAAGTGTTGGAACCCAGACAGAAAATTCAGGATTAGAGAGGAGAGCCTTGCCAGGCTAAATTCTTCAGAATCCTCATGGTGCAGGAGGGGAGGTTAGGAATGATGCTGCAGAGGAGGCTCCTGGGTCCCACAGCTCCTCTCAGTGGAAGATGGCCAACTTCAGAATGACGGACTGCAGACAGCCTCTCAAGGCAAACTTTCATTTAGGGCAGTCTGAAGCCTACATTGCAGAAGAAAGTGTGGGGAGGAACCTTTGTTGGATTCTAAAGCTGACTTTCATTTCCAAGAATCTCTACAGTTAAGAGCACATGTAATTTTTTTTTTATTATTATGAGGAGAGGAAGATGCACTTCCTAAAAGGAAACACATTTTATATGTAATTTTCAGAAGCAAAAATTCCTTAGGCTATCACAAAAGTAAACTTGAGACATACAGTTTTGCATTTTAAAATAGAAGATGTGGGGATCTGGAAGTATAGCTTAGTGGAAGCACATTTGTATGGCACTTACAGAACTCTTAGCTTGTTCATTAACAGCAGCAACAAGAACAACAACAGAGAGAGACAGAGAGAGGTGGAAACATTTTTTGAAGTTGAGCCTAAATAATATCAAATCAATCAAGTATTATCAAGTTTTATCATTTATCAACCATTGAGTTACATGGCTAGATTCTCCTTCACATAATTTACCATGCTGACTGTGGAAATTATATGATGGTGGTTGGGCTCACACAAACACACACACATACACACACACACACACACACACACACACACACACAAAACAAACATCACAAACGCGGTGGCTGAAACAATACAAACTTTTTTATATAATTCTGGAGAAAGAGATCTAAGGTCTTTGTGTTGGTGGGCAGGCTTCTCCTGGAGTTTTTCTCCTTTGCAGAATGCATCTCTCCCTGACTCTTCACTTGACCCTTCCATGTTCTATGGGTCTGAGCCATAAGCTCTTTCCATTTATTTTAGCAGTAAAGGGACTTGAGCCTAAGGTCTTTCTTATGCTAGGCAAACAGCCTACAGCTGAGCTATATTTTCTTCCTCTTCTTCTTACAAAGTTATAAATTAGAGTACATTCATATGGCTGGGTTTTGCAAAATACTTGTATGAATAACCATTACCTACAAATATAGTCATATTCTGAGGTATGAAGTTTAAGGATACAAATTTAGAGATATATGATCTAGCTTGTCACATCCTTCTGGCTCCTCAGAATCAACCCCTTCATGAATATGCAGCACGGTCACTCATCCCAATATCTCACAAAGGCTTCACTTACTCCATTAACCCAAAAATGCCATCTAGATCAGGCATGTGAGCAACTCAAGGTATGATTCACCCTGAGGCTGGATTTTTCTCTCTGTGAACTGGTCAAATGAGAAGAGTTCTCTGCCTCTGAAACACAACAGTGAGAAAAACACTACACTGGTCAGTCATTTCTATTCCAAAAAAGAGAAAACTCAGGAAGGAAAAAGGGTCAGTGGATCATAAGCAAGACTGCAGACTCACTGGCCCTGTTTCATGGATGGAGAGAGAAAGAGAGAGAGAGAGAGAGAGAGAGAGAGAGAGAGAGAGAGAGAGAGAGAGAGACAGACAGAGACAGAGACAGACAGACAGACAGACAGACAGACAGACAGGCAGACAGGCAGACAGACAGACAGAAAACAGATCTGGAAAGATTGCTCAAAAGTTGAAATTTCTACTATTACAAACCTAAGTTCGGTTCTCAGCATCCACTGTGAGAATTTCACAACCACCTGTAACTCTAGTTTCAGAGAGTTCAGGGCCCTCTTCTGGTCTCCATAAGTTCTTGTACACATGTTCACATGCCAACACAAATCATGCATATGCGTAAATTTTCAAAAGAAAAAATAAAATTTTAAAATCATCATGTATTTATTGGAAATACATGTATTTTAAGAAATAAATTTTTTAAGACAAAATAAAACAAACTATAATGGAGAACAGTATCCTGATAAAACTTGTGAACATGGAACCAATACCAATATGTAATATGCCAACTAACTTGCTAGATAATATATTTAATGCAGGTGTTTGCTTGTGAAATGACATCTAAAATTATAACTATATTATAGGGACCATACATGTTGAATGGTTCAGAAAAGCTTGGATGTGTTATAAGTCATTGATGGCAATATTAAAGATCAGGTCAGTATTGACTCTTTCAATGAGTAAGTACAAAGTCTAGAATTAACAGAAAAGATTTTCTATTCTGTCTGATACCAAGACACCCAGGATGGTCTGGATGTCAGCTTATCTTTACCCTATGCTGTAGTTAAACCTTGGCCTGGAAAACTGAGGTCCAACAACACTGAACATGCCTATGCTATAAACAGAAGGAAATGTCAAAGACTCTTTGGACCATGACCTCACACCTGTTCTCTTAGAAGTGCTGTCTGACTCCAGTAATGGGTAGGCACTGTGAGGTCAAGTCCCAAGGCCTCCAAAGCCATCGAGCATGAAACAGTGCCCATGAGTATACTTATTTTGTTTACCCAAGGAGAAAAACTTTACCCTGACCCAAGACTTTGCTTTAATTTGGAGGAAGAGATGGGGAGATAAGAAGACAGTAGTTGAACATGAATACCTTATATAATTTTTTCTGAAACCAGAAGGAACTGAGTAGGGTCTTGAAACATGAGTGTTCCTATAATGAATTGCTACCCTTTGCTGGGCTCCTCCTCTATTGTCTCTTTTAAGTCAACCTCCCAGCCCTCCAGCATGGACTTTATCTCTGCATCCCTGTGGGGACTTCCACTAACTCAGAAACTAGAGAAATAAATTAAATAGCAGAATGCTGATAATAGCAAGACAGGCTTCAGATTCAAAGTCAGTACAGTGATAGAAAATTAACAAAGCAAGAGCCACTGGCTCTTGGAACCATCCTGAAAACAGCCATCCTGGAAACAGAAACGGAGAGCGGTGAACAGTGCCTGCATCAACAATATAAAGACATAAAGAGCTCAAGACCAAGGACTCAACCCATCCTGTCTCCATGAAACGTTATCTCTATTATAAGAATAGATGGAGAATTTGCAGATGATATGATAGTATGCTTAAGGGACCCTAAAAAATTCCACCAGAAAACTCCTAAACCTGATCAACAACTTCAGCAAACTGGCTAGATATTAAATTAACTCAAACAAATCAATAGCTTTCCTCTATTCAAAGGATAAACAGGATGAAAAAGAAATTAGGGAAACGACACCCTTCACAAGTCACAAATAATATAAAATACCTTGGTGTGACTCTAACCAAGCAAGTGAAAAGATCTGTATGACAAGAACTTCAAGTCTCTGAAGAAAACAGATCTCAGAAGATGGAAAGATCTCCCATGCTCATGGATTAGCTGAAAACAATCTACAAATTCAATGCAATCCCCATCAAAATTCCAACTCAATTCTTTATAGAGTTAGAAAGAGTAATTTGCAAATTCATTTGGAATAGCCAAAAACCCAGGATAGTGAAAACTATTCTCAACAATAAAGGAACTTCTGGGGGAATCACCATCCCTGACCTCAAGCTGTATTGCAGAGCAAAAGTGATAAAATATATATATATATATATATATATATATATATATATATATATATATGGTATTGGTATAGAGACAGACAGGAAGATCAATGGAATAGAATTGAAGACCCAGAAATGAACCTACATACCCTATGGTGAGTTGATATTTGACAAAGAAGCTAAAACCATCCAGTGGGGAAAAAAAGATAGCCTTTTCAACAAATGGTGCTGGTTCAACTAGCAGTCCGCATGTAGAAGAATACAAATAGACCCACTCTTATCTCCTTGTACAAAGCTCAAGTCCGAGTGGATCAAGGACCTCCACATAAAACCAGATACACTGAAACTAATAGAGGAAAAAGTGGGGAAGAGACTTGAACACATGGACACAGGGGAAATTTACCTGAACAGAATATTAATGGCTTATGCTCTAATATCAAGAATTGACAAATGGGACCTCATAAAATTGCAAAGCTTCTATAAGGCAAAGGACACTGTCAATAGAACAAAATGGCAACAACAGATTGGGAAAAGATCTTTACCAATCCTGTATCTAATAGAGGGCTAATATCCAATATATACAAAGAACTCAAGAAGTTAGACTCCAGAGAATCAGATAACCCTATTAAAAATTTAGTGCAGAACTAAACAGAGAAATTTCAACAGAGGAATATAAAATGGCCGAGAAGCACCTAAACAAATGTTCAACATCCTTAGTCATCAGGGAAATGCAAATAAAAACAGTCCTGAGATTCCACCTCACATCAGTCAGAATGGCTAAGATAAAAAACCAGGTGACAGCAGATGCTGGCAAGGATGTGGAGAAAGATGAACACTCCCCCATTGTTGGTGGGATTGCAAGCTGGAACAACCACTCTGGAAATCAGTCTGGCAGTTCCTCAGAAAACTGGACATAGTACCACCTGAGGACCCAGCCATACCACTCCTGGGCATATACCCAAAAGATTCTCCAGCATATAACAAGGACACATGCTCCACTATATTCATAGAAGCCTTATTTATAATAGCCAGAAGTTGGAAAGAACCCAGATGTTCTTCAGCAGAGGAATGAAATGAATACAGAAAATGTGGTACATTTACATAATGGAGTACTACTCAGCTATTAAAAACAATGACTTCATGAAATTCTTAGGCAAATGGATGGAACTAGAAAATATCCTGAGTGAGGTAACCCAATCACAGAAGAACACACATGGTGTGCACTCACTAATAAGTGGATATTAGCCCAAAAGCTCTGAATACCCAAGATATAATTCACAGACCACATGAAGCTCAGGAAGAAGGAAGACCAAAGTGTGGGTTTTTCAGTCCTTCTTAGAAAGGGGAACAAAATAATCACGGGAGCAAATACAGAGACCAAGTATGGAGCAGAGATGGAAGGAAAGGTCATCCAGAGACTGCCCCACCTGGGGATCCATCCCATATACAGTCACAAAACACAGATACCATTGTGGATGCCAAGAAATGCATGCTGACAGGAGCCTGATATAGCTGTCTCCTGAGAGGCTCTGCCAGAACCTGACAAATACAGAGATGGATGCTCACAGCCAACCATCAAACTGAGCATAGGGTCCCCAATGGAGGATTTAGAGAAAGGACAGAAAGGACTGAAGGAGCTGAAGAGGTTTGCAAGTCCATAGGAAGAACAACAGTATCCCAACCAGACCCCCCAGAGCTCCTAGAGACTAAAGCACCAACCAAGAAGTATACACGGAAGGACCCATGACTTCAGTCGCATATGTAGCAGAGGGTGGCCTTGCTAGGCATCAATGGGAAGAGAGGTCCTTGGCCCTGTGAAGGATCAATGCCCCAGTGTAGGGGAATTCAAGGGCAGGGAGGCAGGAATGGGTGGGTGGGTGGAAGAACATCCTCATAGAAGCAGGGGGAGGGGAATAAGATAGGAGATGTCGGGGGGCGGGGAGCCAGGAAAGGGGATACATTTAAAATGTAAACAAAAAATATCCAATAAAAATTGATAGATGGAAATAAAAAAATAAGAATGGGCGGATGGAGAAGCCACAATGGTTCAATGCTATGAAATCCTTAGATTATACAACTGTCTAATTAAGCTCTCGATATATTTTCATACAAGAACTTTCAGAAGTAATTTGCTTTCCTGTGAAACACACCCACAGAAGCAAAGGTACATCTTGGCTAGCTAAAGTGTTTTATCTACAGCAAGAGCATATCTCCCTCATTTAATATACTGGCAGCGCACATTGGTCTTCTGAGTGCGGTTCACGTGGCTCTGCCATTACAGGTAGAGGTCAACTAGTGAGTTAATTCTGTAACACGTAAAGGTCAGATGTTGCATGGTGGAAAACCCTCAGTACCAACCAGGCTGAGAAACACCTCAATAGGCCTCTACTAGAGAATGTTCCTATAGGAAAATCTCAAGCTTTTCCCATTTCTTGTAGATATTTCTCACCACATTTCTTTAATCTGTTAGATTCCCTGAATCTGCATCCCTGTCACTGTAAAATAAGGAAATAGTTACCATAAATTAAATTAAAAATGAAACCTATAAAGTAGCTAGCAAAGGCCATGAACACAGGAACCCAACAGCAAGAGCTTGATATGTTTGTCTCCCTTGCAACTCTGTGAGTATATTTCCTTGGAAGGTGAAATCAGGGCACCTGCTACATCCTCAAGAATATGAGTTCCCATTGCTTGAGGAATATTTATTATTAAACCAACTCTGTAACCATGAGAAGCCTAGAAGAAAATGGTAGACAGCTTATCAATAAAAGCAGCATTTTTTTTAGCCAAGGTTTGAAAGTCCAAAGATGCCAGAGTCCCAAAGCTAAACAGGATTTTTCAAAAGTTGAGATAAAGTGGCATGAATGCCAAGAAAAATGCCTGTAGACTTGCTGGTGTAGGCATGAAGGAAGAGACCATTACTCCTTGTCTACATTGCACATGCGGTGTTTGGGCACCACGGTGATGGGAAGGACATAGGTTTAAAGGATCATTGAACCTTCAGGTCCACAAGAGACATTTACATCATCTCGGTGAGGGATAAACAATAATAAAATGGGTTATTGTTGTTCTAGACACATTTGGAGATGGGGAGGAGCATGTGGTAAAAAGCAAGGAAAATGTCCAAAGCCATTTCCTCCCATAGTATATTTTGTAACATCTAAGTTAACCAGGTTGGACAAACAGCCATGGGTGAAGCACGCTGTCTGGGACAGGGAGGAACTGCCCCCCTCCACCTCTCAAATGAATGGTTCAAGATGTATCTTCATAGCAGCAAATTAAAATGAAGATTAATGTGAATGGGGGGACACACCCAAATCTCCCCTGACAGAACCATGGCATAGATCACGGGGGCAGACTGGAAGTTGGGTTGGCAAGCAGCTCAGAGGGATGTCAGAGCATCAGTGGAAAAATTTCACCTCCCCTGGGCCAGGACACTTGGAGAAAGAAGCACATTTCCTAGAATAGAGTCAAAGTCTCCCTCAGTCCAAGGCCATGGCCATCTCTGTCCAACTTTGCTTCTGTTCACACACAAGGAAATGAGGGTGCTGAAGCTGTTTGACCAGGGATCAAATGAATGCAGTCCAAGGGAAAAGTCTGGGCCAAGAGAGTTCTTTTAAAGTCCCACAGCAGAGTTTCAGCTTTCCACGCTGATTCAGTCCATGTTCTCAATGAGACGAGGCTTAAGGATAGCAGGGCTGGAGAACTAGAGACAGGGGGTTGCTGAGGGAGACCTGGGAGAACAGTTTGGAAATCACAGGTCACTGGCTTTACATCCAGTTGCATCAATAATAGCTTTCACCTTCCTGAGCCTCCATCTCTTGTTCTGCAGAAAATGAGCCCCGTGTTCTCTTTCTCACAGGTCTGCTGCTCTGAAGTTGAAATGAGATAGTACTTGCGAAGGTGCCCAGCCCAGCCTGGGCACAGAGATGCTCCCAATGCCGCCCTCCTTCCTGTTCAGATTACCTTTTTAGAATTTCTGAATGTATTCACACTGAGAAGTTCTGAGGGGAAGGGCATTCTCAATTAGAGTTTACAGCGAATATGAAACATATGGGAGGAAGCTATTGATCCCAAGCTGCCAGAATTATTTTTATGGAAAGGAAAATTCAAACTAGAGATCCACACTGCGCTGTTTAGCTGCAGGTGTGCCTATGGAGTCCTTGAAGCTATTAAGTCGGTACATTCATTACGATACAAATAGACCTCAGGAGCAACTTCGACGGGTGGGAGCTGAGAGTGGCGCCATCCCTGGTGGCATCGCTCCACTGGGGATGTAGCAACACATTTGAAAATGTCAGATGGAAGAGAGGAAGTTTTCACTCTGGGTTTGGAACACCTGGAGTGAGAAAATCTAACAGAAAGGTGATGGCAGAGAAGGAAGAGAATCAGTTCTCACTCCTTCCCTGTAACATATTCAAGCGCTGCTGAGCCAAACAATACATCTTCCTGCTAATATATTTGCCTGACGGGTGGTATTAAATGGCCCTTCACGGGAATATATAGTGCTTGCATGCCTTGAAATGGTGAGTTGCTTGGGCAGGTACAGGGGAAGAGCTTTGCATTTCCATAAAATTGCACACCTTCATCTGCTTAGAGACAGGTGGGTCAGGGACCATTGAAATCAGGATGCCCCTGTCCTATAGGAACTAAAGAGTCAGCAGAGGGTCAGGAAGGTGATTATATTACCACTAGGTACCTGTTACAGTGTGTGGTACATAGAGACCTTAAATCAATTGAACTTCACAGCATCTTTGTAGGGTCAGAATGACCATCTTGTTTTAGAGTTGGGGAAACTGAGACCAGTGAAATAAAGCAACTATGAGGGGCCCAATGATGGGCAGGATTGGAGCATGAATATTCCTGCCTCAGAAACCTAGCCTGTTCCATTGTGTCACGGTCTTTGCTAGACCTCAGCTAGGCTCTCCCTTTATTCCGCCATTTACTCTCCTGCCCAAGAAAACAAGATCTGATGCCTTGAGTCTAATACCTTTTGATGCCCACATCTAAGAGCTCTTGCCACTGAAGACATATAGGGGAATTCCACTGGGGTTTAGCAAAGTCGTATTCTAATCACCTTCAGCTCCGAGAAAGCTGTTCCAGGGAACAGCTCACCAACAGCCACAGGCAAGGCTGGGGTCCCTGCCTTGATTCTTCTGGAAAGACCTAGGACTCCATTTCTAGGAGCTTCATTTTCTGTCATGAAAAATAAGATCAAACTTGACCATCCAGTCTGTGGGTACAAATGACCCTGAGAGCCCACACATTCCAACACTTCCGTCTGTAAGAGGTGAGGCAGTCTGGCAAAAGGTGTGACCAGTACAAGCCAAAGGCAAATTAAAGCACATGCTCCCAACAGAGAGGTCTAACTGCTCCGCCTTTGCCTCCAGGAAATGGGAGTCAAGAGAATGAAAGTGTGAGTCCTGGAAGGGCCTTTCCCTGCCTTACCTACTCAGTATTTTCTCACACCTGGAACCTGACTAAATAAAGTCTCCAAAATAAATACCCTTGAATCCATGAATAAATGCTAAGATCCATGAATAAATGCTATATGTGGCAACGTATTAGTTTATGTCACAAAGGGTGGATTTAAGTTTAGGATTCCAAAAGGAGGGAGATGGGTTTGGGTTGTCATGCTGGACACGAATGCTCGAAGCTAAATGTTCGTGCTGGTATGCATGCATGTGTGTACATTGTGTGAACGTCAAAGGGCACACTCATGGCTTCTTCTGGTCACTCTAGTGATCACGTGGCTAAATACAGATATCTTCTTAAGTCGCTCTCCAACTTATTTCATGAGACCAGGTCTCTCACCAAATCTGGGCCTTACTGATTTGGTAAAACTGTCTGGCCATCAAGTTCCAAGGATCCTCTGATTCTTCAGTGCTGGGATTTCAAGAGCACATGATTATACCCACATGTCCACATGTGTGTGGAGTAGCCAAACTAGGACCCAAGCTTGTAGATGGTGCAACTGAGAAGGCTTTGAGATATAAAAGCAGGAAACAAAGAAAATACAGTGGGAGATGCTGGAGTCAAGGAGACTCAAACTAAGGAAGATTTGGGGCCACCAGCAGCTAGAAGACAACAGGGGTGAGTTCTCCCTCACAGCCCACCCACAAGTGGGCGGTGGATACGGTTGTGGGTGAAACTAGCCTCAGACTCTGGCCCTGAAAACTGAGACACATAGGCCACTGTTCTAGGCCAAGAATAAAACTTGTCCCTGCAGACCCATGAACCTGATAATCTCCCATGCTAATGCCTAATTCATTCTCTCTCTCTCTCTCTCTCTCTCTCTCTCTCTCTCTCTCTCTCTCTCTCTCTTCCTCATTAAAGCCCTTGAGTCCACCTTTACCCACTCTTTAACCTCCATCCTCAGCTTTTGCAGCTTCTGCCTTCTCTGTTCCCCTTTCAATTACCCCTCTCAACCCTTCCATTCCCCAAGCCCCTTTCCCATAAGCTGTTCCGGAGGGCACCTCTCCCATCTACATGACAGAACAATGGGTTGAGGGCCTCCTCCCACTGGCAGTGTCACCAATCTTCATTAGGTCTGTAATGATCATTAATGTGCTGGAGCCACAATGCACTGGGTGCCAGCCTCATTAGCAGCAGTGTGATGAATGAGGTCCAGATGTCCTCCCCATCACCGTGGCCTCTTGGTGGGTTTTATGAATGAAAGAAAGCATCAAAGACCTGATGTTAGGAGAGCCCTATGCCTGGCTGGAGTCTGCAGCATCTTTATTAAAGCTCTTTAGCAAAAGTCTCTATGTCCAACCAAACCTGGCCAGGGGAACCAGGCATGTGCCAGGTAAAATATAGGGTGCATAGTTAATTCTGAATTCCAGTAAACAACAATAAGTATATCCCTTATCCAATGCATGTACTGACAATGCATGCATTCTTTACATGAAATTCAAATGCCAGATACATTTGGGCACAAGCATTTTTATTTGCTGTGTCTGATAAGCCTTGCTCCCAATCCTGTTATTGTCCTTTAAACTGCCACACCAAAGCCAACCATCAAACTGTCCAGGCCACCTGGTGCTGTGCTTGGATGGTACCCAAGAGGCTGCAGAGTTTGAATATTTGTCAGATGGGCTCTCGGCCAGATGGGCTCATGAGGCAGAACGGAAGAAGAGAGGAAGAATTGAGATGCAGAAATTGCCAAGGGAGCCAGGGCACAGTGGTAGATGGCTCTCTACCTCAAGGCCATCAGCTTGTCTCCACCCATTGCAGCCAATATGGAGTAGAGTATGAAGTGAACAGAGTCCATCCTAAAGGGCACTCTGAGAATGCTGTTTCCACTCTACATCTTCATTTGTTTATTTTACGTGTGTTTAATCTTCACAAATTTATGTGCATGTGATGGTTTGTATATGCTTGGCCCAGGGAATGGCACTATTAGGAGGCATGGCCTTGTTGGAGTAGGTGTGTCACTATGGGCATGGGCTTAAGACCCTCAACCGAGCTTCCTACAAGTCAATAATCTTCTAGTAGATGAAGATGTAGAATTCTCAGCTCCTCCTACACCATGCCTGCCTGGATGCTTCCATGTTCCTGCATTGAGGATAATGGACAGAACCGCTGAACTGGTAAGGCAACCCCGATTAAGTGTTGTTCTTATAAGAGTTGCCTTGGTCATGGTAATTAGTCACAGCAGTAAAACCCTAACTAAGACAGTGCTGGTGTCCTTGTCAGATCAGATCCCCAGGAATTGGGGTTACAGATGGTTGTGAGCCACCATGTGGGTTTTAGGAACTGAAATTGGGTCCTCAGTAAGAACTACAAGTACCTTTAGCCAGCAAGCCATTTCTCGAGCCCCTCCCTGTGTAAGTTTCCACTTTAATTAGATGGACTCCCTGTTGCTCCATAACTCAACTTTCTGTATGCCTTTGTCTGTCTCCAGATCAGCCACAGTTCCAAGCTCTCCCTTCCTTGTGCTTTTTCCTGTGCCCAATGGCATTTCTGCAGGACTCAGTTTCCAACTCTTCCCCCTTGGACCACACCCTCACTCAACCTGTTCCATTTCTGAGGCTCTGGTGTGAGGCCATTCACTGGAACATAGTCAACCTCCCTGGGTACAGGCCACTGAAGAAATCAACTCTCCTGCCCCCAGTATCCATCAACTACCAAACCTCAGCTAAGGGCAGGACCTCTTGTGCCCTTCCCCCTCCATGATGGAATGTTGTCTAGGTCTTCTACAGGCAACCACCTCCCTTTCCATGATGTAACTGAGTTTTACAGGGAAAGAGTATGATAGAGTTATCCCATCTATGGCCAAGTAAAACATGGTTCTCTTACTGCCATCAATTGTCCTCTTCCCTGACCCAGGAAGGCATTCACTAGCACGGCATTTAGAGACCTTTCAGGTCTGTGTGTCACCCAGTCTCCTATCTGCCCACATCAACACCGTGTGCTATAGTTCCATGGGTCACATGTTGTTTGGGGGAGTAGCCTCAGTAAATTCTGTCTTCCTGCACCTTGGTAGAACATGTAGCCAAAAGTTTTGGCTAAGCCTTCATTAACCAAATGAGCTTGGCCCGTTCAAGAGAAGCCTAGAAGACTATGCCAGGTATTTCTCAATAATTATTACTTGATGGCTTTGAGTTGCCTGGATAAGCCCCATGCCAGCTAGGGGGTTTTGAGTTGCCTGGATAAACCCCATCCCCAGCTCTGGGTCAGGAAGCCATGTCACCTCTGCCTGGGAACAGTAATTTCATAACTGGTCAAGATTCAACAGCTTTGAATGGCTGTTGAGTTGCCTGGATAAACCCCATCCCCAGCTCTGGATCAGGAAGCCATGTCACCTCTGCCTGGGAACAGTAATTTCATAACTGGTCAAGATTCAACAGCTGACAATAGACAGATAGGGTTGAGTTTCAAGGCTCGACAGTCAACACAAAGTGGATAATTTTAGCAGCTGCACACACAGAGCTCTTGGTGGCCCTAACCGTGTTGTGTCTACACACAAAGCAGGAGAAGGAAGAGGAATCCACATTTTGGTGGTTTTTTGGTTTTTTATTTTTTTATTTTTTTTGTTTTGTTTTTGTTTTTGTTTTTGTTTTTGTTTTACCCTTCTAACATACCACTCCGTTACTAGTGATGTTCTAAAATTCTATAGGCTTCACCTTGCTTCTGTGGTCCCACCTCCAACACCTTTGCCTTTATGCCTATCTCACACCTCGAATCTTTGTAGCTTGGACAGAAAAGGTGGGTTAGTTGCCCACATCAACATTTTCAATTTCACATTGACTTATGCTCTAGGCAATCACTCAGGCACCCAGGCTCCTTCCATCTCATGGCTCCAACCTCCTGCAAGTGCCTGGGATTCTCTGTTCAAGGAATCTATGGAGAAAGGATGATATATGCAGGGATTTTAGGAGCAAAGACTGAGAATTGGATGTGTCACAGATGCTATGGTTTCTTGCCCAGATCCCTTGCCATCTTGGCAGCCCTGCTCCCAGGTGCTGAGAGTGTTGCTGGCAGACTATCTCCAGAAGGCTTCCCCTTCCTGGAGTCTCCCTGGCTGAAGCCCAGCAGCTCATTCTCATAGCTATAATGACCAGCTTTTTGCCCTGACTTGGAACAAGGATGGGCACTGGGGAAGAGGCAGAGCCAAGTAGTCCTCTGTTCTTCAGAGTCTCATAGCTCAGCATCCCTTTCTGCCTTCCTGTCTTGTCCTTGAACCTACTAAAATCAATCTGAAACCCAGCAATATTCCTGCATGAGCTTCCTACAAGCTGATCTGCTCCCCAGGAAATAATTGTTCCTGCACAAATCATTTTTGCTCATGTGGCCCTGGCCTATGCTGAAGCCACCAACCACAAAGAATTTAAAAAGAACCCAGATACTATAACATTGCAAGATCCATGAGAAGGAGGAACCACAGTGCCAACTATCCCTGGGAGCACCTGTGTCCCTCTTCACACAACCCCTCAGCCCAGCTGGAGCCTCCATCTTCAATGCTAATGTTAGCAGGAAATGCACAGAAGTATTTGAACCTGAGAACAGTATTCCAAATTCTAGACTTGAAGTAAAAGGTGGGATTTTGAGCTCAGACACTTTCTAGAATCAAGAAAATATTATTATTTTTTTGGACTAGAGAGATAGCTCAGTAGGTAAAGCACTTTCCAAGCACACATGAAGACCAGAGTTTGAATCCCTAGTACCCAAATGCTGGATGTGGGAAGAGACCTGCATGTAATCCCAGCATGAGAGCCAGAGTCTCCAGATCCCCCAACAATCTGTCTAGGTAGACTAGCCAAAGTAGAGAGATCTGGAGTTAAGTGAGAAACTCTACCTCAGTATATAAAGCAGGAACCGAGAATTGAGCCAGATCACTTCATTCTGACATTTAAAACCTAAGACCAGAAATAACAGAACACATAGAGCAGTTGTGGAGAACAACACAGAGATCTCTCCAAATGGATTACCCCAGTACTTGGCATAGAAAAGTCCCTCTATGGGTACTTCTTAGATCCAAATCTGACTTCTTAGTTCTGCTTTCTCTGTGTACAACACTGACCTCTTTGACCATAAGCTTGTGGGTTCGGGCACTCAGGCACCATGTCCCATCAAGAGTCGTCCAGATGGAAATCAGTGTGCAAGCTGGGGAATTCAATATCATCACTGGTTTACTTTCTCACTACCAATGTTTTCTTTTGGTAATTTACTGCTTGATCTCAGCTCAGGGTTCTACAGCCTAAACTGCCCCAGAGTTATGTGGTTTGCATGAGTTGGAGGAGGATCTGATGTCTGGATCTGGCACATACTTGACACAGGCCTTTGAAGGCAGGAGTGAGGATAAAGGTTCTTCCTGGATCCCTGCCTTCCATGGAGAAAGTACCACCCTGTGGGAACAGCCTGGCTAGAAATAACTTAAGGCAGGGGCATGAGATGGCTTTCCGTGGGCACTAAAAGCAAGCCAATATCAGCCTCCAATATAAGTTAAGCAGTGATGATCTCTGGGGATGGAATCCAATCCACACAGCATGCATATAGGCATGCTGGGATCATCATGAGCCCTCTCTAATGAACATCTGAGGTCCCTAAACCCAACCTGGCAGTTCAGGTAAGAATCAGTGAAGACTCAGTAATTAAAATCTCTAATTCTGGAGCCAGCATGCTAGCATTTGAATCCTGGCTCTGTTGCTTCCAAGCTGGATGACTGTGTTCACAAGGTGGTTAGCTGGCCCTTCTGTGACTTGGAGTTTCTATGTCTGAAATAGAAGCCAGGAGAACATCAACATTAGGCTAATGTGATAGCAATATGACAGAAATCCAGGAAATTACAACCCACCTGGCAGTCAACAGGGATGTAATAAAAGGAGCTATAACTGTGGCAGATGCTACTGTTGATAGAACCATTATCATCAGCACCCTCGCCATCTTTGACACTAGCATTTTCATCACAAAAGGCCCCAGCCTTGGCTTGGTGATATACCTACTGGAGACTCCATTTCCCCAGATGTTGCTTCTCTGCTGGACCCTGGGCATAGGGCCAACACATGGATTCTACCCTGGAACAAGCCATGCTCAGGGACAGTGAGACAAAGATGATTCTGTTGCTCCAACTAGCTGGATGTGGCATGACAATAAAGTGTGAGCGCCACCTCCCCCAACCCGATCTGCATACACATACTGCCACAGTTAGCTGAATGAACACTGTGGTGGCTGATGGGGCCAAATTGTGAGCTCCACATCCTACATTCAAGGAAAGAAGAGTGAAAGCAGATGAACTCTGGATGGGTCTTATGGGGAGGGGAAGCTTGGTATTGACTTTATCTATTGATGCAGACTCTGGGTTGTCATCCCTGCCACCATCCAGGCAGCAAAGGAAATTAGGAGGCATCCAGGCTCAAAGTGTACCTCCAAACGAAAAGTGCAGCACTGAAACACACATCTCCCAGGTACACATTGTACCACCATGAAAGCAATTGTTCTCCCAGATTTATGTTCTTCCATGTAAAATGGACCTAAGGACACCTCCCTCATAGCCTATTATGACAAGTGCATTGAGTGAGATCTGGCTCTGCATGTGTTGATATCACTATATCCCTAGCTGGTTCCATACTACAAAGGGTATGAATATTTATCAGAAGATATAGAGAGTACAGTGAGAAAAATAAGTAAATAGTAAGAATAAAGATACAAGAGGGGGGAAAAGGCAAAAGAAATATTTGTTCACATAGTTGAGCTCCCCACGACCCTGAGCCAGAGGCAAACTTCTCTGAGTTTTTTTGACCAAGGCAAGAAATGTTGTCAGCTTTAAGATAGATGGTATCACCAGGATGAAGGAAGGATGGCTCAAAAGTGAAAAACACACTAAAATCTTTAATCATTTATTAAAAAGAAATCTTACCATGACCTACTTGCCACTGTTCAACTTTTATCTTACTAACATCCTCTTTAGTGTTTTTTCAAAATAAACATTTGTAAACCTAATTACTTGGCAATAATCAGAAAACAAGAATTAAATAAAACAGAACAAAATAGAAATATTTTCCTGAAATATTTGTTGCCTTTGCATATGAACAGAAAGATATGAAGAAATAAGTTGGGTTGGGAGATAAATGTTTTATGGTGCGGTTCATGGCATGCTTGACTGTCGTTTCTACAAGTCTTCCACAACCACTAACTTGGCATCTCACAGCAGAAATCACAGCTACGTGGGGCAGCCCCTCCTGTCCTTCACTCTATGTGTCAAAAATTCGGTTTGGAAGGGCTAATAGGGGCTCTTGGAGACTTTAAGCATCAATCATGGAGCCTGCATGGGTCTGTGCTAGGTCCCCTCCATACATGTCATGGTTGTTTGCTTGTTTTTGTGTGACTCCTAACAGTGGAAGTGGGAGTATCTCTGACTCTTTCACCTGCTCTTGGGATCCCTTTCCTCCTTCTGGGTTGCCTCGCCCAGCTTTAGTCTGTGTCTGGTCTTACTGCATCTTGTTAAACTGTTGATATCCCTGGGATGCCTGCTCTTTTCTAAAGGGAAACAAAGAAGCAGTGAATCTGGGTAAGAGGTGAAGTGTGGAAGAACTTAGAGGAATGGAAGGAGGGAAAACTGCAGTGATGCACTGTGCGAGAGAAGAATAAATAAAATACGTCATGTTCTGCTTTGGAACTAAAGTCTGTCTCCCTAGAATTTCCACTCACCAAAATGAATCCATCCATTCTAGTATCGATTATTCTCTTTTATTTTAATATTTTATTTGAATTATTCAAAGGCTCCTGTTTATTAGCAAGGCTCTGGCATAGCGCCTGGTTGAATTAGAAATGGTAGCCAAGGCTTACATGGCACAATTTGCTACCAACAAAACTGAAGGACTGCGGAACCAGTCAAACTACACGGGCTTTGAAACTTCAGTCTGAGTTTGAAACCTGCCATGGTAGAAGTGCTCAGTAACAAAGGAGCATACCGAAGTAGAGGTGACTGGGTAATGGAGGGGGAAAATAATGAAAACCCATTCCTGGAGGCTCAAGAAGTAGCTCAGCCATGTAGCCATGTACACGGACCTGAGATCATATGCAGAATCCACATTAAAAAGTCTGGTGTGGTAACATGTTCTTGTAATCTCAGCAGTGGATGGGGCAGAGACAAGAGGCCCCCTGGAGATCACTAGTTAGAGTTCCAGAATAATTAGAGAACCATCTTAAAAAATAAAGTTGACAGTGTCCCTGGAGGTGATACCTGAAGTTATCCTCCACCAGCCTCCACATACATACATATGCACACACCACCAGCCTATACATGTACACATGTACACATGTATACACACAGCCTCCACATGCACATATATGCACACCCCACCAACCTATACATGTACACATGTACATATGTACACACACTACTAGCCTCCACATGTACACATGTATACACACAGCTTCCACATGCACATATATGCACACACCACCAGCCTATACATGTACACACATGTACACATACCACCAGCCTCCACATGTACATACACACACACACACACACACACACACACAAACAAACACACACACACACACACAATATGTATTTGCTTTAACTCTCTCACACTCAGGTCAATGACAAAGGCAGGATTACCCCTGTAGACTTGAGCTTCATGTCCCCAGAGCTCTTTCATCCAGTGACACTAAAAACTGTTCCCCTAAGTTTGTGCAGAGATTAGCCCTGGATAGTATTAAATTCCTTTATCCAAATTTCTAATTATCTTTGAACCTCGCCCAGATTAAACTTGTCCTTAAGCTTCTGTTCTAAAGCTTGTTCTAGTTTAGCTTCTGTTGCTGTGATAAAACACTGACCAAAAGTGGCTTGTGGAGGAAAAAGTTTATCTGTTTTCAGGTTGCAATTCATCACCGCAGGAATCCAAGGAAGGCTCAAAAGAAGAAAGCATAGAGGAACCCTGATAGTGGCTTGCTCCCCATGACTTCATCAGCTTGCTCTCTTACAGCACACAGGGCCACCTGCTCAGAGAGAGAGCACTATCTCTGGGGGTGGGGAGAGAAGCTGTGCCTTCCCATATCAAACTACTGTTTGATATGTAAGAAAATGTACTATAGACCCTGCCTTCAGAGAGTCTGGTGCAGGCATTTTCTCAGCGGTGATTCCTCTTTAGAGTGCAAAGTGACTTTTGAAAATTATTGCACTCAGAATTTTCCATGTGTCACCAACCTCCATGCTAAGTTTCTCCAAAAGGCAGGCTGCTGGTCAAGCATGATGCCCTACTGAGTATTTTACAAAATGCCTGACATTCTGCAAACCACAGAGAAAATGCTGATGATTTAAGAGTCCAGCTTTCTGGATTTGAACTACTGGCCATGGCTAACTATCACTTAGCCATGGTTCAGTCTTAGTAAATGTACACTGAGCCTCACTTTACATATTTGCTATATGTGTTACATATGTTTTTAAAACCACCTTCAAAAGCTTGTGACTATGAGTAATTAAAGTTGTGAAGATAATGGACCATTTACACTGGACACCTATTAGGTGCTTAGCCAATTACTGACTCAATGTTTTTTTGTTTGTTTGTTTTTGTTTTGTTTTGTTTTGTTTTGTTTTTTCGGTTTTTTGAGACAGGGTTTCTCTGTGTGGTCCTGGCTGTCCTGGAACTCACTCTATAGACCAGGCTGGCCTCGAACTCAGAAATCCGCCTGCCTCTGCCTCCCTGACTCACTATTTTTTGAAAAGTAGACAAATTATAAGTGTATCAGTGAATATTCAAAGAATAAATTTGTCCATGTAATACACATCAAAATCCAAAAACAGCATACCCTGGAGGTTCCCTCACACCTTTTCTCTGTTGCTCCACCCACCCCAGAGTAACCAGCTTTTGAGAGAGGATGGTGTCACATGACCATGTGACCATGAGATAAGAGTTAAGGTCATATGACCATGGCCAACTCCTCAGACCCGTAGGAATGTCCAACTCTTCTCTGTTCAGGCTTAGTGGAATGGTGAAGCCTCCTTCTGGCCTGAGCAGGGATGTTTAAGAATAACTGACCTTCAGCTAAGACTGTTCCCTAATATCCACTTGTCCTTACAAATGTATAAAAAGACTATCGACAGCATCCTCTGGATCACAGCAACCAGGGACTGCTCCTTACAGAGATCAACTAAACTCCCTTCTTTTCCCCCTTGGTGCTCTACATAATAAACACACTGAGTTTCCAGGCTGCTGTTGATACATGTTCATCAGAATGGATGGATGGCCGACCTGATCCCAGCTTTTCTGTGCACGTTTCTGTTGTTTCTTCTTCATTTCCCTGTCACCCAAGTCAGGTAAGTCCCAAATCTATACAGAGAACTGCAACCATCTCCTAGGCTTCTGCCATCATCAATTAACCTTGGATGTTTTTACTCTTACAGAAACTGCATCATGAGTAATCCTTGAACTCTAGTGTGTGTGTGTGTGTGTGTGTGTGTGTGTGTGTGTGTGTCATACTAGCCTATAAGCTTTCAGATATTCTATCTCTGCCTTCTATCTCATCTTAGAAGAGTTGAAATTACCGAAATGCAGGACCTCTTCGGGTTTTAGACTTTACATGCATTCTGGGGATCCAGTGTTAGGTCCTCGTGTCTACAAAGTAAGTGCTTTCTCCATTGAGTCATCTCCAAAAGTTCCTAACTCTATTTCACTGAACATTTCATATATCAGAGGATCTCATATGATGGTTCAGTCTGTTCTGGAAATGGTTTGCACAGAAACTTCCAAGTGCTAAATTTCTGACTATGCCAAATGATGGCTATGATCCAACCCCCCCCAGGTTGATATTTGGAATCATGGGGCATGATTTCTGCCAGCCCTGCCTCAGGCTCCATGAGACCCACTTAGCCCCTTTCAGACATTCCTCCTCCTAACCTTGTTAGAGTCACTTAGAAGGAAAGCAGTGATGAGAGACATAAGAAAATGTAAGGACAAGTGGACGTTAGGGAACAGAGAGATCCACTTACTCAGGCCTGGGGGAGTTTGCTCCTCGAAGCTGTGAGGCCGTGTGCTCTAGAGAGAGGTCTTGCAGCAGCAGTCATGAGTAATGTTTAAGGGTGGATGGTATTCCATCACAAGGAACTTTCCCTGCATTCTCTCTGGTTGGTAGATACGTGTGAGAAATTCTTTCCTTGGGTGAGAGGCTTTATTGCCAGTCCAATAGCCAGGATTCCGCCATAATAACTGATCGAAACCATTTGTGCCTCGCTGCAAGGGCTGAATGAATAAGCACCTGAGAGCAGCAAACCACATTTGTGGAGAGCAAAGAGGAACAGTCGCTGCTGCCCAAGCAGCCCTGACCTCCCTCTCAGACCATGAGACTAAAGTGGTGCGGTAAGAATTATGGATAAAGAGTCTAGCCCAGAGTGGCCAACAGCTAGCAGAGTGAGGCCGTCGTGGTCATAGTGCTGATCTCCAGATGGCCCTCACTCACGTGCTCACTGAGGTCTTTGATGGTAACTGGAGAGACTGGTGCTCCCTGGATCCTAGAAGAGCCAAAGAATTCAGCTCTGCCAATGCCAGGGTACCGTGGTTAATCTTGTTTTGTGTTTGCCTGGAGCTAGTAACTTCAGTCCAAGGGTGAAATGTATCAGATTTTTAAGATGGAAAGTGTTGGATGAGTTCCAAGACACTAGCAAAGAGGGGAATGGGGTAGGGTGAGAGGAGGTGGGAAGAGGAAGAAGAGACAAAGAAGCTACTGACTTAGCATTTGGAAACTATTTTTATTACGCTCTGACCTTCCACAGGACATCTTGCTATAGTGAAAACAGACTGAACGAGGGACTGGAGAGAAGGCTCAGTCAGTAAAGCACTTGTCATACAAGCATGGGGACCCAGGTTCCATCCCCAGCCTCCCCATAAAAAGCCAGATGTGGTGGTATATGTTTATAATCCCTGTGCTAAGGAAGTGGAAACTCTAGTATCCTTGGAGTTCATTGGCCAGTCAGCTCAGCTAATCAGTGAGCTCCAGACTCAGATGAGATTTAAAAAAAAAAACACCCTATGTCAAAGTGTAAAGAGGAGAGTGGTTGGGGAATATGCAACATCCGTTTCTGGCCTTCATTCCCAGGCACACGTGTGTGTACACACATGAACATGAATCAAAAAAGAAGGAAAAGGAGGAGGAAGAGAAGGAGGAAGAGGGAGAAAAGGAAGCAGAGGAAGAGGTGGTGGAGGAGAGAGTGATGGAGGAAGAGGAGGAGGAAGAGGAAGAAGAAGAGGAAGAAGAAGAGAAAGAAGAGGAGGAGGAGGAGGAGGAGGAGGAGGAGGAGGAGGAAGAAGAAGAAGAAGAAGAAGAAGAAGAAGAAGAAGAAGAAGAAGAAGAAAAAGAAGAAGAAGAAGAAGAAGAAGAAGAAGAAGAAGAAGAAGAAGAAGAAGAAGAAGAAGAAGAAGAATCTTGTGAAATGATTAGTATAGAAGAGTGAATCATTCCACCTAGAAAAACCATGAAGTTGCAGGGTTCCCAGCCTTATTTCTCAGCAGCAAGAGAACTCTTTATTCAAATGAAATTATCACAAAATCTGCGATTACAGCCAGGTGAGGTAATGTATGCCCGCCTGCATACTCCCAGGACTGAGAGGGTAGAAGCAGGAAGATCACAAGTTTGAGGCCAGCTATAAAGTGAGGTACCATCTCAAATTTTAAATAAACAAACACAGTTTTTTTAAGCAAATAAAAGTGTAACTAACTGTGTGGGTTCTGCAAAGAGAGAGAGAGAGAGAGAGAGAGAGAGCTGATGATAGTACCAGGGGAGACTCTGGGTCTCATTCTCTCTCCAAAGTTCTTCCCATTGTTTTTTTGTCTTTTTACATCCAGTCACCTCCTCATGCAGACCTAATCAATCTCCTTGAACTTGTGTCTCAGCTCTCTAGTAAGATTCAGTAAGATTGTGGGCTAGTTTTAACTGTCAGCCTGACACAACAGAGAATCACATTGGGAGAGAGTCTTTTTTAATCTATAATTTGTTTTAGTTTTCCTTTATTTTTAAGGATTTCTGACAGATAAGTCATAAAATGTGTCGCCCCATCCTCTCCTCTATGTCCCTCATAGTTACCAACATGTCCCTCTCCCAACTCCTTGTCTTTCTCTGCTTTTGTTGCTAATGCATTAAGTCCAGCTAGTGCTGCCCATACGGTGTGGGGTCACCCACTAGAGCATAGGAACCCTACCATGTCCTCAAAACTAAGAATGATTCTCCTTCCCCTAGAAACTATCATCTGTCACTAGCTCTTAGTAAGACCATCAGCTAACCCACTAGCAGCAGCATTTTTGCTGGCTTGATCTTGCACAGATCTTGTGCATGTAGTCACAACTGCTATGAGTTAGTGGACTGCACTAGCCAAGTCTGGAGGTGTCATATCCAGAAAACATCACTCCAGCTCTCACATACATTCTTCCTCTGCTGGGATGTTCCCTAAACCTTGGGGTACAGGTTAATATAATGCCATGTTTGAGACACTCAGACTTTTTTCTCAACACTTTGCCCAGGTATACATCTCTAACCAAGGATGCAGTCGGCCCTCGTCTAGAAATATTTGGAAGGTAATTTGACAGCACAACCATTTTGCAAAATAACAGTGGTAGGTTCTACCCCAGGATCTGTGACCTCCAAACTATGGACTTATGACCAGAATTTACAGTGCCAGGTATTTTCAATACAACATTGAAGGTTACAGTCATCACAGGCATATTCAATTTGTCAGGTGTCCATCCTTGGGTTTATATAAGACATGGGGCTACATTGAAGCTCCCAGGTTCTCAGAGACCAATGGGTCTCTGCATATCTTGACGTATTGATGAGGAGTAAATGATCTGTTGATATGAAGCCTGAATGTGGAGGAAGCACAACAGTGTGTGTAGGAGATGGCTACTTACAGCTATTTAACTAGTGGTTAATTGTGGGATCATAAAACCAAAATGGGCCTGGCAAATGAAAACTTCTATTCCTCATTTGATTAAGGTTTTCCTGGGCATGGTTGGTCTATAAGTTTGTTCCCCTTGTCCAGTATAAACAAACCTGCTTCAAAAGGCTTTGAGGGCCTTGTTCCTCTTCAAAGAGAGTGGAAAGAGCAGGGGATGAATGGATGTGAGGGGGCAGAGATGTGACACAGCTGTCTCTTGTCTTCCTCTCTACCTTCTTCAGTCCTACTCTGTCCTCCCCTGAGGAAGTTTATTCAGTCTTCAAGCCACACACTGACCACCCTCTTGCTTACACTTTTTTGAAAATCAGAGCCAAGGGCATAGTCTCCTTCTTAGCCCAAAGCAGAGCAGAGAATTATCTCCTACCTGGGTTTTGGTAACCACCTACTGTCACCCTCCCTGTCACCAGGCTACTCAGGTACTGCCAGAGTGATCCTCAAAGGTATGAAGTAAAATCAAGTCACTCCCTGTGATGGTTCGTATATACTCTGACCAGGGAGTGGCACTATTAGAAGGTGTAGCCCTGTTAAAGTAGGTGTGTCACTGTGGGTGTGGGCTTCAAGACCCTCACCCTAGCTGCTTGGAAGCCAGTATTCTGCTAGCAGCCTTCAGATGGAGATATAGGGCTCTCAACTCCTTCTGCACCATGTCTGCCTAGATGCTGCCATGTTCCTGCCTTGATAATAATGGACTGAACCTCTGAACCTATAAGCCAGCTCCAATGAAATGTTGTCCTTATAAGAGTGGCCTTGGTCATGGTGTCTCTTCACAGAAGTAAAACCCTAAGACACTCCCACATTGGAAATCCTTTTCTGTTTCCCATAGCCCTAGAGAAGTTCTTCAGAAGAGACCTCATGACCCTTCGTAGAACTCTGAAGATCTGTCTTTGCTCTGAACACATACTGTGAACAACAATATCAGTTGCAATATTACCAGCCAGCACTCTCATAGCTGTAGTGTGGGGCTGTCATGTATCTACCTACTATGCACACATATGGAGTCCAAAAGTTAGCCCCCCTCAAAAAAAACTCTAATGTTATTAACTCAAAGTGTGCTTAGAAATCAGGGAAATGGTGAAAGAAGGGGGAGATTGTTCTGCATACTGCAAAATATTTTATTTTATTTTATTTTACCTTATTTTATTTATAGGTATGGCACACATGCCAAGGAGCATATTTGGAGATCAGAAGGCAGATGGCAGGAGTAGGTTCTCCTTCCACCATGTAGATTCCAGGGTTCAAACTCAGGTTGCCAGGTTGCCAGGCTGTAGGCAAGTATCCTCACTCATGGAGGCCATCTTGCCTGCTTCTTCTTGGCCAATAGTAAGAACATTTTAAAACTGAAGAAATCACACAATGTCTTTGGCATCACTTATTTGAAGAATAGACTTGAGAAAGTAGGGAAATGCAGGGTTAGCTCTGGCAGAAGTGGCAGGGAGGTAGGAATGAATACACTCAAAATATAATTTATACATGCATGGGATTGTCAAGAGCCAACCGCTGACACAGTTGATGATACTCTGCTATGCTTGCAGACAGAAGCCTAGCTAGCATACCTGTCTCCCGAGAGGCTCCATCCAGCAACACATGGAAACAGATTGCAGAAACCCATAGCCAAGCATCGGGCAGAGCTCAGAGAGTCTTGTGGAAGAGTTGGAGAATAGGATTGAGGGAGTCAAAGGGGTCAAGGATATCACAAGAAGATCTACAGAGTCAACTAACCTGGGTCCATTGGGGCTCACAGAGACTGAACCTCCAATGAAAGAACATGCCTGGATTGGACATAGGCCCTCTACATATTTGTAGTAGATGTACAATTGGATCTTCACGTAGATCCCCTAACAATTGAAGCAGAGGCCCTCTCAGACTCTGTAGCCTGCCACTGGATGCCCTTCCCCTAGCTGTACTGCCTGGCTGGGACTCAGTGGGAGAGGATGGGCTTAGTCCTGCTATGACTGGATGTACCAGAGCAGATTGGTACAGGGGGTGGGGGCTCCCCTTCTCAGAGACATTACTCATGGTGATGGGGGAAAGGTTTGTGAGGGTGGGACTGGGAAAAGGGGAGGGAGAGGACTGTAATCAAGATGCACAGTAAACAAATTAATGAAAGAATTATTTCAAAGGAATGAAGTCGAAGCTGGAGAGGAGGCATCCTCACTTGAAGTCAGTATCAAAGTTAAAGGTTGCTTTGGAAAACAAAGAGAGATGGTCCATTAGAAATGACTGATGGGGTCAGGTCTGTATTTAATATTGCTTAGAAACACAATAATGCATTCATGGTGTTGTGTACTATCTTATAATGAAAGGCAAGATGGACTTTCCTCTCTTTTTCCTATTCTCTATTATTTCAGAGGGTGTGAGGGTAATATTTGGGGGTGGATATGTGGAGCACACACATGCTAGCATGTACGTAAAAGTCAGAGGAAAACTTTTAATAATTCTCTCCTTCCAGTGTGTGTTCTGGGAATTGCAGTTGGATTGCCAAGTGTGTGAGGCGAGCCATTCTACCCACTGACCCATCTCGTCAGTCCCTGATCATCAGAAAGCAGATGGCATTCACCTTGGTGAATTCAGCAAGCGAGACTAAGCAGACTGCTCAAGTTCAGCCTTATAGAGAGAATGGGTGTGGTTAGCACAGTACATGCCAGAAGTCATGGAGACATAGCTTATGGCCACCTCAGCCAATCAGGATGGGGAATTTACCCAAAAGCCTTTGTCACTTTAAATCATCCAGATGTGGACAGTGGCAGGGAAAGGGCACACATCTGGTTGGTTGAATGTTGCACAAACGTGACCATGGCAATGGAGGCCGAGCCAGGCTTTATTATCTGCACTCTTGGGATAGGAGAGGGAGGAGGAAGGAAACCTAATTACAACATGTCCAAGAAGCTCATGGAGTTGCTCTGGGAGGGACACCTAATGGGTGTCAACACAATTACAGATCTTCACACACATCTGAAAATAACAGACTGTGACACCGACACAATTGCCATGTTGTCATTTCATCTGAACAGTGATTTGACACACTGGATATCAGTGCGGAATTGAATTAGAAGGGAGAGACTACATGGCAATTTCCCAGCAGAGCTTTCCAATTCCTCTCCAGCCAAGGGTGAGCAAGCCACCAAGTCACTCTGGCAGCCCAGCTACCCTGCCCTTGCATCCAGGGCTGGCTCTGGCCACAAAAGCTAATGGAACGGTGATGGTTTCACCCACTCTGTGCTGTGCTCAGAGGACATTTGGAACTGAAAATAAAATAATGTTGTTCTCAAATAGAACTCAGAGCTGTATGCCTAAGACATCTAGTCTACCCTCTGACCCAGGCTTATATTCTTAATCCCACAGCGTCCTCCACTAGCCAGGTTTCCTTGGCCTTCTAGGTGCCAAATTCACCCTTCCTGAATCTAAACCTCACTCCCTTCTAATTTGGAACTAGGTAGATCAAGTAGAGAAGATACGTCGGAAGCACCTGAACATCCTTTAAAGCTGCAGAGACCTAGACTCCCAGCCAAGACCTAGTGAACTGCAACCGTCAGAGGAAATCCAACCACCTGTGTCTTTGACGTGCAACCAGGGCATCTGGCTTACAGTCAATTTTGTTACAAGAAAGCAGCTACTGAATAAGGTTTTCATCTAACACAAGACTGGAAAACAAGAAAGTTTAAATGGTCTAGAAGTGGTTGTTCAAGTTCTGAAGCCCTTGGTGCCCTTTGGGTCATAATATGGATGACTCACTTAACAAGCAATGGTTGATGCTGGGCATTGACACAGATGCCATGTCACTCAAACGTCACATAGATGAGAAGGCTGAATGTCAAACAGCAATCACAGATACACAGAGAAAGAGATATATATGTATATATATACATATATATGTATATATACACACAGAGATGGACAGAAACATGATAGGTAGATAGATAGATAGATAGATAGATAGATAGATAGATAGATGGATGGATGGATGGATGGATGGATGGATAGATAGATAGATAGATAGATAGATAGATAGAGACAAACAGACAGACAGATTCATCCATATAGAGATACACACACACACACACACACACACACACACACACACACAGAGTCTTAGCTATGTTTTTTTTCTTGCCATGATAAAATACTATGAGCAAGACAACTTATAAAAGAAAACATTTAATTCGGAACTTAAGGTTTTAGAGGGTAGGATTCAGTGAATATCATGGAGGGAGCATGACTGTAGGCGAGCAGGCCTTAACACTGGAACAGTAGCTGAGAACTTACATCTTGATCCACAACCATAAGGCAGAGAGAGAGACAGAGAGACAGAGGCAGAGACAGAGAGACAGAGAGACTATGACTTGGAGACTTGGAGACTGGCATGGGTTTTTAAGTCTCCAACTCCATTCCCATTGGCACACCTCCTCCAACAAGGCCATACCTCCTAATCCTTCCCAAACAATTCCACCAGAGACCAAGCCTTCAAACAGATGAGTCTATGGTGACCAGTTTCTCAGTCTCTTTTAAAACAACACACACACACACACACACACACACACACACACACACACACACACAAATATACATGCATACACCATATACACACACATGCACACATATGCATACACATACAAACACTTCATCTGCCACTTCAAGTACCAGGCTCTGTGCCTCCACTGTCCAATCCTCATTAACACCTTAGCCTTCCTTACCATTACAGTATGACAGTGCTTTTGAATCCTCTTTCCAATAAAGCTGTGGGCCTTAACTGTTGGCTGTCTGTTGTATTTCCAGGGAGGATGTGTAGTAGATACTTGATTGACTGAATAAATGCCTAAAGACATAGAAACTGAAGCTTGGAAAGGTTAAATACACAACTGCAGAACTAAGCACGGGTTGCCAAACTCACATGTTGACGCTCTTCAGATGGTTTTTCAATACTTTCATCTCAATGGGTGCCCTCCCTCTTTGCAAACACTTCAATTGGGCATCTTGCCTCTGAATCCTAACCCTAGAATTCTTTACAAAACAAAATAATAACCATCCTAAAATGAGCTCACTGAGCCCTTCATCAGAAACTGACCACTGAGGCCAAGCAAGTAAAGCCTGGGTGCTGAAGAGGGGGTTGCATCAAATTTGGGAGCTGGGTTTCTAAGTTAGCTATGAGAGCATGCCGCCCCCAGGCCTGAGTGCCCACAGCCATGCCCCATTATCAGTGTGCAGAAGCTCAGCCTGCATTCACCTTTAACAGTCACAGTATCCCAATGCAGTCAAGATGGCAGGAAAAGAACACTAAAACAGAAGTTACCTATTTTGATGACCTGTTCATCAAGGGGCACGGCTGGTGAACATGAAACCAGAAATAGGCTCCCCTTTCCTCCTGGCAAAGAAATAAGGGCAAGTGAGCAAAAAATATGTATTTCCAATTGGACTTAGATGATAATTACCTGGAGGGTAATTAAATTTTAATCTCGTGCTAGAAGATTGTGACTTATTTATCAGCCGGATCCTCAGCTTTTGATTATGAATTCTACCTCATCCCTGGACTCACTAAACTTAACTTCCTCTGCCAATATTAACTCAGCTGTCAAAGTATTCAACTTGCAAGACAGCTTTCCTATCTGTCTCACCATGTGGCTTTTGACTTATTCATTGCCTCATGTTCATAAGAAAATTGCACCGGGAGCAGTATTTCTATTTTGCAGCCCAGGTGCTCATATGGGACAACCACCCTGGAAAGATTTCTGGTGGTGAGGTGGAGTCCTAGTTGGCTTTCTCTTGCTGTGATAATAAAACACTAACCAACGGCAACTTGGGGAGGAAAGGATTTATTTCACTTACAAGTTTACGTACATCATTGAGGGAAGCTAAGACCAGAACTGGAGCAAAGATATTAAAACACTGCTTCCTGGCTGGTTTACTATGGCTTGTTCAGTCAATGCTGAGCTTTTCTTGTACATCCTAAGTGAGCCTGCCTGGCGATGGCCCTGCCCACCATGGCCTGGGCCGTCCCACTTCAAGAATCAATCAAGAAAACAGCTCACAGGCATTTCCACAGAACAGAGAAGCAATTCTTCAACTCAGGTTCCCTCTACCCAGGTAACTCTAACCCACACAAATTGGCCCCTTCTTTCCTTGACATACAAATATCAAAATTGAACCATAACCTATTCTTGTGTATCACCAAGATCTCATGCTAATACTGTAATATAAAACACATCCAGGTTTTAAAGGTCCCATAGTCTTTGAATTTTCAACATTTAAAAGTCCAAGATCTCTTTAAAAATCCAAAGACTCTTAACTGAGGGCTCTCATAAAACAAAAATTCAACTCACAAACTTTCTTATTCCAAGAGGGAAGAACCAGAGCAAAGCAGCAATCAGATAAAACAAAGCCAAGCCCAGTAGTAGCTTAGTGTCTGCCTTACTATCTCCAGGGCTCCAAAAGGCTTGGGTAGCCATACATCTCCCAGTTTGACAGACATAGCTGACATAGTTTGTCCTGTGGGGCCAGGCCAGCTCTATTTCACACCTGTTACTATCTTTGAAGATCATTTCATAGTCCTGGGATCCAGCGTGTTGGAGGAGTCTCCATTGCAATTGAGGCTGCCATCTTCATCAATGGTCTCTTCTGGCTTCTCACGGTACCAAACCTCAGCTATAGTCTTGGGTTCTCCAGGGCATCTAAGGCTCCATCTTCACCAATAGTCTCCCTGGTCTCTCTGTAGGAACTCACTTTTTCCCACATGGTGCCAAGTCCTAGCTTTTCTTCATGATCTTTTCCTAACTTCAATTCAGTACTGAGTGGGAATCTCTTACATATTACCAAGTCCAACTAAGACAAAGCCTTGACCCCGCTGGACCACAGCTTCAGTGTGCCAACACTGAGGAAATATTAGCAGAAGATTTTACCTCAGTGATGCTGGTCTCTTCTTCACCCAACTAATTTCTCAGTCCAGCTAGCCAGTATCTCTTGTTCCAGGAGTGCAAAGTTTTCATATTGACAGCAGATTCTTCAGCCCCAGCAGAAGAGAAACCATATATTCTTAATTCAAACTATCACACAAACAGCCCTGATAGCATCTTTGAGGAACTTTTAAACTTTCCTCTGGGGTTTCACAAGCCAGGTCTCCAGCATATGCATTTCTCTCAGTGCTGTCTTCCAAGTAATAGCTCACTAAGCTCTGAGCACTCAAGAGCTTTTCTAGCTCTAAGTTCCAAACACTTCCACAAAGTCTCCCCAAAACACAATCAGGACTATCACAGCAGTACCCCACTCTTTGACACCAACTTCTGTGCTAGTTTTCTATTTCTGTGATAAAATGCTGTCTAAAACCAACTGGGAAGTTTTTTTGTTTTTTGTTTTGTGTTGTTTTGTTTTGTTTGTTTGTTTGTTTGTTTGTTTGTTTGTGTGTTTTTTTTTTTTTTTTTTTTTTTTTTTTTTTTGGCTTACAGCTTAGATTCAATATCAAGTAAAATCAGGACAGGAACTCAAGGTAGGAACCTTGAGTCAGGAACTGAAGCAGAGACCGTGGGAAAATGCTGTTTACTGGGTTGCACCCCTGGCTAATTCATCTACTTTTATGTACAGACCAGGCCCACCTGCCTAGGGATGGCACTGCCCACAGTGGGATGATAGGCTGGGCTCTCCCACATAAATCAGCAATGAAGAAAAGGTACACTAGACATGCCCACTGACCAATCTGATAGAGGGAAGGCCCCAGTTGAAGTTCCCTCTTTCCAAGTGACTCTTGTTTGTGCCAAGTTGATGGAATTAGCCATCACTGGAGACACTATGGAGTTTCCTTCTCTTTTTGAGGTATTTGTGTAGAATGTTTTTCTTTCTGTGCTTGAGACTGGAGAGGTTACTCACCCTTTGAGAACACTTAACTGTTCTTGCTGATACCCTGAGTTGGGCCTCCAGCACCCACATGGAAGCTCACAACTGTCTATAACTCCAGTTCCCAAGTATCAAACACCCTTTTACGGCCTTTACAGATGTGTGTGTGTGTGTGTGTGTGTGTGTGTGTGTGTGTGTGTGTGTGTGTTGTGTGTGTGTGTGTTCTTTCTAAACACACTTGTTTTTAATTTCCATATAGGACACTAGGTAAGCGGTCGCTCATGTTAGTTAAGCCATCCTAAAACCCAGTTGTCATTTAGTATGAAAAAATACCATATATAAAAAAGTTATATGAAAATCATATGTGAAATAACTAGAATTATAAATCATTGACCCTATGTCAATAGATAGACCATTTCAATTTCTATCAAGTCTCCCAGATACCTCTTCCCTCATGCCAAGAGGAATGTGATACTAAATTTTGAGTTTATTTGTAGCTTGTTTTCATATAAAAAGTCTAACTTATTAGTATTTAGCTCAGATTTAAAGCTTTAATATATTTGATGTTTATATGAAAAGTATTGATTGTTTACAGTGTTCAGAAACTTGTTATGTAGCTGGGAACACAGCTTGGCTGTCAGAGTGTGGGCTCCTCTATTCCCTCCCTGCAGCTGCGTAAACTATATATGGTGATGCATGACTGTAATCCCGGCACCCAGGAGGTAGAGGCAGGAGGGTTGGGAATTAGAGGTCCTCCTCAGCTACGCAGCACACTCTGGGCTACGTGAGACCCACTGTTTTCAACAGTCGGTACCACGTTTGCTTAAGATCTACCGCCGCTGATTCTCCAGGATCTGGTTAACTCATTTTGCCAAAATATAGCATTCCAGCCCATGAAAAAACCACTGCTGACGCATTCTCCTGACAAACAAAGCAGCGTTTGCTTCCTATCAGTTAGTGCAAACCCTCCAATCTGCTTCCATTTTCCAATTTGTTCCCAGCTACCCTGAGTTCATCCTGTTTGGGGAAGGGGAGGGAGGGATTCTGCCTCCTTTGGGTCAAATGACTCTGTTCTCTGCAGTTTTGTGGCCTTTCATTTGCTGACCAGTCTTCCAGGGTCAAGAAAGAAAGAAAGAAAGAAAGAAAGAAAGAAAGAAAGAAAGAAAGAAAGAAAGGGAAAGGAAAGGAAAGGAAAGGAAAGGAAAGGAAAGGACAGAGTAAAGAAAAGAAAAGAAAAGAAAAGAAAAGAAAAGAAAAGAAAAGAAAAGAAAAGAAAAGAAAAGAAAAGAAAAGAATAGAAATTCCAGATGCCAAATCAATTCACTCCAAAGGAAGCACTCTGGAAAAGGCATGAGGTGCAGGTTACCTGAGGTGCAGTAGCAGCAGCCATGAGCTGTCAAAGCCTTGATTCCGAGGAGAAAACCTCAAGTCCTGGACAGCAGCACACATGAACTTCAGCCTCACCTCTTCTGAGAAGTATGACACAAGGCAGTCCACAAAACCTCTCTAAAGCCAAGCACAGTGTCTCACACATGTAAACCCAGAAGTTGAGAGGATGAGGCAGGAGGATTGTAGTAAATTCAAAGTCAGTCTGGGATACAGAGTTAGACCGTGTCTCAGAAAATGAAAAGTAAAACAAAGCAAAATCTCCCTCCAACCCTCCACAATAATCCCCTCTAAGTCAGAGTATGGATTCCATGGGTTTGGTTATCGTCAATGCCATTGTGAAGTCATTTCGTGGGAGAAGGAAATGCCTGGTGTCAGGGAAATCAATCATGGACAACTGCAGTGAGGAAATAAAAACAAATCAGGCTGCACGGGTTCTTCCCTGCTCCATCGGATGCCATGGCCTTTTCTGCGATCCCACTGATTTAGCCTCAAAAACCTAGCTTTGGTTTTTGATGGAACCGATACTGCAAGCAATCCACAGGCTACCATCAGATTAAATTACTGCCAGCTAAAGGGAAAATATCAGCCAGACCATGCACGCCCTCTTAAGCAATTCCAGAAATACAACCTTTCCTCAGCTGAAGCCCTGTGCTAGGCAGCCAGAGAGGTATGGGAGAGGGAAGCAGGGTGGGGCCGTGTGTAGGTGTAGTCTTCTCTGTGTGGCAGGTACTTGGCTAGAGTCCTCTGCACACCACCTCAACACATCCTCGTAATTGCTGCACAGTATATGTGTAACTCCCTAACTGAATAGATAAGGAAACCGAAGCTCTTTGGAAGTGAAGGAAGTAGCTTCAGAACTCTAGTTAGAAAACACGGAAGCTAAGGGGGGGGGTGGCTCAGGTGGTAGAGTGTTTGCTGTAAGTGTGAGGACTGGAGCTCATTCTCTGGCACCCAGACAAAAGTTTAGGGGTGGTGGTACACACTTATAATCTCAGCGTTAGGAAGGCAGAGATGGGCAGAGCCCTGGAACTCAGTGGCCAGCCAAGCTAGCCTTCTTGATAAGCTCCAGGCCAACAGGAGATCTTGTATTAAAATAAAATAAAATAAAATAAAATAAAATAAAATAAAATAAAATAAAATAAAATAAAATAAAATAAAATAAAATAAGAGGCTGAGCTGTTTCCTTGGGTAAAATGCTTACACTGCACACATGAGGACATGAGTTTTAGTTCCCAGAACCAATGTAGAGTCATATTTGAAAGTTCTCAAGTCTATAATAATCCCAGCTCTTCTATGGGTACATGGGAAGAAGAGATAGCATTCTTGGAAATTCATGGGCCTCTTAACCTGGTGTACACTGTGGCAAGGAGACCCCATCTTAGACAAGGAAGATGATAAGGACAAACATTTGAGGTTATCCTCTAACTGACACACATGGTACAACATGCTTGCACGGCACTCACACACTAACATGCACAAGTGTGAATACACATAGAGAGACAGATATAAAGAGACAGAGAGAGGAGAGGGAGACAGAGAGGAAGAGAAAGGGAAGGAGAGAAGAAGAAAAGAAGGGAGGGAGGGAGGGAGGAGAAGAGGGAGGGAGGGAGGGCAAGCAAGAGACTGAGAGAGACTCTATAGCAACAATTCTAATTCTGTTAAGTCCAAGCCAGGAGACTCTTGCTCCACACTGTCACCCAACTTGAACCCAAACAAGCCATGACCAAAGGATTCCACGCTCTGCACTGGGCGTTTATAACTTCATCGTCAGCTCTTCCATTTGTCAAGGAAGGCTTGCATGTAATTAACTTAAGGATGAGTTCTCCATAAATTACACTTCAATCTGCTTGTATATTTGAATAATTAAGTTTAGAACAGAAAGACTAATGAAACTAATGGTTAGCCAAATTACTAGATTTTGAAAATCATTGATTTTTCTCATTTGCCTGCTAAAATTAATTGATCTCATTTACATATACAGATTGCATCTGCTTTAGCTTTTAGAATATTTATCTTCTAAGTTTTTCCACCAAAGTTTCAAAATTCATTTACAGAAACTCAGTCCTTTCACAATTATGCTCATTTGCATGGAAACCAAAGCTTATTGCACTCCTAATTATTACTGTTGTGATTGCTCCTTTCATTTGAATACAATGGCCCTGTAACTTAAAGAATACAATTTTAAACCAGCCAAGAAGCTCTAAAATACATATGGAAGTGATCAGCATAACACAATTTCTTCTGGTAAATAAGATAAATAAAAGCAAATTCTCCTGTTACAAAACCCCAAGAAAACACTTTACGAAATGTCTCGTTAACAATTTCTACAGCACAATAGTCAGAGATGTGAGAGCCACATGACACTAAAGGCTTATGCTGTATGAAGCAAAGGTATTTCCCAGAATAATTCATGAACAGGAGGAGCCCACAGGGACTTCCAAGAAATTCAGAAACATAAGGATCCAATGATTGCTGGGAGGACTGAGAATGAGAATTGCTAACAGTGTTATCCAAAGTGCAGGTCACTGCCGGCTCTCAAGTTATGATCAGCTTTGGTTTTTTCCATAAAATAAAAATTAAATAGAAAATACACTGTAAAAACCACTACTGGCCATGAGAACTGCATTTTTTTCCCTCCTTAGAGACAGGGTTCTCACTTGCTAACCCTGGCTAACCTGGAACTCTCTGTGTAGATCAAGCTAACTTTAAATAGCCATCCTCTGCACTCCCAACGCCCCTAGTACTGGGATGACTGGTATACACCCCCTCACTTGGTTCTATAAACACAAGTGTGATGCATAAGGGGACATGTGTATGTGCATGTGTCTGTCTCTGTGTGTAGGACAGTGACAGACAACTGATTAACATGGTTGCTGAGTTCTGTTCCTAGTTCTTGATTTATTTGGGAGCATCAAAGAGGGCTCCTTGGGAGTCAATTGGCTAATACAACAATCAGAACAGAAGGGGGAGTGTTGTGGACAGGCCTGGTGCTATTCTTGTGAACCAATCCCCTAATGAATAAAGGAACCAATCACTGAGTGAGTAGGAGAGACTTCCAGGTTGGACGCAAGAAGAGAGGAAGCAGGAGAGAGGAACTTCCTTTTGGAGTTGGGACAGCAGAGGGGTAAGATATAGCTGCTATAGTGTCCTAGTATCATGGCGGATCCACAAGGATCTGCCACCAGAGGGATCTTTTTTTTTTTTTTTTTTTTTTTTTTTTTTTTTTTTGGTTTTTCGAGACAGGGTTTCTCAGTATAGCCCTGGCTATCCTGGAACTCACTCTGTAGACCAGGCTGGTCTTGAACTCAGAAATCCACCTTTCTCTGCCCCCCAAGTGCTGGGATTAAAGGCGTGTGCCACCACCGCCCAGCAGGATGAAAGTTTAATAAGGCTTACAAGATTATGTTTTAGTTGTTGCTCTTACTGAGGCGCTCCACAAAGGCCTTGGGGGATCTGAAGCACCGGGAAGGAGTAGTAGCGACTCACCAGTGGGAACCTCACAAGCTGGGTGGAGACATTTCTGGAGCTCCAGGCCAGTGAATCTCTCGGAATCTCCAGTTCATGGCTGAATCTCCAGTACATGGCCAGCCAGGCTGCCGGGACTGAGAGTTAGAGGCACAAGCATAGGAACAGTGCCAGTTCAACTTTTTAAATACTTCCCACAACAGGGGAGAAGCAAGGGACAGGGCATTGGCACCATGGGTGAAGCAGACAGCTCAAGACTTTACATAGATTCTAGAAATCATAATTGTACAAACTGGCGATTGGCTAAAATGTGAATTCAAGAGTGGTGAAAGGGAGAATGGCCGTCGAATTCGAGCTTGAGTAAACGTGCACGCAAGGCACCAGACCCAAAGCACATCTAGGGCAAGCCTGGAGACAAGATAGACCTGTTTGCTAAAGTCCTTACAGACAATCCAGGATAATAAAGGCCATTTGCAAACTGTGGGACATAGAAGCAGACTCAGTAAGCGACTGATTGGGAAGGGGACCAAACCGTAGCTCTTAAGAATCGGCTCTGTGACCTGAGATGGGAGAACCTCCCAGGAGTCAATTCAGGTGACCTTAGCCAAGATGCCTAAAAGTGGGGACATGGAACCTGAAGAGGCTACCTCCTGTAGCCAGACAGGATCCCCAGTGGAGGGACAAGGACACCAACCCACCCACAAAAGTTTCAACCCAAAATTTGTCCTGTCTGAAAGAAATGCAGGAGCAAAGATGGAACAGAGACTAAAGGAATAGCCAACCAATAACTGGTCCAATTTGAAACCTATCCCATGGGCAAATACCAATCCCTGACATTAATGATACTGAGCCTAGCATAACTGTCCTCTGAGAGGCTTCACCCAGCAGCTGACTAAAACAGATGCAGATATCCACAGCCAAACATGGGACAGAGGTCAGAGACTGTTATGGCAGAGTTGGGGGAAGGATTGAAGGCCCTGAAGGGGATGGGAACCCCACAGGCCGGTCAACAGAATCAACTAACCTAAACCTCTGGGAGGTCTCAGAGACAGACACCTACGAAAGAACAAAACCCCAAAGGGCTTGAATGAGACCCCATGCACAGATGTAGCAGACATGCAGTTCAGTCTCCATGGAGGACTCCCTGACAACTGCTCTCCCTAAAGCTGCAGCTTAACTATGGTATCTGATTCCCAACAGGGCTGCCTTGGTGGCTTCAGTGAAAGAGGATATGTCTACCTTGGCAGAGATTTGATGTACAAAGATGGAGGGATGGGGGGGCACCTCCTCAGAGGAGAAGGGGAGGGGTTGGGGGGAGTTTCTCTGTGAGGGGGACCAGGAGAGGAGGCAGTGTTTGACGTAAATAAATTAATCAAAACATAAATAAATAAAATTTTAAAAAATAAATAATTACAGTCTGCTTTTTTTTTTAACCACCATCTCCAGATATTGTTCTCTGTATTAAATAAAAATCAATCACACTAATTTTAAAGAAAAAAAAAACAGAATCAGCTCTGTGGATGTTCTTTCCTTGTTATCTCACCCATTCCTCACAGTGGATCTGCAGGAAGTGAGACTGTAAGTCACACTGATGGTTTCTTTATTAATGGGGTTGTTGATGTTCCCGGGTTTCAGCACCATTGATGGGATTTAAAAGAGAGAAAGGGTGTTAGTGAGTATGGCACGGCGGCGTGGGGGAAGGGGGTACCTAAGCTGGCCCATACCTAGGCATCTCTTCCCCTTGAAGGACCACACATACACACCAACATGGTATAGAATAGAGTTTATTTAGGGAATAGGATGAGAGTCAATGGTATAGTAGAGAGAGAGAGAGAGAGGAGAGAGAGGAGGCCGGCCATGACCACATGGAGAGAGGGGGGAGGGGAGCCCAAGAGGGGCAGAGAGGTGAGAGAATGAGAAGGGAGAGGGGAAGGAGCAGGGAAAGAGAGAGAGGAGTGGGCAGGCAGCCCCTCTTATAGTGGAGCAGGCATGTGGGGCGGGGCATACCTGGCTATTGCCAGGTAGCTGTGGGGTGGAGCTTGAACAGAGTACCAACACACACAGCTGCTGAAGTGGGGTTCTGACTACTTCATCCCAAAACCTGAAACTTCCCAGCTTGACTGGTGACAAGGACCAGAGTCAATAGCTCATCCTAAATGCTGTGTCTCCACCCAGAACTGGATGAGGAGGCGCGCATGCTCCTGAGCGCTTGCCCACGCCTGTTTCTGAAGTGCAGGCTAGAAGCTATGCTAATTGACAGGTGTGCAGACCAAACTCCTCAATGGGCATGTATCGGAGTTTCCTCTGTGTCACACACTGCAGGGAGATAGCTGAAAACTCCTTAAAATTTTTAATACCAATGTGATATACAACCACATGTAAAGTAATATAACCACGGAGACTGTATCTGGTTATAGAATTTTAAATATCTAAACATTTTAACACTTTAATATGATTTTCCATCCAGAGAGAGAGAGAGAGAGAGAGAGAGAGAGAGAGAGAGAGAGAGAGACAGATAGAGAGACAGAGAGAGGGGGAAATCCATGTGTGTTTATTGTTTCTTTTTCTGTCCTGTTTCACTTCTCGTGGATGTCTAGGTCTACCCATTTCTTAAACAGTGTTTTTGTTTCCTGAATGGATATTTCTAAAGGTTCATTTCCAGCAGTAAAACCTTCACTTGTTTCAGAGCAGCCCTACCATCCACGGCAGCTGTGTAAGGTAAATATGTTTAAATCCATGTGATGGTACTTACTGGAAGGCAGCCATGGAACAGACTTGAGAAGCTGAGAAACTGAAAGCCTTGACAGGCAATGCCAAGAGGGATGGACCCCCAGCACCCTGGAGTCCTTGAACAGAGAGGTAATAATAAGAAACTTGGAATCAGAGCAGAAATCATGGGATCTCTGTTTTTGTTTTTTTCTGATTTCTGAGACATTGTCTCACTGTGTAGACAAAGCTCACAAAGATCTACCTGCTTCTGCTTCTGCCTCTACCACACCCGGCCTCCATGGGGTCTCTTGTAGAGAGGACCCCACTAACACCCTGTCTGTCCATCAGAACTTCAGAAAGGCAGTATCATTGGAATAAGGGGCAACAAAAGTATAAGTTTATGATATTTTTAAGGCATTAAAATTAGGAATACAGAAAGGCCACACGTAAATGGGGACTGTGACTAAATACCACCTAAAGGAAGATGGCATTGTGCTGCTTCTTTTCAAGGTAAGATGAATTTCCTGGAAACCAAGAGAGCTATTTTTCCCAAAAGAAGAGGACTCGGTCTATCAGGAGGATGTCTAGCTTTAGAAGTCTGTGCATTGCCTGTGTTTGCCAGGGTCCTGAAGGAGTCAGAACCCTGTCTGCGGAGGAACTTAACTCAAAGCACTGATAATGTGGGGACAGAGTTAACTATTATATCAGCAGACACATAACTAATGCCAGAAGCTATGGGACAACACTTAGAAACTTCTAGAAGCTTCCAGAAGCTTGAGAATAAATGTGCTCCTGGTACCATACTCCCACTTCTTCGATTAACCAAGATGTAGAGTCACTGTCACAGAACCCTCCTCCTCTCACCCTCCAAAGATTATTGGTAATGTTCATTATTTATTTTTTTGGAAAATAATCGCAGAAGATTGGATTTTCCTCTTTCTTAATTCTAGCATGCTTCCCTGGAATCCCCTTACAAAACAGAATCCCCTTACTTCCTCCATGAACCCATCTCCTTCCCTTCCATGATGTGTAGCTACTGAGAACCTTCCCCCAGAAGGAGGGGGCTCACAAGGCTCTACCGATTACTGCTGATCCACTGGCAGGTAACTGGGAATTGGCAGAATCTGGGAGAGGGAGAAGCATTGAGCCTGGTTGAGTACCTAGTGAGCATCTGGGGCTCTATTGGACAGAACCAAACCCAGGGTCACACAGATGGCCCTAGTTAAACTCTGTGGGACACAAAACAAAACAAAAATATAATGAATATGGGAGGAAGAAGGGGGTGGGCAGGGGTAGAGGATGAATAAGAGAAGCTGGGGGATGGTAAGCCAGAATGTATTA
Source organism: Apodemus agrarius (assembly GCA_964023405.1). Taxonomy (NCBI): domain Eukaryota; kingdom Metazoa; phylum Chordata; class Mammalia; order Rodentia; family Muridae; genus Apodemus; species Apodemus agrarius. The sequence continues at coordinate 101,881,243 of OZ030011.1, read as the reverse complement.
TACATGCATATAAAATTGTCAGTAACCAAAATTACTATAAAAAGGAAGCTCACCTGGCCTCCTCTCTGACACAGGACCCCAGGGGCTATCCCCATGATTTAAGAAACCTGGTGCAAATGAAACTGAGGAGCTAGCAACAAAGAAAAATCTGCATATAGTTTCCTGAAAGGGAACACCCAACCAATGGTCACTTCTGTTGTGTCAGCAGCATGGAAGCCACTGGCCGAAAGCTGCCCAGTAGCCACCCCGCCTCACCCACATGCGCCCCCCCCTGCTCTGACGTCAGTCACAGCTCTGGATGAAGACAAGATGCAGGACTTGGCTCCCATGCCATCAAAACAATGTGTCTTCTCCCTCTGGGGTTAAGTCCTGGGCTCAGAGTCTTCTTGTGCAGTTATCCTCAGTCTCCGTGCAAGCTTTGGAAACCTGCCTAAAAGCCCCAAGGTTCTAAGAACAACTGGAAACAGTGGAGAACAGTGAAGCTCGGGGATGGGGGGAGGGGTTGTGAGGGCCTGGTTGAGAAGTAACTTCAGCGTTTAGCCTAGCATCTACTTGTTTGAGACAAAATTGAGCAGTTTTGTTTCCCTCCTCTGGACCACAGGAGCTGGCCAAAGAAACAGGGCTATTGAGGCTTGCTCTCATCAGCGTGTGGCAGCCCCAGCCTGTGTCCTCAGTGCTCCCCTCCCATGCAGGGCAAGTCTTCAAAAGCAAAAGAGGAAATGGTACCTCAAGACTCATGACAGAATTTACATCTCACAGGTCTCAAAGAGTATACAGTACAAAGCCTACACTGTATTTTTCCAATACATCCCAAGAAGATATCCCAGAAAACTTGTTTTGTTTTCCATTCGTGAACACTCTCATCTGAGTTTGAATTTCATTGCTGTGAAGAGACACCATGACCAAGGCAACTCTTATAAAGGAAAATGTTTCACTGGGGGTGGGTTACAGTTTCAGAGGTTCAGTCCATTGTTGCCATGGTGGGAAGCGTGCCATCGTGCAGGTAAACATGGCACTGGAAGAGCCAAGAGTTCTACATCTTGATCGGCAGGCAACAGAAGGAGACTGTCAGTGGACATAGCTTGAGAATTAGGAGACCTCAAAACCCACCTCCACAGTGACACACTTCCTCCAACAAGGCCACACCTACTACAACAAGGTCACACCTCCTAATAGTGCCACTCCCTATGGGCCAAGCATCCAAACACATGAGTCTATGGCAGTCATACCTACTCAAACTACTACACCTTCTGAACAACCACTCGACAGGCATTCCTGCAAAAAGTCTAACCTAAGGCAGTGGTATATTATTTGTCACAGCCATGGAGCAGGATGTCAGCAAAATGTGGTCTCTCCTCACTGGCTCTGTGATCTTGGATAAGGCACCAAGTACTTGATCTTCTGTACTTGAGCAAGAGAGATGATTCTCTCGCAGGTTTTCCTTGTGAAATTCTAATGGTACAATGACTGCAAAGAGAGAGAGAGAGAGTGAGAGTGAGAGAGAGAGAGAGAGAGAGAGAGAGAGAGAGAGAGAGAGAGAGACTAGAAAAAAACACAGGATTGTTCAAATAATATTCACAGCAGCAAAGCTATTTGTGATGGTTTGTATATGCTTGGTCCAGGGAGTGGCACTATTAGGAGGTGTGGCCTTGTTGGAGTAGGGGTGTCACTGTGGGTGTGGGCCTTAAAACCCTCCTCCTAGCTGCCTAGAAGCCAGTATTCTACTAGCAGCCTTCAGCTGAAGCTGTAGAGTTCTCAGCTCCTCCTGCACCGTGCCTGCCTGGTTGCTGCCATGCTCCCACCTTGATGACAAGGAACTGAACCTCTGGACCTGTATGTAAGCCAGCCCCAATTAAATGTTGTCCTTACTAGAGTTGCCGTGGTCATGGTGTCAGTTCACATAGCTAAAACCCTAACTAAGACAATATTGCCAATGTATCTTCTCTATGCATCATGGTGTATGTAAATGCACATGTACATACATACTGAGGCTAGAACAGAACATCAAGTGTCCTGTTCTATTGCTCTACCTTAGATCATCAAGGCAAAGTCTCACTGAACCTGGAGATATCCTGGCAGCTGGCACCAATGCAATCCTTCTGTCTAACTCCCAAAGTACAAGGACTACAGCTATATGGCTAGGGCTTTTTACATGTGTCCTTGACTTTTACCTGGGTATCTTGTGCTCTTACAGCAAGTGTTCCTACCCATGGAGCCATCCCCAAAGCCCTCTTCAAATACTTTTCTTAGCATTATCATTTTGGATTCAAAATCATAGGTATGACCAGAGGAGAGAGGAGGAAAAGAAGAAAAGATGACTGGAGTTTGGGAAGGAGTTTAAGTTATCTTTCTCAATGTTGTGCCCATATATCTGAGAGGAAACAGCTTAAGGAAGGAGTTATTTGACTCACCATCTGAAGTAATATAGTCCCTCATTGTCGGAAAGGCATGGAGGCCAGGGCTTCATCCACAGTGACAGTAGCCTACCGTGCCATCTCTTAAATCACCCAAGATCAGGAAACAAAGGCTAGATGGTATGCAAATCTATAAATCTGGGCTATAAATCAAGGCTCACCACTAATGACTTCCTCCTGTGAAGCTCCTAAGTCAGTGGCTCTCAACCTGCCTAATTAATGCTGAGACCCTTTAATACAGTTCTTAATTTGTGGTGAACCCCCATCCATAAAATTATTTCATTTCTACTTTATAACTGTAAATTATGCCACCATTATGAATTGTAATGTAACTGTGTTTTATGATGGTTTCAAAGTGGTTGCAACCCACAGGTTGAGAACCACTGTCCTAAGGGTTCTAAAATCTTCCAAAACAGTGTCATCTTCTGGGGGCTGAGTGTTCAAAAACATCAGAGTGGGAAGGCAATTTACCCACCATTCGAACCGTGAAAGAAGCAGAAAAGAACCTGGTAAGTTTGCCCCACTGTGAATTCCTGGACTAAAAGGAAGCTCTGTCTATGTAATGATCCAATAGGAGACATCCACGACTGGGACTATGGTTCCTAAATGGTTCTTCAGTTTCTGTCTTAAGAGACCCAAGGAAACAGACACGTGTAGAGCCCATAGGCCTTGACACATGTCTGTAGACCAGAGTCATGACCGGGACAAGTTCTCCAGATTAGATCCAGTTCTTGCTGTGGTTTTGGAAGGCATCTTAAAGATGGATTAGCAGGTCTTTCAGAAGAGGAGGCAGAAGGAGTTGGGGAAGACAGAGAGAATGGGGGACAGCAGATGAAAAAAGTCCTCTAAAACAATAGCAAAGCTCATATGAACTCATAGTGATTGAAGCAGCAATCACAGTGCCAACATGGGTCTACACCAAGTCCTCTTCGTACATACTGTAGCTTTCAGTATAGTTGTTTTATGGGACTCTTGAATGTGTGAATAAGTGGATCTCTGATTGTTGTGCCTTCTCTTTGACTTGACTTGTTGAATTTCAATATAATAATTTATTTGGCGTATTTCTTTATTTCACTATATTTTATTTTGATGTGTTTTGTTGCTACTTTTTAGAAACCTATTCTTTTCTAATCAGAGACAAAAAAATGGATTGGATATGGATAGGGGAGGAGGTGTGGAGGAACTGGGAGAAGTAGAGGGAGGAGGAAATAGTATTCAGATTATACTGCATGAAAAAAGAATCTATTCCTAATAAAACATGTATGTGTATATATACACATAAATACATATATACTGATATTGTGATACATTTGTATATGTAATAAAAAATAAACTAACAGAATTTAGGCCTTTAGAAGCAGAACTACTATTTAGCGGCCAATTAGCCAGTTCTCATCCCATTCAATATAGGACTTGGAGTCAATAGAGATAAGTATACAATAAAAGCAGAGAAAAGCTATCTGTAGTGAGGCCAAAAGATTCATTCACTAGCATTGCAAAGAAGCTTTTAAGCCTTACCCCTTAGCTTTCCCATCACATAGAAAGCCTGATGATTACTTGTGTCCACTGCTACCAATTAGGAAGCCCTTGAAGGCAAGAGGCACATCTTAACACATCTGGACTCCCAGTATCTAAGTACGGGACTAACATATAACATGCCTGAAGGAAGGAATAACTAGGTCAAGAAAATGGAAATGTCATGACTTCTCTGTTCACTCCCAATTAATGTGCTTCTGATCTACAGTCTCCAATGAGTTTGCTTTAAGTCAGGTGGGGCTGTATACACTAAGAAGTGGTGTCATGATTAGTCATGATTACAGTTGCTATAATGAAATTCCATAATCAAAACAACTTGGGAAGGAAAGGATTTACCCGGCTTACACTTCCACATCACTGTTGATCACTAAAGGAAGTCGGGGCAAGAATGCAAACAGGGCAGGAACCTGGAGGTGAGAGCAGATGCAGAGGTCATAGAGGGGTGCTGCTTACTGGCTTGCTCCTCATGGTTTGCTCAACCTGCTTTCTCACAGCAACCAGGATCATAGTCCCAGAGATGGCATCACCCATAATGGGCTTGTCCCTCTCCCATCCCTCAGTAATTAAGACAATGTCCTACAGTCGCATCTTATAAAGACATTTTCTCAATTGAGGCTCCCTTTTCTGAGACAATTCTAACCCATGTCAAACTGACATAAAATTAGCCAACATAACTGATCCCTTACCAACTTGGCACATGACACTTTTTAAGATACAATCTTCCTCCTCCTCCTCCTCCTCCTCCTCCTCCTCCTCCTCCTCCTCCTCCTCCTCCTCTTCTTCTTCTTCTTCTTCTTCTTCTTCTTCTTCTTCTTCTTCTTTTGTTTATCCCCAAGATCTCAGAATAATAAATACCACAAATATAAAGCATATGTTACATACTCTTTACCAAAAACTCAAAAACTTTTAAAGTTCATTCTCTGTTTAAAAAAAAAAGTCTCCTTTAGAATTCAAAGAGTCTCTTTTAAAAATTCAGTCTCTCAATGTGGGCTCCCTTAAACTCAGAAATACCCCTTACTTCTTGAATCCTTACTTCAAAAGGGAAGTACCATGGCACAGTCACAACCTGAACAAAGCAAAACCACGCTACAACAGTATAAAGAAATCGGTGCCCAATAGCTGGGATTTGCTCACAGTTTTCTGGACTCCTCCACGGGGCCTTTCTCCAGCTCTGCCCTCCGCAGCACACACAGCTTGTCTTCCTGACTCAGGCCAGCTCCACTCCACAGCTGCTGCTGTTCTTGATGGTCGTGCATGGTACTGGCATCTCCAGGGTGCTGGGGTCTTCTGCTGCAGCAGGGCTGCACATTTCACCAATATCCTCTCCAGGACTCTCTTCATGGTGCCAAGTCTCAGCTTCAATCCATGACCCCTTCAATCCTGGGGTTTCAACTGTGACTGAGGCTGCATCTTCACCAATGACCCCTCCTGGCCTCTCACAGTGCCAGGCCTCAGCTGCTCTCCATGATTCCTTCATGCATTCAAAACCTGGCTGTTACGCTACCAGGTTTGCCTACCAACAGACAATACAACCTTGGATGCTTCTGCGACAGTTTCTTTTTTTTTTAAAGATTTATTTATTATTATATGTGAGTACACTGTAGCTGTCTTCAGACACTCCAGAAGAGGCATCAGATCTCCTTACAGATGGTTGTGAGCCACCATGTGGTTGCTAGGATTTGATCTCAGGACCTTAGGAAGAGCAGTCTGTGCTCTTAACCACTGAGCCACCTCTCCAGCCCTCTGTAACAGTTTCTATGTGCTGACTCTAAGGAAAATCTTCCCAGGAGACTTCATTTCCGTGATTCTGGTCTCTCAGCTAACCAGTTATCAATTGTCCCAGTAAAACAAAGGTTTAAATTTAGTGGTTCTGGTCTCTTCTTAATCAGCCACTTCTTCAGCTCCATCTGACCAGATACCACAGATTCTTTACACAAACAGCCCAGTAGAGATTTTGCTTCCCTCTGAAACCCCACAGGCCAGGCCTCCAGCATCTGCACATTCATAACTTCAAAGTTCCAACAGAACAGCCCACTGAACTCTCAACAGTCAATGGCTATCTAGCCCAGAGTTTCAAAATCCTTCCACAATCCTCCTCAAAACAATGTCCTTATGCTCAGGACTGTCACAGCAATACCGTGCTCCCTGGTACCAGCTTGTCTTAGTTAGGGTTCCTACTGCTGTGATGAAATGCCATGACCAAAGAAAGTTGGTGAGGAAAGAGCTTAGTTGGTTTAAACCTCCATATCACTGTTCATCATCAAAGGAAGTCAGGACAGGACAAAGACAAACAGGACAGGAACCTGAAAGCAGGAGCTGATGAAGAGCCCATGGAGGGGTGCTGCTTACTGGCTTGCTCCTCATTTGCTTGCTTACACAAACCAGGACAATCAGCCCAGGAATAACCCCACCCACAATGGGCTGGGCCCTCCCACATTAATTGCTAATTTATAAAATGTCCTACAGGCTTGCCTACAGCCCAATCTTATGGAGATGTTTTTATTAGTATTGTTATTATTTTATTTTTTTTACTTATTCATTTTACATCCCACTCACTGCCCCCCAGTTACCTCCTCCCACAATCCTTCTCCCCATGCCCCCTCCCCTTCTCCTCTGAGTGAGAATTTTCTAAATTGATGTTTCCTCCTCTCAGATGACTCTAGCCTGTGTCAAGTTGACAGAAAATTAGCCAGCACAGGTATGTGGCACTGCGCTTTTCTTGGTCTCCTTGAAAGTTTTCACTTCCTTTTTCTACTTTCTATTGGAAGTGCCATTTTCCTTTGACATCTAAGATATCTCTTCCAAATATCTTCCTGCCTCTCTTGTTGGTGCCTCATCCCCATTGTAAATTCCTCTTTGATGCCAAATTTAAATGCTCACACTCCCTCAGGGTTCTTCTTAGCACTCCACCCTTCTCCACACACTATTTCCAGAAATTTGTGGTAACTACTGTCCTTAGTTCCTGGTTCATTTAAGACTTTCTCTCTAACCAAATAAAACCTCCTTGCCGCACCCTCCCATGACACATGCCACTCTCCTTCCTAGAGCATTTGTGCTGTGGTTGGCTTGCTCTCTCACCTACAAATACACTGAAATATCATTGTTCCCTTTTTGGAACATCTTGTTAGATGTTTAAATTGTTCGTTGTGTTCAAACATAATGAAATAATGCACAACCATGGGAAGTCATTCTAGAAAGACAGTCGTGGCTGGGAAACATCATCCCAGCATCTATATTGTTAACTGTTTCAGAGGACACAGCTATGGTCTGAGGTTTGAGTCCCCTCCAACTGGTTCCTAAGATGTTGGCATTAACCAGTGGGCCCTTTCAGAAATACCTAAGTAATGGGACATTAGATGTTAGAAACCTCCGGAATGGAATGGAAATCTTTCTAAAAGGCCCTAGAGAGACTCCTGTTCCTCATCAATGAGATAGAAGAAAGGTATTGTCTTGGAGCTGGAAGTCGGCCCTCATCCAACACTGGATCTGCCTTCACCTTGGACCTTGAAGCTTCCAGAAACATAGAAAAAAATGTTCATTTCTGAACTAATCTGTTGATGGTACCCTACTCAAGCCAAAGAGTCTGGGACATATAAATACTTAGCATGATCCATATTCTCAAGAGCCCGTACCCTGGGTCAGCAGGGTCCCTTTGAGTAAGCCTGGGGCTTATGGTTGCTCCCCCTCTGGACTCAGGATTCTCCCACAGTCATTCACACCATGACTTCAAGTTTCTCAGGGAGAAGGGGCTCTAACAGGACTGAGCATGGCAACCATTGCTGTTGTGAATGGGCCTGGTGCTGTTTGTATTTTGATGTTAATTCTGCTCTCCTGGGAGGGGCTGCAGATGAGGAGTGAGTCATATACCCAGGTGATTTCTTGTGAACCAATCCGTTAATGGATAAAAGAGCCTATCACTGGGTGAGTAGGCAGGACTTCCAGGGTGGACAGAAGAAGAGAAGGAGGAGAAGAGAATTAGAGGCTTTTGGGAATGGGGATAGCGGAAGGGCAAGATGTAGCTGCTAGAGTTTCCCTGGTATCGTGGCAGATCTGCCAGGATTTGCCACCAGAGGAATCAGATTTAATAAGGCTTACAAGATTGGGTTTTAGTTGTTGCACCCAGAGATTGAGTTACCATTGTTTCTGAGCTAAGTTTGTGTGATGTTTTAATTCTCGTGACCTTCAAATGGGTTCCTGAGAGAAAGGTACGGTGGCCAAGCGTGGGTTTGCCTGATGTGCACCACAGAGGCCAGTGCATGGCTGACCAGGCTGCTGGGGCAGAGTTGCCAGACTCAAGTGCGGGACTGTGCCGGTTCTTCTTTATGTTTCCCACAGCGCATTGCAGACAGGTTTTGCCCTATTACTCTTTTCCCGCTCCCCCCCCCCTTTGCGGAAAAACCATTACATTCCTAAAGCTAGCTCTCAAGGTCTATTCCCTTATTCGGCCACTGACTCATTCCTGAGGGGGGAAAAAAAAAAAAAAAACACCAAGGTCCAACAGTCAGAACTCATCACTTGTCGGATATGTCCGATCAGGACTTACCAAACACCCTTAACGCAGACTCTTCCTTTCCCCCACTTAAAAGCCCTCTTCTGCAGAAACGTTCTCTTCCTCTCCTTCTTGCTTTTCTTGCTTCGTTTGCTGCTGGTGTTGCCTCTGCTCCTTGTCCCCCTCCCCAACTCCCTCAAGATTTTTAGTACCTGAAGAAAATACTTGTATTTATGAATTAAATGGACAATTAAATATGCCACGATTAAAATTTGGTTGAAGGTAATAACCAGTATGTGCTGATATAAATAAATTAACAAGGCCTTGGTCGTTATGTGGTTCATAGTATGTGCCAATTACTCTTACGCAAATATCAGCATCATGGCATGTTGAGGTTTGTACACACTGTTGCTGTGTACATAGTCAACTGTGTGATATACGTTCAAGAAAGCTTCAGCCTGCCATTGGTAAAAAACCTTGAGTTATTGAGACAAAGTTATTTTTATATTTAACTTTATATTTTATATGAAACTTAAATATTTTATATTTAAACTTTCCAAATTGTCTGCAGTGTGGGAAGAGAACGTCACTCCTGCCAAGGTGGGGGAACAGCCTCTGAGTCTATGTGACCATTAGCTGAGGCTTTCCCTCAGCGAGGTGACACAGGTCTTCTCCTCACACTGGAAATAAATCCTCCCGATGTTTTGTTTCACATTGTTTGTTCATCGGATGTACTGTGGGGAGCTAGCATGAGCCAGAGAGCCCAGGCCGCTCACCATCTGATGCAACCATCCAGCCACACTGGAGTAACACAGGCAGCAAATCCCCAGTCTACTCAGAAAACCAGAGGCCACATCACAGTCATCTGGCAGCCAGCTAGCCCCCTGACTGAGAGTCGACCAGGCTCCATGGAAACAACCCGGTCCTCTCAAGTTGTGCACAGCCTCCACCTCTAAAAAGCAAAGCATCATTCGCTGTCATAATTGAGCAAGCTACTTATTCTCTCCAACGCTCAGTGTCCTCATTTATAAAACAGGAACGTGAATACACACCTACCATTTCACAGTTGTGAGAATTAGACAAAATGTGGAATGAAACCTAAAAGAGAAAGCCAAAGAAGGAAATGGCACTTGGCACATTCTCCCCCAGGGTTTCCAAAGGACAGTAGGACACAGTTCCTACCTGCTGTGGCATCAAGCCACACACTCGCATCTCTGTAAAAAAAAATTCCAGTTTCACCCTCAGTATATGCTTATCACACAAGCCCAAAAGACATAAGAGTTTTAGAAACTCAGAACTGTTCTCCATTTAGACCAGGAGGTCGGGCAACAGGCCATGATGTCAGAGACGAACAAACCAGGTTTCTGCCTGTAATCATGAAAGCTTCTTCCGGCTCTCACCTTCCCACCAAGAGATAAAGGCTCTCATCAAAAGAGGTGGCAAATTGCTAAGTGCAATTTCATATAGCACACACTCCAAACATCTGCCTTGATTGGATCCCGAGCAGCCGTGCTCCACGCGCAGAAAGCACGGATGCTAATTTCTTAGAGCACAAAGACCGTTTAAATGCATGCAGGAGCCAAGAGCCACGGCTTGTCAGCCAGCCAGCTTCTCACCTGGGATGACTTGGCTCAGCAGCACTGCTGGCATCAGAGAGGAAAGTCTGATGGCTCCAGAGCCTGCTGGAGCACAGACTCTTCATTGTCAACAGTTACCAGGCACTGCCAAGGAGCACCATCCCAGAGACAGGATGCCCACCTATAGCAGTTCATCTGCCCGACTCTGCCCAGTGCTAGAGCAGCAGACTGACCTGTTATTCACTTCCTTTTTTAAGCCTTTTCTGTATATTTCAATGTGTTTTCTATCCAAGAATCCAGAGGCCCTGAGTCCTTGGTTTGGCTGATTGGTTTGTGTTTTGTTTGCTTTTGTAGGAGGGGGATATTGAGGCAGGTCTCATGGCTCAAGATGACTTTCAACTTCTACTCTTCCTGCTTCTACCTCCTGAGAGCTAGGAATGTAAGCATGCACCACCATACCTTGTTTATGTGGTACTGGGGAAGGAACCCAGGGCTTAGGAGATGATATGTAATGATCAATGATGGATAGATAGATAATAGAGAAATAGATGGATAGCTAGGTAGATAGATAGATAGATAGATAGATAGATAGATAGATAGTAATGATTAATAGATGATTGATAGGTGATTGATGGATAGATACAGATGCTAGATGCTAGATAGAGGGTAATAGTAGATGATAGGGAGGGAGAGAGTAAGAGAGAGATTGAGATCAAGCTTCCTGGTTCATCTCCTCAGATAGTAGCTAGCTGGGTGGAAACAGAGGCTTTACTAACAAACAAAAGGAAAGTATAAGTATAGGTCTGAACCACAGAGAAGTATAGATATAGTCCTGAAAGGGGGGGGGGCATTCCCATTACTCACACCACTTGGAAAAATCCCAAGCCTGGCCCATATACCCCAAAATTCCTCCTGCCTCCTCCCTACACAGTGAGTGTCGTTGAAAGCTGGATCCTTAGTTTTCTCAAGCAAAGGTGGAAAAGAGAGATGTGAAAATCACTCTGGTAGAAGAGGCAATGGGACAAAGTAGAAAAACCCGCAAAGAAGAGCTGACTCGGCAGTTCCCTGTGGAGCCTCAAGGTTACCCACAGAATCTGTGCTGGATAAGACTGACTGGAAGAAACCTGACTGAGAAAAAAAAATAGAGACGCTGTGCCCCATAGAAGTGTTCTTAAGTGTATTCAAAAGCATATAGAATATAGAATCAGAAAGTGCAACACGGAGCCCATGAGTCAACTTTCAATATCGCACCACAGGTGATCCTGACAGAGACATCACGTGGCCTACAAGGATGCCCATTGTGTTGGCTAAGCCAACTAGCATAAGAGCGACAGTGAGTTAGTGAATCTATAGAAAAGAGCCACCACCACCACCACCACCCATCCTTTGACATACTTCAGCTCATCAACCACGCAGTGAAGCCAGAGGTAGCAGGGGTTGTGCAGGGACAAGCAGGGACCACACCCATCTCTGACAGTGAGAGTCTAGTCCCTTTCTGACTCCGATGGGCTGAGGGAAAAGTCCCGAGGGACAGAAACAAGGCAAGGTCTTGTGGCTCGTTCAGGGATTTTGGAGAAGGAAAAGCTAATTCCAAATATGATATTCATTTTCTGTTCTCAATGCACAGAGTTATGGCAGAGAAATTATCCCTAGCAACGGGAGAGTCGGAAGAGGACAGATTCCCATTCGGCCCTGAAATTGGAGCCTAAGAAGTACAAATTACTCCCTGGATGCTGGGACCTTCTCTGGCTGCACTTGACCTGATCCCTCCTCCTGTGGATATTCAGTGTCTCACCTCTTTTTTCATTTCCATGCTAATGAGCCATCTCAGAATCACCTCTTCCCTTCCCTCACCCCCACCCCTGCGACTGCGTAGAGCCTGCAGAGGCTTTTTCTCAGTGAGACGCATTATCCAGCCACTTTAATTACTCTTTTCTTTCTCCTCAGTGACCTGACCAGAGGTTGAATGCTACCCCATATTTCTCTATCCATCATTTTAACTATTCCACAGTTGCTCATAAGTGTCCTCTGCTCTGTTCATCACTGAAGTACCCAGGGCTTCCTGAGTAGCACATAAACTCAACCACACTTGAGGAAGAAGGATGTATAAGCATCCTGCTTTATAACCTTAGCCTATAATAAGAATGCTAAAAATTACACAGGGCAGAGCTGGAGGGAGGGAACAAGGAAGGGAAGAAGGGAGGGAGAAACAGAGACAGGGGGAGTGACAGAATGATATTCCGTGCTTTCAATTTGGAAACGATAATAAGAGAAAGATCACCTGTCTGTTTGGCGGAATGGAGAGTGGTGAAGGGGAGGCTGGAGGGAACCAAGCCGGAAAGGTCTACAGAGCTCTCCTTTGCCAGAAAAAAAAAATGTTGTGATGGCAATGCTAAAACCAAATCACACTGTGTTTGGGATGGAGGCTTGTGGCCGTGTTTGAGAACCAATAATGAGATCTTAAAGATTCCCCCAAGAGCGAACTCTGAGAACTAGGTGTTTGACAACATTCCTTCTGCCCTCACCAGCCAAGGGGGGCTGCACAGTGAAGAGGCGTGAGATGGTAGAGATTTGATGGTAATCTGCGTGGCAAGGCAGATACCAAAGCCCACAGAGGAGGCACTCTTTGCCTTTGTTGAAATCCAGCACTCCTATGCAACCCTTCCGGATTAGCTTAGGGTGGTCCTGTGACTTGCTTTGGCCCGTAAGACATCAGCAGATATAACAAAAACTAACCAGAGAGGCTGTTCAGGGTTTTCTGTCTTGTAATACAACTGCCTTAATATGGGAAATGTGAACCACCCTTCTCGAGAGGCTACATGGAGAACCAGGGAGACCAGCTCACAGGCAGGATGCAGACGAAGTCACACTGAACCATTCCATAACAACGGAGCAACCAAATGGCATGAGCGGCCCCAGCCCAGCTAGCCAGGCCATCCTCAGCCGATGAGCATGTAAGGCAGCGGCGCCCACAGCAGCTGAGCCGCAAGCTATTAGGCAGCGATGGGTGAGTAAAAGAGTCTGAAGCTACTCAGAGAACATAAACACCACAAAATCACCATCCTGAACTAATAACAACACATATTGTAATGCTGATTTAATACCAGCCAAGTACCCACAGCAAGCAGAAATATGACGGTGAAATATTACAACTACCACCATGGAAGCCAGAACAAAGGCTTACTGTGCCAGCGTCCACTGAATATGTATTGGGAATTCTTCAACAACCCTAACAATCCAGACAAGAAATAAAAGGTATATGAATTGAAAAGTGAAAAACACCTGTTTATAAACAATGTGATTGTCTGTATGTTGAAAAATGGTCACCCAAGCTATCCAGATCCTAATTCCCAAAGCCCATGATAATTACTTCGCTAGTTAATCATGTTGCCACTGTGATTAACTCAGGGGTTTCCAGTTTGAGTCCTTAGGGTTATCATGGGCTTGACCTGACCCCATTGTAATTGTGGGTGCTTATAAGAGGGCTAAGAAGCAAAAAGTACGAGAAGCTGGGGTGATGTGAGGCAAAGATCAAGAGCCAAAGAACTCTGGTGGTTTCTATAAGCTAGACAAGACAAATACACAGATTACAGATGCTCCCTAAGAGCCCAGAAAACTAAGCCCTGCCATGTGTGCAGCCTAGTGAGAACAAGTTGATATAGCCTCCATAAGAGAGGAGACCTGTGTCATTATAGGCCACTAAGTATATAGTATTTTCTTACTGTTGCCATAGGAATCCAATATATTTTCTAAAGAAACTTCCAGAAAGAATTTATAGACAACAAAGCTGTAAAGGAAGACCAAGAAAGTTGTTGACTACAAGTCCAATATACAAAAAGTAATCGTCTCTACCTTCTGCTGTGAACTAGAGAATACAGTGATGACAGCCAAGATGTTTGGGAACAAAGTTCAGCAAATATGTGGAAATTATGAAACAGAAGATGGATAAGACTTTATTAAAACATTTGGCCAGGCAGTGGTGGTGCATGCCTTTAATTCTAGCCCTTGGGAGACAGAGGCAGGTGGATTTCTGAGTTCAAGGCCAGCCTGGTCTAGAGTGAGTTCCAGGACAGCCAGGGCTATACAGAGAAACCCTGTCTTGAAAAAAAATTTTTAAACATTCTACAGGATATGAAAAATAACATGAGTTGATTATAGAAATCATTATCAGAAAGAAAAACATTTCGTCCTAATTTTTTTTCTATATTCAACAAATGAACTCCAATGAAGGTATTTTGTGGAACTTGACAAGTTAGTTCTAAAATACAAAGGAAGAATGGAGAGGAATTTCAGTCAGCAGGTCTGGGTTACTCAAACCTATATGATCCTGGGAAAGCTCTGGATCCAGGACTGACCAACAGCTAGCTCCTGGGAGAACTGCGTCCTTAAAAAATTCTAACTAGTAAAAGTGTATTTGTTTGTTTGAGCCCTTGGGTCTCAGCCCATGTTGTACCAATTCAATCAGCAGAATCACGCCTTGAGAGGCTGGAGTTAGTCACACAGGCACTAAATAGTCACTAAGACTCATGGCTCATCTGGCCAGCCATGCCTTATATGCACTGCCCCTAAGTGTCACTGAAGAATTAAACATCTATGCAACCCCTCTGGAAGGGAACAGCTGCCTAGCTCTTCATAGTTTCTCACACCCTTTCTTCCTCAGCAAATATAGGTCTGTACCCCTCCCTGGTAACAAATTCTAATAGGGTATAGCTGCTTCTGAGCCCAGCCAGTCCTAAAAGTCTACCAGACCTAACTAAAGGTTAGTCCTGAAGACTCCCGACCCAAACACTGAAGTGCAAATGACCATTGGTGTCTTCTAAGAACAACCAGTAAGGTAAGGGATTGGTCACACCCTTACCACATTAAAACTTATAGAACTCTAATAAGTAAGTCAGGTGCCATTGGAACAAGTGGACAGAAGAGAGACCCCAGGAACTGCCCATCTCCTGTTCACTGATTATTCTCAAACTTCAGCATTTCTTTTGTGTTGACCCTTCATTTCACAGTGCATGATTCCTGCACTGTGCAGAGCTTCAGGTAATTGCTCTGTTTAATGATGGCCATTTGTCCGATGGTTTCCTAACTTCACAAGGTTCAAGAGTGGTTCCTCACAAACTGTTCTCTCAGCACTGATCTCAGTGAAGTGACATCACACAGACACACAGCTTGCATGTGCCTGTCTTTCCCAGAGATGCCGTGTTGAAGGGACCCAGTCAGCACATGGTTCATCTCTGACTCTCCAGCACAATAGGGGACATTAACAGTAGTTAATGTTAATTAAACAAATGTTTGATCAATCAAGTATTAATAATGATTAAAAACAAATGTATTGCGAGGTAAATTATAGTATTCAAAGAGAACAGTGAAACAACATAATAAAAGTCAAATTACATTAGTGTGAAATAATAGAACATCCAATGATTAACTTCAGGATATAGTCTCTGTGTATATGTCAGAGAGAGAGGAGAGAGAGAGAGAGAGAGAGAGAGAGAGAGAGAGAGAGAGAGAGAGAGAGGGAGAGAGAGAGAGAGAATCACTAAGCAGACTAATAATTACAAATATACTGGACTGGAGAGATGGTTCAGTCATTAAAGGTTAGGCTCACAACTAAACTAATTGTATAAGATATGGCTTCTAATGATTCAGGTTATAGTCAATAATTCTCTCTCTCTCTCTCTCTCTCTCTCTCTCTCTCTCTCTCCATCCCCCATGTGTCTGTCTATGTATCTATCTCATGCACTCACACACACACACACACACACACACACACACACAAACACTGAAAATATCACTAAGAACAGACTAATAAATGTAATAGAAGGTAAAAGCAGAGGTTGTTGTATCTGTCAGGAAATTGACTGACAGTAAGGATGTAATTTCAGAGAGATGCTGTGTGGTACTGGTGGGCTGAAAGCAAGCATGTCATGAAAGTGAAATCTCACAAAGGCTGTGTGACCTTGCTGAATCTTAGACCTTCCTGCGACTTACACTGAGGACAGAATATATCCTTCCACTTCTAGAAATAGTTCTCCACTTGACCAGTTTGAAAAGTCTTTTGCTTCAAGTCTAAGCACTCTAAAGTCCTGACAATTCTTGCATCCTAACTATAAGGACTTTCTTTTTTTAAAGTAGAGGTATTTGAGGCATTAATACATTCACTTGATTTGCTAATCAAATAAATAGGGACAATGCTATGACAGAGCAATAGCTGTCTGCTAACTTCCATCATTTGTCTTGGTCTACTTGCTCAATGTTTGCTCGTGCACAAAGCAGCCACCGAGGCACATGCTCCTGACTGACTGAACATGACCAGCACAATGAAGAATCTGTTTCCTACTTCATTTATTTTAAAGATTTATTTTTTTTAACTTTGAACTTTTTTTAATTGGATATATTCTATATTTACAATTCATTTCCCTTTTTCTGGTTCCCCAAAGGTCCTTCATGCCCGTTTCCCTCCCCCTGCTCCCTCATTCACCCCCTCCCACCTCCCTGTTCTTGTGCTCCCCCACAATGATGCTTTGGTCCATTCTAGCACCAGTGTCTACTCCTTTCTTCTTGTCAGACATCACTTGGTATGTGGTTTATGTCTTTGGTGTTCCAAGATTCTAGGCTAATATCCACTTATCAGTGACTGCATACCATGGGTATTCTTTTGAGACTGGGTTACCTCACTTAGTATGATGTTCTCCAGCTCCATCCATTTCTCTAAGAATTTCATGAGTTCATTGTTTCTAATGGCTGAATAGTACTCCATTGTGTATATATACCACATTTTTTGTATCCATTCCTCCGTTGAGGGACATCTGGGTTCTTTCCAGCTTCTGGCTATTATATATAAGGCTGCTATGAACATAGTGGAGCATGTATCCTTATTGCATGCTGGGGATATTCCCAGGAGTGGTATGGCTGAGTCCTCCGGAAGTATCATGTCCAGTTTTCTGAGGAACCGCCAGACTGATTTCCAGAGTGGTTGTACCAGCTTGCATTCCCACCAGCAGTGGAGGAGTGTTCCTCTTTCTCCACATCCTCGCCAACACCTGATGTCTTCTGAGTTTTTAATCTTAGCCATTCTGACTGGTGTGAGGTTAAATCTCAGGGTTGTTTTGATTTGCATTTCCCTAATGACTAATGATGTTGAACATTTTTTTAAGATTTATTTTATTTTTAGTCTATGTACTTAGGTTCTTTGCCTGTATGTATCTATGTTCACCACATGCATACAGAAAACAGTGTTAGATCCCCTGGAACTAGAGTTAGAGATCGTTGATAACCATCATGTGGGTGCTGGGGATTGAGCCTGGGTCTTCTGGAAGAGCAGCAAGTGCTCTTAATCTTAGCACCATCTCATCAGCACCCCCCTTTGGAATTTTAATGGATTAAAAACTAAATTTAAATATAAACACCCACATATGGGCAGTAGCTACCATAGTACATGTGTTGAAACAGTATTTTCATCGAAAGAACCACCCATTTTCATCAAAAAGGAACCACTTGCTTACACCAAAAGAAAAAGTCAGTCCGTGAAACTGACAATGGTCACTGTATGCTTTGCCAAAAGGCAAGCTTTGACACCAACACGTATAAAGATGAAATGTCATCTCAGTCCTCAAAGAGAGAGAAAGAGAGAGAGAGAGAGAGAGAGAGAGAGAGAGAGAGAGAGAGAGAGAGAGAGAGAGAGAGAGAGTTATGATCAGGTAAGAGGGAAGACTGTATCTACTACAGGTGCATGGTGGTCAATCTTCACTATCAGCTTGACTGCCTTGGGAAGGAGCTGGAAGCCATACTCTAGAGAACCTCTCGAGAGTTTGCAGAGAAGCTTAACTGAGGAAAAACCCCAAATGTAGTGACACCACTCCTGAGGTGGGGTGCTGGTCTGGGTAAAAAATGGAGACAGGAGAAAGGCAGGTAGATGAGTACTGTATCCTTATTTCTTTGCTTTCTGGTCCTCTCAGACATGAGGCATCCCAGCTGCATAGTCTCAGCACCAGGAACCCTGCAGTGCCTTCCCTACCATGATGAGCACACCCCTGTCAAACTGTGAGCTAAGGAAATCCTTCCCCGCCTGTATTACCTTTTGTCGGGTGTGCTGTCAAAGCCCTGAGAAGAGTAGTTACTATGTGGTATGCAAAAAAAATTACATGAAGGAAAAATTAACCACATCTACTTTGTAAGAAAAACTTCCAGAGAGGCCAAGCATGGTGGCCGATGCCTTTACCCCAAGCATCAGAAGGCAGAAGTAGAGGGGATCATGAATTCAAGACCAGCTTGGTTTACAGCAAGAACCAGACCAACCTGAGTTACATCAGGAGAGTCTGTTTCAAATTAATCAATTGGTTAATTTTTCAACAGAAAAGACACTTGAGATTTTTTTTTTTTTTTTGGCAAGAAATTTGCACAAGGGTTGGATTGGGCAGATCAAGAGATCAACTAGGGTACCAGCAACTGTGATGTCTAGGAGGCAGCACATCCCCTGAAAAGGCTGAGCATGTAAATGATATGAAATGAGGGCAGACAACGTGGCCCAACAGGGAAGCACAAAGACCATGCAGACCATGCTGCGGGGGGCTAGCACTGTCCTTTAGGACAATTAAGAGCTCAATTAGGTTTTAAATAGAAAGGCAGAAAGGCAGAACCTATGTTCTAGAAAGGTTATTCTGGCTGCCGGGGGTTGTTGGGGAGGGGGGAGAATGGATGGAACAGAAATAGACTAGAGATGGGGAAAACAAGAAAGAGACTGGTCATAAAAGCAGCAGAGAAAGTAACTGTGTTGAGCCCCGGCAGAGGAGGTGCGATGACAGGAAGCCAGGGTGTGAGTGCTGTTTATAGAAAATGGATTAATATTTATTTTTTAAAAGACTCTTCTTATGAAAATACAGCAAGTGTGAGATGTGTGATTATTCTGACATCCCAATAGCATATGTTCTGAGAGAAGGTGTTGTAATTTTATGATGGGCTCTGGTTAACGCTCACAAAGGAAAAAAATGAAAAAAATGCTGAGCACAGAGCAACCTGCGAAAGCCTGATACCACCAACTGAACTCACTTCCCAGCATGGCAGCCCTGGGAAGGGTGTCAAGATCCAAGCAGACTCCAGTTTTGGTGGAAGAACAAAGTCCAGAGCAGAAAAGCTGCTGGATAGGAAGTCAGAGAGGCCACGCCCTCCTGAGACCCTACACAGTGCCTACAAGAGTCACACAGACACAATTTGTTTGAGGTCCAGTTCAGCAACCCTGCCTTCTAATGAACTATTGATCTATCTAAACCCATCTTCCTCCTTGAAATATGGGCAATACCACTTGCCTCTTAAGGTTTTCATGAGGATAATTAATAGTATATTGACTGTTAGCAATTCCTCTAGGCTCCACCTAACAGTTACCTAGCAACAGCCAGGTACAAGCCTGGCTCCCATACAAGGACTCTTCTGGCTCCCCCTCTCCCTTTCTCCCTCTTCCTCTTCCTCCTCCTCCCCCTTCTTCCCTTCCTTGCCCCCTCCCCGCCCCCCTCTCTTCCCACACACCCCCAACTATCCTCTTCCCCTCTTCCTCCCTTCTGCTCTCCTCTCTCTGTCCTTCTCTATTCCTCTTTCTCTGCCTTTACCCCTTTCCAGGTTCCCACTCTGTCCCCTGGTTCCCTTCCCCCCCCCCATATTTAAACTTCCTTTTTTAATAGATCTGTTGCTGGCTAATTCCTCCGGGAGAATACCTTGGCAGGGCCTGTTGAAGTGCTCCCTCCTGCCGCATCACACCACCTTAAAACACAATATTGACCATGGTCCTGTGACTTCCCTTGGCTTTTCCTCAAAACATGCTGTCTTGAGTAGCCAATCCCCACAGCTCTAGGAGGAAGAATTTGCATTTCACACCAAGCCTTCACTCTTGTTCACTTCCAAGTCAGTGTCCTTTATCTAATAAGACATAAATACCCTAGAGGCTTGGAAGAGTCTAGCCGTAAAGAAACTGAGACTACCTGGGCTGTAGCTGTTCTCCCTGCAACTGCCCCTGAGGAGAGCTGAGAACTTGAGTTCTGCAGCAAGTCCATTAGTTCAAGTATGGCCTGATGGGATCCAGGCTAAAGAACAGGTCCGAGATCCCCCACCACCACTACCACAGCCTCTTTCCCAAGACAGAGTAGGAAAGTCTCTGATGATACTGACCCATCCCATAACTCACAGAAAGGCCGGGCCCTCATTTTACCAGAGTTTGGGAGCTACACAGAGAACGAGACAGAAGGTCGCATGGAGTGTTTAAATCCACTGATGGGTATGGGTGACTTTCTCATCCGCAGAGTGGAGGCCCTGAGAATGCAGTCTCTTGACACTGCCCAGATCACCTTCAAACGGCCAAGACCACCTTTATAGCTCACTACTAAGCATGAACTCTCAGACTTCTCTTGCTTATGATTGACATGTACACACTGTTCATGGAGTTGTGTCACATGAAGACATTCTTATCCTAGAATATAATACAGTTTTAAAAATATTATCCATGTACCCCTCCAGAGCCTCTTTTCTCAGCCTTTCCCCTCACTTTGGTTCCCGTCACTCCCCTAGTTTTCTTTCTGCCATCCCATGATATGTATATACATAGATGATATAGATACACGCATCTATATCAAATCTGGGAGCAACACATGAGAGGAAACATAATGTGTCTTTCTTAAGAGCAATTTAATCCATTTAATATGGTTTATTAACCTCCTGATGTCCTATATTTGCCCCCTATCTGCAGTTCTTATCTTCCATTAGAGGATCCATCTCATACCCAAGCAAATAATATCCTTTAAGTAACACCCATTGGTATACCCTTTTGAATAGGCCCACTGAATAACCTCCCTGGCATATATTGACAGAACCCAAGCTTCATGCCCGGACATAGCCCTAGAGTAATTAGCAGGAGGATGGTCTTCATTGGAAACCTTTGAGGAGAGTTGAAAACATCTCGCATTTGTCATCTATACCATCGTAACTGGAATTTTGCAATGTATTCATGTCCTATGTAAATTTCACAATATCCTCTGGGATGTTTTTGTTTAGAAGAATAGAGCGGCTCTTTTGGCAGTTTCCGTGTGGTTGCTTTCATGTAACTAGTCCTCACAACAACCCTATGTGGTCAGTTTTTATGAGCCATTTTGTGCCCCCCACAAATCCACCCACTAAAACCCTCACCCCACAGATGTTACAATGTGGTTATGTTTTTAAATGACCGAGTTAAAGCGAGACCTTTGGAGTGATTCTTAAGCCATCTGACTGGTATCCTTGGAAAAAGAAGAGATGAAGGCAGAGAAAGACACCAGGGGCACCAACCATGTGAAAGGGCAGTCAGAGGCCAGCCATCTGTGAACCAAGGAGAAGATCATCAGTGAAAGCCTTGCTCCTTGCTCCTTCTCCATAGATTTCTGTCCATCAGAACTGTGAGAAAATAAGTGTCTGTTCTTTAAGCCACCTCAACAGTGAGTGTTGTGATGGTAGTCCCAGAAAACTGGTGTGAACTGGCTCAAAAATACTCCCTTTCCAGATGAGAAAATATCCAGCTCACACTTGAATCTGAACATGTGCTTGGTATGGAAACGTGTGCCCTTAACACAAGCCTGCACTGTTCCCCCCTCTGTAAAGAAAGTTAGATGCCAGGCATAATGTCATTTCTTGAGCTAAGCTTGTGCCTTAGGTACCCTTTCGTCACTGTAATAATAAAATACCCTGATAAAAGCAAGTTAGTGAAGAATGGTTTTGTTTGGTCCCGTGATCTGCAGCTACAGTCTATTGTAACACAGGAGGCATACAGAGTGGAAGCTAAGGTACCTCATGGCATAAATCCACACTCAGGAAGCAGAGAGGGAGAAAGGTTTGCAGTCAACACATTTTCTCCTTTTTATACAGTTCAGGAGCCACACGAAGGGAATGGTACCACCTAGAGTAGGCAAGTTCTCCTAGATCTCACCAACTTGATAATCACGATGAACCATCACCGTTTGCCTGAAGAAGCTATCTGAAGCCTGTTACTGTTTCATCTTCCACTCATGTCCCTCAAGTCCCACTCTAAATTGATGCTTATTTCAAAATGTGACAAACACCAGTCTCCCCATTGAGTCTCTGCTTAGTTTTAAAAGAATGTTTGCGTAGATATATCTAGCCCTAATCTCTCTCTCTCTCTCTCTCTCTCTCTCTCTCTCTCTCTCTCTCTCTCTCTCTCTTTCCAGATATATATATATACATATACATATATATATATATTGCAGTATATATATATATATTCATATATATATATGTGTGTGTGTGTGTATGTCTGTGTGTACATGTATGCATGTGGTGTGTGCATTTCTGTGCAACTCTGTGTATGTGTATTTGGTGTTAGAGTGTAAATGGGAAGTAAAGAAGCAGGGGAAGGTGTAATGAGACGCCACCCCTCCCCAGATTCTCCTGACCTCCATCAGCAGATTCTTCTCACTATGATTTACTAACTGGATAGATACTTCACACACATTTACTTGCCATAATAACTCACAGAAGATTGTCTTCTGTATCTCAGGCCCTGGTACCTTACACAAACATTCTACTACTAAGCAATTTCCCAAGTATTTGGCAATTACATAAAAATTAATAAAAATAATTTTAGAGGCCTTAAACAAGCAGAAACAACAATGAGGGTCAGAGGAAGTATCTTCTGTTTCCTTATGTTTTTTCCCCTTGCTGAGAGAGGGTGGGACTTGCTTTGAGGATCTTCCTTGACCCCTTAGAAATATCGAAGACAGAAGATGGAAGTTCAAAAGTGAAGGAGATTCATGGCTCTTCAAAGACAGAGGTGCACACCCCATCCAGGAATGAAGATGGGACAGCTATCGGGGGGTGAGGGAGCAGAGGTCAAAGAGGATGTCTGGCCTTGCTCTGGCACCGGAACCTTTCAAACAAGTCTTATGGGCCACCAAGAAAAGACAAGCTAGAAACCTGGGTCCAGCAGCAAGAAGGGATGCTCTCTGAGAGGGTGCCCATCCAGGTCAAAAGTAGAGTAAGAAATGAAGTAATAAGTCAATGACCCTGGGTAGCAGACAACCAAGATGGTCTACCTCACAGCGATTAAGGGCAAGCTGAGTACAGCAAGCCAGGAATAAACATGCCCGCCTCTTACCCCCACATCAAAGCTAAGTCATTTCAAGTATTATTTTTACATTAGCACACACTTGGAAAAGAAGGAAACAAACTCAAAAAAAAAAAATCTGTGTAAGTTTTCAAATAAAACATGAGACTTCAAAGAAAGCTCTCACTTTAGGCAAGATCCAGCCAGTAGGTTTACAAGGAGGGATTTCCAAAATGAAATCTAAGATGTAAGATGTGGGTGGTGGATAGCCAGGCCAGAACTCATGGGAGGGCCAGTCTGGAACTAGAGTCAGATCCCCACAATAAAGGACATGAGGAACACCTGGTCCCTGGCCAACCTAACCACAGGGGACACAGTTGCCTAGATTTGGAAAGTTGTCCCCCAAGCCAGGGACACCTTCATAGCCCACCCAAGCATCGCCCCAGGTTTTTGCCTCTTCTCTGACCATACCTACCTCCTCTAGATGACACCCAGCTCTCTCCTGCTGACACCCACCCATACCCCTCCAACCCTCCGTGCCCAGGTCATAGAGGATCTCAGAAGGTGTGGCCTTCCAGGAGCTCCGAAGTTGCATCTTTCAGGGGGAAGAAGCAGAGTCCAAGGAGACAAGGAGTGAAGGGTGTTCTGAGCATAGAAAAGAAGCAAAGACAAGAAAAAGATTTTTCTCAGCCACCACTGGCTTTCCAGAGCAGCTAGAGATTGATGAAGTGGAATCTGCTAGGGTCCCATCGTGGGCAAGAATAAGGGTTGCAGAGCACCCAGGGTGTGACCCAATCCTGTGCACATTCAGACAAGAAGACCGAGGCTGCAAAGAGGAAATAATGGTCAGTCAGGGGTCAGCATCTCACAGACCTAGAACCCAGCTCTCTCAACACTTGACGCAGCATCCACTGCCCAGAGTTCTACTCCACAGGACTGCGGTCAAATGAGCTATAATTAAAAGCAGATTTTTGTCCCAACAAGGCTCATTTTCAAAAAAATAAAAATAAACAAACCTTGTTCAGCCATTGCTAAGTCCCATGATATCCCAGTGTGCGGCCTCCCAGCAAGGTATGAGGCCAAGAAGCCAAGCCAAACAGTGCTATTCTGTCTGTGGTGGCGTGAGTATGCTCTGTGATGTCTGCCCGGTGACAGAAAGCACCCGATGACTCAGTTCAGAGGGGTCCCTATCATTAAGTCATCTGTGGCCATATTTAAAAAAAAAAAAACTAAAACAAAAAACAGACTCCCATGGTAAAGTGACTTTGGACTTGAAATTCTGATCTCCAAATGCGCCCCTCACCTTCTCAACCAGACCCCTCACCGCGGTATGCCTGAAGATCCCAAGTCTATCTCCTCTACCCTCAAGGGTCAGCCAGTCCACTTCACCTCTACCGTTCCAGCTTCCTCCACCTCTGCCCTGCTTCTCCAGGCTCCACTCCATTTCCTTGGATGCTCTCTGGTGCTGTCCCTCTGTCCATGTCACCCCTGCAAGTGCCCACTGTCCTCATGACTGTCCCACCCAGTGCGCTTCTCCCCACTTCGACCACCGCTGATGGTCTGGATCCTTGTCAGGGAGGCTGCTGGGATGCTGCTGTTTTGCCTGGAGGAATCTTATCCTGAGTTAAGCTTTACTGGCATCTCCTTGAAGATGTTGAGATGATTCTGTGACATCTGAATTCTGCATCCAGATCGGCATTCTTGAGAGAGCAAGATGACCTGATTGTTCTTTCCCATGAGTGCTGAGATAAGACTACAGAACGGCTGTGCCTCCCCACAGCATACACAGTGGTAGCCTCCTTTTGGGGGGTGGGGGAGGGGGAATCTGTTTCTGGCTAAAGCATAGAACAGTAAGGCAGAGAACTGAGTTGGAAGCCTTAAGGGAATGCCGTGAATGAAAACTGGAAGTAGCTGATCATGGGTGAGCCTTGGACCCCACAGTCCACGCCCCCCATTATATTATAGAAGAAAAATGACAGGAGAGGGAATGGAGGGGTGGGTCAGTCACAGGTGATTGATGCTTCGGGTGATCTTTGCTGATATAAGACAAGTAAGGCTGGAATGATATAAATATTGTTCTCATGTATAAAATTCTCAAAAAACATAAAAATTTAAATTAGAAGGATAAATAAAATATCCACTCTTTTTGTCTCTGTTCCTTCTTTTAAAAAAAAAAACATATTATGTATTTGAAATATAGCCAGGAATGCTACATGAATTTCAAACATACCACAGCCCAAGTGTGGACAGTTAACAATGGAGAAGAGAGAGAATACAGAATATAATAATGAATAATGCAGTTAAAAGACAAAACCAATGTCAAATATAAACAAGCTAAGTCCAAATAATGGAGGGAGAAATAGGCCCACATCCATCAGCCTAGTGGTTCCACACTGATTGTGGAGTTAAAGGGCCAGTTGTAAATATCACCTTTGAGGGGAGGGAGGAGCATGTGCATAGCACTATTGCACAAGTGGGCGCATCCTGTCTAGCAAGGGGGTATTGTGGCTCCCAGGGACCACTGATGGCTTTTCTTTCTGGTGCCAAGAAAGCTAACAGGAAGGGAGGATGCTTCTAGCTCAGCTCCAGCTTGATGTTTCTATGTCCTGAATAGAATGTGTGTCACCTTCAGCAATAAACTCTCCTTATCCAGAGACAGTGGACAACATGGGCATTGCCAATAGACAGAATTGTGGGCCTTGAGGGCCTCCCTGATCAACAACTAAAATCATGCCAAAGCTATGGATTTTGTTTACTAATTGGTGGTGGCGGCATCTACTCCCACAGAGTATTTTCCTGCAAACTCACTTTGTTGTTGTTGTTGTTGTTGTTGTTATATCTTTAATTTGCTTGCAAGAAAAAGCAGTTTGCATATGGATTTTTCAGGACACATTTGCCAGCTGTGTTAGCCAGACTTCCATCACTATGACGAAATGCCTGAGATATCAACTTAAAAAGAAGGAAGGCTTCTTATGGCTCACAGTTTACATGGTTTAAATCATGGTCTCTTTGTTCCACCACTGAAGGCCTGTGGCAAGGCAGCAAATCAAAATCATGGGAATATTACTGGGACAAAAAGTTCTTTACATGTCCAGGACAGACAGAGAGACAGAGACACAGACAGAGAGAAGCCAGAACCAACGTACACCCTTTTCCAGTAGCAGGGAAAAGGGGACAGCAGAAAAATGCCATTTTCATGCTAATTAAAAATATAATAATAATTAATAGCAACAACAAACAGAGTTTGCAGGGAAGTACTGTGCATTGGTAGAAAGGTGACCTCCAGTGACCACTTCCTCCAACCAGGCCTTATGTCCATTTCTAAGAGCTCACCAGTGCTGTAATCGATCGATCGAGTGGGTATCATTATGCTCCAGTCACGACTCAGCTAAAGACCAAACCTTCTGTACATAAACCTTTTGTAAAAGATTTATGTTTTTGCAGCAGTGTGTGGCAGTGACTGCACACACCTTTAATCTCAGCTCTAGGGAGACAGAGAGAGGCAGATCTCTGAGTTCAAGACTAAGATGCTCTACACAGGTCTACACTGCCTAGTTCCAGGACACCTATGGCTACACAGAGAAATCTTGTCTCAAGCAAACAAACAAAAACAAAAACAAAAAACAAAAAACAAAAAAACAAAAAACATTCATTTTTATCCTGATGGATGGATGGGGTGGATGGATGGATGGATGGATGGATGGATGGATGGATGGATGGATGTGTGTATGCCATGTGTCAGGGTACTCGCAAAGGACAGAAGAGGGTATCAGATCTCCTAGAGTTATAAGCCATTGTGAGCACCAGGGATTGAACTTATTTCTTCTGCAACAGCGGCAAGCACTTATAGCCTCTGAGCCATGTCCCAAGCCCTCCCATGAACCATTTTACATCCAGACTTTAACACAGGCACTTGGCATGGTTCCCAATGCAGAGTAGACAGCCCCCTTCACATATGCTGAGTGAACAAATGGGTACACGGATCATAAATTACAGTTAATAGCACAATAATGCAAGTGAGAAAAGGAGGCCCTAAAAGCACAGGGCAGGGGCCTCCCATCCACTAGGAGTGTCAGGGAGGAAGGAAACAGCAAGGCTGAGCTTGGGCAATGGTCTAGAAAAGAAGTTGTGAGGCAGTTAAGCAGAGCCAGCTTCACCTCTGCCTGCCTCTGCCCCTGGGTGTTGGAATTAAAGGTGTGTGCCACCATGCCCAGCCTCTCTATTAGTCACTCTTTCTGTAAATCCACTACTGTTCCCACCCTCTGGACCTTTTCAAGTTCTAATTACCTTCCAAAGGCCATGCCTACAATATGACAAAGTATAAAATTGAAGGTATGTCTCCAACACATGAACCTTGGCAACATGTCAAACTATAGCAACTAGGTATCCACTTGGCCCTGGGGTCCACAGCCTCAGAAACAGATCTTGTAAATAAGACAGACTTGATGGATGAAGGGCAGGGAGGAGACAGTATGTTTGGGGGCCTGAAAGAAGCTGGAGTCTGCCCATGTTCATGCCATTCGTGCCAAACTCAGCCCAATGAGAAGAGGTTTCTCTCTTGACCTCTGCATATTGGTCTATTTATGAATGTTCAGCATTTTGGAGACCAGAAAAATCTACATTTCCAAATATTTTTTCTGCTTTTTCTTCATATTTCTATTTCATGGGGCACATTATACCCATTTTCTCCAGCTTCTTATACAGTTGGGTCACTAGAATGGCCTTTTATGCCTCCCTAGTAGGCCTTAATGGTATAGTTAAGCATGCTTAGAGCATTGTGGACTTAAAGAAAAGGAGACAAAATTGGAGTTTGACTCAAAAAAGCTTGACTTAAGTTTGAAAAGGTGTGATTACAGTTCATAGCCCTAATTCTCCCTGCCTAAGGAGGGGATCCAGCTTGGTTGGGTCTAACAAACCACCCCAATGCCCCCATGGTAGGTATGGGTTCTCAAGAAAGGACTTCTGCTCCCAGGAAGAGGACAGTGCCTTATTTGTTCATCAAAAGCTGGAAAGTGAGGCTGGAAATAGGACTTTGTGGTTAAGAGCACTTGCTGTGTGGCCATGAGGACATGAGTTTGGGTCCCAGCCCCCAAATCAAGGTGGGCACCGAGTCTTTGCACCCACAACTCCAACACTGTAGAGGAGAAAGGTGGAGACAGGGTGGTTATTAGAGTTTGCTGATTACCAGCCTAGCTGAAAAACACAGCTCTGAGTTCAGAGAGAGATGCCATCTTAAAAAAAGAAAGCAGAAACTGGTAGAGAACCTTCCTCTGGCATCCATGCATGTATACACAGGTCCTCGTAAACCAAACACATACATCATGTTCTTACATGCATAAACACATGCCCGTGCGCGTGCGCGCATGCATGCACACAGACCCCCACACACAATAGAAAAGCAGTTAGAGAATAAGAGAAAGAGCAAGGTGGGGTGAGGGTAGGAGGTCTGAGGACACCCCATCCAGCAGCAGTAGCTGCTTGGGAAGGAGCCAGTCCTCCTGCATGGGAACATCTAAAGTCACAAATCTTTAGGACTGGAAGGGATAATTGAGATCATCTGCTCTAATATCTACCATCTGCACAGCACTCTGCAACTGATAAATCACACTCACACTCCCTGTCTGATCAGTTTCAAAGGGGCTGAGGCAAAGGAAGCTCAGAGAGGTTATGTGTGCCACCTGCAATCACACAGTCACCTAGCATGATGGCAAAACTTAGATGCACACCCTCTTGGCAGACTCGGGGACTGAGAACAACCCAATGCACTACTTCCCAGGGGCTACCTAAGCCAACAGAACCAAGGTGTTTCCAGTAACCATCAAAGACAGACAGAAGTGGCCTCACTGCACTGCCCTCCCTGCTGGGACCTTTTCTGCTTGACTGACAGGCTCTAGAATCACCTAGGAAACAAACCTCTGGGAAAGGCAGTTGGGGAGTTTCTTCTAAATTAATTGAGGTAAGAAGACCCATTCTGAATGTGAAGACCCACAGTTCTATGGATTAGGGCCTGGGAGTGGATGAAAAATGAGACAGCTAGCCAGCACTCATTGCTATCTGCTTCTGTAGACACACTGTGGCCTCAGACTCCCGCCACCTTGACTCAAACTATGAGCTAGAATAAGGCCTTCCCTTCTTACGTTGTTTTAGTTTAGTTGTTTTAGTCTGTTATCCTGTCACACCAGTTCAGACAAGTAACTCACATGCTGCCCTCGCAGTGCCCCCTCTCTGAGAGAGAAAAAGTCAGGCAAGAAAAGTTCATCTCTTCTCCGGCACTTGAGACATGATCTTATTGATTCCAAGCATGCGGTCGCCTTGAAGCCACCAGCACTGGCGCTGCTCACTTCTTCATCTGCTCCTTCTAATTCTTGAGATTCAGAACAGCATGCCACCCTCTCGTCCCAAAGAGAAAAGGAAGGCTCAGGAAAGAAAATTGTAGTCCCTGTCAACATAGGCGGTTAATGGATAACAGAATCGGGAGCTAAACCCAGGGCCTGGGGCAATGACCCATGGATAACAGCACCTGCAGCACAGTTGTTAGAGTCTGGGTTCTCATACCATTACCCTTGTAAAAAGCCAGGCAAGGCCTCTTGCAGAACTGTAATTCCATCACTGAGAAGATGGGAGACAGGACTGTTGGGCTTGCTGACTGGCAGCCTAACTCTAGTTTCAGTGAGAGACCCTGCCTCAGGGGAGTAAGACAGAAAGTGATAGAGCAGGACCTGGTGACCTCCTCCTGTGGCCTCTGTATCACCCATGTCTTAGTTAGGGTTTCACTGCTGTGAACAGACACCATGACCAATGCAAGTTCTATAAAAGACAACATTTAATTGGGTCTGGTTTACAGGCTCAGTGGTTCAGTCCATTGTCATCAAGGCAGAAACATGGCAGCATCCAGGCAGGCATGGTGCAGGAGGAGCTGAGAGTTCTACATCTTCATCTGAAGGCTGCTAGTAGAAGAGTGACTTCTAGGCAACTAGGGTAAGGGTCTTAAGCCCACACCCACAGAAACACACCTACTCCAACAAGGCCACACCTCCTAATAGGGTCACTCCCTGGGCCAATCATATATGAACCATCACAACCCACATATGCAAACATCACTCTCCCAGCCCTATGGTTACATATACATAAGCACACTCCTATACCATACTCACAAATATACACATATATCTTAGTCAGGGTTTCTATTCATGCACAAAACATTATGACCAAGAAGCAAGTTGGGGAGGAAAGGGTTTATTCAGCGTATACTTCCATATTGCTGTTCATCACAAAAGGAAGTCAGGACTTGAACTCAAGCAGGTCAGGAAGCAGGAGCTGATACAGAGGCCATGGAGGGATGTGGCTTGCTTCCCCTGGTTTGCTCAGCTATCTTTCTTACAGAACCCAAGACTACCAGTCCAGGGATGGCACCACCCACAATGGGCCCTCCCATCCTTGATCACTAATTGAGAAAAGGCTTTACAACTGGATATCATGGAGGCATTTCCTCAAGGGAGGCTCCTTTCTCTATAATAACTCCAGTTGTGTCAAGTTGATGCACAAAACCAGCCAGTACAATACATATTCACACACATGCATTATTAATGCATATAGTCCTTATTCAAATACATATACATACTTACATGAACATATATGCGTACATGCAAAATAATTAGACTTGAATTTCCTGACTCTAAGCAAAAGGCTCTTTCTACTAAGTGCTACTGATGGCACTTGGCTTCCATCCCACCAGGATAACCAGAGACAGAGAATGGAGTCCATAGAGATAGAAGAGAAGGAACGTTTCCTACAGGTCTACAACTAAGACAAGGGATTGAACAGCCCACTGGTTTGGTCAAGATTGCTAAAAAAAAAAAAAAAAACAAAAACCTTGTGGAAAATCTTCCATGTAATAAGCAAGACAGACTTGGGTCAGGGATGGAGCCTGACTTAAACCATATCTGAGGGCTGCACTGTAGACACATGAGGGAGACACATCATTCCATCTCTCTCAAGTATATGCAAACTGAGCTATAAATTTAGTGATAATCAGTAGCCATGAGGTACATCAATTAAAAAGTTATAACTCAAAAGAGTCCCCCATTACTTGATAATGTATCACCAAAGCATATGAATGCAAGAATTAATTACTTGGCCCAGATGTTAAAAGAATATTTTAATTTCTCAACTACTTTGAAGCAGCCTCCAGTTTTACACAGCACTAAAATAAGGCAGTATACTATTGTGCACTTCCTGAATGATTACCTTAGGAAACAACCAGTCTCAATTCATAACTTAGTGTTTAGTACTTTGCTATGCTAACTATTTCAGATGCATCGAATAAGCACAATAACTACCAAGGATGGACATCATTATCATGATTCAATATATTACCAAGAACCGAGGCTTAGTAACCTAAGAAGCCAAGCTCAGGAGAATGATGCCACATACCATAGTGATCTTTCTTTCAAAATGAACCCCTGGTATTTCTGACTTAATAGAATTTGAATGACTGTGAATTTAAGCCATTGTAAACAGGCTTTGCCTGGTTTTCCTTTGAAACATAGGGATATGCTTGCATCTCAAATCTGAATATACAGAAATCCATTCACTCCTGTTGTTTTTTCTTCTGAGCATTCCTTTGACCAAGACTGAAACTAAATCTTTCTCCACAGTAAGTAGCATGAATAAATTTTCATCATCACAGCAGGGTCCTGGAATCAGAATGAGCAGGAAAGTCATAATGAAAAATTTTCAAGTTTAAAAGTCTGGGACAAGTAATCAATTATTGCATTCATAAGTTTCTAGGATATTTAGAAAATCTAATAGCATGGTTTTATAAATATGACTTGCTTTCTTTTTGTGACAGAAAAATAGGCTCGAATTCCTCAAATTATAAGTGATAGTTTGGCTGGGTATAGAATTTGTGGCTATCTGCCTCCTCCCACTGTCTAAATGTTCCATTAACAGCCCTAAACTAGTGATACAGAATCTAAAGCCACCTTGATCTCCTCCCCACATTGTATCTTGGGGTCCTTTTGTTTTGTTTTGTATTCTCTCTATTAAACATCTTAGGATTCATTTGCTGTCCTTGGAGTTTGATCTGCTCATCAGAATGTATTAAGATATTTCTCTGGCCTAATTTCCTCTAATAAGGTTTTCTTGATAGATCCACAACACACTAAATATTTCCTGTACCATTTCAGGCAATTGCTGATGATGGGCTCTTCAGGTCCAGCAGTTACTTACTCAGTTTCTCCTTGGTGTTGACATCATCTCTTCTCCTGTCTTTTTTTTCTCCATCCATCAGATTTGGTTCTCTGCCATATAGTTCTTCATGATTCTGCATTTCTATGCAGTTACTATGTTTCCTTATATAACTTTCAGAAATATGCGTCTTCAAACCCACCCAAAAATAAGGGGTATCTTGGGAGACAACAAAATCCTATAGTTTTTTATGGGAATAAATTGTTTTTAAAATAATAGTTTTGATTCTTTGAACGTTTCATACATGTAAAAACTATATTTTGATCATCATCATGATCCACCACTATCTCCACCAACTCTCCCTAGTGTCCCCACCCCATTTCCCTACAACTCCAGGACTCTCTCTTTTTATTCCTAGTAATAAACCCTAAGTCAATAAATTGTCATGAGTAAATAGAGTTATGGAAAGAGAACAAGGAACTGAACAAATAAAAGTATAGAAACCATACAAAACAAAATGTATTAAAATACATTTGAAAGCCAAGATTATAAACAGAGTGAGTATGACCTTTGCAATACAGACAGAGAAAAGGACTTTTCATCCAAAGGGGAAAATGACCCCAATGACAAGGAACTTCTGACCAGACATGCAGAAAAAAAAAATATCATGCTGGATTGTGTAAAGATGTAAGTCAAGTTTACAGACTTAAAATCTTGGCTTACTTGATAATGTGTTTTGGCTCAAATGTTTTTTTAAATGTATATAAACATTTAAATAAAATGAAGACTATTGGCACAATATTCATACTTGAGAGGACTTTAAAAATATTTTTTAAATGAAAAACTAAATATAAAACTGAGAATTCAACTGTCTGTGAATCAGCTAGAAAAAAATGAGTACTTAAGGCAATGGGGTGAAGTACAAATGAAAACTGACCAGAACAAAATATATATATATATATATATGTGTGTATGTATATATATATATATATATATATATATATCCAGTTTACTAAAATATTTAACTGCCTTATAGCAAAGGAATGTAAGTTAAAGGAAGCTATCCAAAAATTCACAGAGGTTACCTCTCACTTTATACTCTCTATGCATTTGTGAGATTTGGGTTAGAAGGCTGGCCTTCACAGAACTTTCTGGAGACTGCTTGGGACAAAGTCAGAACATGAACTAAGATAGAATCACTGTGCCCAGATGTAAAAACATAACATGTGACATAAACTCCGTGGTAAGGAATTGCCCTGTGGACAGATGTAGACAGATACTATCTTACCCAGGATTTCTATTGTTGTGATAAAACACCATGACCAAAGCAACTTGGGAAGGAAAGGATTATTTCATCTTACACTATAACCATCATCAGAGAATTCAGAGCAGAAACATGGAGGCTGGAGCTAATGCAGAGGCCATGGACAAGTGCTTGATTACAGGCTTGGTTCTCTTGGCTTGTTTAGTCCACTTTCTTATAGAACCCAGGACCACCATTCCAGGGATAACACTACACACAGTGAGTTGGGCTCTCCCACATCAATCCTTAATCAAGAAAATATACTACAGGCCAATCTAATGGAGCATTTTCTCAATTGAGTGTCCCACTTCCAAAATGACTCTAGGATGTATCAAGCTGACATAAAACTGACCAACACAGAGACACTGAATAAAAACTATACATACATACATGTGGAAAGGAAAGTCAATACAAAAGTCTTGGATTGTATACTCCAATCTTGGCCATTAGTGAGCACGGAAGCTAGAAATTCCCGGGAGGAACTGGGTGGTAGGAAACTGATTCAGTCTAAGATACACTAATTATGCAGTGGGTCTGCCTCTCTTGATCAAAAGAAATTGAATTTAATATTATTTTTACATTCTCTTTCAGCAACTTTCAGTATTTGGCAAAAGAGGATAGAGGTCATAACCCTCAGTTTAAAAGCTCATGACCCAGTTTAGGCTGGATAAAGCTTTGGGAGGGGGCATGTCATAGTTGTGGTTTTCTGCCATGCCATTCCTTGGAGAGGAGCCTGAGCCCCAGCTCTGTTGCCACGTGGGATCAGAGTAACCAGCCATGAGTCTTTTCTTAACAGCTGTTCTGGGCTCAGAGCAGATCCCCATCCAGGTGTCAAGTGCCTGTGCATAGTAACAAGTAGAGTTTGGTATAAAACGTTAGCAGGCGGGAATTTTCTTACAGAATCCATATGCTCTTACTACCTCAAAAGACTTATTCCTGGGTAGAATAGGAAAACAGTAAAATAAAGATTTCTCCTGAAAGAACTCTGTCCATAAAGCACACTACACTGCTGGAGGCATATGCTCCCTTATCAGGGCAGAACTGCTCTGTCCATAACCCTCACACTGAGACTCAGTTTCTCCAGGTACTTATCTAAAGGATTACAGAGTATAGTGCCAATCTCCTTCTAGCTCCGGGCTTCACAGTTTAGTAAGGAAACGAACACACACTCAGAGAAGAACCTCTAGAGTCAAAGGAACCAGAAACCATACAATTATAAGCTATGGCCAGAAGAGCCAAGGACTGGATATCAGCAGAGTAGAGATATGAGAGATGGCTGCTTCTATAGTTGAGGCTCTCTTTAAAAAAGCTACCACAAGCATTATCCCAGTGGTCACTGTCCTGCTTAGACATATAAAGACTAGCCAAACTGATTTCCAGAGCAGTTTTACCATTTTGCAATCCCACCAACAGTGGAGGAGTGTTCCTCTTTCTCCACATCCTCGCCAGCACTTGTTGTCTCTTGAGTTTTTAATCTTAGCCATTCTGACTGGTGTGAGGTGGAATCTCAGGGTTGTTTTGATTTGCATTTCCCTGATAACTAATGATGTTGAACATCCCTTAAGGTGTTTCTCGGCCATTCGAATTTCTTCTGGTGAAAATTCTTTGTTTAGCTCTGTACCCCATTTTTTGATAGGGTTATTTGGTTCTTTGGGGTCTAACTTCTTGAGTTCTTTGTATACACTGGCTATTAGCCCTCTGTCGGATGTGGGGTTGGTGAAGATCTTTTCCCACTTTGTTGGTTGCCATTTTGTCCTTCTGACAGTGTCCTTTGCCTTACAGAAACTTTGTAATTTTATGAGGTCCCATTTGTCAATTCTTGATCTTGGCAGTTCCTCAGAAAATTGGGCATGTCACTTCCAGAGGACCCTGGCATACCACTCCTGGGCATATACCCAGAGGATTCCCCTGCATACAATAAAGACACATGCTCCACAATGTTCATAGCAGCCTTGTTTATAATAGCCAGAAGTTGGAAGGAGCCCAGATATCCCTCAAAGGAGGAATGGATACAGAAAATGTGGTATATTTATACAATGGAATACTACTCAGCAATTAAAAATAATGAATTCATGCAATTTGTAGGCAAATGGTTAGATCTGGAAAATATCATCCTAAGCGAGTAACAAAAGAATACACATGAAATGCAATCACTGATAAGTGGCTATTAATGAGCCCAGAAGCCCTAAATACTCAAGGCACAATTAGCAAGTCAAATGATTCCCAAGAAGAAGAAAGGAGAGGAGCCTGGCCTGAAAAGATTGCATCCAGTTTTGTAGATCCAGAACAGAGAAATGGGGGGGGGGCGGGTGTGATTGGAGAATAGTTGGGGGGAGAGGACTTATGGGACGTATGGTGGGGGGGAACTGGGAAAGGGGAAAGCCTTTGGAATGTAAACAAAGAATATAGAAAATAAAATTAAAAATAAAAATAAAAATAAAAGAAAGAAAAAAAAAAAAAGACTAGCTGGCTTAAGTATAAACACCCTGCCTGGCAGAAATAATTTGTTCTAAGACAGTGGTTCTCAACCTGTGGGCTCTAACTCCTTTGGGGGTGGGGGGTAAGGGAGGAGGTGGTTAACTGTAACTGCCCGAAGCTACATCAAACAGGTTACCTGAAAAGGGAAATGGGGATGGATGGGAAGGATGGCGAGAAAGAATTGAGACCAAGACAAGACTGCTGATCAAGGCCCCAAATTTTAGTGGCTGACTCAGAATTTAAAGTTTGGGGAGAAACCCTTCCTCCAAAATTCCAGGGTCTGTTCAGAACTGGTTTGGCTGCTCAGAGGTTTCATTGGCTCCACTGCTAGGGCGGGTTCAGGTTCGCTCGCTTAATTCAGGAATTTGCAGATCTGGAAGAACAATGAACTTCACCTTGGTCCAAGAGCGCCACCCTAGGTGGCTAACATGGAGGTCTGAAATTCCTGCTCAAAGGCTGTGGGGGGGAGGGCACAGTTAAAAACCCTTTCACAGGGGTCACCTAAGACCATCAGAAAACACAGATATTTACATTATGATTTATAACAGTAGGAAAATTACAGTTATGAAGTAGCAACAAAAATAATTTTATCATTGGGCGGGTCACTAAATGAGGAACTGTATTAAAGGGCCATAGCATTAGGAAGGTTGACAACCACTGCTCCAAGGGGACCCCTGTGCCCCTGTCCTTGGATATCAGATTATTGAAACAATAAACCCAAAAAAATCAGAATTTCCCCAAGACTCTCCTACAAGAACAAAAGTTTGAAGCCTTATGGGCACCCAGTGGGGAGCATGTCTCCAAGAGAAAGACTGACAATTTGCCAACGACCATGGAGGACATGTTGGGGTTGGGGGCCACATCTTGCTGGACTGCTTAATTGTGTGTAATTCTTGCTTTTAAACTCCATCTCACACTAGAACCAAAGGCAGATGGGTGGGAGGGGCAGGGTTTTCCCTCTTTCCAGTGCAGCCACTGTAAATAAATCGTTTTCTGATTTTCACTATTTGAAGACAGGCAGCCTGTCTCAGTACAGCACAAGCTGTATGAACCCCTAGCCTGGTGACATGAGGAGCTGCCCTAGCTCCCCAGATTATGGTCATGGAGCTCGCACAGACTTTGAGGAAGGTGAGATGCACCTTGCAGAGCCTGGCTCTAGGGATGCTGATGCGGCTCTCTTTCCTCGGGAGGAGGAGCGCGAGGAGCGAAGGCCATCAGGAGCTTTGCCCCGTGCTCAGCACTTTCTCTGCTCTCTGCCTCTTTCAGCTGAGGCTGCAATGCTAAATGTACAGTTTTGTAAATTAATTCTTTGAAGACTTTCTCTTGTCAGCTAGTGCCGAGGAAGTCACTTACAAGCAACTGAGTCTTCCACTTGCGTGTACTCCGGAGCCTTCTTAATGCAAGACGATATCCCAAAACCCTCTATTCAGCGAAACTTACCACATGCAGCAAGTCTCAAAACTATTCACTTCAAATTAATGAGCAATATGATAATTTCTTTGCATCCTGGATAAGAAAAGTGGCTGAATATGTTATCTGAGGAAAGAGAGAGTGCTGAAGATGGAGATGCCTGCAGTTATGCTTCCACACGGAACAATCCCTCGTGGGTCCGTGATTTCTCACTCCTCCCTAGCCTCCACTCAGCCCCATCCAGGCCAGCAGCAATCTTGTGCCAAGCTGTGAGATAGAGTCATTACCCCATTCTCTCTCCCTCTCCCTCTCCCTCTCCCTCTCCCTCTCCCTCTCCCTCTCCCTCTCCCTCTCCCTCTCCCTCTCCCTCTCCCTCTCCCTCTCCCTCTCCCTCTCCCTCTCCCTCTCCCTCTCCCTCTCCCTCTCCCCCTCTCCCTCTCCCCTCTTCCCTTCTCCCCCTCTTCCTCTCTCCCTCTCTCATAATTCCCAGTTGGACCAGGAAAGGACAAACAGCCCAATTCAGAGTAGAACAAACTGTCCCCAGAAATGTAGCCTCCTAGACTGGGAGCTCCTGCTGCATCCCAAATTTGCTCCATAAATTTGGACAAGCCATCTTGCTCTCTCTGAGACTCAGCTTATTGATTGAGCAACAACAAGTTTATTTTTAAAACAATTCAATTTACTTTTCTAAAAGTTTTTAAAGAGAACCAGCTTTTAACTAAGTTTTCTTTTCCTTCCATTTTCTGGGACCAGAAATATGGAATTTCTGGTCCCAGAAATTTCTAGAATATTCAAGAAAAATAAGGAGAGTAATCCTCATTGGGAAAGTTCTAGAAAGGTGGTAATTGTAAATGATCCCAGGACTGTGGAGGGAGAGACAAGTGGGTCACCTGATCTTCCTTGCTATTCTTGTATTAGTACACCACTCTAGGTTTAGTGAGAGGTCCTGTCTAAAATCAACACAAAGAGAAATTAAGAAATGATGTTTGATATGGACCTCTGACTCCTCTATGTGCCTATACACATACCCACAGATCAACAAATCCCACACACGCACACCAAAAAAATGCATAATCTCCCCCCATGATTTCCCTAAAGAGGGGTGGCAAATACAAAAAGGAGCAGCCAAGAGTTAATCTGTGAACTTCATTAACCTTGTCAGTTTTCCCTTTTTCACCAAATAATAATTATTATCCCTCATCTATCTACCAATAGTTATACTGCGATAACATCCAAGGTTAATTAAAATCTAGATTTTCTGAGACCCCTGTTTCTACAATTTCCAAACATATGTTCAGAGAAGCTACAAAATTATGTAATTATCCATAATATATCGTCTATATCAATGGCGTCTCGTGTGTGTGCTCTGTGCATGATGAATAGTGGCAATGTTTTGAGGGAATAATACTGCAGCTAAGTTCATTGTTAGCGAGTCATTTGCACTTAGTTAGGAAACCAAGAAGGTCATTTGGAAATGTGTGCATTGAAATCTTCCATACCTTAGCTACACAATATGCTATTCATTACTGCACAATGTCTTCAAGAATGGAACTAATCAAGCTCATATGCCATGGTGCAGTGTGTAGACTAGAAGGTTGAGGTAATGTTTCAGCTTGTGGTTGCTTTCCCACAAGGAACAGATTAATCTAGTCCACTGGAAGAAAAGACCACCCAAGGGCTAGCCATGCAGGTGAGGTGTGAAAACTGCCTCACAGCTAATTTTCTCACAGAATGTAACCAATTGACACATTTCAAAAAAAAAAGAAAGAAAGAAAGAAAGCATGGTGGAGCCATAGGTCAATGCATTCAATTCCTATTCTAGGAAATCTGTGAATTGATTCATTTTGGTTCAATTACCCAAGTCATTGTAATACAGTAGTTCAGAGATCTTGTAAGACAATTGGTTTTCATTTCTTTGTCTCTATATAGTCAGAGGTAAGTGGGGGGGCTGGGCGTTGTGATGGAAGTGCCAGGTGAAATGAACCCCACGTGGGCCTAACAAAATCACCATGATGGAACCCTTCATGCCAGAGTGTCATCAGATCTCCTTAGTCCTTGTGGCCACATAACTTCTCAGACTCTATGTATCCAGTGTCAGTCTGTTAAACCCTAAACTGAATGAGATTCACCTATCCATTCTTTCTTCCAGTAGTCATTGAGCAAAATCTGTTTTAATTCATTCATTTCTTCAGAGATCCTGAGCAGATCATGACTCACAGGAAACCATACACACATACATACACACACATACACACACACACACACACACACACACACACACACACACCTCAAAGAATTCATAGACCCAACCTCATCTCATCCACACACCAATCTACCAATGTAGAAGTAATCACCAATTTAATAATTATTTGCCTTATTCTCATTAGATTGTCCAAGGTCGACCTTGCTAGCAACTCACTGGGACACCTAGGGCCCAGGACTGTCTGACTACAAACTCTTTGTACTCCATTTCCCTGGCAGTTTCATATACTTGAACATTCCCAATACAGGAGCAGCATATTGAAAACCAAGTCTGCTTACCATTGTTCTTGGTTGCCCACCCAGAAGTAGATAGTAACATGCTAGGCTAAACCAATCTGATTATACATAGTCTTACAGATTATAGAGAAGTCAAAGAGGAATCGAGACAAAAGCTTCCTGCCTGCTGGCTAGAATTCATGATGCTGTGAAGGCTGAAGGGGGAGAAAACTCATCAGTGGTTTCAGCTGGTGGTAAAACATACATGCTACAAGCAACCTGATAAACAAGAAATATCCACCGGGGCAATAGTGGCACAGCTATCTTGGGCACAACCAACTGCTTCAGGGTTAGATATAAGATCTAGTCTTCAGGAAGAGGTAGCCTATGGCTGTGTATGTCATTGGAGGGGAATTGAGGCATGATACACTTCCACTGCTTCCCTAAGTAAACAAGGCATCAAACTGTCCTCTAAATACTCATGTTTATATCTATAGACAAATACACCTCTCGGCCTGAGGAGGAAAAGTCCATTCTTACAAAGAGGAATGGTTAATGCTAAGACTCATATTTAGTCCAAGTGCTAAGATGGGTACTGAGCCTTAATTAGCACAAGAAAGTCACACAAGGCATCTCCAAAGTCCTAGGAACATTGCAGAAGGGAGGGCAGAGAGGATGGGAAGAGGTGTCATGAAACGCTGCTGTCCACATATGACATTGCTCTTGCGATCAGGAAGGAAACAACAGCTATGGATGCCTGCACAATGCTGGGCACTATAACTTTCCACCATGGATAGACAGGGTGCCCAGGAAGCCATATCCCCTCCTGAAGAGATGCTTCTGGTTGCTGGAGGAGGACTCTTCTTTTCTCTAATGGTGAAGCACTAGGTAAGAAGAGTGGACTCAGAAAGAATATCAGGACAATGTGTGTGAATATAATACGATACATATTGCATGTGTATGAAACTACCAAAAAGTAAAGAGAACACAGCCCAGGCAGCATCTGATACAATTGCACAACATAACTCCCTGGACCTCAGTGAGTACCTACGTTCCCACACTGTTCTATGGGCTTTGCAAATTGCCACCATCACACTCACCAACGAGCCAGTTTCTCCCTCATTCCACACGTGAGAAAATTGAGGGACAGATGTGCACAAGGAACTGCCTCTAGGTCACACAATAGCAAAGTAAAGACTCAAACCCAGGCACTTGGACTCAAGTCTTGTGTTTTTGACTTTTACATTCTACTACCTTAAGGGTCCTGTCATCAGCCTCATTAGAAACAGCTTTGAGGACTATGGAGATGGCTTAGTCTGTAAAGTTGTCTCAGAGGGAGAAGGCTCTGACAGCTCCCTAGAAGCCTCACTTGAAAAGCCAGATGTGGTCATAAGAACTCAACAATCCAGCACAAGGGAGGCTAGGAGAGACAGATCCCTAGATTATCCTACTTGACAAGATGCAGGCCAATGAGAGACTTGGTCTCAAAAGAACAAAAAACAAAAAAACAACAAAAAAAAATGGATGGCACCTGAGGGCCAACAATCAAGGTTGTCTTCTGGTCTCCATGAACACATACATACACACTATCACACACACACACACACACACACACACACACAGAACTGCACATATGCACAACTCCACAAACATGCAACTGCACATTACATGTACTCACACACACACACCACACACAACTGCACACTCATGCAACTGCACACACATAGAAATAATTCTGCAATCATCTCCAGTTATATCCATTTTCCTGCTAATTACATAAACTTATTCTTCTTCTTTATAGTTTTTTTTTTATTCCCATTTTGTATATAAACCACATTTGCAGCAAAACTATCTGAGAAACAAAGAGAATTGGTGGAGGAGGGGAGGGATGGAGTGGAAGATTTATGAAACATGGGAGGAGTGTGCTCAAAGTACCTTGTGTGTGTGTGTGTGTGTGTGTGTGAGAGAGAGAGAGAGAGAGAGAGAGAGAGAGAGAGAGAGAGAACATAAACATCTAGAAGAAGCTGATGAGGATTTGACCTGCTTTTCTCTCCTTTCTTCAGTCTGATCAGCCAACCTAGCCTCATCACTCAGAGCCAGCGCGCTGTCCCCAGTCTTCTTAGCTAGGCATGTGACACATTCAAGGTGCCTCTGAGATAAACTGACAGCATAACCACTGTCGAGTTCAGCACCAGGATGTTGGGTGGGTAAATACAGGTATGGATTTTCAAGTAGTCTAACAGTCTACACAAACTGTGCTACCTACCGCGACAGGGGGAATGCCACACATGCTCAGCAAATCGAACAATGAAACCGAGGCTAGAAAGCATTCACCATAAGACTGTTTGCTGCTCTTCCAGAGGGCTTAGCCTCAGTTCCCAGCACCCATAACCAGGCTCGCAGGTGGCTGTGACTCCAGCTCTGGGGGAATCTGGTGCCCCCTTCTGGCCTTTGTGAGGACCTACATATACCTGGA
Source organism: Apodemus agrarius (assembly GCA_964023405.1). Classification (NCBI taxonomy): domain Eukaryota; kingdom Metazoa; phylum Chordata; class Mammalia; order Rodentia; family Muridae; genus Apodemus; species Apodemus agrarius. The sequence continues at coordinate 101,838,821 of OZ030011.1, read as the reverse complement.
ATACACTCATGTAGGCACATACAAATAAATTTAAAATATATTTTTTTTAAAAAAGAGTTTGCTTCTAGGTACTTATTCTACTACTGGGCCCTCTTTCAGAGTACAGGCTGGGACAATCCTAGTCTCTTAACTCCCTTGATGGTGGTGAGTATGCAAAGCAAAATGGAGCACCGGGTACTGGCTGCTGAGGCTTCCGTTCAAACTTCCATCCATGTGCAGAGGTGCATAGCCTCACAACTATGCAAATGTCTAACCATTGCAAAGGGACAGAAAAGGCACAACTATGTGGAAGCCTTGGAAGAACAAGAAATCATCAGAGAACAACAAAGACCACAGGAGAGTGTAACACTCTGAGCCAGTCCCTGGCATTGAGCCAAGATGGAGAGGGCAGTCCCCGGCAGGGTCTCATCGGGATGGCACCCACCATCTTCTCTCTCCTTTATAAAGAAACTCCTCCCATCTGGAACTTCTCTAGTGCCTAAGAAGCTGGTGTTTCAGTGCGTCAAAGATCAAGTCTCTGAAGCCTCACGCCATCCTCTCTAACGGCATAGGAATCTCGCTCTCCATTCACTGGCTATCACTGTGAGTTTTCATGTCAAAACCAATGCTTGCCGAAGTAGCACATCAGGTAGTGTCCCCTCACAGCCGACCCATCACATTGTGTCTCTGGATCAGCAGCTCAGTAACAGATTGTGGGCTGTACAGAAAACGATCCCCTAGGGAGTCACAAACTGCTTACCTAGATGGCTTTGCTGTGTCTGGGTGAAAAAAAATGACATCTGCCATTTACTGAGTTCCTGTGATGTGTCCACAACTTGGCCAACATCATGTCTTGCAGTTACAGCAGTTCTCTGAGAAATAGAGATTCAGGCAAGAGCTTCTAGAGGAGTGGTCCTCAACCTGTATGTCATGACCCTATATATATATACACACATACACACATATATATGTATATGTATATGTATATGTATATGTATATGTATATGTATATGTATATGTATATGTATAAAGACAGGGCACCAAGTGGAGGGATGGGGTTGCCATCCCACAGTCAAAAACTCTGACCCAGATTGTTCCTGTCTAAAAGAACTACAGGGACAAAAATGGAGAAGGGACTAGGAGAAAGGAGGTTCAGTGACTGGCCCAAATTAGGATCCAGTTTGGAGAATGGGGGTACTCCAAGACCTGACACTATTACCAATGCTATGGTGTGCTTACAAACAGAAGCCTAGAAGCCCAACAAGCAGCTCAAAGAGTCAGAAGCAGATACTTACCAATGGACAGAAGCGGAGGACCCCTGTGGTTGAATCAGGGAAAGGCTGGAAGAAGCTGAGGAGGGTGACCCTATAAGAAGACCAGCAGTCTCAACTAACCTGGTCCCTGGGAACTCTTAGACCCTGAACCACCAACCAGGCAGCATACGCCAGCTGATATAAGACCCTCCAACACATATACAGCAAAGGACAGCCTGGCCTGGCCTCAGTGAGAGAAAATGCTTCTAACTCTCAAGAGACTTGAGGCCCCAGGGATTGGGGAGCCTGGCAGGGTGGGGATAGGTCAGGTGGGAACATCCTCTTGGAGATAGGGGAATGGAATGGGATGAGGAACAGTCAGAAAGCAAACTGGGAAGGGGATAATGACTGGACTATATAAAAAGATTAAGTGATGATGATGATGATGATGATGATGAAGATGATGATGATGATGATGATGATGATGATGATGATGATGATGATGGTGATGATAAAATTTGAACCAAAAATAGTAATAATAAGTTTATGGCTGGGGGTCACCACCATATGAGGAACTATGTTAAAGGGTCGCAGCTGTAGGGTGGTTGAGAACCACTGTCTATAGGGTAGAAGGGTGGGGCACTCACACAGCTTCTTACCTCACTGCCACCATCGTCTTTCTTCAGCTGGGTACCACTCAGCTCTCCATCTTGGTGAACAGGGGTCGCTGGCACTGAGCGCATCTCCATCACTCGCTCATCACTCCGGCTCCCCCTCAAGGCCACACTTCACCCTCCATCCTAAAGCTACGCGTGCCGCTGCTGAGTGGGCCTGCAGCATGGGGACCGATCCCACAGCCACTGAGACTCGAAAGTCACACCGTGAGGAAGACACAAACCACCGCCCGGAGTGCCAGCCGCTGAGGTGTGCGAGGATTAGCCGAACCCAGATTGCGAAATGCACGAGGGAGAGCTACCGGCTGCCCGGCTCTGGGCCAGGCTGGTGCCCACGGCAGGGAAAGCCGAAAGCCCTCAGCTGTGAACGCTGTGTCATTTCTTGCTGGCCTCACAGCTGCATAACATGAGGCCTTTGCTGTTCAGCCCCATGTCAGCTAATAGGGACCCTGGAGGCAGTTTGCCCTGCTCAGCTAGAGGAAAGAAATCATCACACGGAAGAATCAGCTCCACCTGTCAATTCTGGTTCCAAAGACAGGCAGCCCTTCCCTTCCCCTCTGCTAAGTGGCAAAGCCTCTCTATTTGACATTTTTGAGAGATGGATTGAGACTGACATTCTAAGCGTGAAAGCGGGGAAAGTTACAAGACAAAATAATAATAATAATGATGATGATGATGATGATGATGATGATGATGATGATGATGTAGATTCAAGACTGGAAAAATACAAATCATCCTGTGTCTATAAATAAATTAACAAGCCGGGCCTGGGAGACATCTCTGTCAATGGCGTGCCCGAGTACAAGCGTGGAGACCTAGGCTCCAATGGCACCGGGAACCCCAGCACTAGAGTGTGGAGGCAGGTGGATCCCTGGAGCTCACTGGCCAGCCAGCCTAGGGGAATTAGTGAGCTCCAGGTTCAGTGAACAACAAGGTCTCCAGAAGTCAAGTAGGGAGGAGCGGTGGGAAAACTTAGTGTCGTCTATATGTACAATATACTCACTTCTATAGACACACTCACTTCCCCTGGACAGCACCGCAGTGCTGACCCCGGCAGTGGGGTCACAGGTGAGCCGGCCTGAGAGGGAGAGCATGGGAGAGCTGGTCCTGCCACACACCTGTCTGCCATGAGGTGGTGTGGGTGCAGAGGGAATGCCCTCCCGGACGGGCCCCCCACCAGCTGCAGCAGTCAGGAGAGCCGGCCCTGTTCTTCCCAGGCTGAAGCACTTGGGAGAGCGAGACTCTGGCCCTGTATCCGAGTCCTGGGGCTGTGCCACATCCACTGATGCTAAGGCATTCCTTTGCTGGTATTGGGATCTACTTCACTGGGAATCAACATAGACTGAAAAGTGGTAATTCTCTAGTACTTCCCCCGAGACTCCAGCGCCACACTGGGACACCTGAGACATCCAGCCTCGTGGGCTGAAAAACTAGCGGATCTTTAACCTTCCCATCGGGAGGTAACCACTGCTGGACCGCCTGCATGTGTTCTCTCTGCTCTGTTCCTTTAGACGGCCCTGACAGATGCACCTGGCATAGCAAACTCACTTTCTTTCTGAGACCCTCACTGGGGCATACCATTTGGGCACAGCCTGCTCGGGATTCTGATTGGCGGATTCCATCCAAGCACAGCTTCTTTGGTTGGTCACAATTTCTGGGGAAACTTAAAGGATGAACTGGGGCCCTGCTGTGGTGCATCTCGGCTGACATCTGGAACTTACCTTACCATCCATGGTATCTAAATGAAATCTCTATGTGCATAGGGCAAAAGGGTAGAGTTTGCCGGGTGGTGGTGGCGCACGCCTTTAATCCCAGCACTTGGGAGGCAGAGGCAGGCAGATTTCTGAGTTCGAGGCCAGCCTGGTCTACAGAGTGAGTTCCAGGACAGCCAGGGCTACACAGAGAAACCCTGTCTCAAAAAAACAAAAATAAGGGGGGGGGGATAGAGTTCAGGTCGGAAGGCGTGTGTAGAGTTCCCAAAGAGGGAAACACTGTACCTGAGCGCTGCTTGTTACACCCTTATCAGCTACCGCTGTGGCGCTTACCCACTTACTGAAAACTGAGTGTGAGGATGTCCCCGGGGTCACCTCAGTGACAAATCTTTCTGCCGCCTGTTGGGAAGCGTCATGAGCATCATAGCGTGTCTTTCTTCCTGAGGAGCAGGGCCCATAACTCCTTCCAGGACAGCCACTCCGGGAATGGCTCTTCACCAGGAGCCCAATACAACCCGGAAGAAGCTGCAACCTTCAGGGTTGATGGGCTCCTATTGCCTGGTGGTTAAAAGTGCCCAAGACTTCCAGAACCTCGGGACCTATCATTATACAGGAATCAGTAAAGCCCGGCACGGTTCCCGGATGACAAGGAGCAGGCCACTCATATGCCATTTTATGGCTCCAGGCTGTGTAGATCTACAGCGTGTCTCACCTGGAAATACCTGTCTGCCTTCTTACCCCTCCCCCACCTTTGGCCAGAAGCTCCTGGAGGACAAAGCCCATCTTTGCATATTTCTGTGTATATACTAAGAGAACTCCTATTGTCTAGCATAGGAGGTAGGTGGTGGTGAAAGAAAATGGAACTTTCTTTTGTATGCCTGGGGTTTGTGTGTGTGTTTGTATACAGGCACACATGTGTGCATTTGCATGTACATGTGTGTGTGTGCAAGCCAGAGAACAACCTCAGATGCTATCCCTCCTTGTTTGTTTTTGCTTTGCTTGGTTTTTTGATGCTGTTGTTTTGTTTTTGTTTTGTTTTGTTTTGAGACAGGATAGTTCGATGGCCTGGAACTTGCCAAGTGGGCTAGACTGGCCGGCCAGTGAACTGCAGTGGCCAGCCTCTCTCTGCCACCCCAGTGCTGGGGGTACGAGAAGCAAGAGCCACCGTGCCCTGCTTTTCCCACGAGCTCTTGGTTGTAGAGTTCCTTGTGCTTGCAAGGCAAGTATTTTACTGACTAATCTGTCTCCTAAGTCTCAATGATACTTTCTTATGCCGTGGTTATCACATTTCTGGAATGTCTGACCTATTCCTTAAATACCAGCCATAGTCCTGATACCTAATGTTGAGTCAATAGGTTGGAGTGTCCCATTGTGACCATAAAACACCTGTAAAACAAAGGGGGTGGGGGCTGTAGAACCAGCAAAGTTAAGACTATCATGGCTAGTCAGTCCATCTGTGTCAGGAAGAGAGAAGGCATGGTGATACAGGGCTTTCTGAGAGATGGCCTTAGGGAAAATCAGGTCTGAAGACAAGACCCATCTCCCCACTTGGCAAAACTTTTTTTTTTTAGTTGTAGATCAGAGCAGAGAGACCCTCAGTAGAGGCCACAGCCAAAAAGCAGGTTTTTGTCAGAAAGACTGGGAGTTCTTCAGGCTTGGAGCTGGGGGAGAGAGTGCCCAGAAAGTATGCACGTCTGAGAGTATGCTCTCGGAATGTCTTTCCTTGGCCAGAAGGAACCTGGAGAGGAAGCAGTCAGGAAACATACAGTTAAAATGGCAATCTTGCCAAAAGCAATATACAGATTCAGTGCAATCCCCATCAAAATCCCAACTCAGTTCTTCACAGGAGGCAGCCCATGAGCCATTCACCGGGGACAAAGAAAGAGAAAAGAAGTCAAAAGAGCCCTCCAGCCCTGCTCCGGAGCACACATCATTCAGTTCCATCTACACGGAATCTGCTGATTGACACAAATTGTTTTATGTAACTTTCTACCTGGGACCTGAAAGGACAGGCCCCTCCCAGAGAAAGAGAAGATGGGGCTGAAAGGGGGAAGGGGCAGTGCGGGGGTGGGGGGGAGGTTGGGGGAGGAAGGGAGGGGGAGGGAGGGGGAGGGAGAGACACAGGAAGCCACGACCTTGGTTCCCACGGGAGTCTTGGGCGCCATCTGCTGGTCAACAAAGGAACCACTCATGCCTTTTGAAAGGGGCTATTTCTAAGAAGTGGGTGTGTATGCAGAGGGAAAAACAGAGCCCTTCTCACTGTGGGGAGCCAGCTCTGTCTTCCCTGAACGTGGTATCCCGACATATAGCAATCATCCTGCAATGAGAATCCAGGGTTCAAAGGGCATGGTTAATCTGCCAAGAGCAAGAATGTGCACACTGGTTGCCTCTGCTTATCCTGAATTCAGCAGCTGGAAGACTTCCTGAAGCATCGCTTGCTGAGAGAGTGTCTGAATGTGGCTCGAGGAACTGGTCCTCTCGTCAAATGTCTATAGGAATCCGACAGAAGACTGCAAAAGTGATGTGAGCAGTAGCTGCAGCAGCAGGTGGCTCTCGGGATGCCTGGGGCGTAGCCACCCCTCCACCATTTTTGTGGACAGAACGACCAACAAGTCAAAGCTCAGGGTTGATTTCACTCTTTTCTGACCTCTACCTGGCCCTCGGCTGTCCTAGATGAGCTACAGAAGGGAGAAAGAGCAGATCAAGCTGGCTAGACAGGTGTCACACTTCAAAGACCCTTGACCCAGACTGAGGTGACAGGTAACAGGCCACCACTAAAGGTTGGGAAGGAGCTTTGAGAATGGAATACTTTGTACCAGCTGCTCCATTGTCTCCTGGCTTGGAGCAAGACCCTCATTGTCTCAAAATTCCTGTAATATTTTAGCCTACCCAGCCTTTATTTGGCTGTTCCAACCACTCCAACCAAGCTCCTCCCCTCCTGCCTGCCTTAGCCCAGAGCCTTCCAGCATGTTGGTCCTTCTGCACACAAACAAAGCCACAGCCACTGCCTTGGCCATGGTGTCCTTACACAGCAATAGAACAGTGACTAAGACACCTGCCCACCTCAATTAGAAATCAAGACAATTCCCGAAGAGATGACCACAGTCCAAGTACCCCAATACCTGATCTCAATAAGTTTTTTTTTCATTAATACCTCTTCCCGAGTAATTATAGGTTATGTCGAATTGACAATTAAAGTAACTACTTACCTGAGATTGGCACCTCTGTCCTAAGGCTCCAAGCCTCACACTGCAATAGCCCCTCCCGGAAGGGAAGAAGACACAAAACATTACCAAGCACCAGCAGCAACACGCCTGTGGCTTTTCCTGCTCCTGGGCAAACGTTTGCATCCTTTTCTGATGGAGAAAGAAAGACGCTCCAAGATGGAAAACCAGTGGCCCAAGAACACGCAGTGGGCATCAGGGCTGTCTCTGGGCCTGCAGTACAATGGGCCTACCCCCTGCAGTGCTTCATGTGGGCTGGAGGGAAAGGACATAGGCTGACCCTCTCTGGGGACTTGCACTCTAAATGACTTCCTTCCGACCTGTAGTCACACAGAGGACTGACTTTAACTGTTGAGGATCGTGTGTTCCTTCACCTATTCTAAAGAACACAGCAGAGGGGAAGGCTGTACATGTATGTTATTTGCTCGCTAATCACACATGCTGTGTGCCCTGTAGACCACAAGACCCTGCCTCTCTTACCCTAAGCACATCACAGGTAGCAGGGGACAGTACTGTCTATACCTGGAGAGAAAGGCAGTTCCTCGGGCAGTTAAGGTTGCCAGTTAAGTGTGCTGCTAGTTTTACTAGACCTCAGAAAAGGCATAAAGGCAAAACCATATTGTGCCGCCCGTGAGACCAAGTTTCAGCCTAGCAATCACTTGTTCTGCTTTCTGGGCCAGCTCTATCCAGGCCCTCTCAGAATTCCCTCGTGTTAGGAGCGCAAAGACACTTCATCCTGTAGATACAGAGAAACAGGAGACTCCTGATGCATGATTCTCAACAGAACACCCAGGAGGAACTCCCTCCTTCAGAGCACAAATCCCAGCTGTAGTAGAGGTGTTTGCACCTGTGCTCTTCAATGACTGATCCTGTAAAAGGAATCAGGGCATGGCTGTTGGGGCTCAGGGCTTCTGTCCCAGGCACTGGAGTCCCAGCAGAAACAAAATGAATAAAATCACCTGGGCTACAGGTAACTTGCAATCAGAAAAAAACCAACCAACCAACCAACCAACCAACCAATGACATACAAACTGGGGGAGAAAAGCCATTGATATATCACTCAGCAGTGACCCCTGAAGGCTGCAAGACCAGCCTGCCAGGCAAGGCATACCCACTGGCACCACAGTGGCATGACAGTTATGGGGGGAACCAACTGCTTTCTGATTAGAGCTGAGCCAGCTCCAGAGGAAGGAATCCATGCCTGCTACTATTAACCTGGCCAAAAGTCCCATGGCTTCGGAAGTCGCGGGTCCTAAGGGGCAACCCACTTCTGTTGTGTCACAGAATCATATTTATTCCCCGGGCCCCCTCTCATTCCTCCGGGAAAAACCGCAGCCACTTTCCCACATGCCTCCCACACACACACACTATCTCCATATTTTCCCTTATCCTTTCTAAAACCCGCTAGAAACACTCTCAGTGCTGGGCAGGGGCAGGGGCAGGGCCAGGGCCAGGGGCAGGGCCAGGGGCAGAGCCAGGGCCAGGGCCAGGGGCAGGGGCAGGGGCAGGGAGCCACAGTTCCAAGCCAGCCCTGAGATCATGAAAAAAAAAAAAATGTTCTGGACTGGACTGATTGGCTGTGATTCTCCAGAGGTTGGGAACATTTCATGCATTTTCCTTTAACTTGGGATATTTTCAACCAACAGTTACATAAGGATTAAACCTACTGTACACTGAGAAACATCTATATGTATGATATGAAGTTACAAGTCCTACTTAAAAAAAAAAGGCATATTGCAAGGAGAGGGGTAAGAAGCACAGCTGCTATACATAGCTATACATATAGGGTGAGGCTCTGAAGACATAGCCATTACAGGACAGGCTTCTGGTCCCCTCTAGGAGCTATTGAACAGTAGTGGAGTTCCGCTTATTTACAAAGTAGGATCGGGTGCTGGATGCCCTCGTTGGAGCTTGCATGGGGAAGGAAACAGAGGCTGCAGACAGGGAGGCTCCATGTCTTTTCCTTCCCCACATATGAGGCCCTGGAGCCAGTGTCAGCCAACAGACCAGTTAGGCTAGAGTCATTTGAGACAATAATCAAAGGCACAGTGCCCAGGGAGATACCTGACCATAAGAGGTGGGCCGGCCTGGTATGCCAAGTGTCTAGGGTTACTACACACTAGGGATTAAGCAATGGAAGCTCCGAGTCTCGTGGTTCACATCAAGACCAAGGAGTTGGCCATCTGGCTTTTCCTGAGACCTGTCCTGCTGCCATCAGGTAGTTACCTAATATGTCCTCTCACGGGCTCTCCTTTATGCCCTCAGCTGCCTGCGTTCAAGTTTCTTCTCACAAGGATACTTGTCCAGTTGGACTAGGACCATGTTAAGGGCCTTCTCATCCCGTCACCTTAGTAAAATCGATGTCTGCAAAAGCACTCACATTCAAAGGTGCTGGGAGCTCAGAGTATTGAGAAAATACAATTCACCCCCACCACCTGCCATCTGATCAAGGGTCTCAAGCACAGTCCTTAGCATAGAATGTATGCTCAAAATAGTTGGCCCTGAGGTCTATGACTGACAGAGTGAAGTTCTTCAGTCTAATCACTCCTTGCCATCTCAGAGCCCGTGTCTCCACCTACAAGAGGGAAAGAACATTACCTCAGGGAACGAATGACTGAATTCTTCACCTTAGCCTATGTCACACTTTCTTTCTAGAATTTTCCCCTGGGCTGGAGGCCCTACTTCCTAAGTACCAGGGATCTTCATGTGCCTTGATGTAGCAAGGAAAATCGGTAAGATGCAGGACAGTATTTTGGTGTGGACCTGTGTCATGGTTTGAATATGAAATATCCCTAGAGGCTCATGAGCTAAAGGCTTGGTCCTCAGGTAGTGATGTTATTGGGGGTACTGATGGGATCTTTAGGAAGTTGGGACCCGCTAAAGGAAATAGATTCCTGAGAGGGTGACTTTTAAGGACATGTCCTGACCCCTGTCCTTTCCTCTTTCCTCCTCTTTGCTCTAGGGCTAGCTCCCACCAAGGTGTTCTGACTCACCACAGGCCCAGAAGCAATGGCGCCAACAACGCTGGACCTTTGAGAACCGGAGCCAACGTGAAGCCCAGCCCACCCCACTTCATTTGTTTCTCTTGGGTATTTGTCAGAGGACCAAAACTCTAACTACCACAAATCTTATGATTCCGAATCCTCACCAAATGCCTCATCTTGTCAACCTCTCACGACCCACCTGGAAGCACACCATGGAGGGGCAGCCACATTCTCAGAGAAAGCCATTGGCCTTGGCATTGGAAGGTTGAAGGAGATGATTCGGGGATGGTGAAAATCCAGGCATTGTGACCCTTGGCCAGGAACAGTTTCTTTTCAGGCCACCCCTAAAACCAGGTATAGAAGAATAGAGTAACAGGCTGTGGTGGTACTCATGCACCCCAACATTCGTAGAGGTGCAACTGAGGCTTGTGGAGAACAGCAGGCAAGCTGACCTATCCCCCTGGGCCTAGGTTTCCGCATCCCTAAGTACAGCATAATTGAAAATGTGGCCGTTAGGTAGGAAAACTACAGAGACAAGTTAATTACGAATCAAGGCCCACCACATGTACACTGTTATTTAGCTGCACTGTTAGCTCTCCTCAGCGTGATAAAATGCCTGAGCAACAACTGAAGTGAAGAAGGGGTTATTTTGCTTCCGAGTCCTGGGGATCATCAGTCCATCATGGCGGAGGAGGCATGTCAGCTCCTCTGAGGCGACAGAAGCACAGGACAACAGCTAGTCACACCTTGACAGACCTGGAAGTGGAGAACAGGGTCGGAAGCAGAACATTGTGTATTTCTTATAGGACTTCAGTCGGGATATTTAGTGGGAGTCCGTATTTCCAAGTGGAAGTTACACACTGATCTTACTAGGACTCCTAGCATGGCAGCCATATTGCATCAAAGACATGAAACCATCCAGCCACCATGTGGCTCTTTTAAACACAGTGTCACTCCCTACGGGACTGAAATAGAGGCGGCTGTGTGATGGCCTCTCACAGCAGCCCCAGGGAGCAAGCAGCATGTGTCTGGAGCACGGTTAAGAACCCAACCAAGTTCAAGCGACTACCCACCGACAGTGGCCATACCCCTGTGCCAGGCCCGGAGCTGCATGCTAGGGCCCAAGATGACTGTTAGCTGGCCTCAGTCAGTGGTCAGCCCCAGAAAGCAGACCTTCCCAGCTACGAAGCTGTCAACGGGAGCTAGGAATACTTCCCACGGGAACAGAGCACCCTACTCAGGCCACAGGCACAGTTCCAGCAGAGCTGGGCACAGCGCGCAGCTGGAGGCCTGCTGAGCCAGCGCACACTTACCCAATTGTGTCCGGGAACGAATGGAGAAACTGTATCTGCTCTGCTGGGCTCAAAGCTGCCGTCTGCCCTGCTCTCCAGGTGCTGTCTTGGGAAGCCTTTCCAAGGGACTGTTCAGGACAAGAACAGCTCTTCAGGGACACCAGGGCCTTCCCACGGGTCTCCTGTCAGCTTTTGCTGGGGGGAAAATAACGCGGAATGCAATCCAAGTAATGCCATACTCTGTGAAGCCTCGGAGAGGCTCCCGGGGTGACTGTGTGTTTTATTTTCTCTGGGTGAGCCCCTCCCCCTCTTGCCAGTGGCCATCCCACATGTCAAAGACATAGGCACAAGCCATCCCTTTCAAAGAAAGTTTAGTGTTCATTTTTAACCAGGCCTCAAACTTTAGACTCAAGGGAACTCTCTCACTTCCCCAGGCATGCTAAGGCACAGCTGCTGCGTGCTCTGCTGCAGACTAGGAACTTGCATTTCCGGTGAGTTCCACAGTGAGAGTCAGCCGTGGCACTAGGAGAGCAGTGACCCAGTCCATCTATTGACACCAGGCAGAAATCACGTAAGGCATCTGGAACCGAGGTCTCCTGGTACTCAGGGAGGTCTGAACCCCATCAATCTAAGTTCAACTTAATGTCACCTGTGACCCCCCTCCCTGGATTGATGCCTGCGGTTCTGTATATTCCCACCAAGAGACAACAGAATGAGCTAGAAGATAGGGCCAGGATGGCAAAGGACCTACCCCAGTGGCTCCCAAATATCTAATTAGAGCACATGGAGTGTGCCGTGGGGAGGACCGGGCTGTGGTCATCCTGATGAACAAGGAACAGTGGGGACCAAAACAAGCTGCCTTGGAAGACTCTGCAGAAAATGGGAAACCGTAGAAGGGTCACATGATCATGAGGAATCTGGCTCTGCACACTTGGGAGAGGTGTAGACAAAGCTGGCGTGCTTCCAGTCAGGACAAACAGATGAGGCGCATCCGAAACAAGAGTCCTCTCAAACACCTGGCTTGTAACAGACGCCTCGTGCACCCCGGATTCAAGGCACAAACAAATGCTTCACCACCAGAACCTCCCGCAGGCTAGAAACCACACGGTGCTCTTAGCAGAGCCTGTCCCGTTAGGATGGCGGCCACCTTACATCTGTGTGCTCTTCCAGACCAATGCATCCTCTCGGCAGTGCTGCCATGTGAATGGTTGGCTGTCCTCAGAGACCCAGCACCTCCAGGGCATCCCCATTCACCACAGGGCACGGGGACAGAGGAAGAAGCAGCCCACCATAATGTGCTTCTTCCTGTGTTCAGTTTGTCTACAGGTCAGAGAGTATAAGAGGCTCATCTATTTTGGGGGGAGGGGATCCTGCCTGGTGACTGCCTCGCATTCAGATCCCTTGGACACAGGACCTCCATTCCCCACCTGGAGGGCGATTTGAAGAAGGCAGTTTGAAGTCTTAATTAGAACAAAGTACCCATTAGGTGCTCAATAAACACACACTTCACCCTGTCCCAAGACTGGCGCCTCTCCCTCCACACTTCTGCAGGAATCGGCAAGTGTCTCATACGTCAAGGCTGCATGGGGCTAGTATGACTACAGGCGGGTGAGAACACCCAGCGATGCCACCCAGGGCCCTGCAGGAGGAAGCAAACGGTAACGGGACCATTGCTCCTCCGGGGACAGCATCCTTCATACCCACTCCATGCCGGGTAAAAACTAGAAGGCCATGCAGTGTGGCAACTCTGAGCTCTGCCCCCACTGGCGCCAACCACCCATCCCAGTAGATAGGAACACCCCGCTGTAGCCAGAGTGAAGGAGCCTGGAAGAGTCCTGGAGACGCCATCTTGTGTAGGGTTTAATGTATATGGTGAACAAGCCAGCCATCATTCTAGCATGTGACGGGAAGGAGTTTGCAAATCCCCACCCCTAACTGGGGAACTATGGACAGTCGATGGCTTCTGGGCAAGGGAGAATATGTTTCTTTAAGGATGCAGTCCCCGGCTGGGCGGTGGTGGCACACGCCTTTAATCCCAGCACTTGGGAGGCAGAGGCAGGCGGATTTCTGAGTTCAAGGCCAGCCTGGTCTACAGAGTGAGTTCCAGGACAGCCAGAGCTACACAGAGAAACCCTGTCTCGAAAAACAAAAGAAAACAAAACAAAACAAAACAAACAAAAAAAAGGATGCAGTCCCCGGTAGGGATGCCTACACACCCAGGAATAGATGCACAGTACAAATTGGACTCATGGGTTATTAATAAAAATAAAATAAATAAAACATGAAGTTGAGGCAATAGGAAGAGAGAGTGTATCTGGAAGGAATGAGGGGGTAAATATGATCAATATATATATATATAATGAAATTTTCAAAATTAAAAAAAAAAAGATAAGATGAGGCTGAAGGAGCTGACTCTCAAAGGACTTGGGGAAAAAGAGGCTAACTCAGACTCCATCTGCCTCGGAAGGAAATTTCCTAATGGCAAAGAGGCCACAAGTAAGAGCACACCCTTTGGTACACAGCCGGTTCCTCGATGCACAGATGAGAGATGCTTCAGTTACTCATGTGCCAATACAACCTATGGGAGGGCACACGTGGAAGTATACAGCAGGTTTGTGTTTAAGTGTGGTCTAATCACTCAGTTTACCAGCAAACACGTGTGCATTTTGTCTTTCCCTAACTTGGATTTTATCCGTGCTTGGTAATGCCACCAAAGTGTAATAGCAAATACTCAGCATTGTATTCAAGTGTGGGCCAGCTCGTTTAGCCAGCCCCTACAGACATCATTTCCCTTCTAGAAGAAACTAAGAGGAGCACAGCATGCCTGAGGGCCAGACCCTTGGTCCCCAAGTCGCTGCTGTTAACACTGTCTGCCCTCCAGGATTGTTGGTAGGATGAGTCACAGACAACCATAACTAACGCTTTCCTTGTCAGTCTCTCTCCTGACACCCATGCCTAACGTCTGTGAGGCATTCACCGTGTGCTTCCCGGCTGTGCATGCGCTTAGCACGTGTCTGGTACAGCAAGCCTTCAACACATGTCAAAGAAACAAACACATGAAGAAAGATTTGTTGGGAACAAATCCAGACTTAAGGAAAATAAAGAGGAAAGAGTTTTACTATTGAGTGTGTGTGTGTGTGTGTGTGTGTGTGTGTGTGTATGAATGCATGTCTGTGTACATATATATTTAGCCTAAGGGAAAATATACATACATATGTGTGTGTGTGTGTGTGTGTGTGTGTGTGTGTGTGTAAGTTCATTTTTAATCTCCAAGATAAACCAAGGAAAAGATTAATCTGGATACACAAAGATACTTATATGTTCATATTCACCAGTATTTGTTTTAATGTGAAAGATTTTGAAGTGGCAAAAAACACATTGGTGGATATTTTTCCTAGAGAATTCTCCCAGGTCATCTGTCTTTCTGGGAATCTCTCCACCATCCTCACTCTGTACATTGTAGAAAGGAGCCGGTAGGTGTGTCACCCTGGTCTGTGGAAATGAACTCTGTCTACAGGAGAAACCTTCCATTATTATCATGTAGATGCTCCCTTGTTTTGCATTTTCTTGCAAATTCTTCCCCAATTCCTAATTACCTACATTTGTATACCATTTGAATTCTGCACAGAATAGGTTTCGTTTTGTTTTTTTTTTTTTAACATTTTACTGGTTTCCTCATTAAAACAAAGCACCCTTGACATGTACTAATTAAACACTTTCACAAAGTCATGATTTTACTTTTATCTTCATTGTAACAGCACTTAGGATTCAAACCAAGGTTATTGGTTCTTTCTGATTAATTAATTACACACACACACACACACACACACACACACACACACAAACTGATCGCAAGTTCTTTATCATTAAATTCTCTGTCAAAGGCAAGCAAGCTAACCTTGGTTTAAAAATAATAATAACCTTGAAAATAGGTTAGGAGAGCTCAGCGATAGAGCATGTGCTTGGCGTGCTTAAGGATGTGGGCTCAGTTGCCAGTGCAAACACACTCACACACACACACACACACACACAAACACACACTCACATACACACCACACTACACTACACTACGCTGTACTTATACTACACTACACGAATTCAAAAGGCCTTTGAAAAACTATTTTTCTTTCTTTTGAGATAGGGTGACCTCAAGTTTGCCATGTAGCTGAGGGTGATTTTGACCTTTGAATATTCCTGCCTCCACTTTCCAAGTGCTAAGATTATCAGTGTGCGTGTCACCATATCTGGGTTATACCATAATGGAAATTGAACCTGGGGCTCTGTGCCTGCTGAACAGATACTCTGAAACTCTATTTTTAACATTGCCTGGCAAGGACTAAATCAGAAAGTGTTCTGAATGATGTAGTAGGTCAGCCATCTCTGAGAGCCTTGAATTACCAGGATAGCATGCATCCCAGTCTGCCAGTCTATCTGTCTGTCTGTCTGTCTGTCTGTCTGTTGCAAATGCTTTTTTTTTTTTTTTTTTTTTTTTTTTTTTTTTGTGCTCATCTACCTGAACCTCTGCCAGATCCCAAAGGGCCTGAGTACTCCATTTCCAGCTGCTTTTCAGAACAAGCAGTCACATGGTCAGGGCCAAACAACGCAGGTTAAAGTGATCTGGGTTAGACTGAACAAAGCCTGAGTTCAGCCTCAGATGCTTATTCAGGAACACCTGTCTTCCAGATATGGGATCTAGGAAATGGTCTCTCAGAGGTACTGTGTGCAAAAGCCTAGAGAAATCGTAAAAGATTCTTCCCATGAAGATGGCAGAAGCCCTTTAAAGCAGGAAATATTGCAGCTGAGGTTAGCTGACCCTGAGATAATAGTCCCAGTAACAACACACACACACACACACACACACACACAGAGAGAGAGAGAGAGAGAGAGAGAGAGAGAGAGAGAGAGAGAGAGAGAGAGCCATGCACCCCTCAATGGAAACCCCAGATACACCTCTCAATACTTTTTCTGAGATTCAACTTTACCACTTCTCCTGGTTCATTTTATATATCACCTTGGACTTGGATTAACTGCCATATCCAAGTGTTCATTTCAACATTGGGCTAGATATTGCAGGGAAAGTAGATTTCAATGTGGCTAACACTTGAGTTGGCCAGGCACCCATAATGCCACTAGTCATCAAACAGAGGCATGAGGATCCCTGTGAGTTCAAGGCCAGCATGGTCTATGTAGCAATCTCCAGGCCAGTCAGCATTGTATAGAAATACCCAGTCTCAAAACAAAGCAGGCAGTTCAACTGGTAGACTTGGGCCATGGCTAGTGGGCCTCCTCTAATCAACAGGAGGTCTAAAGAAACATCGATGGAGAAAAATAAAATCCTGTCACCAGAAATCCCTGGACTGGGCTGCAGCAGCAGCTCTCCCCTGGATCTCCAGCTGCTGGCCTGCTGTGCAGACATCAGACCTGTATCCACCATCGTCCAATCAAATAACAGATCGGGAGCCCACTGTAGACTTGGGCTTGCTGGGAGGCTGTGGAGCCACAGAAATGTGGTCGCTCAAGGTCAGCAAACACCTCTTTGTGCAGGCGAGGACTCTGCAGGTGAAGGAGGGTGAGAGGCAGCTGCCCTGCGGCTCCTCTTCTTCTCGGCTCCAGGCAGTAACTTTACCTCCAGAATCACCAGGCATCTTCAGCTAAATCAATAAGAAAACTTCTGACCTTAAAGTTGCTGTTTGGGTACAAATCCATAAGCCACCTAAAAATGTGGCAAAATTAAAAATAATTAACACGAACTCACTCAACCTCCTTATTGTTTGCTGACTTCTCTATGGAAAGGTTAATAAAGAGAACAAGATGTCAGAATGTTCTAGAACAACCATGCTGACGACAGACTCCCAGGCCACTCATTTTGATCAATTACAGACCAAAATCAGTAGGATGGCAGCTCTCGCCAGCTTCTGGATTATATACAGATCCAATCGTACAAGTGTACCTGCAAGCTCAGCTGTCCCTTCAGGGTAGGTAGGTCATTGGCTGTGAAGCTGCCCTTTCAACCTTCCTATTACTTTATATGTATCAACAAAGGCTCAAAAAAAAAAACCCACAGGATATTAATTCAATTAACTCAAGGTCACACTGAGCATTCACTCTTGTTCTTTTTCCTGTAAAAATAGCTCAGCCGTATCCCGTCTAAAAGAGCCCTACAGCCATTTTACAACAATCATGGTAGATTTCACACTCAAACGTAACACTGAAGAAAAAATTCCCATTTGTTGACTTCTGCATAGGAACAAACCCAAAGAAACCAAAGTCTAGAGTGTCTCATTTGTGGAGTTCATTGTGAAGAGGCGCCTGGCACCCACAGCTCTCCGGTGGGTCTCTAGAAGCCTTGGCTCCCCACCCACGTCCAGTGGGAAGATGTCATTCCTTCAGCTTTTGGGAAGATACACAAATCCACTGCCAAGTCTCACGGGTCCCACTTCCCCCAGGAGCCCCAAGGGCCATGGGGTTCTCTCACCTGAGTTTAGAAACATCAAGAAAAATCACCCATCAAAATGATGGCAGAAAAAATTCCTAGTATATTTCAGACCCCAGACAAACCCTGTAACAGACATCCATGGACTAGAGGAAGGAAGGGAAATACACGGGAAAAGGTTAAACAGTCATGAATTCAGCCACAGTGCCAGCATGTCTGGCAGACAGGAGTGTCTCGTAAAATCTAGAGGCATCAAACTTGTCTGGCTTGCAAAAGGACAGCAGCCAGTGTCTGGAGACCAACAGACTGGCTACCGACTCCAGCTTCTATCTGGAAGGTTCGTTTTCTTGCTCAACTTATGTTTATGGAAGCACATATCCAACAACGGGGTTTTCAAGTAAACCTCTTCATTTCTGGATCCCCAGGTATTCTTGGCACCCCAATGCTCAACCAAAGGATTGGATCTGTCTCCGCTCCTTCCTGTTGGCCAAGGATGACGTGTTTATTTTTAGCTTTCTGTTTCCTAATCATTCAATTTTTATTTATTTATTTTTTTGATGGGCTTGCCCTAAAACCACCCTTTCCCCAACCCACAAAGGTCTTTATCTTTCTGTAGATAAAAAAAAAAAAATCCACCATCATGCAGCTGTGGTTAAAACCACAGTCTCGGTCTTCTTTCAGATCCATAATGACAAACCGGGGTTTGTGTTATAAAAATAATCCAGCAAGAACTGGAGGCAGAAAGTTGGAACAGAGACCAGTACTGGCGTGTTTCCTGGCTCAAGTTCAACTACCTTTCTTATACAAGCCCAGCCCACCTGCCTAGGGACAGCACCACCCGCAGTAGACTACCTCCCTGCCCCTTCAATTGACAGTTAAGAAATTGCCCCACAGACATGCCCACTGGCCACTCTGATGGAGGCATTTTTTCAACTGAGATTCCCTTGCCATGGGTGTGTTTCAAGTTGACAACCAAAATTAGCCATCACACCAACTTTGGCTGATTCTATCATTACCTTTGGTTGCCTCTGTTTACCAGACCTTGGCCTGCAAAAAACTTCCCATGTCTTTGTGGAAAGCCCGGAGATAACACAAATTCCAACCTAGGCTGGTCTCAATAATGTCTTCACGTCCACGTTGCTGCCTCCACTCATACCCTCAGCCTCCCCATTTCCTCACAATAAAGACTGGACTACTTCCAACTCCTCTCTACCCGTCTTCAATCGTGCCCAATGCCCCTTATCTTTCTTTAGTAGCTTCAGGATACATGAGAGAGAAGAACAGACTATCTGAGGGCTGAAGAAACTGCTCAGCAGTTAAGCCCACTGACTGTTCTTTGAGAGGTTCTTGAGTTCAATTCCCAGCATCCACATGGTGGCCCAGAACCGTCTGTAATGGGATCCTATTCCCTCTCCTAGCATGCATGAAGACAAAGCACCCACATACATAAAACACAGGAACAAACCTTTAAAAGAACAGACCATCTGGCTATCACTTGCAGCTGTGGTCCCCGCCCACCTGCTATCCATCTCCAGTGATCTCAGGGCCCTCAGGATTCCTGTCCTTGCTCTTCCTCCCCAGGTGACAAAATGCCCACTCATCTTTCCAGACAGCCTGAGTGGCCCCTCTCAGAAGCAACTTTCTTTACCCTGGAAACACCACTGTTCCCCACCTTTCCTCTTGCCTTTTCAAATAAATCTCTTCATTTCCGGCTCCCCAGGTGTTCTTGGCACCCTAGTGCTCAACCAAAGTATTGGATCTGTCTCCCCTCCCTCCTGCTGGCCAAGGACGATGTGTTTATTTTTTTTTAGCTTTCTGTTTCCTGATCATTCCACTTTTACCTTTTGATAGGCTTACCCTAAAACAGCCCCTACCCCGACTCACAAAGGTCTTCTTCCGTAGATAAAAATCTACAGAAATAGGCAGATAAACCTGTCCTCCTTCTGTGTGCTTCCCAGCAGGCAGGCTGTCTGGTTTCTATGCTTACTCCACCCTCTGCCCCTAGAGCTGCCGTTACCAAAGCACACGGCAGGCCTTCAAGGTAGATTTCCCCTCCCAAATAAATGCTTTCTTTATTGTCAAGTGTAACTCTAAAGTATCAGCCAAACTCTCAGATCAACATAAGGGTAATTATTTAGCACCATCTGCAGGTGCTCTCAAAATTGGCCACCAGTTGAATAAAGTAGCTGGTCCTGCAGGGTGACTGGTGGACAGTAAGGCCTTTAGAAGCCAGTGGAATGGATACAGAGCACTGGCGATCTCTTCCCATCTCCCCATGCTCTGCTTCTCTCCTGACTCTGCCATCTCTTTCCTCCACACCCTCCTTTCAGTTAAATGCTTTCTTCCTTGATCCTTGTATTCTATTGGATTTCTTTTTAGAGGTTCCTAGTCTATCATTCCCCCCTACACCTAAATAATATGGTCGCACAGTTCTAAAAATGGAAGTAGTTGACCAGAAGGCAGAAATTCCAGAGGCTCATCGGCTCCTCTACGCCCTTCTTCTGCTCCCTAGTGAACAGGGAAATCCCTGTCCCCATCTTTGAACAGTCGATTCTGCATTTCTTTCCGAGTAATGTAGATACGCTATAACCTCTCATAGCCAAGTGTAGGCATCCTGTCTTACAGCACAGGAAGCACTGCTGTATGTGCTCCTTACTCACGCCCCAGCCTCCCACTATAGAAATATACTCTGACCTTCTACGACTGGCATTTCCTAGGATTTCTTTTCACTGCTCCCTATTTTCCAAAATTATTGCTAATTTCTTTCTATACTCCAAAATGTGCAAAAACAATATTAACAACAACAACAAAAACCAACTCAGCATCTTTGTTAGGGTTTCTATTGCTGTGATGAAACCCCACGGCCAAACACAAGTTGGAGAGGAAAGGCTTACACTTCCACAGCACTGGCCATCACAGAAGGAAGTCAGGACAGGAACTCAAGGCAGGAACCTGGAAGCAAGGGCTGATGCAGAGGCCATGGAAGGGTGCTGCTTGCTGGCTTGCTCCTCAAGCCTTGCTCAGCCTGCTTTCTTATAGAACCCAGGGCCACAAGCCCAGGGATGGTCCTACCCACAATGCTCTGGGCCTTTCCCCATCAATTACTAATTAAGAAAATGCCCTACAGCTGGATCTTATGAAGGCATTTTTTTTTTCTGATTTGTTGCTGTTGCTACTGCTGCTGTTGATGTTTGAGACACGGTTTCCCTCCGTAGCCTAGGCTAGCTTGGAATTCACTGTGTAGAACAGGCTGGCCTTGAACTGTCTCTGGAATGCAGGGGTGATCATCAGGCGTTACCCTGATCCTCTCTGCTTTTTTTGTGGCCGGATTCCTTCAGGAGACACTGTCTGTGCTTGCTTTCTCTACTTCTACTTCGTTTGAATCCACAATGGGCAAACATTCACCCCTCCCCCACTCAAATGCCACCACCCGAGCAAGCAATGTCTCCCATCTCTCCAAGGGACACAGAGAAATCAGTCTTCGTCTCATGGCTAACAGTCATGGGGGGCTCTAGCTGGCCACAGTGGATCTTCACCCGCTTCTCTCCCATCATATACTGCCACTCCAGCCCCTCCTCACGGTATCTCTGCAGCCCTAAGGCCCTGAGGGCCCTGGAGCCTGATCCTAGGCCACTGTTCTCACTCATTGCTCCTTCCCAAGTCTCTGGCTCCACCTAATCTCATAGGACTAACCATTGTCTTCTACTGACCGCTCTCCAATGTCTGCCTATAGTCAGACCTCTCCTGAAGTTCAGATCTAGACACCCAATTGATTACTCAACATCTCTCTTTGGTGTCTAATAGTTCTCTCAAGTTTACCATATTCCAAAGATGTCGACACTCCTCCCTACCCCATAATCTGTTTTCTCTTGGTTGTCTGCAAAGCCTTACCCAATCAAAGTTCCTTTTCCCCTGAATCACCTATGCCCTAGCCGTGCCTACCACTCCTCTGCCCCTCCCCCCAGCTCTACTGTGACAGTAGTGATAGACAGGCTGACCCAGTGACCTATGAGAAGTGGGACTCTTGCATATCCCCACAACCAGCCTACTTCCGTGTGAGTCACAGCCATTATAACCACAGGATGTTTATTTATTCATGTCCCGACACAATATAGCAATCTGAGGACAGGGGTTTTATCTGGTCTGTTGGCTTCATTGTTGGTTACTGCCCAGTACCCAGGACTATATTTAGCATGCAGAAGGTTCCTGAAAACGCTCTAAAATAGGAGAATGAAAATCATTGCATGGCTTTTCACACATCTCAAGCTAGGCTTCCAAAGTGTACATTAGAGGTTTCGGTGACAGAAATAATGCCTCTCGCCTTTCTGTATCTCCAGGTTGGAGAGAGAGAGAGAGAGAGAGAGAGAGAGAGAGAGAGAGAGAGAGAGAGAGAGAGAGAGAGAGAGAGAGAGTGACTGGTCAATGCCTGCCTGCCGATGACAGAATGGCTTCAAATGAATGACGGAGAGGGAGGGGTAGCTAGCTCCTCAAGGTCTGTAGCTCAAAGCTATGTCTCTTTTAGGAACCCTGACTCTGTCTGTGCCTCGTCACTGCTGTGTCACTGACTTGGATCCATCCAAGCCGCTGGCTCTGGGTCCAGGAGAGCAGCTACCGGAGATAATGGAGGAACCTGTGCAGTGCTTCTCCTATTCACCCCGAAGTCAAAGGCCCTCTGGCCCACTTGGAAGCAGAGCTGGCAGCCTGAGAGCAGAAGTGGGGGTGGCCAGGACCAGCACAGCCTCCTGTTTATGAAGTTTACATGACCAATACCCAACCCCAGAGGAACTAAAAGTGACAGATCTTCAGACGACAAAAAAAAAATAATAATAATAATAATAATAATAATAATAATTTAAACTCTTTACATTCCAAATAGCATACACAGTTGAGACAGTGTCTGTAGCAGTGCCTCTCCACCTTCCTAACTCTGCGACCCTTTAATACAGTTAGCTCCTCATGCTGTGATCGCCAACCATGATGTTTTGTTGCTACTTCATAAACTGTGAAACTGCTCTACTTCATAAATTTTGCTACTACTGTGAATCACATATAAATATATGATATGCGGAATATCCAATATGTGACCCCTGTGAAAGGGTCGTTCATCCCCCAAAAGGGCCCTGACCCACAGGTTGAGAATCACGGGTCTATGGCCTCTGAGAGTAAATCAAAACTAAGTAAGCAAGGGTATCAGGATTTCAGCGTTTCTTGGGTAAATACATTTCACCCTCAGAGTAGCAATACACACACACACACACACACACACACACACACACACACACGTGCGCGCGTGCTCACATACACACCTAGTGCCAGAGTCTCTGCCTGCCAGGGACATCTGCCATTGAGCCTAAGACACTATTATCTAAAATGGCTTCTCTCCTCGTATGGGGAATTCCCACCTCCCTCCCATCAGACTCTGATGGTGTTAGCATGTCCAGGTAAATGAGTTCCTGTTGGCCAAATGAGGACTGTCGGCCATGATGGACTGTCGGCCATGATGGACTGTAGGCCATGATGGACTGTCGGCCATTTCCAGCCATCTCAGTACTGGCTAGTGTGGCTCCTGAAGGCTATGGTCCTGCCCACAGCCCTCCCACCTCCCCTTATGTCCCCAAAGCTATCCCAGACGGGACACAGGATGAGGTGGCTACCAAAGATTTTGAGGATGTCATAAAAGAACCACAAACTAGGGAGGCCGGAGAGATGGCTCGGCGGTTAAGAGCACCGACTGTTCTTCCGAAGGTCCCAAGTAAAGCACAGCATCCCAGCAACCACAGGGTGGCTCACAGCCATCTGTATTAGATATGACGCCCTCTTCTGGTGTGTCTGAAGACAGCCACAGTGTATTTACATATAATAATAAATAAATCTTTAAAAAAAAATCTTAAAAAAAAAAAAAAAAGAACCACAAACAAGCAAAGGAGACATGAAAGTCCGGGTGGAAGGAAGGCCCCTGTGGCTGTGGACACGGAAAGGTTGGGGAAGCCATCGAGCTCCCCGACCCGTCTGAGACAGGCCTCCTTTCCACTCTGCATCTCTCCCCTTTCCTCAGTTCTCTCACTTCTGCTCCAGCCAGGAAAGACTGACACAAGCAAAGCTCGGAAGGCCAGAGCATCTGGCCACCCTGGGAGCTTAGGACCCACTCAGAAGTCATTGTACACCAGCAGCCACTGCCTTCCTCCTAAGGGCCGGCCCCCGAGGTCCTTCCATCTTGCGGCTCTGCCCTCACAGACCTTTGTTTCTAGTTAATGGCTAAAGACCAAAATAAGCGATGGTCAAGACTACACCGGTTTGCTGCCGAGGCCCAGAAGTAACGCAGGTCACAACTGCTCAGGTTCCCATTGGCAAAAGGCAGCGGCCAGGCCCCTCATCAAAGGACCGGACTAGGAAACCCAGTCACACCCACAGGCAAGGTAAACAGACCCAAAGAAGGACAACCAGCCACCTCAGGCACCCCTTCCAGGCTGAGGGTCTCTGAACTCCACCTCTGTCCACACATACAGAGGAACCCCCAATTCCCACCAATTCCCACCAATTCCCACGGCCACCAAATACTTGACCGTGGGGAACTCGGCAGCTAAACATGGCATTCGGCTGCACCGTTACGCTACTTAAGGCATCAGTGACGAACAGAAGGCAGAGGAAGGGGGTGGCCTTCCCGTCTTTGCCTGAGCTCACACGCTAGTGTGTCAGGTTGGCTGCTTTGGTTTGTGGCTCCCGAGTTCAGCTTCTTCCAGGAGAGCGTATGTTCCACGGGCGTTCCCGCTGCCTGGGCTCTGCTCTCCACCCAAACATAGTTGGACTGTCACAGATACTGCTGAGGCAAAGACGGGCGCGCTCCGCCTGCTGCCTGCGGAGAGGAGCCAGGTCTGCTTCACATTTGTTATTGGTCAAAACAGGAAGTGCTTAGCCCAGTTTCCAAAGCATGCATCTCTCAGACAGCATTTTTTTTTTGAAAAGCAAATGCACCGTGGCTCACACAATGATGCAGCCGGGGCTGCTACGAGAGCAATGCTTCCAGCATCTCTCACAGCCTCTTGTCCTCTCCTTGACCCCAGAGCAGGCTGGCTGCTTCATGCCGGGCACATGCAGTGTGGCCGTCACTCCAGTACTGCCCGGTTCACCTCCAACCGTGTTTCACCCGCAATCATGGCGTGACTCTCCTAGACACAGCGGATGGCTTCATATCCGGTGTCTGCCCTTTCTGTTGTCCACAGTCATACACTGTTTGGCAGCAACCCTAAGCCCACCGGATTTCAGCTGCTGGACCCTCGTTTCACACTGCTGTCAAATGATTGACAGCAGACGCCGCTCCTGCTAGGAAAATCTATACAGGCCTCCTCTAAGATCTCAGTCAAGGCTGTTGTCTGCTTCCTCTTCTCCACAGATGTCAAGGGTGTCTCAGGAGGGATCCTTTCCTGCCAGCTATATAGCTGTCCGATCAGCTTGATGTTCACAGAGGGAGAAAGTGACAGCGCAGGTGAAACTGACACCGCCTGAGGTCCCCACTCATCTCAAGAGAAATCTCTTCTCTGGAGACTTCAATGAATCATAATAGAGTTCCTCTTACTGTAATAAACCACCACGGCCCAGAGCAACCTGGAGTGGAAAGGGTTTCCTTCAGCTACAGTTCCACAGCGTAGTAGTCCATCACTGAAGGAAGTCAGCACACGATCTCAGGGCAGGGGCCTGGAGGCAGGAGCTGGTACAGAGGCCATGGAGGGGCTTGCTCGGCCTGCTTTCTTACAGCACCCAGGACCAGCCCAAGTGTGGCACCAAGCATGCCAACCATCATCAGTCAAGAAGATCCACCACTGGTTTGCCCTCTGGCCAGTCTGGTTGAAGCATTTTCTCTTCCAAAATGACTGTAGCTTATGCCAAGCTGACCAAACAGACAAACAAGCGAGCACAGGCCTGAAGGGTTTCGAGACTGCCCGGCTCTCCTACCCCACAAGTCCTGCCACAGGTATCCATGGGAACGAGAGGCAACCAGGTTAGCTCCCCCAGTTCCGAAAGAAAACTGCCATCCATCTCTGGGATCCACAAAATGCCTGCCAACTTCTTCCCTGATACCCACTAGATGGCTCTCAGATCAAGTAAAAAAATGATTTAAAATTAAAAAAACTTAGAAATAATATCTGTGGCTCCCAGAGATGGAATGACCCACTCTTCTCGTTTGTTTTTTCTGCCAATGTGCAAATGAAACGCGGGGCCTTATACATGCTAGGCAAGAGCTGTCCGACTGACCACCCATCCCCAGGCCCCACCGTCAGCTCCTTTAGCCAGGTAGATGTTCCACCTTATGGCAGGCACCAGCGGCCATGCCTGTCTGTGAATTCTCATCTCTCCTCGGAAGGAGCAGCCCTCCTTGGTGGGAGCACTCAGCTTTGGTCACATAGGATGTACTTGGCATTTTTCCAATTGTACCAGGGCCATTAGAGGCTGTGTCTGGGCTCCCTTTCTGTTGTTGTTGAAAGGAAAATAAACAAACAAACAAACCCACCACCTTTGGGGCGGAAAGTATTTATTGGGCTTTCACTTCCAGGTCACAGGTCACAGTCCATCACTGAGGAAAGTCAGGAAGGACTGTCTCGCAGGAACTTGAAGCAGACACCATGGAGGAACGATGCTTCCCGGCTCTCCGACTCACCTGGACTCACACTCAGCTAGATTTCCTTTGGTTTCTTTAGTTTTTTTGTTTTGTTTTTTTTTTTAAGAAAAAAAAAGGGTCTCAGTCAGGCATGGTGGTGCACACCTTTAATCCCAACACGCAGGAGGCAGAAACAGATAGATCTCTGTGAGTTCAAGGCCAGCTTGGTCTAAAGCCCAGACCCCCCTGCCTAGGGATAGAGCTACCCATAAAAGACTAGGTTCCTCTGCACCAAATAATAACTAGGACAATCGCCCACAGACATGCTCACAGGTCAATCTGTCCTGGGCAATTCCTCAGCTGGAGTTCTCCTCTCAGATGACTCTGGGTTGTGTCAAGTCAACCATTCAAGTTAACGTTAGAGTAAACAGGAAGCCCTCTTGTCTTCAAGATGTCAGAGAGAGGAGGAATTACCCATCTTGGGTGGTCAAAGGAGATATTCAAAAGTCTCATGTCAACCTCGATAGAAGCTAGTTCAACGGGAAGGTCAGGATTTGAGCACTCACCTCATACATACAAGGCCCTGGGTTCCTTCCCCAGCACCTAAAGGCGAAAAAAACCCCACGACTTCACCAACAGCAAAACATCCACATAAACATGGAATAATGCTGTTCATCCTAACTGGTATAAAGGTCAGTGTTTAATGGTGATGGTGGTTTAAGTGACTGTCCCCCTTGGACAGAGGTTGAAAGAATCAAGTCGAGAAATGAAACATCAAACGCATCTTTTCCAAATCCAAATGCATCATTTCACAAGCCCACATCAGCTTTTCAGAATGTAGCATTAATGCTAACTGGAACTCTGACTACAGTTTCAGCTGCACTTAACTCTAAGTGCATTTGGGCTTTAGCAATGCTGGAGAGACTAGGACTGTGCACAAAAAGAATTATAGCAAAAAAAAATGTTGAAGTTGGGGGTGCGTCTCCCTTGCTAGAGTCGTTGGCCCCCATGCATGAGTTGGATGTGGTGCTGCATGCCTGTAATGGAGGTGGTGGTAAGCAGGAAGTTCTGACGGTCAAAGTTGTCCTCATTCACATAGCGAGTTACAGCTTCAAACCAGCCTGAGACACGAGACCCTTCTCAAAATAGTAGTAACAATTTGAGCTGCATATATAGATATAGAGATATATATGCACAACATACACACACATATCCTCAAAATACTCATACACATAAATATCTTTACAAATAGCAGTGGTGATAACTTGGTTCAGCTCCACATTGTGAAGATGAGTCTAAACTTAAGGGAGAAATTGCTCTGTAGAATTTGCCCACTTAAGCTCTTATTGGCTTATCCAAAGAAATACCTGTATACAGGACTCATGAATTGACCACTGGGGAAGAGCCAGACGAAATACACTTTGTTATTCAACCAATTCTATTATCATTTCCACGCTGCCCGGTAGTGAGAAACCAAACTTTGATCCAGATCTGAGTCACTTTCAGTCAGCTAAGGGATGGATTATCCAATCAACTAATGCTGGGGGTTTGGTTTGATTTGGGTTTTTTGTTTGTTTTTCATTTGTTTCTTAGATAACCCTGAAAAAAAATGGATCAAGATGACAAAGAACATTCTGGAAAGAAAAGCACAAAGTCCTGAAATGAATGGGTTACTTGGAAATATAAACCATTTCTTCTCAGCTCAGCTCTTCATACCATCTGAGAAAAGGATGTTTTTACAATCAGAGCAGAAGGGACCGGCTGCACCTCCATTTACATTTCTTTGTTGCAAAATGCATGTGACTTGTTGGGGTTCCAGCCCGAGGGAGAAAGCGGCGGCACTGGTGGTTACTTTCCGAAGTGAAACTTCCAACCACAACCTCCGGTACACAAAAGGCGGAGTGAGTCACAGGAAGAGGCCACTTGCTTGCAAAATGCATTAAAAGTAATGCAGGGCTGAATGGACTTCCTGCACCAATGAACAGATCGCTGGCACTGGGACAGGCTCCTCGAGGCTCCCAACCATTTCAGGGAGGAGGAGACCATTAGAAATCTGGGCACATCCACCTCTGCTCTGTTCCCTGCTTTCTCACTCTGCCTAGGCTGCCAGACCTGCTGTCTCCTCCCAGGCCTGTGGCTCCTGTCTGAGGTTCCCCAGGAAGGCAGATCTGACTGGATGCCTCCCACCACAGGGTCACAAGACACCCTGTGACTTAAAGCAAGCACCTGTGGCTTGGTCTCCAAGGTCCTTTAATAGAAAGAGGTGAGGTGTTCTTTGTAGAGGCTTCCCCAATTTGGGCAAGCAGGGTGGAGCTGATGTGAGTCCAGAGCGGACCACATTCCTAAGCTGGCCAGATGACAGACATGGGCGTGGGCCTGGGCTGCATGGTCCACAGCATGTGAGTGCATCCAAAACCCCATTGGGACTTATTAAAATATTCTCAGAGGCCCATGCCCACTGCTAGGGTCCATAAGTCTAGGGTAAGGTCCTGAAGGTTTGTATTTTTAACCAACTCCCCGATCCTCCAGGGCCACAAAGAACAGATTTTAAATCTAAACAGACTGGCCTCTAAAGCTTACTTTAGGATTTGGGCCTCAGATTGAGCTCATCCAAGGGACATCAGTACTGAAACAGTCCCCTGAAGAAACTCCCCTGCCGCCACACAAATCCAATCCACAACCTGGCTGGTCTCCAAGCCTGGCACTACAGGGAAAGGCCTTTGTCAAAGCAGAGGCTGCTTTGAAAGGCTTTTCGACCAAACAAGATCCAACTGTGCCCCCCTGTGGTCACTGGCTCTCACTGACTTGCAGGTCAGCTTCTCTGGTCAGACTCTGCTTCCCTTGGGGGACCAAGCCTGGCTGTGCGTCAAGTGATAGCAATTAGCCTCTTAGATGCTACAGGCTAGAGAGAAGGGATGCACATGTAAAGGCAATGCTGGGGGTGTAGCTCCTGGACTTGCCTAGCACGCATGAAGCCCTGTTTCAATTCCCAGGACCAAATAAGCCAGTCACAATGGCACATACCTGCAATCCCAGCACTTGGGGGGTAGTGTTGGTCTTGAGACCTGTGATGTCACATAGGTGACAATGAGTGCGGTCCCGCAAGTTTAGGCCTGTTACCAAGGCAACGGCCACCATGTACCCAGAATTCAATGGGCCTACCTATTTTACCTGTAATTTAAATTACCACCCATATAAAAGGGTAGTGTTTCTCTTTCTCTCTCTCTCTTGTACTCTTCGCTCCCTGCCTTCCCTTTATCCCGCTCCCCTGTACCCCTATCTTAAATAAAGTCACGTGGAGTTGTCTGGTCTAGTATTATTGCTGCGGCCCACATCTCCCAGCTTCTCCGCCGCACCGCGGCTTGCGGCCCAGGCGGTTCCCGCCGCCGCTGCCGAACTGCGTGGGAAAAACCAACAGGTAGGGGTAGCAATAATGATCATAATTCTAAGGCATCCGTGGCTAGAGTGTTCCAAGCTGTCCTCGTGAGACCCTGTCAGAGAAACTGAGGCTGGGAAGATAGCTCAGTGGATAAAGCATTCACTGTCCAAGTGAGAGGACCAACATCGAAATCCCCAGAACCCACGCAAAATCCAGATGGGGTGGCCACCTGTAATCCTTGCAAGTCACAAGGCAGAAATGGAATCCCTGTGCAAGCTGGAAAATTTTGGAGGCCTGTCACCTCTCCTAGTTCATGGGAATGGACACAGTGCTGTTCCCATTTCAGAACCATGATAGAACAAAGCAAGATGGTCAAATGGGGGTGCAGGTCTCAGCTCTGATGCTGGGACCACAGGCCTGCTGAAGAGGATTTAGTCCCAACTTGTTTCAAACATTCCTCTGACACTTCCATTCCAGGACTGCACAGGGGTCATATATGTGTTATCTTTCACGAAAGCTGCCTCAGAGTCAAATTCCAGCATCCCCCCTCCCCCACAGTTCTTGGCTTCTGATGCAAAATAGGAATCTGTCACTCTTTGAAACCACACCAAGGCCTTCAAATGCCCAGGTGAACAAAGCTCATCTCTGGAAAAGTCTAAGCATCCAAAAGTCATTCTGTCTGCATGGGGGTGTGAGCTGCAGGGACAGGAGAGCCTTGGGTACCACCGTGGAGGTAAGGTGTCAAAGGGCAAAGAAAACACATATGAATGAGTGTCCTACAGACAGGTCTATCCTGGTTTTTATGTCAGATAAAAGAGCCTTAGACCCTGCAGTCAGGCAGCACAGATCTGGGGCTATGTCCAAGTGTTTTTTCTGCTCTGTAACATGTGTTGAGTTTGCAGACACCCAAGGACCTGTTGCAATCTGGACTCCTCAGTCTTTACCCAGCAGTGCCTTTAGCAATTTAAGAATGATATTCTTCATCCCCTCCATAATCACCAAGGCCAACACAGCAATCTGTAGGAAGCCTCCAGCCATTACTAGTATACAGGGTTAATAGGGTGTGACCAACCTCAGCTCAAACTAGCCAAGGGCTTTGATGGATTCCTTCAAAATGAAAAACTAAGGACAAATGTCCAAAGGAGGGGGGCAGTAGCTTGAGGTGAGGGCACCCCACATGGCAAACAGGACCTGTGGGGCACTGTGTGCTGAACCTCCTTCTGTGCCTCCTTCCAGGCCAGGCAGGAGCCAAGGTATTTCAAACAGGTCTCTCAACTCCGTGATCCAATGCGGGTTGTGCAAGGCCCAGAAGCATTCTCTTTAATGGAAAGGATACATTCTTATCTCTCAGGAGTAAACGGGGTTGGTGTGATACCTGTATGAACTCAAACAACAGAAGAGGTATTTATTCCCACAGTGAAAGGTTCACAACCACAGGGATTCTTTTGTGTGTGTGTTCCCAGTCCATGTGTGTGCAGATCTTTGGATGGGTGTGCATGCATTGGCATGCTCGTTTGTGTAGAAGCCAGAACCTCAAGTATTGTTCCCCCTCAGATTCAATCTACCCTATTTATTGAGACAAGGGTCTCACACTGGGACCTGGGGCTTATGGATCCTACTAAGACTGTCTAGCCAGCACCAAGGATCTACCTGTCCTCATCTCCCCAGCACTGGTATAACAAGTGCACACGATGTCATTAGGCTTCATACATGGGTAATAGGGATAGAACTCGGGTGTGCTTGCACGGCAAATACTTTCCCTGCCTGATCCATCTCCCTAGCCCACATTAAGGGATTTTTCCCCCTTCAAGTAGATGACTAAGTATTATATATAAGAAACCAGAAAAAAATAAGAGCACCTTAAGAACTTATAAAAATGATTTAAAGTTCATACGCCTGATTTCCATTAGTCTTTCATCCATCTTGTTTATTACAGACATTTCTAGCTTTGCATCAAGCAAATGAACAACAATGCAATATGTCGCACCGGCATTTGCAAACACACAGCCAACGTTGTAAATAAAATATACTGCAGAAGTGATCCGAACCTGAAATCCAGAGGGGGGATGTGACTGAGATGACAGAAGCCTGTCTCTGCCGTGTGCCGGGCGTGTTCTCCTTCGTCATGTAGGATTGCCATCTGAGGACATGTCACTGTGGAGCAACTCCGAAATGTACGGTGTCCATACGGTATCCTAGCACGTGACCTGGGGGCCCCTGGGGTTTAGTGCATATGCGGAGCAGCAGCTCCCATGCGGTTCTCACAGGGAGCCTAACAGTAGGTGTCCGCACCACTGCCTGGACAGGGCTCTGTTAGGATTTCACAGAGATCATAGAGTGTGGCTCTGTGGAAGGGGTGCTGTTTCAGGGCAGAGTGACAGGGAAGTTTAAGGTGTATCAAAACTAGGGTCCCAAGCCAGGTGGAGGGACTGCTGTATGTCTGAGATGGAGCTTTGCAGACCAGCCTTGGTTAGAGAGACCCTGGCTCAAGTCCTGGCATGCAATCAGAAAGCCACCTAGACAGCAGGCCGCAGATGGGCTCTCAATAAAGATTCCAAAGCTTCCCCTGAGCCAGAGGGAGACGGCTGTGACCCTCTGGAGGCCGAGGAGCTCATACACAGTCCACAGCAATCAAGATACACACAAAACCACCCTGGGGGCAGGAGGATTACCATGGCCTTGGAAGGTCATTAGAGAACAGCCAGGAGCTCCCTGAGGAAGAGCTATGCTTAGTGGCTTTCTGGACTCCCAGAAGGGAGCCACGCACTCAGGTCCGAGTCTGTCCATCTGTGGGCGCCCGCCCACAACAGACCACAGTTACCTTTCCCTGGCCATTCCTGTGAACTATGCGGACCACAGTGACCTTCACAGAGCCAAGTGACTACAACGGCAGTGACTCTAGGTTTTCTTTCACAGAAAGAGTAACAGTCTATTCTACTGCTTTTTTTCTTTAACTCTTCTTCCTATCTTTTCTTTTTTTTTTTTTTTCTCTCTCTCTCTCTCCTGTCTCCTCTGACTCTAACAATGAAATTTAAATAGAAAGGTCTTTCAGTCTCTGGAGTAAATCACCCTTTAAAAAAAAATAATACTTTCAAAGTAAAGCAAAATCTTTTACCAAAATACTTCTTTCATTTTTCACATTGTTCTGAGAAAATTCACAGCTACCCTCTATCAGCTTAAAGAACAGCGCTTTAATTATTACTTTTTCTTCTTGCCCTTCGACTGTGGGGAAAAAAAAAAAAACTAAGAAAAATCCGTGACTCGGAGATTCCGGAAGATCAGAGTGACATCCACAGAGTAAGGCTCTTTGGACTGTCTAGCACACTTGACTTTTAATGCATCCGTGACAGCTGTGAGCCTAACGATCTGGCTAGGGTGCTCACAACAGCAGCCCAGTGACAGTAAAGGAATAAATAATATCTGCAAAGAAAATAATTTAACTTCTGGAAACTAGGTTTCTTAAAAAACCAGTTTCTTTTAGCGGCATCCATCCTGTTTGGCGGGAATGCTGTGGGAATCCACACTAGTGGTGCCTCCTTGCTGGGGGCGCAGGCGCAGAAGGCGCTGAGGAGCCACGGGCGGGCGCTGCCTTAGGGACTGACTACCACTGTAATGTAAGGCACCGCAGTTAGAGAGCTACACAGTGCACGCTGAGTAATGCTTGCTGCAGATGCGTTAAGGCAGAAGTAGCCCAGCCTTGAGCTACGAGGAAGGGGAGAGGCGCAGCTCCATCGCAGGCCACCTTCAACCAAAGCAATTAAAGAGCTTATCGCCTAAAGAGACACTAAGTTGGCAATACCGCAAGGGACCGTCGAAAAAGTCAAAGCCAAGGCCAGGGCTGAGACCCAGCGAGGCCCATGTTCCCTTCACTTAGACGCGGGACACAGCCATCCCTATGTGCGGAAGGTGACATGGATGTCACTGTCAGGGAAACGTGCCCCTGATGCTACCGATGATGATGCACACCAGAGTTCCGGGGGGTGGGGGCACAGCGGTACTGAGACGGCTCTCAGGTGGCCTGCCCACCTCTGCTAAGGGGCCATCGCCCGTATTGCACATTAATTGCTGGAGCAGACTGGACCGGAGGGTGCAGCGTTACGTGTGCTAAACCCAGGCAGAGGGCTGCTTTGCACACTAGTGCACCCAATCCTCTTGCAGCCTATGGGATGAGATGCAGCCTCTATCCGCCCTCCATGCTTAGCAGTGTCACCCTGGGGCGAGCGAGCGAGCGAGTCGAGGGAGAAATGCGTCTCTCTTAGGCAGATGGCCACACATCAGCCTTGCCAGCAGCTCCAGGGTCCCCACAACCTATCCTTTAATGCTCGGTCGCATCAAGCTGAGGCTGAATGCACGTCCTGGTTTTCAAAAGGTGGCAGTGGCTCTCTCCAGAAGGTGAAGTTACTGAAAGTGTCTGAGCAGGGGAAGTCACAGGAATGGCTTCTCTTTAGCAATGGGAAGACGTGGTCGACCACCTCGCAGAGCCGCACATACCTGGAAGGTAAACCAACAGTGCGGTCACTGCCCATGGAGGCATACCTGACACATGACGAGCGATGCCAGACGGGTGCACCTCAGGCTGGGGAAGGGTGTACTCCCAACCCGGGAGCAGCCAGCTACTCTGCCTGACTAGAGCCAGTCTAGCCTTAGAAACTCACTGGAAGCGAGAAGGGGAGACAGGGTGTGCCAAGCCTGACTTCATGAAGAACAGACAGCCGGAGCAGAAGGACAAGGGACGGACAGGGGGCCAGCACAGTCGGGGGCCTCTGCCTGCCAGACCTCATGTGCAGGGCGCGGGGGAAGAACCACAGGCAAGTCCTATCTCTCTCTGAAGCAGCAGAGACTACTCCAGTCCCAGTGCAAAGGTCCAGAGCCTTGTTCTTATCCATGTGCAGATCTGGCATCAATCCTGCCGTTTCCAGCTGTGTGATCAGCTCCACACCCTGACTTCCTCTCCCATAAAGGAAGGAAAATAAAGACCGAGCCACTTGCTTAGCATCACAAACGGAATAACACACCCGGGGACTCGGCTACGTGTACGGGAGACTCATCATTCCGTGGGTCGCCCACACTTCAGGAAAGAACCCTGGCCATGGGTCAGCAAGCCCGAGGGAGGCCTCCTCCAGCCTTACTTGCTGTGTGACTCTGGGAAAGTATCTTGCCCTCCCTGAGTTAACCCCTTCATCCTCACAGTGTGTGGGGTGGGACCACACAGGGGCCCAGCACTCCCTACTCGAGGCATTTCTTGCGGGTGCTTGGGTGTGCCCCCAGGAAGATGCTGCCTGGCCAGAGCCAGAGCCTGCACTGCAGGAGGAGAGAAGTTCTACAAAGCAGCCTGGGAGACCTCCAGGCTCCCCCACACAGTGAGTCAGACACACCCAGCCCTCTCCTGCACAGCCTAGACTTCTGTTTGACAGTCTCTGCCCCCTCCCCCTCCACTTCAGGAATTAGCATGTTCTGAGGCATGAAATGACTTAGTCAGTAAGGCTGTGTGTGTGTTTAATAAAGGGACTCCAAGAGACTTGTGAGAAACTGTGTGCCGCCACAAAGTAGGGGACCCTCCCTCAATAATACACCAAGAACCATGTCTTTCCTGGAAACTAAAACGAACAAAATTTAAAAATACCTCCTGACTTGAAGGTCTATTAGCCTGAAGTTTGTGCCTATGGGACCGAATAGGGAGCTGTCCCCTGCCAGGCTGTGGAAGGTACCAGAACCAAGCTGGAGAGCCTCGTGTGCCCTGGCAGCAGGGTCTGCTCCCTCTGGGTGGCCCAGTCTAGCCTCTGGGCATGGGACTCCCTGGAACAAGGACTGTACATTCCCTGATGAGAATGGAAGACAACCCTGAGCTCAGTGCTCCGCCCAGTGGGGCTTCACCTAAAAATGTTCCAGTTCATTCAGGCTCCAAGGGAGAACACCTGCTTGGCTAGGACCAGTCACACCCAAGGGCCGGCAAGATAGCTCAGCCGGTAAAGAAGTGCTTGTCTCAAAAGTCCAGAGGCCTAATCCCAGGAACCCACATAAAGGGGGAAGCAGAAAATGGCCTCCACAGAAGCAGTCCTCTGATTTGCACATGTACACTATAGCTCATGCATGCACTATCCTGTACACACACACACACACACACACACACACACACACACACACTAATTAAAAGAAAAGATCATACCAAGTTCTGGGCCTTGGTGTGCATGCTTCCTGAAGACAGGGTTCGTCTCGGAGGACCAGTCTCATCACCAGGCTAGGTGAAAGGCCCTGGCTGACCTACCACAGGATGGAAGGGTGTGGGCTCCATCTCCTCTCCCCACACCTAGAGAGCTGCTTGAGGGCCTGACCAGGAAGCCAAGGTTCCCTCACATCTGGAACTGCTCTAGTCAAACTGGACTCTAGCTGCAAAATAACACTCATCTTCAAAGTAAGAAACTCCCCTGGTGGTCTCTCTCTCAGAAAGCCAGGCTGGCCTGGATCTCACTATGCCGCCTACAGCTAGCTTCAAGCCTACAGCAATCCCCCTGCCTTTGCTTTCCCATGGTGCTGGGATTACAGGTGTGAGTTGTGACCACGCCCAGCTCAAAAAGAAGCATGGGAGGTGCTTGCAAACACCAGGAGGAATCTTACATCCAACTTCCCAGATCCAACTTTCCAGCTTATAACAGTGTTGGGATCACTCAAGCCAGAGGCTGTTTTCTAGTTTGGCACAGACCACACTAAACGAGATGCAGCCTCTGCAGCGGACGAGGCAGAGGGGCAGCGCCTGCTGAGGCGGAAGCAAACAGTAGTTCTCGCTGATACGTGAGAACGCCATGAGGTGAAGCAGGGCCCAGAGCGAGGCTGCGTGGCCCACAATGCCTCATTCCACAGGAAACCAGCCAGGTGCACACCTGGAATCCCAGTACCAGGGAGACTACAGGAGGACTGCAAAGTTCAAGCCCAGCCTGGACTCCACAGCGAGATCCTGTCTCAAACAAAGCAAAACAAACAGCAGCAAGCCAGGAGCCAAGAAGGTCACCTCTACAGGACAGTGCTGGCCTCGCATGCCCAGGGGCCCGGCCTCCATCCCCAGTACCCTGGGAAAGAAAGTATAACCTCCCATGGCCCACTTGGGTTCCAATTGCCATCCTAACTTGGGCAACTGAAGGTCTAGCTTCTGAACTCATTCTATTCTGCATGTGACTCTAGACTCTAGTTTAAGCATTTCATTCTGAGGGGTCTGACTTCTTTGTAATTGTCCAAAAACTAAGCGGGAGAATAAAGATGTGGAGTTGAACTCTTTTTTAGAGGAATTAAAGATTAAAACAGGGCCTGGAGAGATGGCTCAATTGATCAATTGCCCTCCCTGAAGGCATGAGAACTTGAGGTTCTCAACATGCACATAAAGAGCCAGGTTCTGTTCATCCTGCAGCCCAGTGCTAGGGCACTGGAGACAGGACAGTCCTGGAAGCTCACAGGCCACTCAGGCTAGCCAAGTGGGTGAGCCCCAAGTTCGGTGAGAAACCCTGTCTCAAAAAAATAAGAGCGATTAGGGAAAACACCCGGCATGGACCTCTGGCCACCATAGATATGAACACATACATACACATATGTGTATTGCATACATGCGTCCACACTCATCATGAACAAAGATCAAAACAAAGGCAGCAGTGGCTGCAAGGGTTGGGACAGTGGTGGGGGATCTGGTTCCCGGGGAGCAGATAATACTCACGAGCTGATGTTGGTCTTGGCATGCTCCTGCACCAGCTCACCCTTAGGGTTGACCGTGAAGATCCTGTTCAAGGACACTCCCACTTGCTTGTAAGAATACACATCCTGTGTTTAGAAGAGGTGATGTAGCATGTCAGGGAGGTGGGGAGTTCACCGTACAAACAAGCACACGCCATCTTTCAGCAAACGTTGTGGTATCCGAGCTTCACTAACTAAGCTGGCTTTTCTACCTGGGCCTTAGTTCCTCCAGTCGGGACCTGAGCTCACCTCCCACGCCCCCTGCCAGGCTGGCTGGCATTCTAACCTGTTTTCTCATTTCATAATAATCTGCCACCGGTTTTAAAGGCAGAATTTTCTAGCTGAGTAGTTAATACCCAGCTATGTTCTACAGAATACAGAACCTTCTAGCAAGTGTGGATCATATACACAACATCTGCAAACATTCCTTTCACCCAAGAGTCTTTGCTGCAGGCTTCAAACACACCATCTCCACACATTTCCTTCAGCCTGGGAAACCTCACTGCACGCTTCAGGCTGGAGGTGCTGGACCCAACACTGCAGTCAGGCAGGGCTGGCGCAGCAGGCCCATCATGGTGGTCCCAGCACTGCAGTCTCCTTGGTTTTACTAATTTAACAAGTAATGTGCAATCGCAAGTGCTGGCCCAGGTCACCAGCTTCAAAGTCACTGGCCAGCCTTCAAAGACGACCAGAGGCCATGCGTGACGAGATTTGATCACTTTGCCCTAGGATGAGGCTCCCTGCCCATGGCCGAGGGGCCAGGCCTCTGTGGAAACTGCTGGCACCAACTGCAGTGTCTGTGGCTCCACTGAGCCCTCGGGTACTTACGGCAGGCCGGTTCCCAAAAGCAGCATAGAAGGGTTCTGTGTTTGGGAAAAACAGGTTTTTGATGTCTGTCAAACACTGGACTTTGAACTTTTCTGGCTTCTTTTCAATCACTTCTCTATTAAAACAAACAAATAAGTGGTCAGCATGAGAGAGCTTAAGCCTGGTTTGCAGTGACATGCTCTGAAAACCAGCACAGCTGCTGAGTGGGTAAGGACACTTGCTGCCAACCCTGACTACCTGAGTGGGTCCCCGGAACGTCACGGTGGACGAGAACTGCCTCCTGTGTGTTGTCCTCTGACCTCCACACGCACGGCATGGCACATGCACATCATGGCACACACACACACACACACACACACACACACACACACACATAGACACACACACACTCACAAAGGAAGTAATTTAAAATTGAAAACTAGTTTCATTGTGCAAGCTATAAAGTTGGCCCAGCAGCCAGAAAAACGACTCAGAAGGAACCTCACTTGGCACAAGAAAAATGCCAAGGACCAGCCACGGCCAAGGTGAAACCTCAGAAACAAAAGTTTGTGTTAGCATGGGCCACATTCACAGGTGAACACCCAGGCAAAGTTCCAGGGACATCTGTAAGCACAGAGAGGGGCAGTGCGGGGAAGCGGGGGCCTTACAGAGGGGAGGAATGTCCTCTGCGTGAGCAGCAAGTGCTGCGGACTGCTGAGCCGCCTCTCTAGCCCCATAATAAAATGTCTTACACCAAGAACAGAAAAAAACTTTTTCAAAAACCTACTTCAAAAAGCTGGTCATGGTGGCAAACACCTGTAATCCCGGAACTGGGAAGAGAGGCCTGGAGATAGCCAAAAATTTAGGGGTTAGTATGGTCTACATACTGAGTCCCTGGCCAAATCAGGGCTATATGGTAAGACACTCCCATATGGACCTTCTGCTGACATCCTATGGGTAGTAAAACAATGGTCTCCAGAACCATTGCTGTTCAGTACTGAGCTTCTAATATCAGTCAGAGAATAACAGAAGGAAAGGTAAATAAAAGCTATAAAAATCAGAACTTTAGGGGGTCATTATTTATGCAGAAATAATCCTTATGTAGTTATTTGATGAACTGATTTGTATATACACGCATGCATGCACACATTCATGTCACATAAAGACCATAAGACAACTTACAGGAACCAGGTTTCCCATCACATGGGTGCCCACAAGTCAAATCTAGCTCAGCAGGCTTGGCAGCAAGCACCCTTACACAGACCAGTAACACAGAGTCTGGGGGCGAGTTACCAAAATAAGAAGTTAAGATTATTAAAAGTCAATAAACAAACACAAAGCAACACATAAAAAATCAGTGAATGCTTACGCATCAGAAACCGGTGAAAATATAATCACATGAATAGTATTTTTAACTAAATTTGTAAACATCAAAAATCTAGAAATACATATAACAAAGATATGATGGGACTTCTTGGCTAAAATTATAAAAACTCATTGAAATATAATAGGGAAGAAAATCCTAATAAACAGACTAGATTCTTGAATTGAATGATTATATTATACTGAACTATTAATTCTCTCTACACTGGCCTCTAGGTTTATTGCATTTTTAGTCAAATCCTAACAGGCCTTTGGAAAAGCCACAGAGAAGAGCAGGGTCTGGGATGCTCTGAGGGTGGGAGGGAAGCACTGGGCTCCGATCTGCGCAGACGCCAGAGCTCTGAAGCCAGTGCGTATGCGTGCATGCACGTCTGGGTGGGCGCATTAGCAAGAGTGGAGCTCAGAGGCCAGCCTAAGGGGCCATTCCCCGGATGCTATCAACCTATTGTATTCTTCAGACAAGGTTGTTCAAGGCTGGGTGACCAGTGAGGCCCGGGGATCGCTGTCTCTGCCACCACACCCATCTTTTCTTTTTCATGGAGATGCCATATTATGACAACATCTCTTATATCCTAAGACACTGGGACTTTTGCTGGACCTCACAGCCAGAGGTAATAATATACCTGGAGGTATATTAAGACTTAAGACTGCCATCCTACTGTGTGCTCAGTCTGTTTGTTTGATCTGCCTTTAAGAGAAGAATGTAACAGCTACCTTACCTGCTTCGGAGTTCCCATGTAATCAGTTTTTACAATCTAAGTTAATGTATAGCCAGAATCTTAATTTATGTACTCTTATGACCCAGTGTTACACATGTGTATTTGTATGTTACAACAATAATTTCCTAAAAACATCAAAAACGGGGGTTGAAAGCCATCTTATCGACAATAATTGTTGAATACAACATTTGGATATTGCCTAATAAGCAATGAATGATATTTGTTATCCAGGTCAGTCAGGGTCAGCTGGCGCCAGTGACTTAATCCCTTGTAAAGCTCCATTAAACATTTCTATAAAGTATCCCTCACTCCTTCCTCAAGGGCTGCTCTCTGTGCTGCTCAGTGAAGACAGAGCAGAAACCCCTGGTTAGGAACAGATGCATACACATACAAACACAAACACAAACACAAACACAAACACAAACACAAACAGGGAGAGACTCACATATCTTACAGGCACAGACTCAGACATAGGACTGACAGACAAGAAGACAGAAAGAAGCTACAGGGAGAAGAAAGTAGAAAAATCAAATCCAGGATTATTCTTGATTAGATGACACCAAGAAGAATGATTTCTTTCATTAATGCAAGACTAACGCATTCCTGGTGACTCCAAGTTTATTATTAATGCATTTCAAGTGACTGCATTTTGGTGCCTTACGTGAGGAATCACGATTTAATATACACACATGGTCCTAGGGCTCAAACGCTCCTTCACACTTGCAAGGCAAGACCATTTACCGGCTGAATCATGTCTCCAGACCAATAGTTGATTCATTCTGCTAAGCTCGTGATAAGGAAGAGGAAGAAGGCTGGCCAGCAAGTCAGTGCAGGGGGAGCTGGC
This sequence comes from Apodemus agrarius, assembly GCA_964023405.1. Classification (NCBI taxonomy): domain Eukaryota; kingdom Metazoa; phylum Chordata; class Mammalia; order Rodentia; family Muridae; genus Apodemus; species Apodemus agrarius. Next base: position 101,797,829 of record OZ030011.1, on the reverse strand, counting down.
GGGGCAGTACCTGTGCAAGGCGGAGAAGAGGCTGCTCGGGCTGAGCAGGAGTGGCCCCTGGGGCAGCACCGTGCCCCTCTCGTTGACCCAGTGCAGATAGCCCCTCGTCATGTCTGCCATCCCAATGGCACGCGCCGAACAATAGAGAAACTTGTAGCCATTCCTGAAAGATACAACCCATCCAACCTGAATAGCATTATAGGCTAAAACTTTTTGCTCTGTCTGCCCTAGGAAGAAAGGCATAGTTGCAAGTGGCCCTTATATGAAAGTCTCGAACTACATCACCGACTAGCTCTCTAAGTCCTAGCTAGAGCCGCACTCCCTGACAATAAGCCACCATTAACCTGTTCGGCAAACCAGACCACGCCATGCTTCCCACAGACGGGCAGTGTTTGCAGAGCCCTTGGTAAGCACAAGAATGGAGTGACATTGCTGGAGTGGTGTAAGGTGGTAAGACTCGTCCACCACTGAGAACACCACCACCACAGACTGTCCAGCCCAATACTCTGTGAAGTCTGAGGCTTTCCCCCTCATTCCTCAGCTGCGTGCCCTCAGCCCTCCATATAGCCCAGGATGGCCAGGATGGGGCTCAGCACGGCCCTGCCCTCAAAGAGAATACAGGGCAACTCTTGAAGGCTGTCTGCCCTCTGACCGCCACAGTCAGGCTGGGAATGCCACACACACACACACACACACACACACACACACACACACACAGACATCACAACACAGGATAAGAAAACATTTAAAAATTTCAAAACCTACAATTACCCCATAAATAGTCTTAAATGATTTACCGCTATCAAATTTTCCAAGACAAGCACTTAGCCTGGGGTCCTTGTGGTGGTTTGAATGAAAATGTCCCCCACAGGTCCATAGGGAGTGGCACTACATAAGGTGTGGCCTTGTTGGGGGAAGTGTGCCACTGTGGGGGCGGGTCTTGAGGTCTGAGAAGCTCAGGCTAGACCTAGTGTGACACTCATTTCTGCTGCCTGCAGATCAAGATGTAGAATTGTCAGCTCCTTCTCCAGCACCAGGTCTGCCTGCATGCTGCCCCGCTTCCCACCATGACAGTAATGGGCTGAACCTCTGAGACTGTAAGCCTGCCTTAGTTAAATGTTCTCCTTGATAAGGTTCAGATGTCTCTTCACAGCAATAGACACCCTAGGACAGTCCTCAGCCCCGCTATCTTGGCTGGACCAGATAAATGTAAGGTATCTATAGTGATGTGCGGTGCGACGTGGACAGCAAGGCGCCCAGAGCACGCAGTAATGACGATTAAAAATCTCTTAAAGAATGGTCACTCGTGCCTGCAATTTGAGCACTTGGGAGACAGAAGCAGAGATTTTTCTGAGTTCCAGGTGGGTCTGGACTACATAGTAATCCTTGTCTCAAACTAGGTCTCTAGACAGTGCTGTATATTCGGTGTAGGGGATAGGAGACCCGAAGCTGCCCTCAGTTGAGAACCACGGCTGTGGAGAGAGGGAAGGCAATCTCACCTGCCTCCTTAAGGAAGCAAGCTCTACCTCAAAGCCAGGCTTGGCCGCAGCCTGGGTATTACCCTCCTGTCCAGATCCAGTCTTTACCCACCCACCTAAGGCTACCACACACTGACTCCTATCTCAACGTCTCTTCCCGTGGCTAGACCTGCAAAAGGGGACCTTCCCTCTGTGAAGCCCTGTTCAGCCAGGAAGACCCAGCTCGGATGTCACCTTGTCACTGAAACCTCCTGGGACACCTGCAGCCAGCGGGACCTAGTCACCCCTTCACTAAACACTGTCTACTCCGTGTAACGACCCCTTGCCACCTTGTCCAGGAATTACTCGGCCCCCTGACCCTCCAGGACTGTTGCTTTCCTTCAGCTATAAACAGATGCAATTCTCAGTGTCACACGAGTGGAGCACATCGGTGCCTCTAAAGCACAGGCCAGCTGTGGGAGGCTGTAGGCCTGGGGCAGCCTCGCAGGGTTCAACCTCCGGAAGCCAAACTTCATGGCAGCCTCCCCTAGATGTGCCTGTTCTCTATTCAACCAAACACACATTCTAGATTATAAACAGTGCATGGAGATGCTGCCTGCCTTTGTTGTTGTCTGGGCGTATTCAAGAGACCTCCCTTAGCACCTCCACCTTCCTTCTCCCCGACATGTCTGGCCCACCTAGACTTCCTTTGGGAGCTGGCAGGAGTCACTGTGCACACGGAGTTTCCCGCCATCACTGTCCCTTCACTGCCTCTCCTTGCAGGGACACACCCACCCACCGACCTCATGCTACTCCGGGCTTGGGGGGAGACATTCTGCATATTGAGTGGGGGCTCGCACCCTGGCAGTTACAGGATGGGAACAGAGAATCGAGAGAACCCTGTATACTTACTGGCTTACTTTGTGGTACAGCTTTGCGATGCCCTGGTGAGTCCAATCCTTTCCCAGCGTGGGCAAAATGTGACCCAAAGTATCAGATCTAAGTAAAGATGAAGAAAAACAAAAGCGAAGGGTTACTGCAAGGGGAGGAAAAAATGCCCACTTGACTTACACTACCCACGCTTCATTAAAACAAACAAACAAACAAATAAAACAATACGAATGAGGGCTGGCAAGATGCCTCAGAGGGTAGAGGTGCTTGCGGCCAAGCCTAGTGGCCGGAGTTTGATCCCAGCCCTCACGTGGCAGGATAGAACGGACTGTCTCAAGTTGATCCCTGAGGTCAGTGCTCATGTGCACGCATGCGTGTGCACTCATGAAGATGGAAAAACAAAACAAAACAAACAAAAAAAAAAAACAAAAAACTATAAGAAACAACAGTGTGAATGGCAGAATGAGATCCATGGACTTCAGAAAGCCTCAGGCTCACGGAATCGAGCAAGGTCACTAAGGCGCGGCTCTGCTGAGGACTGAGCTGGCCACGCCCAGGGGAAGGGCTGCTAAGCATCCCACCACAGTATTCTCCAAACCCACCATGTCGGAGAATGGTGCCCAACACAAACACTCCACGGCCCTAGCGGCAGCTGCCCAGGCCAAGGTGTGGCCCCATCTGCGCAGCTCTGGCTACAGCAGAAACCACTCTGGGTCCCTCCTGCTCCTCAGAGTAAGACGAAGGCCGGCTGCAGGCCGCACCCCGGTCAGGCCCACCTGGTGATGGTCCCATCGATGTCCGAGATGATGACCTTGTCGTCCCAGTTCCACAGGTAGATGGTGCCCTCGCAGCGGCAGGTGCCCTGGTACTGGGTGGTGACACTGAACACCACATCATTGGGGCCGTTCTTCAACTTCAAGCTTTTCTGAAAAATAAAAAACATGGAAGGAACAACCTGTGTGCTTGAGCAGGTCTGGACCAGGCACCATCCGCCTCCCATTCCAATAGGACGGCACTGGCTTTAAACCGAACCTTTCCCCCAGTTCTGCAAAGCTCTCTCTTCTGTTTCTGGCTCTAGTTCTTTCCAGGGCCAGATGAACACCCTATTCAAACCCAGCCCTCTCTAGCCCCGTCTGTGAACCGGCCACTCTTGACAAGGCATTCTGCTTCTCAACGTGATGCTGGCCTGATCAGTACTTAAGAGTGAGCGCAGAGTTAAGTGACAGGCAACCAGACGTCTCCTGAGTCACACCATTACCTAGGAAATGTACAGTACCTTGATGTGAGGATACAAACGTAAGACAGGCAAAAACAATTCCCTCAAAAGAGTGGTTTTGCTGACTATCATAATGACACATATTGGGGAAAAAAAGGCCTTTTAAATCCAAAAAAATGTAGCCTGGGCCCAAGCACATCAGACCAAATTCAAACAAAACCGCCCTCAGTTAGTCTTGAGGCTTGGCTAGTGTGGTCTGAGACACAGCAGCTGGCCACACAGACCCACAGGTTGTCCCACTGTGTCCCCCAGGGCCCTGCACGTGGCTAAACACAGAATCATCTTTGCCCATTTAAATACCATCCTATCAAAGCCTGCTCCCCTAAATTCTTACAAAATACACAAGACTTTATTTATAGAAAAGCAGCGATATCTGCTCACTAGATGGTCACAATCTGAAGTAAGTCCAGAGTGGGAAAGGCCTTATTAACACACACACACACACACACACACACACACACACACACGGAAGGAGGGAAAACCCTTTGCTTTACAAAATTCTCAAATCCCCTCACACCTGCTTGATTTCCATCAATTTTATAGATGCGTTTGGGTTAACAAGCATCTCTCTCTAAGCAAAAACACTCTGGAGAGACATTACAAAGTCTCCCAGGCACTGAAAATGAGGATGAACAGGCTCAGTCAAAGCTGTCTCCTCCTTCTAGGTCAGAAAAGGAGCAAGTGAGAATGCAAAGGCGTGTGGAGAGTCCATCTGAACAGACGCAAAGTCAGATGGAAACGCAGGGTACCAAAGGGAGATGTGAGGCCGCCAGCGGGCGTGCCGGCAGGTGAAAGGTCCCAGGAAGGGCTAGGTGGCAGCAGAAAGTAGAAGGGACCCCCAGACCTGCGACAAAGCCCTAAAACTCTCTCTGGCCACGACCCGAGGACCAACGCCACAGCCGAGACTCACCAGCTGCTCCGAAGTGAGCCGCAGGGTCTTTTTGTAGCTGACGTTGGACAGGAGCGAGAGGTGGCTTGAACTTGATGGCTTGGCAGCTGCGTGCTCTTCATCGCTGGAGGATGACTCATGCTTTATCCTGGAACACATGGTGATGGAATTAGGAAACGCATCTGGGCGACCATTAAAAATGCATTAGGCCCGAATCAATGACTTAGTCAATTGGGTCTCATGGGTGGTCATTTGCCATATGGCTTTAGATTTATCAATGAAGGCTCCCTTCAATCCCCATTCATACATGGCTTCATTGTTAGGGGGAGGGGGTCACCTCGCCCCATTCACTCCCCAGTTTACATCACTCACTGTTAACGAGTGTGAGTCCACTCCCGAGGTGCAGAGCTACATCCATTCTGGCCCAGAAAAGCACAAACACATACATACTCTCTGGCCTTTTCTCTCTCCACAGAAGGCTGAGGGCCAAGCCCTAAAAGTCCAAATGTCTACAGGCCAAACACCATCAATTCCCTCATATCCAAGTCTGAACAATTAGGGCTTAAAAGGAGTTACTAGTTCACCCCTTTCCCCCCCAAGACTCCAAGCACTGTGCCAGCACAGAATCCACAGACCAATGCCCCAGCTATCCACAGGCCAGCGCCCCGGCCGTCCACTGTCTCCCCGTTCAGGCTGGGGCAGGGAGGCAGGGTAAAGCTCGGGCTGCTGTCTTTAAGTGCCTCACAGAAAACAGGTCAGTAAATTAGTTGCCCCCTGAGCTCAGTTTTATGGCTTCATCTCCAACCTAATAGTGTCTGCCCTGCCCCCCCAAGTCTTAGCCCCGTGCAAAGTGCTTAATGGCTTTGGGCGGAATGCAAAAACCCAAGTACCGCCCCCCCCCAAAAGCAGGCGTGTCCCTGATGGTCATGCACCATGACCAAAGGCAACATAGTGAGGAAAGGGTTTATTTCCACTCCTAACTGTCCAGTCACACATCCCATCACTGACGGAAGTCAGCGAGGGAACGGAGGCAGGAGCGGAAGCAGAGCCCACAGACAAAGGCTGCTTGCTGGCTTGCTCCCCATGGCTTGTTCAGTCTGCTTTCTTGTACAACAACCTAGGACCACCCACCCAGGAATAGATGGCACTGCCCGGGGTGAAATGGGCACCCCCATATCAGTTATTACATAAGACAATAGCTTACGGACTTGCTTATAGGCCAATAGGCCTATCAGAAGGTTTTTTTTTTTTTTTTTTTCAATTAAGATTCCCTCCTCCCAAAGCCGGGCGTGGTGGCACACGCCTGTAATCCCAGCACTTGGGAGGCAGAGGCAGGCGGATTTCTGAGTTCGAGGCCAGCCTGGTCTACAGAGTGAGTTCCAGGACAGCCAGGGCTACACAGAGAAACCCTGTCTCGAAAAAACAAAAAACAAAACAAACAAACAAAAAAACCCCAGAAAAACAAAAAAACAAAACAAGATTCCCTCTTCCCAGATATGCTTAGGACTGGGTCAAGCTGACAGAAATAAATACATCAACAAGCACTCCAACTCTCCCATCCCTTTATACAAAACAACAGGCACACAGAACTCCATCTCCTCCCTCTCCTTCAGCTTATCCAAGCTCTGTTCCCTGGCCTGCCTTATGGTCACTCCATAGTCTCCCATACAGGACTCCTCACCACATGTACCATCAAGAAGCGATCTGAACAGCCCCATGCTGCCAGTGTCAAGGGGAGCACTCACACAGCACCCCACATCTGTGTGGACACTTGGCTCTATATGGAGCCAGATATTGAAAACCAAAAACAAACAACAACAAAAAAGATCATAGCCTGGCCATCCCTGCTCTCCGTGGGCTTTTGCCTAAAAAGTCAATCACAGCACAGTGACCAGACCTGAGAAGCACTCGGGACGATCCCAAAGCTTGTAAATGAGTTCTGGGACTGGTGATGATGCTAACAGAGACAGGCCGCGCAGAGGCTGCAGTTCTGGTGATCTGAGGCAGACCTGAGCGTGGCTCGGGCTGGAGTACAGGAGCAGCTGCGATCTGGAAACCCAAGGGAACACACACTGCACGGCTTAAGATGAATTCATTATAATGACTCCTGCCTTTCAGCCTGTTACCCTCATCCTAAAGTCCAGAACACACCCAATTCCACCCCTGCAAACCTCAGGATGCAGCAGGGAACGGTGTGCAGACCATGAGATGAAACACCCAAGTCCAAGGCCAGGCAGACGCAAGGACTCCTCTCTCCCAGAACACGGCATGCTCAGCCAAAGTCCCCTCCCGTTCCAGTATCTGCAGATTCCATACAGAGCACCCAAGGCAGACACGGTCCTGGAGCCTGAGCCACACGACATACTCCAGACAAAGGGATCCTCGTCACTTGGGATGAGGCTGAGGGGCCGTCTCTGAAGACAAACTTTGGTGCTCTAACCAGACTAGAGCCAAGTGAGATCTGAATAAACTGCCGCTCTCAGTAACAACAGATTGATGTGCCTCCGTGGGGGAGGGGAGCCGAGTTGGAAGGGCTGTGATTTCCATCTGCCGCTCAGGAAAAGAACGGCCCACTAAATTCGTGTGGCGTGCCATGTTGAAGGAACACAGGGAGGAAAACAGACTCCAAAAGCAAACCGGGAGTTGTACAGTTGGCTGCTGGCCGCTCTCCGATGGGCACACGAACAGCGGTTGGAGGCTGCCACCTTCCAGACTTAAGCACTCTGAGGGGAACAGGCTGCTCCTGGGCAGGGCCTTCCACATCCCTCTTGAAGTGGCTCCTTAAATGTCACTTGCTTTACGGTGGCTGCAAACGGCAACAAAAGGGCCCCAAGTCATTTGAAAAATCTGTGTTCGGATGAGGAACTGTGAACAACGTTTAAGTTAGTGCTTGTCACAGCACACAGTTTTCAAATGGCATTTTAATTATTTGTATGGTGACAAGCTGTTTGCTCAATTATGGAACTTTGGGGACGGTTCTGTCAGTCAAGTCTGTCAATTAGAAAACCACTCCGATGCCAGCTTTTATAAAAGACAGCCACATGACTCTGATGAGAGTGGAAGTCAGGGGTTCCACCGCAGACGAAGAGACTCACGTCCCTCAGGAGAGCTTCCGCACACTTCAGAATCTCAGATCCATTAGGCACGAGCCAATTTATAATCTCTCCAGTCTGATAAGTGTAATTCAGAATGGGGCAGAGTGGGGCTGCTTTTCTGCAACAGGAAGACACTTCTCCACAGTTCGGTCCAGACAGGAAGAAAGCCCAGCGCAGCACGCTTGAACTCCCAGCGTGGTGACCCACAAGTGTCCTGCTGAACCTCCACCCACAGCCCGGCCCACGTCCCTGAGCTCCTCCGTGGCCAGAAATAGAAAGGATGAAAGTGGTGATAAGAGCGGGTGTGGCACCCTGCCCTCTGTGTCCAACCCATGCTTCTCACTGCCCACTGGGCCCCAGGCCCCATCTCCTCCAGCTCTAGGCCTGGCCTGCAGCAGCAGGGTAAGTTTGGAAGACACCCAGCACGTGGCCTGCACAGTACATCTTAAAATGTCCAGTTTAGGATCCCCACACGTCCTTAGGTGACTCCGGTCAAATGTCCAGTTTAGGACACCCATGCAGTCTCATTACCTTGTCACGCGTTCACAGTGACCATTCCACGAGGCTGACGGGAAAAAGAGACGTCAGGGTGCCTCACCCTGTGTCACAGGTGGCGATGCAGAGAGGAGTCTTGATGGGTCAAAGGCCACAGAGAGGCGACCTGACACCACCCCTGCCCCTAAGCCCTGCTCTGAGCGCTCTGGCCTTTAGACACCAGTACAGACAGACAGAACTCTGGACCAGAATGCCAGGAAGACAGTGGTGAGGCTCACACTGCTGGGCACCTCATCCATCCCAGGCCTGGGATCGCGGGAGCACAGAGCAGCAGGGCAAGGACCAAGTGCCACCACCTGGGCACGAGGAGCAAACTCAGAGGGCCTCCTGTCGAGAAACAGCCCATCCATGCAGAACACGGTGTATTCCCCGGCCTTCAGTTCTTCTCTAACCCCTTACCCCCACCCCAGCCCCACCCCTAATTAGCCTTCTCCATGCAGAATAAGAAAGCAGATCCTTCCTTGTCAACGGAAAACATTTCTACCAACAGAAAACTCTAGAAATATTTTAGTTTAAGGTACAGAGCTTTGGCCTGGATCCAGAGGACATGAAAGCTCAGCTGGCCTTGCCTGTAACTCAACGGGCACATGACACAGGGCCGCCTCATCAGGTCAGGTAGATTCCATGGGCCTGGCTTTGGCCTCCAAGGCACAAAATTGAAGAAGATGTGGATGGGACCCTCAGGGACTCTGTCCATGGGTTTCAGATGCAGTTCTTAAGTAAGAACTGCAGTCTCTGGTTCCCTAGGAACGGGAAGGCTGCAGTGTCAGTCTGTCAGTGCGACACTGTGCCCTGCCGACCTCAGTTCCAGCATCAGCATCAGCACAGATGAAAACATGGCCCTCAGAGCCAAGGCACCCTCACATCCTAGGACCTGCCCTGAGGTCCCAACCACAGACGCTGGCCGGGGTATCAAAGGCCAACCAGGGGCTGAAGAGACGCTCGGTGGAGTGGAGCGCTTGCCGAGCCAGCGTGAGAGCCTGAGTGGGGATCAGCAGCTCACATCTACAATCCCACTGCTGAGGCTAGGGGATATGGAGACAGGCCTCAACGGCCAGGCAGTCGAGACAGAACAGTGAGGCGTGAGTCCTGTGAGAGATCCCACCTCACAGAACGAGGTGGAATCAACAGAGGAAGACCTCCTTTAAAGTACAGAGCTGTGGCCTGGAGCTGGGAACACAAAACCTAAGCCAGCCCGCCCCTCCCATAAAGGAACGAGCACACAGGGAAGCCATCAGCAGAGGAGGAAGAGTCCAGTGCTGACCTCTAACCTCCACACATGCGCGCACACACACACACACACACACACACACACACACACACACACCCCACATGCCAGGACAAGTAGAGACACCTAGCTAAGTATCCCGATGAAGACTAACCTCTACTGTGAACCTGACTGTCTGAGAAGCTGCATTTTCTGGAGCGACGAGGAAGACCTTCTAAATAAACCACGCCCAGTCTCAGTCACCCACTGACTCCAGAGGAAGCCAGGCCTAGGACATGAGCCACTGGCTGTCCCCATCAGGGTCTGGTGGCACTGTGGCCAGAAGGGCACCCCAGCCCCGCATACCTGGTGGCCAGGCCGAGCTGGGCAGGCTGCTCTCCTGTATTGTGGCCTTTCCCAGTCAGGCTCTGCTCGGGCTTGCTTTCCTAGAGAAAAAGCAAAGAGGCCATCAGAGACAAAGGAAAGAGAAAAGACTCTCTAAAAGCTCAGGTGCCACCATAGGGTATGACAAGGAAGGCACACGTCCAGGATGGACACATGGACACACACACACACACACACACACACGCACACGCACACGCACACGCACACGCACACGCACACGCACACGAGGCTCTGGCGGGGAGTTTGTTTTGGCAGGTCCTCATTACTTCTTTGCCTAGAAATATCCTAAGATTAAGCTGAGAAACATTTTTTGACAGAAATGAGTCTGTTATCCTAAGTGTTCCTGGCACGCGACCACACGCCACCGTCCCTGTCACAGAGGCGCGTGCTTTGTCAGCGCTGCCTGGATTCCTGAGCATTTTCACAGTATTTTCTTCTAATTGCCAATAGCAATGTTCAAAAATATTTGCACACCATATTTTTCTCGGGGAAAATGAGAACGCACTTCTCTCTTCCAGTGCAGCGTAATCCTAACGGGAAATGGTTTTCGGATGCACGGGAGGAAGCCTGATGTGTGTAAGGAACTCCTGGGCCCAGGCCCACCGTGGCTTGCATGTGTGAACCACAGCTGACCCTCCCAGCTCGCTTCCCCACCCTCTCACACGGTGATGGAGTGGCTGAGCAGGGGCTGCTGAGGCTTCAAACAGAAAGCCTGACACACACCAGGGAGGGAGGGGACACGACAGGGTCACTGAGTCAGAAGAGGCCGGAGAACATGTCAACAGATGAAGGAGACACAGTGAAAACACCTCTGTGTGTGCCCTTTGGTCAGGAGACAGGTAATTACTTCCACTGTCAGGTTTTAATAATGCAAGCAACTTAGGCTGGGCTGAAAATCTCAGCCCTGGGGAAGCTGAGACAGGAAGCCCGATGCAAGTTTGAGGGCAGTGGGGCTCTAGACAGACTGTCTCAAAGAGGTGACATAAGTCAAACTAACAGTAAACATCTTAAAGTAGGAGTCTGGGAAACTAGCTTGAAAGATGGCTTCGGCCGGCTGGCTGGCTGCAGGAGTCCTGTTAAGTAACTCCTAGCTGACCTGGCAATATGTAGCCTGGGCTGGCCTCAAACCTGTGGCAATTCTCCTACCTCTGCCTCCTGAGTGCTACAGTTACGGGCATGCAATGCCACACCCAACTTTACATGGTTGGGTTTTGTTTGTTTCTGATTGTTCAGTTTTTTGATATTTCCTTTCGTTTTGTTTTGTCTTGGTTTGGTTTTGAGACCGGGCCTCACTCTGTAGCCTTGGCTGACCTGAAACTCACTAGACCACTCTAGTAGACCAGGCTGGCCTTGAACTCACAGAGAACCACCTGCCTATGCCCAGCTGTTGTTTATACAGACATAACCAGTTATTTATTATCAACTGAATGATTTTAAGTAAGAGACTTGATCACCACAGTTAAGAACTTTTCATTGGACTAATTCAGAAATAATATCCAAAGAAACATTTAATTCCACAAATGCCCCTTGCTACACTGGAATTCCCCCTTAATTCTAACTGTTGAGAATCTAGGAAGCCTACAAGTAAGAAGTCTTTGAAGTGTACTTCTTCCTGAAATTCTAGAACATTCTGCCCTCTGGTAAGAAAACTAGAAAGCCCTTTCTGTGTTAAGCCCACTGCAGGGCATCCCTGTTAGTACCGACTTGCTCAAACCCTTGGGGACAACTCAGCAGGGGGCAATGCAGAAGTCCCAGCAGCACATCACACAACAGCTGGATGTGCATACAGTTGTTGCACCTTGTCCCTTCACACCCACAGAATCAAATGAGGTCCTGGTAGTGTCTGCATAACCTTCTGGCTTTTTTTTTTTTTTTTTTTTTTTTTTTTTTTAGTTATTTTTATTTTCTATATTCTATGTTTACATTTCAAAGGCTTTCCCCTTTCCCAGTTCCCACCCACCATAGTTCCCATAGTTCTTCTCCCCCCCCAACTATTCCCCAATCATTCCCCCTCCCCCCTCGGTTTCTTTACTAAACTGGATGCAATCTTTACATGCCCAGGGTCCTCTCCTTTCTTCTTCTTGGGAATCATTTGACTTGCTATTTGTGTCTTGAGTATTTAGTGCTTCTGGGCTCATTAATATCCACTTATCAGTGATTGCATTTCATGTGCATTCTTTTGTGATTGGGTTAGCTCACTCAGGATGATATTTTCCAGGTCTAACCATTTACCTACAAATTGCATGAATTCATTATTTTTAATTGCTGAGTAGTATTCCATTGTATAAATATACCTTCTGGCTTTTTCATACTACCTTCCAGAAGCAACCATCGCTCAATAAACACCACCAAACCCTCCACCAGCTTCACAGGAGGCAAAGCTGTAAGAGGTTCCTATCCTTCTGGAACTTGGGGTGTGGAGGAGGTGAGAAATATTAGTCAAATAGTCTCACTAATAAGTGTATAGTTATAAATCTTGACATAGATGCTCCAGCAAAGGGAAATCAAGGAGGGGAGGTGGGAGTGGGTCGGGTGGAGGGGCATATATTTGGAGGCAGGGGGTGGGAAGAGGGGTTGGAGGTTTTCGGGGAGGGGGGAAACCAGGAAAGGTTTTAGCATATGAAATGTAAATGAAGAATATATTCAATATAAAATTAAATTAAATATAAATATAAATAAGTCCTGACAAAATTCAGGAAGGGGAAGGTCATGGCCTATAAAAGTATCAGCAGCAGGCTGGATTAATCTGACACAAAAAGAAGCTGAGCTGCTGGTTAGTTAAGTGAGGAGGGACCAAAGGGTTCCTGGCAGCACTAGGCAGAGGAAACAGCATGTGCAAAGGCCCAGGGGCAGAGTCGATTCTGACCATGAACACTAAAGGACTGAAGGAAGGAGAAGACAGGCTGGCAAGGGAGGTCAGAGCTAGAACACACAAGTACTTTCAGATGATAACGACCTCGGTCATCACCGCAGGCGCCCTGGGAAGCCGCTGGAAAGGCCGAAGCAGGGACTGAAGAGATGCCTCAGTAGGAAGAGCCTTTGCTTCACAAGCAGGAGGGTCGGCATCAGCTCTCAGCACCTGAGAGAGAGCAGGGCCCAGCTCCATGTGCCCGGATAGTAATACCAGATGTGTGGCGGGCGGAGGCGGAGGCGGAGGCTCACCAGAGCCTCTGGTGACTCTTGCCGACTGCCAGCCTAGCTCCAGGCTCAGTGGGAGACACAGCCTCAAGGAAATGAGGAAATAAGGAACAGGGCAGGGCACCCAGGGCCCTCTTCTGGCCTCCTCAAGCACACACCAGACACACACACATTACCATGCACACGTACAGCACATACACACACTCACACATACACACATAAATACATACACCACACACACAAAGACATGCACATTACCACACATATACATGTACACATCAATAATGAAAAAAGTTTTGAGCAAGGGCCAACATAAACAGGCCAGTCCAACTCAATGCAGAGAATGAGAAAGGGGAGGCAAACGTGGGCTCAACACACGGCTGGAAGGCAGCCTGGGCGAGGGGGGGGGGGCAGCTAAGGGGAAATGCTCAAATTCCAGCACCACTTATGCCGTCACCTCACAAGCCTCCATGGAGAGAGGACGAGAAAGGCCATGTCCAGTCACAGACAGACATTCCCAGCCCACTGCCTCCACAGCGGGAAGCCTGAGAGCGCCCTGCCACCCGCAGCGCCTCGAAGCTCCTGCTCGGCTGACTAAGTGACAAGTGGGTGTGGATCACAAACGACTGTCTGGTTTGCCTGGCCTGGAGACAAGAAATGGAGTCACCCTAAAGGCACGGGTGCATGTCTGAGGGAAACCCAGGGTGAAAGCAAAAGACAAAGGACCCTGAGTACAGTGTGAGCTGGCTAGCGGAAGAGCAGAGAGAGAGAGAGAGAGAGAGAGAGAGAGAGAGAGAGACAGAGAGACAGAGAGACAGAGAGACAGAGAGACAGAGAGACAGAGAGAGAGACAGAGACAGAGAGAGAGAGACAGAGAGAGAGAGAGAGAGAGAGAGCGCCCTGGGCCCGGAGGCCAAGCGAGGAAAGTGCTCTGGACACGTGCTGAGAGATGGAGAGAGACCAGAAAAACAGGGCCTTCCCCAGGATCACAAGCAAGTCCACGGGTCTCGGACCTGACCCTTCAGGGACATGACTGCAAGGCTCAGCCAACAGCCATGGCAAGACTCACCAGCATTATCGGCGGCGGCGGCGGCGGCAGCGGCATAATGTGTTTTAAACGTAAGTTATGTCGAAACCCTTCTGCAACGGTTAGTATTGTCAACTTGGCAAGATCTAGGCTGGGTTGGTTAATTAGGAAAGACCTACTCTAGCTGTGAGTGGCGCCATTCATGGCCTGGAGTCCTGGACTGAACACAGAAAAGAAAGCCAGCTGCGCCAGCACCAGCCTCTGTCTCTCTGCGTTTTGCCTGTGGATAGAAGGTGACCGGCTGCTTCAAGCTCCTGCCGCCTTCACGTCTCCACCCTGAGAGGCCACACTTTCGACTGGTGAGCCAAAATAAACCCCACCTCCCTAACCCTTACGGTGCTTTGGATATTCCGTCCCAACGATGAGACACACACCTAGTACAGAGCCAGGCCCTGCTGGCCTCTCCTCCTTCCTGGGCACCCTCGGCCTGGGGCCCCTCTGCAGTAGGGCCAGCTCACCACCGAAACCTTGTGTTATGGCATGCGTCTACCTCACCCCTATGAACAGATGAAAGTAAACCCGACTCCACCAGACCAACCTCACCACGCGCAAGCCCGCAGCACACTCACCTCTTTGATTGTGGCATTTCTTCCTCTCCAGGAAAACCACCATCTTCCTCCCTTTTTTGGCATCTTATCTCTCATGATGGATTCCACCGTGGCCTGTTTTAAACGGATGGTAACATAAATAATGGAACCAAAAAAAAAAAAGAAAAAGAAAGAAAGAAATCAACTTAGCACACTCAAAACAAAAGAAAACATACGTGCAAATCAAAGTCGGAGGCGAAAAGCAAACAAAGAAGACAGAACACAACATACTGTGGGTGGACTGAAAATTTTAGAAAGGCAAAACCTAATGGCGTCCAAAATCACGTGGAGGTAACTGAGGCACGAAGACTTAAGAAGATGGGAAAAGAACCAACAGACAGCAAACAAAATACAACACAGCAACAACAGGGAAGAAAGGATTAGAAATCATTAGTGGTTAGTAAATCTTCAGTTTTCACAATAAAATGGCTGATTACAATACTATTAGCTTCAATATGGCGATTAGAAAATAAAACATGAAAAGAAAAAAAGTGGTCCCTGCAGCATCGGATCAAAAAGCTGCCAGCAGTCAAAATGCACGGGCTTTTTGTTTTGGTTTTGGTTTTGGGGGAAGGGGTTGGTAAATTTAAGTTTTCAAAGTTTGGACAACTGAAGTTTAGCAGACTGATTTAAAACTCAAAGGTTAAAGATAAATTTCATATGGATACCTTGAATACCAAGCTTGCTGGGGGAGATTAGACAAAATAGTAATTTTGTAAATAATTCCAACTAGCAATGCCTGGCTTAAGGCTATTTTAGGGCCAAGGCCAAAGTTATCTAAATTTCCTTCTTCCGTTTAGAAGGATTTTAAGTAGCTATTACCTCAGCTAATGGAGAAACCTCAGAGGAGTGGGGAAACTAAGCATTTCAATCTAACAGGACACGGGGAGAGAGACAGATAAATGATTTACAGATTTAGCCTCAGATATGCAATTCATATTTAAAAGATCTGTATCTGACAGAGATGGCAGAGATGCATACAACGTTCACGGACAGCACGACCTACACACGTTGTCTACTCCCGCCTCCACCCACAAAGACAAGGCCTACACGCTAAGAAGGAAACCTAACAGGATTATACATTTTAACTGGAGTCTAAGGTTCACCAACAAACAAAACAGCCAGGAAACTCCTAGGACAGTATCACAGTAAGTGGGCACCAGTCCTGAAGGGTGTTAAATCCACAGCAATCTAAACAGTTCCAGGTTGGTTCATGAGTAAACACATTGCTGTGACAGAAAATCTAAAGTTCAGATTAAGAAATTAGCCTGAACTCTTAGGTAAATGGAACAGCCACCACCAGCCGTCAAGCAGAAGCTACATAACAAATGACACCAGGGTGACCCGAAGCTGAGCACCTGCCTCCTTCCAAGCTGTGGTCCAAAACCGGGCTGCGGCAGGTCCAGAGAGGGGTGGGGTGCATACAGTTCCAGAGTCAAAACCCACGTGCCCTGACCATTCATGCTCATTCTGCCACTCTGCCAAGAACCAGTTCAGAGGTGATGGAGCCTGGGGCGATGGAGCAGAGTCTCTCCTGTCTCCATTCCCACACTGGGCATTGTATGTGAGGAAATGTGTGAAGCACTAAAAAATCAGAGAGCACTGACTGAACCTGCCGAGCGTGACCTCCATTGTCATGAGATAGTAAATCCATAATATTTAAGCTACTGATGATGCTTTCCAGGACAGACAGGATCCTGATTCAGTAACCATCAGGGAGGGGGAAGTGATTTGATTCCCCAAAGCTCCCTCAATCACTCTCAAGACAAAATACAGATGGGCCAAGGATTTAAAATAAAAGGAAAGACTAGAAGAAACTTTGGGGTATTTTACAAATGAAGAGGAGAGACCACTTAAAAAGTACTAGTTAAGTAGCCAACAACATAACAAAGTCTAAATGCCACCTAGAAAATCAGTTCTGTGTAAGAGGAAGTGTTATGGAGCCCCTCACCCCTGACACACTAGATCACAACCCTCAGGGTCTATCTGTCCAGCAGCCGCGGGCCCCCTCTTCCATAAACCGCATCTGTTACATTATTCTTTCTCTCTTTCCTACTTTGTAAGCCTTAGAACCCATAGCCTGGGCTGTGGATACAAGGAAACCTGGCAGGAACACAACAGAAACCGTTCTACAGAGGCTGCCTCGGCCCAGTCCTACAGTCCTGAAAAGGGCTAGCCAGCACACAGGCGCCACCCCAGCTACAGCACACACAGAGGGCGCACCCGGGCTAAACAAAGTGAGACGTGACCTCCAAAACCCTCAGACTCTGGAAAGATCTGACTGCAACAGCCTTGGCTGCCAAGCACAAGCCCGTCAAAACTGTGACTGCAGCCCAAAGAACATGCCCAAAATCTAGAAGGTAGACGACCCAGAAGAAATGAGCAGTTCCAGGCACGTGGAGGAGGAGATAACACTGTGGGGCTGGCAGGTCTGCCGTCCTGGTGCAGCTCTGGCTTGCAGCCACTCCCATTCTCACACGCAGGCTAGGCGCTACCCAAGCCCCATCCTCACCCCTGCCTTGGAGAACCAGACACCGGGCTGGCTTCTTAGCAACCCCTGTTGGAGTGATGGTCTGCGCATCTGCCCCAGTGTCCACCCCCGCCCTTCCACAACTGCGCTTCCTCTCCACAGCTCCCCTTGTTTGGGCACCCTGTGTCTGCCCCTCTCTGCCCGCTGGGAGTCCCAGCACAGCAGGCTGGGGAGTGGGGACAAGGCCTACAATACCATGACCTGAAGTCTTGCCCCGGGAAGGAAGGGAAGCAGGGTGGGGTACTAGAGCGGGAGATCTGAAACACTGATCTGGGAACTCATCATGGAGCATCAAGACTCCATGGCCTCGGGTTTCCAGAATCAAGCTACAATCCATCTCTCCAGGACCCTCTTCTTAGTGGTGTTAGCGCTCACCTTTGGCAGAGGTTTCTGGAAAGCCTGCATCGCAAGAAGCAGAGGAGCTGCGGTTGTCCAGTTGTAATACCTATGAGACAGGGAAATGGTGTCAGAAGACAGCGTGTGGACAAAAGCAGGTCTACTGCCACGTGGGCTGTCACGGCCCGGCTGGACCCCAGTGAAGACTTCCAACAAGGCCACAGTGCTTGCTCCCTTCCCAGCCCTCCACATCAACCCGTCTACACAATGCCTCCTTCCTCCTGTCCATCTCACGGCTACGGTGAGGCTGCAGGGTCAGCGCAGACAAGGTGGTAGGGTGAACATAGACATGCCACCAGCTGGGCAGCAGCCAAGTCCCACTATGTGCTCCTTGCTGCAAGCCATGACCTACTGACCTTCATGGAAAAGGCTCAGGCAACTACTCCAAAATCTCCTAAGACAATAATACATAAAGCACTTGCTGCCTCCTCTCAGTGGGGAAGGCCTGCCAACAGTCAGTAGAGACTACTGCATGCCACAGACCTCGGATGGCAATAAACTAATGTCTCTAAACTGAAGGGCAGCCGTGCCACTATGCCTAGGACCAGATAGAGTCAAAGTCTCACAGTCCGGACACCAGGCCTGACATGTCAATCTCAACCTCTGGTGCAGGCACATTTTAAAATCCTCAAGATGGGGCTGGCAGGCAGCTCAGTGGGTGAGATGCACACCCCGAAAGAATCTGATTTCAGATCCCTAGCACCCACATTAAAATGCCAGGCCTGGTGGCACAGACCTGTAATTCCAGTGCTGGGGAAGCGTGCTAACAGGGGCATACCTAGGGCTTGCCTGTCAGCCAGTCAGGCCACACCAGCAAGTTCCAGATTCAGTGGGAGACCCCAGCTCAAGAACTAAGGTAGGAAACTGGGCATGATGCCAGCAACTAGAGAGGCAGAGGTAGGCAGATCTCAGGGAGTTTGAAGCCAATATGGTCTACATAGTTCCAGGATAGCCAGGACTACACAGAGAGACCCTGCCTCAAAAAACAAAACAAAAAAGATAGAGTGCTCAAAGATGACAGATAATGTGGACCTCTGACCTCTGCATACAAGATATGTACATGCATGCATATATACATACATACATACATACATACATACACATATGCAAACACACCATATACATACATACCACACATATATAGTAACACAGAAAACACACACACACACACACACACACACACTCCCCAAGACTGGAAATAATCTCCACCCAGCAGCTGCACAGGAACTTAGAATTTACAAATGGTAAAGGGCCACAGTGACATGTAACAAGGACTGTGTTCGGCTTGACAGAAGCAGTTCGTGGCACTGACAAAGGGACTGTCAACAAGAACTCACTTATTACCAATCTTGACCACGAGGTTGGGGTCATCGATGATGGCAGGGTTGTCAGCAAACTGTTGATATGACACGGCTTGTTCCAAAAATGCATCTGTAGTAGCAATGGTAGGACGGGGGGAAAGTCACAAAGTGTGTTTCTTAAAGAAACAGGACAGTTTTCAGCTTACTCATCGCCATGTGCTTCCCTGAGAATGTACTGCACTTCATCAGACAGTTCTACAAACCCTACAAAATGCACTGGCAAAGAGAGAACAGTGCTTGATGTTTTATTTTGGGGGATGGGGTTCTTAAGACATCAACAAACGTGGGGGTAGAGCCCGCATGTAGGGGCAGGGTAATGTTTACCAGGGATGCCGGCTTGAGTCACTTTTGCTGTGGTAATCTGAGACACGTGACTGAACTCCCTGAGCTGCAAAGACCTCCCCCTTGTCATATGCATGGTGATCATGGTCCTAAAGATGGAGGAGGGCAGGATGCCAATTGCCCAAAGCGAGGGCTTGGCCAGTGTGGGCAGCTGCACTGCCAGTTACTGTCATCCATGCGGTAACGAGTGTGGGAGCTCGTAGGGCCTGCTGCTGACATGCTCAGCCTCCCTTGGCCTTGGAGAGAGAGAGACGGCCTGGCCAAGTGCAGAGCAGGCCCTCCAGGCAGGAACGCTATGGGATCCTGGAGTTCTCAGCTCCCAGGCCTTCTGACCAGTGGCCACTAGAGGGTGCTGTCCCGTATGGCCTTGTACCTTTGGTGATCTCTCTGTGGTCACTGAGGCCACCACAGAGGGAGATGGCTATAGATGGCAGGTCCCTCAGACTGTCGGAGGTGCTCTCCACACCGCTGTCGATGCCCGAGCTGCCCACCGACTGTGGCGACTGGTTGGCTGACCTGGCTCCGTTGTCACTGGCTTGTTTGGGGAGCCCACCAGGATCCCCACTGAAAGGAGAGAGAAGCTGCTCTGAGCACCCACCACCCTCTGGAGAGCTGCACCGAAACGGAGCGATTGCTATACCTCAGGGCAGCTTTGCCATCAAAACGTCGGTCCAGACGTCAAAGTAAAGGACCCAGCTCAGGAGGGCCTGCTACATTCTCCTGGGACACTCCAAACCCATAGGAAGGAAATCCCAGAGAAAGTGTGTGCCTGACAGGCCACTGCTACCCACCAGGGCACTGGCCCTCCCTATATCCAAAGGGAGCTACGGCTGGGTAGTTCCCCCAAGGACTATGTGTGAATCCATCCCTCCCAGGAAGGATCTCGATTTCTCTCTCTTCTCTCTCTCTCTCTCTCTCTCTCTCTCTGTCTCTCTCTCTCTCTCTCTCTCTCTCTCTCTCTCTCTCAGATAGTGGGCCACTGGTCATTGAAACCTGACTCTGACTCAGGCTCCTTCCTAGAATAGCTTTGAGCTCACATTCCTGTAGAGGATACAGGGCAGCCACATGCCCCCCACCACACACACACACACACACACACACACACACACATGCACACGCACACAAAAAAAGGCCTTAAACTGACCCTTCTCAGACTACAAAAAATAGTATCAACCATTATGACAGATAATATGATAGCTCAACCCTGCAATCCAAGCACTCAAGTTGAGGCAGCAGGACCACCACAAATTCAAGGATACCCCAGACTACAGTTAGACTGTATCTCAAAATCCAAAAAATAAAGTAGTCTGAGTAATGGAAAGAACTTTTACTTCTTGGGGAAATACAGGGCTGCCACTTCAGGGTCCATGTCCGTGAGGTCGTCCAGGTAGACACCGTCAGCTCCAAGGTGTCGGCTTCGCTTATCTGAAAGACACACGGAGGGGACCAGACCTGTGTTATCCCAGAAACCAGCTAGGGAGCTCCACCTCCAAGAACAGCATCCGAACCAAAGTACAGACCTGCTCCCCAATACCACGGCTATCTCCCCTCCCCTCCCTCCCCTCTCCCCTCCCCCTGCCCCTCCAGCCAAGAGCCACACCCCAAGATGCCCACAGTGCACAGCACTGCAGAACTCCCTTCTGCATGGCCCAGAGGGAGCGACATCACAGCCCTCATCCACAGAGGGTGTGAGGGGATCCAGTCCCTCAACAGTGAAGCTGTCACCATGATTACCCTAAATGACAGCTGCAGATGACAAAACCTTGCCTCAACACTTCCCTGCTGACACCCTAAGACCCAGCACCCCTAAAGCTGCAGGATGGCTCCCTGCTGAGCACTGTGTGGCTGGCCCATACACACCCACAGTGCCACACTAGCCACCCGGCTAACCGGCTGGGGCTCAGCACCATCACTACTCAGCCGAAGATTAAACACAGCAGATGCCACGGAGCTGGGTCTTCCCCGATTTATCTGAAACTCTGGATGTGGCTGGCATTCCCAACCCACACTCCCCCGTGTGCCCCTGGGAGTAAGCGGGGAGCCCCATGCTCCGTTTCATACCTTTTTTCCTGGACGGGGACTCTGTCTTGCTTGATGACTGCGTTGTGCCGGAAGCTGGGGACTTGAGGTCTTCGGCCACAGGTAAAGGTGGGGCCGCCGCGCCGAGGGAGTCGAGATCGTCATCATTCACAAACTGCACTTCCGTCTGAGCCTTGCTCTGGTGGATAAGCAGCCCCCGAGCCATTGTTGGTGACTGGTCACTAAAAGTATCTGAAGACTCACTATGAATGGTCTGAAAATGAATTTTTTCAGAAATCTTCCGGCTCCCCAAGGGGCTGGAGTCTTTCATCTTGTGTGGAGAAGATGCCTGTAAGAAAGGAGAGAAAATGAAGAAAGGGGGATCTGAGGAACACTGAAGGCCCAGGCAAAGAGATCAGTTAACAGTCTGTGGCCCCTGCCTAGAGAACCCAAGGGCAGGCTCTCCAAAGCCTGAAGACAACATGGTGGCCCTGAGATCTTCTCTTTCTTGTGGCAAAT
Source organism: Apodemus agrarius (assembly GCA_964023405.1). Lineage (NCBI taxonomy): Eukaryota > Metazoa > Chordata > Mammalia > Rodentia > Muridae > Apodemus > Apodemus agrarius. The sequence continues at coordinate 101,776,075 of OZ030011.1, read as the reverse complement.
GCTATACCAAACACATGGGTCCCAGGTTTCCACCGACATTGCCGAGGCTGAGGGGCCAGAGACCACACAACTGTCTTTGGGAGGGGGGTGACGTGGCGCCGTAGGAGCTGAGGACACTTTGGGTTCAAAACTGAATGGAAGCCAGGAGGAGGGGCACTGTTGCTGGCTGTACAGCTCTGATCCCTAACGCGTGAGCACTCCACCGGGCCACCCCGCTGCAGACGCGGAGCCCCACCCACGAGTGAGCACTGCACTGGGCCACCCCGCTGCAGACGCAGAGTCCCACCCAAGCATGAGCACTCCACCGGGCCATCCCGCTGCAGACCCGGAGCCCCACCCACACTCGCCATCTCCCAGGAGCCCTGTGCTCTCCCCGCAGCTCTTTGGTTTCCATATTTTCCTTATTCTCCTCCAAGTCTAACTGGATCTGTTACATTTATGATTAATGAGTAGATATTAAATAAGCACAGGAAGAAAGAAAGCATCAGCTGCCAAACAGTGACTGAGCGAGCGAGGGGGCGAAGTGCATGCAGCCCCCACACCTCCGCACAACAGGAAGGGGGTCTCACGGTGGGGAGTCTGCAAACATGAGAATACACGTGTTCCGTCTACGCAGGACACTGTGGGGAAAGGGATCCCTGCAAGAGCGAGCTCTGTTACCAGAGGGCAAGAGGGTGGGCAGTCAGCATGGGCAGCCGCTAAAGGGTAAGGACCTCCATGCTGCGGGCCACGCTGCCTCTCCGGGACCTGGGCTCAGGATGCACAGACACGCACCCACTGTGAGAATACAGAGCTACGTGCATGCTTAAAACCTGCATCTCTCTACACACACGGATCAGATTTCACTACACTTCCTCCCCAAAACGGGACTGAAGAGGACATGGTGGTGATCAGTTTGCACGAGAGGGGATTTACCATGCAGAGATCTGCAGTTACAGAAAAAGGAAGGAAAAGGAAAACTGATGTGCACCCGCAGGCCCTCCCTATCTGATGTCCTGGGTCCCTCACAGACAAAGGCACGCAGAGGAAGGCAGGCAGGTCTGCAGTCAGAGCTGCTTGGTCAGAAGCGGCCACGGCCGCACTGTCACGCTTGCTCTCCTGCAGCTACTGAGGTGACGGGGTTAAGAGGGCTGGACCAGTACCGAGGCTCACAGACAGGGGGATTAGAACTCTCCACTAAAGCATAATACAGCCTGACAGTGAAGGGAGCCTCCATAACCAGCCACAGCAGACCCACTCTCTGCCTTAGCTCATGTGCCCATTACATGCACTGAACGAGGCTTCAAGGGACCATAATATCCTCTAAGAACCTTGTGACATCGATTTAAGATATGTAAGCATATGCATGTGTGTACATACATATTAGATATATCATAGACAGGGTCTCGCTATGTAGAACTTGCTAGGCCAGGCCTATCTCTGACTCCCTCTCCCCAAGTGCAGGGATTCCAAGCAGGCACCACCATATCCAGCCCTTATGACTTATTCCTAAAGGTGGCAATGACATCATTTAAGATGTCTGTAATGCGTTGAAATATGAGACAAAGTGTCTTGAAACAAATATTGTCATCCTGTAGCCTTGGAAATGTGCCTGATTATATAATACACACACACACACACACACACACACACACACACACACAGTATATGTGAACTTTACAGAGTGAGATACAGAGGCATACCCAAGAAAGAAAAGGAATACAGAGCTGGAGAGATGATTCCTAAGTTAAGGGCTCACACTGCTCTTCCGGAGGACCATGGTTGGGTTCCCAGCATCCACATCTGGTAACCCAAGTTACCTGAGTCAAGTTACCTAAGTCACAGCACACTGCCGGGACTCCAGGCCAGGGGATCCAATGCCCCTGGTCTCCTTGGGCACACCATGTACACACATCGTTAAACAATGTTTGTTAAGAAGCAGGTGCTTAGGGAAGGCGTCAGGAAGCGACGTCACACACCGTCTCTTTCAGCCTGTCTATTCTTACATTTTACTGATAAGGATGTGCAGGCTTCCCCTTGCCCAAGATCGCCTTGCTGTCACGTGCAGTGGGGAACTCACACCCAAGGCAGCAGGCCTCGCAGACCCTCCTGGCCTCCACCACACCCGGCTTTTCTCCATCTCTTCCAGGGTGTACACAGGTTCGAGATCAAGACCTCACCACCTAGGTGCTAAAACTATTCCCCACCGGTGAGCTGAAGCCCTCACCCCTGTACCGCCCAATGGTTTCTCCTCGTCCCTACACCGCACCCCCATCCCATCCCCAGGGGCTTCTCTCTAAAACACATGGGTGCACAGGGGTTCTACCCTGCCTAGATGACAGCCTTCCTTCCAAGGTCTCAGATCCCACAGCTCCATTCCTACGACACGATACCTCTCTACCCACCATGGGCCTCGGGGAGGTAGGGCTGCAAAGTGTTTTTCTTTGCAGCTTCTGGAAGCTAGGGTCTGTACACAGCTGTGCTGTTTTCTTTACTGACTTTGCAGCCACTGTGATATACAGTGTAGGTTCATTTGTTCAAAATACACGGCCACATCCTGCCCAAACAGACATCCGCTGAGTCAGCACCCCGGCAGTGCCTCCCTTTACAATAGTACTTCCACACAACTGGAGCTAACGTACAGGCCCTCGGTGTCCGGAAGGCTGAGATCACAAGGCTCACCTTGGCAGCCTGTGGCAGTTCTCCCCACAGCCAGAGCATCTCCAGGTTATTCTTTGTCGTCAACCTGTCTGCAGACTTACTGACCAGCTCAGAATCACTTTTCGGTGTTGAGGGCCGGGAGCCTGAAGGACTTAAGAAAACATAAACACAGGATTTGAATGGAAAAAAAAAAACAGAAAACAACAACAACAACAAAAACCCTTTGGTTTTGTCTCAGAGTCAAAGGTCTAGTAACTCCGAAAATAAGTCCCTGGGGCCACTCCCTCTGACAATCCTTCCTTTGTCCACTAGAGGTCAGTGTGCACCACATCCAATGAGTCCAGCCTTGTAGCCAATTTGAAGGACAGTAAGAAAAGGAAAGAGCTATAGCTGGAGAGGTGGGAGGGATGGTACCAGAACCGGAAACTCTCAAAAGACTAATGATAGCAAGAGGACTGAGAAGATCAGGAGGACCGAGAGGAGGAGGAGAAACAATCAGAGGGGCGAAGAGAGGAAAGGCGGGGAAGGGGTTCTTGGGTACAAACTGCTGTCCTTTCTCTGTCACACGCAGGCTTCTCACCTGCGCTCTCATCTTCCTAGCAAGTACCTCAGCTTTCGGGCAGGTGCACAGGGGTCCTGACCAGCTGACACTGTACCCCAGGTTTAGACACTGACTCTGAGAACAGGGAAAGCATCTTGTGTGCCAACTCCATTACACTGGATCACTAGACAGCTGTCTCCAGGAACCTACCAAAGGCTTTCTGTGCCCCTCGCTGTGCTGCTCCTGAGTGACAGAGATGTGCCTCCCTTCTACGGCACACGTTTTCACTTCTAACACTTGCCCCAAGTCTGTGTCTGCTCAGCCATAAGCATCAGCGTAGGCCCACGACTCCCACAGACGCCAAGCCACAAGGCAGGGCGAAATGCCATAGTTCTCTTTCTCTTTCTTCTCCCACACCACTTCCCTCAAGAGGAACACGGCAGCCCTTTCACAGCAGCAAAGCAGGACACGGCTTCTCTACAGACCTTATCTGTTCCTCTGGCTGCACTGAGTCTCACTTATCTGAGTTAAGTCCCATCTCTAACTCAAGATGGCATTTCCTGTTGGTTCGAGGCCTGTAGTGTGCACACAACCGCATAGCCGAGTGAACTTGTACCTATTTGAGAGATTCTCTACATAGCTAGCCTGGCCCTGGTGTCTCCCTAAAGCCAGACTACAGGCTTCGCGACGCTCATTTTACAGTGAGGCACAAAGGCCTCCCCCTTCCCTCGGCACCTGCCGACCACTGATCTTCCAATGAAAGCACACAACATAGGGCAACCCTCACGGCCTAGCCCTGACTGTGGGGAGGAGACTCCTGGTAAGTCATATCATGAGAGTCTCTACAACAGAACCCTACACCATACCTACACCACACACAGCACACGGGAACCGGAGAGGCAGCTGGAGAGGCGGACACTAAGGAGGGTGCGCAGCTCCTGGGAGGACTGCAGCTCCCAGCACCCACCAGCCAGCTCACAGCCTCCCGTGACTCCCACTCTAGGGACCCGGTGCTCACTTCTGGACTTCACTTACACATGTGCACAGCCACCTAGATGGACACACACATATGTCCTTTGGGGGGAGGGGTCAGTAAATATAATTTAATGAAAAGTCATTTTTTTTAATTTTAAGTCAGACAAAATTGTAAAAGTTATGTTTTCCAGATAGAAATTAATCAGTGCTTACTTTGATTATAAAGTTTCGAAAGTAGATGAGGAATGTCCACAAAATAAACAACAGGGAAGAAGGAGAGGAGAAATCTCAGACACCTGCCCCTGATAAAAACACAAACCCATTGCCCTAAGGCCAGTCCTACGCCGTTCTTCTAAATTCTGCTCTAGAAATGCTGTGGAGAGTGTCTGAATCCATTATACAGACAGCCTAATAGGCTGTTTAAATATTTATAGTAAGTGGCTTGACTAATATTCTAAAGTGGCGTTCTAAAAATAGCTCAGAGATTTGTCGGTCAATTGCCCCACTACAGAAAACATGGCCTCTCAGTCTCGGGCTCCTTGTCCTGATTTTCACAGAGTCAAGCAGCACATGGGACAGACCATTTGAGGAATTTCAAACAAGTCTAATTGTTTGAAATGAGTAACCAGGGCTCGCTGGTTAAGAATGCATGCTCCTCTGTCAGAGGTTCCAGGCTAAATTCCCAGCGCATGCACATGGTGGCTCTCCGCCCTTCCCAACTCCAGTCCCAGGGGATCCACTGCTCTCTTCCGGCCTTCTCGGGCACTGCATGCATGTGGTACACAGACATACATGATGCAGGACACACATCTAAACATATCAAAGTAAATACATCTTTAAAATAAAATAAACATGTCTAATCACCTACTTAACGACTTAAAACAAAAGGAAGTGTTTTTTCACAAGTAAGTTGGTTAGTGAGTACAATTGATTTTAAGTGTTAAATCAAAATTTCTGTTTCAAGTCAGCTGTCGGTTAGGATTCGCTGCAGTGACTGGGTTAGAGTCCGATGGCGGCTCTGTAAGAACGTCTACCTTTCCGAAGCATGAAAATGGCAGGACTGCAGAGGACAAGAGCTGGAGAGGACGCCCTCGGCCAGGTGAGGGGGGGTCCTCTGGCAATCTACCAGGCTGCTGGAGGCACCGCACAGACACACAACAAAAAGAAAGGGGAAAAAAAATCACAGTCAGTTAAATGAAATATCCCATCGCGGCTCGCGGCTCTCGGGACAATGACGCTAAGACGTGAAAACGTTTGGCTGTCAAACAGCAAAAGGCCAGTCTATGTTGAAATCAGTAGGAAACCAATGTGAACTTTTTCTTGAGACAGAGTCTCCGGTTACCCAGGCTGGCCTCAAACCGGCTTTGTAGCTGAGGACGACCTTGAACTGCCTGGGTTTGTGCCATCACAGGGAGCGAATCCAGGACACCGTGCATGCGTGAGGGGCATGCACTCTGCTAGCCTGAGCTACCTCACTCCCTGGACCACCTGCATGCACTTCCTCGGATGTTTTCAAATGGACTACTATGTGAAATGTGGGACGAATAAAATCTATCTTTCAAGCTAATTTGATTTTTTTTTTTTGCAAAGGTTTACTTTATTTTTACTTGTGTGTGCGTGCGTGCGTGTGTGTGTGTGTGTGTGTGTGTGTGTGTGTGTTCCTTTCATCAGGACATTTAATTACAGCAGTAGGAAAAGAAATTAAAACAACATGACTAACATAAAACCACATACATATACATATTTACATACATACATACATGTGCATACACGTGCATACACATATGTATATATAAATTATATATATGGCTAAGTATTAGGTACCTACTGAAAGGTCTGATCTCTAAGCAGGTAGGTCCTACCCTTTGGCAGATGAACATTTCCTGTCAGTCCCAGATAGGACCAGGCAGGCTTATGACTGCAGCTGCCTCATTCTCAAGATGATCCTGAGCAAACCGGAACCAAGATAGGTGTCTGACAAGGACAGCGGCTCATGCCACAGGTCCCAGGGTGCATTTGTTCCCATTCTAAACTACAAGTAAATCTACAGCATCCGGCAGGATAAGCCAAGGGCACCATAGCCATCACGTTTCTCGGCCGGCTTGACTATCTCCATATCCCCACATCCTGGCAAGTTAACAACCCGTCCTCCCCCACCATGACATTTAAAACTATGGCCCCTTAGAGGCCATGAGCCATTATCATGCCCAGGATTTGCCTGCCACCCAAAGAACCAACCAGTTTTCACCCTAGCAGGGGTGAGCCTGTCCCATGGAGAGCACAGGATTCAGGTCTTTGCCCTTCCTGGGTTGTTGGCAGAACGACTCCAGAGGCCCTCCCGTTTGCCTAGGCTTGATGGGTCTGAAAGCGTCTGGGGTCTGCGGGAAGGTCACGTGGACCCTGAGCAGCTGCTGCTCCGGTCTCAGGTTCACGTGGTAACTCCGGGACAAGCGGAAAGGGCATTTCAGGGAAGCATGTGCTCCTGAGCCCCGCAGTGTGGATTAACTGGAGGGCAGCACCCCTCTGCCAGCCCTTGGTGGCATCAGAGGTCCCCAGCAGCAATGTCCCTGCATTTGAACTTCACGTCAAGGCTAAGGAGCAAAGCCAGGTTGGCCACACTGCCCTTTCCTGCTGCCAATGGGCACTGGGTAACTCAGCAGGTGTTCTTCCTCCTGCCGGGCCTCTGCCCCACAGAACCTCCAACGGGCCTTCAGACGGAATGTCAATTCAAAGCAAGTCTGAGATGTGCTCACCTTCCATTTAACCCTAACTTACACCCCTCAACACACACACACACACACACACACACACACACACACACACGACTTTCTGATCCTAATTGTTTTCCATTTTAATTTCTATTTCACTATTTTTATAGATATGTTTCCTATGACTGGCTTCTAAAGCCTCTGGCACACACAGCAACTTACCTGGGGCTGGGGGACCACTCTCTGTCTGAATTGGGGTACGATGCTGACTGTGGATATGATGAAATCGAGGGGAGGTTTTCCTTCGGAATATCATCTTGGAATGGTGGGACATCATTAGGAAGAGTTCTAGAGGAAAAAAAAAAATTGTCACAGGCAGACTCATAACAGAGCCAAGTCTCTTCTTGCTTACATCTAAGGGCTTCACTAATTGGCATGACCTCTGCCACACACTCAGGGACATGCTATGAAGTGGAGACGAAGGTGGAAGAGGTGAAAGGTGTGTGTGTGTGTGTGTGTGTGTGTGCGCGCGCGCGCGCGCACACACACACACACCACTATATATCCTCAAATGTGAGTGTGTATAACGTGTGCTTGTGTGTGTGTGGCCGGCGATGGAACCCAAGACTCACAGATGGTAGGCAAGCACTTTACCACTGAGCTACAGCCTCTGATACTTTGAGACAGGGTCTCACGAAGTCACCCAAGTTGATGATCCCCCTGCCTCAGTCTATCCAGTTCTGGGCTTCCTGGTGTGTGCTACCACACCTGGCTTCCACTACAGCATCTCACTGTCACCTTTCACACTTCCCCTCCCTCACCAGAGCCTGAGAGGTAGGTCAATTGGAACTGTATCCAGGTATTCCAGAACATTCCCATTTACTGGGAGATTGCTACTCAAAAAAAAACAAAACAAAACAAAACAAAACAAAACAAAACAAAAAAACCATACACACATACACAAAGCCCACAGAGAACATGTCTCATATCTGGCCAAAGAAATAAATGGCAGCAATCATTAAACATGACTGGAAAACTCCCTAGCTTCAGCGAGGCCACAGACATCACGACGCACGGTCACAAGCCCACTTCTGCAGAGCCATCTGTCTACGCTGCCGGTGCTGCCGGAAGCGCCCGTGGCCAGCTGCTCGAAGTGCAAGGCAGGAAGAAAGGCCATTAGAACCAGTCCCAGCCCAACAGCCTCTGTACCCACAGCAGACCGCAGGCTGTGGTTAGGGAAGACAACGAGGCCAGCCAACTTCTAGTATAAACCAGAAGAAAAGACAGATCTGGGGACTGGGGGGTGCGGCTCCATTGGCTGTTAGCCTAGTAGTCAGAGCTCTGAGTTCCATCCCAGTGCCACAAAAAAAAATAAATAAATAAAAAAGAGCGTGGTGGCTTACACCTGTGACCCCAGCACTTGGGAGGTAAAGACAGGAGGATCAGAAGTTCAAGGTCATCTTCAGTCACAGAAGGACCCTGTCTCAAAAGATAAAAATTAATCCACTCTGAGCAATGAAGCAGAGAAATAGTCTATTCTTGGTGTTCCTCATCATTATTTATGTTAACAAGACATAAAAATTATCAAAAGCACATGAAATCATAAACATCTGAAACAGGGGTAGGCTGGAGAGATGGCTCAGAGGTCCTGAGTTCAATTCCCAGCAACCACATGGTGGCTCACAACCATCTGTAATGGGATCTGATGCCCTCTTCTGGCGTGTCTGAAGACAGCTACACTGTACTCACATACATAAAATAAATATTCTTTTTTATAAATCTGAAACAGGAAATATTCTTTAAAAATTAGTTTTCAAAACTGGCTTTTTCCACCAAAATACATACATACATACATACATACATACATACACATATACATACTGAATTTTGCTACAGTCTTAGAAACAAAGAAATATACAAGGAGAGAAGCTCATGGAACCGGGGGCATCATTCAAATTGAAATGGAAAGGTTTCCATGGAGTGAGAGTGGGCTCCAGGCATCTTCAGCACCGAGTTGACCACACCCTCCCAACCTGCAGGTCTGCCTCAAGGCCACAGGCAGACTTGGGGCTCGGAGAATAATAGCTGGGTTGGGGGCAGCCAGTGAGGGATACGCGTGGGACTTCATGACACAGCGGGGGCTTAGTGTGCACGATGCCACAGATTTGGCTCCCAGCACCAGTCAATAAACAAGTTCCCAGGAAACTGTTTTCATGAAATACTCATTTGCTGATTCTTGTTTTTATTTTATTTCAGAAAGCTGAAGTTACCAGCCACAGATGCATGGAGTGACCAACTGTGTCTTAGGCTAAAAAACTGGAGTGGGGCTTCATTTTCTCTAAGTTGGGCCCACACACTGATTACAAAAATGCAGTCTAAGATGCCTAACAGAGGAATGAACAGTTTTTTAAAAAAGTATGAAAATCATCTTTATAACCTAACTCATTTAGGACTAGAGATATAGTCCAGATGGTAAGGTACTTGCCTAGCATGTGTAAACCCCATGTTCAAATCCAGCCCGTTTCAGAGAACATGATGGTGTGTGCCTATAAGCCCAGCATTTGAGAGAAAGAGGCATGATGAGCAGCAGTTCAAGGTGATCCTCAGCTGTAAATTCAGTTCACTTAGGAAGGAAGAAAGGAAGGAAGGAAGGAAGGAAGGAAGGAAGGAAGGAAGGAAGGAAGGAAGGAAGGAATCCTCCAGCATCCATGGACCGTCCTCCCTCACTGTCCAGGTGCTCCATCCATGGACCCCGTCCTCCCTCACTGTCCAGGTGCTCCATCCATGGACCCTGTCCTCCCTCACTGTCCAGGTGCTCCATCCACGGACCCCGTCCTCCCTCACTGTCCAGTGCTCCATCCACGGAACCTGCACTCCCTCTCTACTCACCTGCTCCATCCACGGACCCCATCCTCCCTGTCTACGTGCTCCCCCCACCCGTCCTCCCTCACTGCTCGCTCACCTGCTCCCATCCATCGGTGCTGTGTCCTCATCCGAGCTCATCTCTATGGGAAACATGTCCTCATCCTCAGATGTGTTGACATTGTCGTCTCTTTTGAGATTGTCCAACTGGGCCTTCCTCCTCCTTTTCCTTCTCTTCTTCCCCAGAGAACCAGTGGATGGGGTGTCGCTGGGAGGCAGGCCCTGGGCAGCTGTAGTGGGATCCAAGCACCTGATTCTGTCCACAGAGTTCCTCTTCAGCTGGTTTTCCATTCTTGAAGCTCCTTCTGACAGGATAGGGGACGTGGCTAGGTACATGGGGATGACTTCCTAAACAGGAGGTGTCCAAGAGTCCCATTAATACGACTGGAGGGAAGGAGAAGGGTCAAAACAAAGGGCTTACTCGGGAGAGAGCCACAGCAGGGAGGCACCAGACAGCGGGCCAGAGCCACCCGCTCCTCAAACACTGCTTCGTACTGAACACAGTATTCATATCATCGTAAGAGTCAGGCCATCACCAGTAATTTCAAGCCATCAAAACTCATCTAAAATATCCAAGGCTGAGAAAAATGAAGGCAGTCACTGACACCGTCACTAGGACCTGGACAGTTTTACATTGTATTGTGTGAGGGAAAATTTGAGTAGGTTTCAAGTGGGTGGCTGTGTATGTGTATGTTTTCACATCCCAACCCGGGGATGGATGAGACCCAGTCTCGTTTTAAAAAAAAGAGAAGGAAATCCAGATGGCAGCTCTGTGGGCCTGCGTAGCCAGTGAGGTAGGAGCCAGGGGTCCCTGGGAAAGGCATGCAGAAGAGTAGCGTTGGCGTAGGTACAAGCAAGCAATGGTGACAGTGTGCAAGTCTGGGCTCCCAGCAGGCTCCCAGGTGCCAGCCTTGGTGGGACAGGAGCCCCAACAGCTCATCTCCAGGAGCCTAAAATGTGTCTCAGCCAGGAGCAATGGGAGGGTATAATAAACCAGCTGGGGAACTCAGGGCGTCCCACTTAGACAGGAGCTGCCTGGAGGCTGTAGGACCTACAGCAGACAGTGGGGCAGAAGCAGCCCTTGGCTTCGAGCCCAGAAGCCGTTCCCTCAAGTAGATAACGAGGAATCACTAGCCCAGGGCCATTTAAATTGCAGACACTTGTTCTTTATTAGTTGAGGCTCCACGGAACCTTCTTCCCAGGAAGGAGCCAGCTTAAGTGGGTTCAGCAGGGCACCCCTGCAAAAGAGCACTTCATGGGAACCCCAGAAGGGCCACAGGGCACCTTACTCTCTCCTTCCCCACCCCACTGAGCTCAGACAGAATCTCTTCTGAGAACCGGAAGCTGGCTGCTTCAGCAAGGCTGGCTGGCGAGCCTGCGTTCTTTGGATCTGTCTGTTTCTGCCCTGCAAAGCTGGAGTCACAGACATGTACTGAGCTTGTCTTACCCTGGGTGCTAGAGATTTAAACTGTTCCTCAAACTTGCAGAGCAAGTACTCTTAAATCATTCAGTCTTCTCCCCAGCCCCAGTTCCTCAAAGTGTTAAACTTCATGAAGTTACCGCTCAACCCAGTAATGTTACTCCTGGGCATACACAGGGAGGGAGAGGACACTCGGGGGTGGGGGTAGGGGCGGGGGCCGGCGGCAGACCAAAGCACAGGTCCTCTCAGAAACGTGAATATGAATGTTCACAATGCCATTATTCACACTAGCCAAAACATAACAGCCCAAGAGTCCCTCAAGACACAACGAAGGTAAACAAAGTGTTATACATTAAACTACTCAGTCACTAAAAACACTCACAGGGCCCAAAAGTTGGCTCAGTGGGTAAAACACCTATTGCCAAGACTAACAATTCCAAGTTCCACCTCTGGGATCGACACAGGGAGGAAGAGAACCAGCACTCAGAAGGTGTCCTCCGACGTGCACATGTGGGTGGCACACGTGCACCTCCAAAAATCAATAAACCAATATCGAAATTGAAATTCAGACGTGTGTGGCGACACATCCAAAGCTTGAAGAGTTTCGTAAAGCAAAAGACACCAGGCATGAGCACAGCCTCCTGCATTATTTCATTCGTATGAAAACTCAAAATAGGAAAAATTATACACAAGGGAACGTAGCAGTTGCCCTAGGGCCGGGTGCTGGGAGACCGGCTGAATATAAAGAAGTGGGTATGGTTAGGATGTGGTGTTTCTCTTTCATGTGACTAAAGCGTTCTGAAACTGACAGGCTTGATAGCTGCACGTACCCACGGACAGACTAGACACCACCCAACCATACTAATGACACAGGCATCTCAGTAAAACTCTCGGGACATCATGGGTAAGACTGCTGGCTGGGAAAGGAAGAGGGCTTGTGTTCAAATCTGCGGCATCCATGTAACAGCTGGCCATGAGTCACACATGCTATAACCCCAGAGTAGGGAAACGCAACAGAAGGACCACCAGAGACCAGTGCCCACCCGGAATGGCCAAAGCAACACGCGTCAGGTTCCATGAGAGGCCCCGTCTCAAAACTAAGGTGGACAGTGACAGAGAAAGACACTATATACGTGCCTGGTGCAATCATGAATACACACCCATAAATACACACCACACATGCCTGCCCCACATACACACAACAGTAATAATGAAACTGAGGGCAGGCATTTCAGATGCACCAGAGTACACCACACATATTCAGACAGTGTACACTGTCAGTCCCTGTGTCTGCTGGAAATGGCGGATTAGCTGAAGCAGGCCGGGACTGGGTCTCCGTGGTCTCAGCATACACGATGCCTGCCTGGCTCAGTCCCTCTGACAGGTAGGAGCTAAGTCAGTCTTTACTCTGGTGCCAACATCTAGCCAGCCTTGGGCTCAGAATTCCCTGTCCTCGGGCCTACCTGCTGTGTCTCCACACCCTGGAGGGACCCTGCACACCCAGCCCTCCTCACCTGATCATTGTCAGTCTCTTGAACAAAAAAGGCTTCTCCGTTGTCCCCCAGCTTCATGTGCAAATCCACAGACTCCCCATTGATTTCTATGTCCACCTGAAGAGGGAGCACAGCGAAGGACACGGTGAGCTTCCCTGAAAGCGCCTCGTGTCTTACCTGATGTCCCTAACCCGAGCACCCCTGCCCCGAGCACTGGGGAGGTGGCAAGGGAACCTGGGTTCCCAAACATGGCTACCGTGGTCCTTCTGAATCCCTCCACTGCTGATCCAGAACTTCCCCACTCCCCTCCAGTGTGCACGCTTCCTGTCTCTGAGGACGCTTCCTGTCTCTGAGGACGAGGAAGCCTGTGACTGGCCCCCAACCAGAAGTAACTCCACAGGGCTTCTGAAGCCAGGCCTAAAGACACCATGTGCACCTAGTCCCTAATAAACAACCACCATGTAGAAAGGGAACCAGACAGCACAGAAGAGCAATTTAGAAGACGAGACCAGGCACTGGGGGTACTGGGCGGTCAGGTGATCCTCAGCCTTGAGGTTTCCTGAGGAGTGGCCTAAAAGCCACCCTACCTCGCTGTGCCATGCTCTCCTGCCCTGCCTGCCCTGCCCTGTCCGCTGTGCCTTCTGAGCCTCATACTTGATAAGCTGTGGCGTGGGTGTGCCCGGAGTAACTGTCAGAGCCACAGTGCCCGGGACGATGTGCTCACACTAGTGCTCGGGCTCCGAGGAGGGGGTACCAGGCCTCACCACTTTCTCTCGGGAGCGGAGGACACCCATCTTCCCAAAGCGGACGTGGAAGGGGGAGCACTGCAGACTGCCATTGGGCTGGCGGACGACAATGATGTCGATGCATCCTGACAGCGTGGCGGGGTTCAGTCCCTTGTAGAGCTCCTTCACCGTCACAAACACCTGGCCGGCCAACTGCCCCACGTAATTCATCGTCTGAACCTGAGAGACAGACAGAACGCACAAGGTCACAAGAGCAGCTGACAAGGGACGGCCGCCCAGAGCCTCCAACTTGACACTCTGGTTTAGGATGCACTGAGCGCAGTCTACTCTCTCACTCTGCCCACATCGCTGTTTCTGGAACATTCTCCAAAACACCCCTGTGGGCCCATTTCTCCCACCCCATCCAGAAGCCCAGCATCCTTCCCAGCACGGGGCCCAGAACAGAGACGCCCAGAATCCTAACACAAGAAGCATCCCAGGATGAGCATGAATGTCAGCTCTCACACCTGTGCTTGGCAATGTTGCCTCAAGACCGAGCACAAGACGGAGTAGGACACTGGAGTAAAGAGACGGACCGCTCTGTGTGCGTGGCTTAGTCTGAGGAAGTACCTCACGCTAGGAGCCGGAAATATGACAGCATAGAAAACATGTTGCACTCCTCCCGCACTTCCATTCCCGCTGTCCTTCCATGCCAAGCGCTCTTCCATGACCTCCCCCGGGCCTCACAGGGGGTGACGTCAATGCCCCAGTGCGGGCCAAGCACTCAGCAGTCACTCTCAACGCTTCGATGAGTTAGGAGTCCCCATTTTGACCAGTGCTCGCTGCCTGTGGCGGTTTGAATAAAAATGCCCCCCATAGGTCCATAGGGAGTGGCATTATTAGAAGGTGTCGCCTTGTTGGAGTAAGTGTGGCCTTTCGGAGAAATAGAGGAACGGCTTTGAGGTCTCAGAAACTCCTCCAGCACCATGTCTGCCTGCAGGCTGCCATGCTCCCGCCATGAGGATAATGGACTCGACTTCCAAAACTGTAAGCCAGCTCCAATTAAATGTTTGCCTTTATAAGAGTTACCATAGTCGTGGTGTCTCTTCACAGCAATGAAACTCTGACACTGTTGAAACGTATCTCTGAGCAATCCTGAGAGCTGCACCTGCCTACATGTATAAACGCATTCGGGGGCTAGCAAGATGGCTCTGTTGGTAAGAGACTTGCCAGCAAGCCTGTTCATTCTAATGGACAGCATGGAGGAATGGGAACCAACCCCCACAGATCACCCTCTGATCCCCTGAACCCCTCACGTTAACGTCACAAATAGTCAGAAGTCTGTTTAATTATGCATCCATTTGGTAAAACATTAGTAGTAGATGTCCCCACATCAGTAGCAGATCTCCTCATAGGGCCCGTGACCTCCCTAGCCAGACACTTTGGATCAGTTCTACATGTAGCGCTAGGCATGCACTCTCTCCCATGCAGCAGACTTCAGATCCAATCAGGATGCAGGCGGTTCCCTCGAGAGCGTGCCTAACCCTGTGGGTAGGAGGCTCGTCACAGAAAGAAACAGAGAAGTACATCTAAGCATCGCAAAGCAGACGCCCATGATCACAGGCTTGGTACCAAGCTCTCGGACCAGAGGCAGGCTGGCTGGAAGCAACCTCTATTCTGGTCCAGTCGAGCCCTCTTGTGACGTCCACCAGAGCATCCCCTAACTCTACCCTGCCCCTGCAGGGACTGTGCTTACCACTGAGCAACAGACCAAGTTCCTGGGCAAGGAAGCCCCGGCCCAGGCCCGCTCGGCTAAGACCGACTTGGATATTGTCCACAACGCGGAGCAAGCACAGCTCTTACTGCAGACAGAGCAGGGGATGGATGGTTTGTTCCAGAGCGAGTGCAAATGAGCACCGGCTGACACACAGGTTTGGTCCCCCTGAGTCATGTGTTCCACTGTTAGAACAGCGGCCTGAGACTGTAGCAGTCACAGGACCACAGGACACAGAAAGTCAGACAGAAAGACGTTTGTTTGCCTGATAATTGACTGAGACTACATAAGCAGGATACAGTGAAAACAGAAAACCCTGCTGCCAGGTTTGAAGTGCTATCCAATGAGATTCTTAACTTCTAAACAGGTAGAAGCCAGTGCAAGGATACATGTGTACGGTATTGATAGTCAGAAGGAAGTTATATCCCTGTGATGGTTTGAATGAGAAATCTCCCCATAGTCTTGGGCGTTTGAACACTTGGTCCCCAGTTGGTGGCGCTGTCTTGAAGAGGTTGAGGTGATGCAGCCATGCTACAAGTATATGGTGGGGGGTGGGGGGGTCTGAGATTTAAAGGTCTCCCTAGGCCTGTCCCATCAGTGAGTTCTGGGTTCGGTGACAGTCCCTGACCTCAGTGTGATCAGGAGAGAGGAGGAGACACCCAATGTCCACTCTTGGGCTCTACCTACATTGTCTTAGTTTGGGTTTTACTGCTGTGCACAGACTCTATGACCAAGGCAACTCTTATAAAGGACAACATTTAATTGGGGCTGGCTTACAGTTTCAGAATTTCAGTCCATTATCATCAAGACAGGAGCATGGCATTGTACAGGAGGAGCTGAGAGCTCTCCATCTTTATATGAAGGCTGCTAGCAGAATACTCACTTCCAGGCAGCTAGGATAAGGGTCTTAAAGCCCACAGTGACACACATGCTCCAACAAGGCCACACCACCTAATAGTGCCACTCCCTGGGCCAAGCATATTCAAACCATGACACACATGTACACACACACACACATATACACCCAATCACAGACACACATGCAAGAAAAAGAGGGGAGGGAATTCTGCAAGCTGCCACAATATGGATAAGGCGGGGGGGGGGGGAGAGGGGGGCAGCGAGGATAGGGAAAGAAGCCAGTCAAAGCAGGACAAACACTGCAGGGCTACCAGAGACACTGCTGGAGAACTCACGCGAGTACAACAGCAGCTACCAGGGGCTGAGAGGGACCGGAGATGGGGAGCAGGCGAGCGGATGAAGGGCTCGTGGTCCAGAGGCATGCACTGATGGCTGCCCTGAGTTGCACACAGTGGTGGTTTGAATAGGAATGACCCCCTAGTAGAATGCTTGGCCAGAGAGTGTCACCATTAGGTGTGGCCTTATTGGAGAAGGCATGGCCTTGTCAGAGGAAGTATGTTACTGTGGAGGTGGGACTTTGAAGTCCTAAATGCTCAAGTTACACCCAGTGTGAAACAATTTCAGTCTCCTCCTGGCTGCCAGCAGATGAAGATGCAGAACTCCCAGCCCTGGCCCGGTGTCTGCACGCACGCACGCCGCCATGCTGCCATGCTGCCCGCCGTGAGGATAATGGACCAAACCTCTGAAACCGTAAGCCAGTCACAATTAAATATTGGCCTTTATAAGAGTCGCCTTGGTCATGGAGTCTCTTCACAGCAGTGTAACTAAAGCACACACTTTTCAGTTTTTTAAGGGCTGGAGATGTCGCTCGGTTGGTAGAGCGTTTGTCTGTCACGCACAAAGACTTGGATCAGTCTCCAGCACTGCATAAACCAGGTACAGGGGTGCAGTCTGCAGTCCCAGGGCTGCGGGAAAACCAGGAACTCAAAGTTAGCCTAGGTTTGAGGCCAGCCTAGACTCAGACTACATGAGATCCTGCCTCAAAAAAAAATAAGACTTGAAGTGCAAGGGACAACTCCTTCCTAGGAGGCATGTGACATACAATGACCTTTAGAAAGCCACAGTAAGCGAGGCACTTGCTGGCAAGGCAGGTGTGGACAGGCCCTTCTTTCTCTGCCCCTGCCCCACACTAGGCTCTCTTCTAAGCAAGCCCTGTGAAACTTCTCTTTAAAAGTTCTATACAATCAAACCACTAGACGTAGAGTCCCAAATTTCACTTCCTCCAGCTGCACTGGCATTGAAAAGCTCTCAAGGAAAGGGATAATTCCACTAGCCTGAAGATAAGCAGCCAGAATAAACCCGCCCAGGCGGAGGGGCCTCCTACAGGCCCATAAGCCCATTACAGCTGAAGTGTTTCAGCTTTGGAGGCAGAGACGGAGAGAGGTTTGATCTGAAAGAGAAAGCATATGGACAAGTCCCTCTGAAGGAAGTTCCGAGGAGCCAGAGAGAACAAAGCCTAATGCTCACGTTCCCAATGGGCCTGGCTGAAGACACAGGCAACCAGACTACGTTAAAGTCTGCTGGGTCTGCTGGGCTTTATCTTGAAATTTGACAAGATACTGCACCTGGCAGGGATTTGCATGCTGGAGACAGGAGTCCTGGGCCCCTGGCTCAAATGTATTCTGAAGGAGAATTTCACCAAATCTTACAGAATCCTCTCTGACAAGCCTAGAATTCTCTATACCAGTTGTGCTCAACCTTCCCAATGCTGCGACCCTTTAAGACAGTTCCTCATGTTGTGATGACCCCCAACCTTAAAATTAATTTCGTGGCTACTTTGTAACTGTAATTTGCTACTATTAAGAATCGCAATGTAAATGTCTGATATGTAGGATATCTGACGTGCAACCCCTGTGAAAGAGTGGAGACCCCTCAGGTTGAGAACCGCTGCTCAGGCATAAGCCAGGGCCTCGGGAACTCGGCAGTCACAGAATACACGGATTTTTTTTTCTTTAATGTAGCTGCTTCTCGGCTGGCATTCTGAACCAACACAAAGTTCTCTGAAATGTCATCTCTAGGAAAGATCTTCCTAGATAAATGTGGAGCTCAGATTGGAAGGAAGCCCGACTTCAAGGCCCCAACCTGGGACTGGAGGCCAGGTGCCTCCCTCATCAATCACGGCATTCTACAAGGGCTTGGCGCAGCCACCACCCCAGTCGCAGACTGTCCCAGACATAGCCTCAGGACACCATCAAGAAGTGCCACAAGTCTTGCGACTCCTCATCTAGTTAGGAATTAGTAAAGTCTACACTTAGTCCAAATGCTGTATCTGTGTTTGTCTGTCTGTCTGTCTGTCTGTCTGTCTGTCTCTCTCTCTCTCTCTCTCTCTCTCTCTCTCTCTCTTTCTCTCTCTCGCTGCTAAAATTCAAAATCCTTGCCACAGCTGTCCTAACTGCATGCATTCTGTTACTGCCATTCCACCACCTGGACTATTAAAGTCATGTGAGGGTGGCCTCGGGTCAGTGCTACTATAACTTGTCACAATAACAAAAGGGCTCATAAGACAGTAAAGGACTCCAAACAACTCTGCACGAGGACTCATCAACCCAGATTCCCGCAGATATGCAAATCAAGAGAGGGATGGCTCAGACCATAAAGCGCTCTGAGTCTCAAACATGATAACTCGAGTTTAATCCCAGCATAACAGGCTGGCACAAACCTCTGGGGAGAAAAGGAGAGGAGACAGTGAGACCCCTGGGACTCCCCAGGACAGTGAATCCCAACTCAATCAGTAGCACCAAGTTCAGTTAAGAGACCCTAGCTCAAAAGATAAAGTCCCTAAGGAAGACAATGTCAACATCTGGCAACCAGCATGTATGTGCACATGTATACACCCACCTGCACACACGAACTTGCATGCACACATATGCACCTGCCCACGCACACATACACATCTGAACACACACACACACACACACACACACACACACTTGCTGCACGGGCACACATCTGCATGCACACACACATACCCACATACAGAAACACACCCACGTGCCTGCACACACATGCACAAAATGATTAATTTTTTAAGGCCTTTCAGAAGGCCCCAAACAAAAGCATTCCATAAATGCCCCAATAGTGAGAGTAGAATCACAAACCACACACTCAGTGTTCCAGTCATTAACAGGACAAAGTCCCAGAAAAACCTAGCTGACTGACACATGCTAATTCCTTACCAAGAATTGATTCTATAGATAGATCATGTTTTTAGTATGTGTGTGTGTATTCACAGGGACATGTATGCACGTGCTACAACATGCATGTGGATCTCAGAGGACAGCTAGCGGGAGTCAGTTCTTTCTTTTCACAGAACTAGCAAGAGTTCGTTCTTTCCTTCCATGAATGTGGGTTCCGGAAATCGGACTCAAGTGATCCTGTTTGGCAGCAGGTACCTTTACCTGCCCCCAAAAACAACAGGATCTTTGTGAGTAACAATAATCACAGACTTGACGGTGAGGGGGGAAAAGCTGAAATCACTTTGAGATCTATAAAGCCCTGAATTAATAAATTATGGATCGTTCACATTATATATGGAATAGAATGCATCTATTAAGAGTGGAAGGGAGTTGTATGCTCCATAAATATCCACACTCGTGGGGCTGCAGGCAAGTGGGTGGGCAGGAAACCTTGACTCTTCCATATACACAAGTATTGCTTTCACATCAGTTGTTCGCGGGGAGTCTGAGAACTCCTGTACACTCGGCCTCAGGGTTGTCATGTCAAAGAAAACTACTTGGCGGAAAAGGGACATGAAGGAGCTGGTGAGATGGCTCACAGGCAAAGCTGCCTGCTGGGAAACCTAAGGACCTGAGGTCCATCCCTGCAGCCCGCATAAAGGCAGAGGCAGAGAGAGGATTCTATGAAGTTGTCCTCTGACCTCCACACTCAGGCTATGGCAAGCATAATCACACACACACACACACACACACACACACACACACACACAAGCTGTGACACATATAATCACACACACAAGCTGTGACACACATAATCACACACACACACACACAGAGACACACACAGACACACACACACACAAGCTGTGACACATATAATCACACACACAAGCTGTGACACACATAATCACACACACACACACACACAAGCTGTGACACCATAATCACACACACACACACAAGCTGTGACACACAAATCACACACACACATAAGCTGTGACACCATAATCACACACACACACACACACACAAGCTGTGACACACAAAACACACACACACAAGCTGTGACACCATAATCACACACACACACACACACACAAGCTGTGACACACATAATCACACACACACACACACACACACACAAGCTGTGACACACATAATCACACACACACACACACACACATAAGATGTGACACACAAATCACACACACACATAAGCTGTGACACCATAATCACACACACACACACACACACAAGCTGTGACACACAAAACACACACACACAAGCTGTGACACCATAATCACACACACACACACACACACAAGCTGTGACACACATAATCACACACACACACACACACACAAGCTGTGACACACATAATCACACACACACACAAGCTGTGATACACATAATCACACACACATAAGCTGTGACACCATAATCACACACACACACACACACACACACACATACAAGCTGTGACACCATAATCACACACACACACACACACATACACAAGCTGTGACACACATAATCACACACACACAAGCTGTGGCACCATAATCACACACACACACACACACACACACACACATAAGCTGTGACAACATAATCACACACACACACACACACACACACAAACACACACACAAATTTCTGAGTAGTGCTTCTAACAAGGTTCTCATTAGCCTTCACTTTAAAAGAACCGAGGCCCCAGTAGCAGGGACCACGAGGGTATGATCCCTGCTCTGGGGCCGGAAGGTCAGCTAAGTGACAGAAGACTTCTCAGAGCTGAGCTCTGGCAGCACGTGGGTATTATAATCCCAGGTAATGAGTGTCCTCAGGTCCCTGCCAAGCAGCACCCAGGGCCTGTCCAGCAAGCCAGGGACACACTGAAGACCCAGTGTGACCCCTGTGCTCTGTGAACCTCGCCGGCCCTTCACCCTTAGCTCCCTGGCAGGGCACAGGACCTCTGCTCTCCTTGGAAGCCCCGGTGTCTTTCCACACACTTTCGAGAGTCCTCTGTCCAGATGCACAGCTTAATCAAGAATATTCTGCTCCTGGGACCTTTGTACACCGCTGCACACCCACCCCCCCTGCAGTCCTGCCTCAGCCATTAGTAATGGCTGCATACCCTCTGCCTGTCCAAGAGAACTGTGGCTCCGTCCTGAGCCTGTAGGATGGGTGATTCAATCAACACCCACCACCCAGGGGTACTAGGAAGGAGCCTAGGTCTTTCCACAGTCTACATCCCAGGGGAAACCTGGGTACTGACCCAATGGTAACCAACAGCTCCAAAAGATACTGTGCTAAGTCTCTTGCAGCAGAGTATTTTATGTGTGTTTAAATTTAAAGTATTCAGATTGTACCTACACACACACACACACACACACACACACAGGCAGAGCAGCAGGGGACACTACTGAATCGGATGAATACTGGGATACGGGAAGGAGATATTCAATATACAGTATATATAATATATATATATATATATATATATATATATATGTATACACACACACACACACACACACACAATAAACACAGTCTGAGGCAGGCAGGGTAGGTGGCACACACCTAGGATTCTAGCACCTAGAAAGCTGAAGCAGGATGACCTTGAGTTCCAGGCTGGCCTGGGGCAAGACAGTAAAGTCAAGAGAACAACTCCGAGTTCAGGTACAAGTACAGCCAAATCACCCACCGGCCTGACCATTCCCTTCTGATTGTTTTTCAAAGGGCCCCCGGAAGCCTGCTGTGCATGCAACCAGACACCAAGCCCATACCCACCTATCCTGGAACAAGCTACCTGTCCCCTAAACATTCCTACGCACGGACTTGCTCAAATCAATTCATACCTTTACTGGTCCCTTAAAGGCGCAACCTAATGTGGGGACAGCTCGGTTATGGACCAGGGGCCTAGCCTTAGGTAGCCAGGACCAGCCCAGCCCTACAAAGGGACCTGAGAGGTACCCTGAGCTCCCCGGTAGAGCAACAGTCTGAAGTTGCTCTGAAGCATCCTGGTTCACTTGAGCACAAGTCTAGTAAATGATGTGTGATTTTTTTCCCTCACTCTAGATAGGGAAACTGATAATCAGGCTCCACCAGTGACGTCTCTGGCCCATGCCACTTCTGGCTGTCGGTAGTCCGTTGTCCTGCCACCTCCTGACCTTTCCCTCTCTCTAGCCTGAAGGAAGCCCTGACAGCAACAGATAAGCAAAGACTCGGCCCAGCCCCCACCACCAACAGACACCCCACCCCACACAGAACAGCCACCAAGGATCCTATCTCCCTCATCTGAACCCCAACTTATCACCCAGGCAACAAGAGTGGGCATGTTGTTCCCTTTACACAAAGTGACAAGCATCACAAGAACATTGCTGACTGCCAGCCACCTCAGGAGGGTAGAAATCACGTGAGGCGGGACAGCCACCAAGACAAAAAAAAAAAAAAAAAACCAAGCACAGGCCCCAGGCTTCCCAACCCAAGCCCTACACAAGCAAGGGGATAAGGGCCAAACACACACACCCACACACACAAAACCCGTGACAGCAGAAGCGCTGTCGGCAAACAGGAAGCTTTGTCAACACGGGGAACCAAACACACTGGGATCTTTCAGCCTTTCTGGGAACACTAGAAAGCCCCCTTAGTGGTGTAAGATATTAGTCCTTAACTGCTCTCATTCATAAAACTAATTTTCAGGAACAAAGGATAGAAAGTAAATGCCTGACTCTCCATGCGTCGCCATCCTCGCCTCCAGGAACCGTTACAGGCTGGTCGCCCCACAACTTCACCACCCTGTGACATGAGGCTTTTTCCCCACCAGCCCCAGACCAGACCTGCCCACTGCTCCGGTCCCAGCCTCCTGCCACGGAGGGTGGGCGTCTGAAGCAACTACCGGCCACCCAAAGTATCAGCCGGCCACCTTGACTCTGCCCCCACTCCCCAAATACTTAGCATGATGTCCAAAGCGTTGCTTTCCCTTCCACGTTCCCCTGGTCTGCCCCAGGGAAAGTGCCTGCAGGGCTGCTGCGGGAGCCACAGGCCCACCAGACTGCAGAGCAGGACAGAGGCCCTGCTGCAAGCTTGGTTACCTAAGAAGCCCGGTTCCCAGCTCGCTGCCACCCAGCGGAGGTGTGCCCTTGGGCACGAAGGTCAACCTCCCAGCCTGGACTCAGTTTCCTTGGCTGCAAACAGCCAAGGAATCCTAAACCCTTTGGGCTGCGTCTCATCCGGGTCTCTCGGACCGCGGGGTCCCTGCAAGCTTCGACATGACACGCCACGGGAAGGCCCGGGGATGGGATACGGCCCACACAGCCTCCCTGCGGGACGCCACGCCTCAGTAAAGGGCTTTGGGACGGAAAGCTGGGCCCCAGGTCCCCATGGCTACTCACCGAGAGGACTTACGAGCGAAGCGCGCGCGTGGCCGCCTTTGTATGCAAACACCCAGCCAGAGCGGCTGTCAGCGCTGTGCACGGCAAGGGGCGGGGCCTGGACGGAGGCGGAGTCTCCGGGGCGGCGCCAGGGCACTCCGGAGGAGCGTGCTGCCGGGACGCTTTCAGGGCCCACTGACCCTCCCCCTCCCCCTCATACCCCACCTCTCCCGTGCCATCATCCCACGCCTCCCCAAACTAGACTGTCTGCCCTTGCTTTCCCGGGAGTAGGCGGTCTAAGTCTTCTATTTTCACAGCTTAACCCACTTTGGACCTTAAGCTAGGGATCAATTTCCAATCTCAGCACTCCCACATCCTGCCTCCCTCCTGGTTTCCTTGCCCGACCAGGCAGCAAAGCCAGGTGGTGTATAAACAACAGACAATGCCAGGTCTGGGAGTGGAATGACGTAAGTCAAACCAAGTCACTCTTAGTGTCACTAGCCCCCAAAGGACAATACACTGCGTTTTATTCTGTTTGGGAGACACAAACTCCTATACCCCAGGCTTGCCTCAAGCTTTCTATGGGTTCGGGGACGACCCTGAACTTCTGGTCTGCCTATCTCACCTCCCAAGTGTTGAGCTGACAGGATTGCGTGCAGGGGATGGGCCCCAGAGCTTCCTACCTGCTAACTGGGACATCCTTGGGTAATAACTATCAAATTATGTATACAACGGCCCTCCAAAGAGCCAGCGCTTTCTGGAGCACGGAGCAGCACAGATCTTGAGGAAGACTGCTGGAGAACACATACCCGGGGTCTTGTAGACCAAACAGAGAGATCCCAAGTGTCAGGCACATGTCATCATCGAACCCTAAGAGGGGCGATAGGTCAGAAGCGGACGCCAGCCACAGGCAGTCCAGGAGACCAAGGTGAAGAGGGTAGTCAGAATGACGAAGAGAGCTTCCCTCCTTAAGGAAAGCTAGCTTGGTGGGAGGGGCCGGGAGGGGGGGCGTCTTGTGTATCCCAGACTGGTTCCAAAATCTATGTATCTGAAGATGACCGTGAACTTCTAATCCTCCTGCTTTCAGGATCTGGAATCTGCTGAGATTACAGATGCCCACGCCCACCCCCACACTGGGTCTACTTGGTACTGGAGATCCCTTTCAAGGGATTCTGCTTTCCAGTCAAGTGTTCCACCAACCAAGCTAGACACACACACACACACACACACACACACACACACACACACCAGTCCAAGACCAGATCACTTTTGAGGCCACCGCAGACCGGCAGGGGAAACCGAGCCAGGCTGGGCTGACGCCACCCAGGAGCTAGGAGATCAGCACAGGGTGGGTGGCTCTGCCTCGAGCCTGGTGTGGGAGCTCCAGCTGCCCTTGGGGCGACCCAAGCAGCCACAGGATTGCCTCCCTGCCCACAGATTCCTGGGGCTCTGGACCCCAGAATGAAGGCATCCTGCCCCACCTCCCCCACCTCCCCCACCTCCCCCACCTCCCCCACCCCAAGGCTTTCCAGAAAGCAAGTCTTACATTCTGTCATCTAAGCAAAGCCTTTTTTAAAAAAATTACCTAGATTTGAAGATCGGTGGAGAAGGGGTCTGAACACATAAAGTCCAGCCCAAAGCCTTTACCCTACAAATGAACCTGGGGACTGGAGCACACACACACACACATACACACACACACACACACACACACACAACCACAAACGCACCCAGACAGCTCTGAGTAGCTAAGTGAGGCCCAGCTTTGCCCGCTGCCTTATAAGATCATACAACAGGACACTCGTCTCAGTGAATACTAGGTCACCATAGATGGTCACACTATACTAAAACTGGATTCTCTGAAGCCCCGGTGCTCTAACCCCGAAAAGTCTGGAGCCCCCCTAGTAGGGCCCCAGGCCGTGTTTTGTCAGCACCGGAGCTCTCTTTGCTGGGCTGTGACTCAGCCTGAGAACTGAGGTGATCCCCTGAGCCAATCCCCGTACCTGCTGCGTTCAGGCCAAGTCGGAAGAGGGGAAATAACCTAATGACTCTCTCGCTAGAGGAGGAAGGAGCCAGGCCAGGGCTAGGCAGCACAGCATCCTAGATTCCGGACTCAGTTTTACAATCCAGGAAGTGAGTGGAGGTGCTGGTTAAAGCAGGTCCTTTGGGGGCTGGAAAGGAACTTGTTAAGTTCTTGGCGTGATATTGACTAGATTTTCATTTCTAAAATCCAGTACTACTAGGAGTGGGAATTCTGTAATCCCCAGTGCACCCGGGGGCTGCAGCTGGCCCCCTGGTCTCTCAGAGAGGACAAGCATCATTCAGTTGTATATCATGAAGGGACAGCAGGCTATGCCATGCTGAAAATTGCTCTTTTGTTAAACATGGGACCTCAGGTGTTCCCCACCACCCCAGGAACTGGTTGGTCCCTGCTGATGTGAATGGAAAAGCCATGCCCTCACTTGCTGGCAGTGACGGTAGCTGTTAAGTCCTTAGGTTCTGTCTTCCAGACAGAATGCTACGCGGCTCACAGGTCTGACGCAGCATGTCTGGGCAGGCGTGGACAGAAGAGTGAGCGACCCTCTGTGTGAGACCCCCCCCACACACAACCACCAAAGGCGGACCTCTCCACTCTACAGGTCAGCTCTGCAAAATCACAGCAGAAAGAAAGCCTTGCAGAGCCGCAGGATGCCGTCCCAGAAGGACGGAGCACTAAGGCCTAGGGCTTCTGGGATTGGGAAGCTCTTGGGAGTCTAAGGCTAGCCCTTAATAGAGGGCCCCCATCTCCAAAGGAGACCCTGTAGGCCCACTCTTTGAGACAATGGACCTCTGGAGAAATTAGAATTTTCCCTAGGACTCCTCCCACTCAAGGAGAAGACAGTGGCTGATGGAAGCCTGGTAGCCTCCTGGAAGGAGATGCTTGTCTCCCAGGAAGAGGTTCCCCTGCTGTACTTCCTGATGGGAGCCGCAGTGAGTGTGTCTCCTTTCTCCCCATGGCCCATCTGTCTAACTGGCCCATTGAAGGCCTGTGGCAGAGCCCCATTTGTGAGGGAGTTAGGACTAGCAGAGCCCAGGCTCTGATGCCAGCCCCAGGAGACACAATGAGGCATCTTCATCGTGGGCATTTCCCTCCTGGGATCCTCAGAAGCAAGGCGGGGAACTTCTGGCCACCTGGTACCACTTCACTGCGGGGAGGGAGGACCACGGGACCTGGCAGTGGAACCGCCCAGCAGAGACAGGATCCAGCCCACGGTGAGATGCCTGGCCCTGGGAGGGTTTCTGGGAAGAGGATGTAAATGGTCCTGGTTCCAAAGGCGGAGGAAGAGGAAGGTAATCCAGGAATGGCAAAACCGGCAGGAACAAAAGCATCAGGGAAGGCGGACCTTAGAGGGTCTCCGGGACAGTCTTAGTTAGGGCGGTGCTCCAGGAGGGCAAAGGGGGAGCGGCAGTGTCGACATTTAAGGGAAACTGCTAGCTGGCAGCAAGCAGGCATCTTAGAGTCTGTGTTACTCCAATCCATCCCCCAGCACGGCAGGAGGTAAACAGCACCCAGGCTCCCCAGGGACTCAGGCCAACAACAGTGCCAACACACGCACGCAGCCTCCGGCATTGCCAACACCCACACTGTGGCCGTGTTCCCTAGTCCAGGCTCCGGGATGAGCCTCCACTGCCCAGAGCCTCACTCACTCACTCCCCAGTCAGCACAGTGGCCTGTGGTCTGGTAGGTTCCTGGGCCACATGAGGGTACCTGTCCTGAAGTGGTGGTCACATGTTCAGTGTCGCTACAGTCCCAGGGGCTGACCATGACGGAGGGTTTGGGCAGTCCAGTCCCCAGGCGAAAGGACTCATCCCAGTTTGGAGCCCCCGAGTTCCTCTAGGCAAATCCAAGCCAGATGGAGGCTCTAAGGGCAAGGGACCATCAACAGCATAGACAGAGACCCTGAGGTCCATCAGGGCCGACAGGGGCTGGCCTCGGGTGCGCAGGGACAGTCATAGCTACCATGTAAGGTGTCTCTCCCTCAGCGAAAGCAAGTTCGGGACCACCCTCACAGCCGTTTTCACTGTGGTCATCTGGGAGAGATTCATAATGAGCCAGGCTAGACCGGAAGGACAACACAGGGAAACGGAAGTGCCAAGGTACAGAGGGAGGTTGACAGACAACAACGTCGTCGGCATAGACCGGAGGGATGAGTTCGATAATTCGGGAATAATGGTCGCTGCTCTGGGAAGCTCCTGACAGCCTCCCCACCTGCTGCTAGGAACAAACAAAAATCGCCTCTGTCCCCGGTTAGCCCTGAGTCACCTGCGACCTTGTCCGGCCAGCGCGAGGGCACCAGTCCTGTGAGTCATGTGGCCCAAGTCTCACATTGCTCAGCTAAGAAACCAGCTGCCCAGAAAGGATGGAGACAAGGGCAGAGACTCAGAGAAGCCTTAAGAGTCCGGCGTGGGGGACGAGCACGGTGAGAGGACCTCTGCGGAGCCCACCGCTCTGTGCAAAACTCACAGAGGCCGATTCTTCAAAAAGCCAAAACTTAAAAGCTGAAAGTGTCGCCCTGTATACCGAGTGACGTACCAGTAGACATAAAGCAATGGCAGAGTATTATCAGCTTTTCCTGTTGAAAAGTAATAAATGTGCTCTAGAGGGTTTTTAGAATGCATAAAAAGGCATCTAGTTTTGTTACTAAGATACAGTGTGAATACCTGTAGCATTTTATAAGATCCGCTTAGAAAGAATAGAAGGGTTGTGAGGGATATTCAGCAAGTTAAGAACACTGAGATGGACTTCAGAACAGCTCTTGGGAACCCTGATGTCTTAGGATTTCTGTTGCTGAATCACCATGGCCCAAAAGCACGGTGGAGAGGAAAAGGTTTACTAGACTTACACTTCCAGATCATAGTTTGTCACAGGAGGAAACCAGGACAGGAACTCAAGCAGGGCAGGGAAAAAGAAAAAAATAAAATAAAATAAAATAAAATAAAATAAAATAAAATAAAATAAAGAAGCAGCAATGGCAGCTGTGGCTAGTGTTTAGAGGTTATTTACAAGTCAACCCCAGCTCTAGAGTCTGTCTACCACATTTCCTTTTAAACAAGCCCTATGGAGTAGATACCATTTGCTGTCCCAGAGGAATAAAGGAAGTAAGGCACCAAGAAGTGGCTGAAGTCACACGGCCAGTTAGTAGAAGCTAGACCTCATGGAATATACTTGTCCATCTGAGTCCAGACCTTTCCCCTAGCATCTCTTCAGCCCCAGCGCTCCCTGGTCAGTGGAATAATTCCACGTCTTCCTTTTCAGGGCAGGCCTGAAATCTGATAATGCAGGATAGCTGATATGTGACCACCAAAGGGGTCATGACCCACAAGTTGAGAACGGCTGGTCTACAATTTCCCATGAAAAATAAGCAACCTGGGTGGATACACATTATTTAGGGCCTAAAATTTTGTGGGCCTAAGTCCCAGCCCAGCCCATCCATGGCACAGGCGCCGGCAGACCTCAACTCCCTTGGCTATCCATCGTGAACGACCCAGCCTCGGCTCAGCACATTGGTGCAATCTGAGGAGTTCTTGCGCTTGGCCACGGATCGAGTAAAATCCTTGTCACTGGACCAGCTCTCACTCTGCATTCACAGAGACGTATTGTTGATAATGATTGACAAGCATTTAAGAAAGAATGTCTACCGTTCGTCCTGCCAAACTGTCACTTAGAGCAGGTCAGGACACCCCAGCAGATAACAACACTCCGACACAGTGACTTGGTGCCAACAAGGAGGGAGTCTGTTAAGAAGGTGACCTTCTCCCCATGATGTCTGTGGGAGGATTTAAGACCAGACCCAGCCTCACCTTTTACAGAGAGTCACCAAGCAAGTTGGTAGTGCCTCTGGGGCAGACTTTTAGGGCCCAGCTCAGTCACTCCTCTGGGCTTGCCAGACCCAGGGCTGATGTCTCCATGGCTTCTGCTCTGTGACCAGCCTGTGCATTGAGCCCACAGCCCGTGAAGAGTGGGGAGCATCTCACCTCTTGGGAGGAGCAGCCCTGGGTCATGTTGAATTTGCTCTGATTGCTTCCGATCACTGGCACATCCAGGGGAAAGGACTTTATGACTTTTGTGCATTAAAGTTCACCCCAGATCCACGGGGAAGAACAAGATATTTTGATAGATGTATGACCTGAAGCGGCACCGAGAGGCCAAGGGCTCATGGAGCTCTCTCCAGACAAAGGCCCGCTGGCTCCACACATCTTGCTGCTTCTAGATCTCTATGACCCTGAATTCCAGCTATCATGTGCTCTGAACCCGATCATGTTTGACACCAATAAGCTGTTCAACATCTTTTTCTCTTTGGGCATTGATTCATTTGCTTTTATGCTTTGATACACAGTTTCACTCTACAGCCTAAGCTATACAGAAACTAACCTCAAACTCACAGCATTCCTCCTGCCTCAGTTTCCCAAGTGCTGGAATTACAGTCATGTGCCACAATGCGAGACTCCAGCTCATTATATCCATATTAGCGTTGAATATCTTTCTATTCTGTTTACATTTAAAAAAAAAAAAAACTGGATCTGACTTGGAAGCCCTGGCTGTCCTGGAATTCACTATGTAGACCAGACTGGCCACAGACTCACAGAAATCCTCCTGCCTCTCACATGCTGAGATTAAAGGCGTGCATGGCCACACCCAGCTTCTATTCTGCTTACTTTTACCCTGCGGTTTTGTTTAAATGGGATTTCCTGTTCACCATGTCAAGAAGCGTTTTCTTTTTATCCAATTTGACAATTCCTGCATCTTAATGTGGTGGTTAGCTCTAATAGGCAACCTAACTGAGTTCAGAAACACCTAGACAGCTAGTAAAACCGTCCGTTCTTTTGTTTTGTTTTGTTTTGTTTTGTTTTGTTCTATGTTTTCCTTTCTGGGTGCATCTATGAGGGTGTTTCTGAGAGAATGACATCTGAGTCAATGGATGGAGAAAGTGATTTTCCGTCACTGTGCATAGTCAACATCCCTCGGCTAGAGGTCTGGATAGGACACTGTCTTGGTCAGGGTTACTGTGATGAAATGCCATGGCCAAAGGCAACTTGGGGAGGAAAGGGTTTATTTGACTTGAACTTCCAGATCATGGTCCATCACTGAAGGAAGCCAGGACAGGAACTCAAGAAGGCCAGGAACCTGGAGGCAGGAGCTGATAACTCAAAGGCCATGGAGGGGTGCTGCTTACAGGCTTGCTTCCTGTGGCTTGCTCAGCCTGCTCTCTTATAGAACCCAGGACAGACCAACCTAGGGATGACCCCGCCCACAGTGGGCAGGCCCTTTCTCCATCAATCACTAAGAAAATGCCCTACAGCCCAATCTTATGGAGACATTTTCTCAGCTGAGGCTTCCCACTCTCCAATGACTATAGTTTGTGCCAAATTAACATAAGCTAGCTAACACCACACACACACATACTCTCTCTCTCTCTCACACACACACACACACACACACACACACACACAAAAGGAAGTGAGTTCATTCTCCCCCTTTCCCTCTCCATCTTTCAATCTACCTCCTTTGGACATATGAACTACAGGCTTCCCTAGTTTTACCCCCATATTGAGCAATCCCATTGACTGCCAGGGCCTCTGCTTTCAGACTGAAGACTTATCAGCATCCAGTGAGCTGGTTCCCACCTGCCTCGTCTTCCCCAGACTGCCTGTGTTCTGTGGACTCCATTTCTGAGAACACTGACAGACTCCGGCCATTCTCAGTTCATGTCATTGGTGGCACAGTTGCCCTGAAGAATCGCTGTTTTAGGGCCTGGAGAGACGGCTCAGGAGTCAAGAACACTGGCTACTCCTGCAGAGGACCTAGGTTTGCTTTCCAGCACCCACATGCTGGCTCACCACCTTCTGTAACTCCAGCTCTAGGGGATCTGACAACCTCTTCTGGCCTCTGTGGGTACCAGGTATGCAGATGGCATATGGACATACACCCAGGAAAACACTCATACACAATCTTTTTAAAAGAATAATTATTTTAACAGGGCACGTTGGCACACCCTTATAATTCTAGCACTTTGGAATCAGGGGCAGACAGAACTGAGTTCAAGGCCAGCCTGGTCTACAGAGTGGGCTCCAGGATAACCAGGTCTACAAAGAGAAACCTTGTCTCGAAACAATTCTCTTAGCGTGTTTGTCTACTATCCTACCACCTCTGACAATCCTCTCTGCTCATCCTATGGTTTGAGTACGAAATGGCTTTCATGGAGTTGTGCATTTGAAAACTACGTGCCCAGTTGGGTAGCACAACGTGCAGTTGTATGGTCTTTGGGGCCTAGAACCTAGCCAGGTGGACACAGACCAGCAGGAGCACTAACTTGAGGACTGTATTTCTTTCTACCTGTTTCCTGTTCCACTATCTCTTTCCTGGTGCTGCAGAACTGTGGTAAGTGACCTCTCCATGCCCACCAACACCCCCCAAGCATGCCTTTCCCACCACAGTGGACTGGACCCTTTGGGACCGTGGACCAAAGAATATTTCTCCCCTCCCTTCAGTCGCTTCTGCTAGGTGTTCGGTCACAGCAGATGCAATTACTGAATGATTTCTTCCCAGGTTGCAATATGACATGCCTGCTTCTTTGCACTCCCCGTGTTTTTACAAGGACATTTTGCCTTGTGGCTGGCTGGGTTTTGTTACATGCCTTTAAGCTTTCTTGGGCTTTGCTCTGAGATGCAGGTAAGACACTTGAGCTTCACTGAATCCTTCTGAGGCGTGACTCCAAGCCTGGCTCCTGCAAATCTGGCATGCCCCCTGCATGAGGAGCCATCTGTCACTGCTGCTGTGGAACTCCCTTCCTGGTCCTCTGCCCAAAGCTCTGCATGGTAAGGAATCCTCCCTCCCCCGATGGCTGCTTTGTTTACCAGTGAACGCCATTTCATTAAGATCTAAGGAACAACCATACAGGCTAATTTTTGGAAATCAAATTGTAGTCTCTGAAAAGGTCATAGTCACAGTGACTGGGGCTAGGACCTGCCTCAGAAGGAGCTTTTGTTTCATGTATCTTGGTAAAGGGCTCAGATCCTTTCCACGGGGACCTTCCCCATAGGGTGGCTTGAGTTGACATAGCTTTGGCTTTCCCCAGAGTGGTGGGCCTAAGAGAGGGCAAGGTGGAAGTCAGAATACCTTTCATGGCCTAGTTTACTTGCTAAAGTCACACCTGCCATCCTCCCTGCCCCCACATTCTGTTCCTGAGAACCACATGAGTAGGTAAATCCAGCCACACTTAGGGGAAAGTAGGATCAGACCCCTCACGTTGAAAGAAGAATCACCACCAACCCAGATTACTCCAGGCCTGGGTCATCTCTGGAGACTGTTACAACCAGAAGGAGCCCCTTTTGCAGCTTCAACCAATCATGAGCCAGACTGAGGCTTAGTCGGAGCAAAAGAGGCCCTCTGCCAACCTCTCTCGCGGGCTGCACCCTCTCTGCACGCTGCCCTGCAAATTCTAACACCCTCAACTCCAAACGCTCCTTTTCTCAGGAAGCCCTTGGGCACTATGTAGGGCACATCTTCCACACTGAGCTTGCACACTTATGCTTTTTAAAGGTTGTGTGTGTTTTGTGGCGCATGCGTGTACATTTCCAAGGAGGCCAGAGGAGGTCATCAGATCCACTGGAGCTGGGATGCTGAGCCACCCAACACAGGTGCTGGGAATCAAACTCTAACCTCTGGCACAGCAGCAAGTCTGCTGAAGTCGCCTTTGCTTCCCTGCTCCCTCATCATGGCTTCCGCTAACTGCTATTTCAAACGTCTCTGGCTGTTCAAGGCGGTGGTCTACATTTTCCCCTATTGCTCCATAATCGGCACCATCAGTACCACACGTGGCCATCCCTGGCAGCTGCAGTGACCTCGGGAATGAAGCAATAGAGGGAGATTCACGTTCTTCCCTTCCGGCAAATGGTGCCTTCTTTTCTCCCTGGTTTACTTCTAGGCCAACAGCCTATCTCACCAGAAGACATCTACATGGCTGCCTTAGAAATGATCCTTTAGGGACATCCCCGCCCTCTGGTGAGCACCTAGGCTGCGTTCTGCAACCAGCTCGCCGGCCCCTAGACCAGCGGTGTAGCGGCGGGCCTCCATATTGCAACCAGGACACAGTTGGAAAGGCCCAGGTAAACACCCCTTCCAGGGCTACACTCACGGGGGTATCTGCTAGGGTCTCGGAGCCAAGCAGGCGGAGTCCCTCCTAGGCTCTGTGGGACATCCCCGAGCCCTCTGGCGAGCACCAAGGCTGCGTTCTGCAACCAGCTCGCCGGCCCCTGGACCAGCAGTAGCGGCGGGCCTCCATATTGCAACCAGGACACAGCTGGAAAGGCCCAGGCTCTGTGGGACATCCCCGCCCTCTGGTGAGCACCTAGGCTGCGTTCTGCAACCAGCTCGCCGGCCCCTAGACCAGCGGTGTAGCGGCGGGCCTCCATATTGCAACCAGGACACAGCTGGAAAGGCCCAGGCTCTGTGGGACATCCCCGCCCTCTGGTGAGCACCTAGGCTGCGTTCTGCAAACAGCTCGCCGGCCCCTAGACCAGCGGTGTAGCGGCGGGCCTCTATATCGCAACCAGGACACAGCTGGAAAGGCCCAGGCTCTGTGGGACATTCCCGTGCCCTCTGGCGAGCACCGAGGCTGCATTCTGCAACCAGCTCGCCGGCCCCTGGACCAGTGGTAGCAACGGGCCTCCATATTGCAACCAGGACATAGCTGGAAAGGCCCAGGTAAACACCCCTTCCAGGGCTACCCTCACGGGGGATCTGCTAGGCTCTCGGAGTTCCTTGCAACCAGGACACAGCTGGAAAAGCCCAGGTAGACAGACTCCAACAGGGGCTACAATTGCATGGGTGGCAGCCAGCTTATGATCCCTTAAAGCAGCAGTCACACATATTCACCAGTAGAGAAACAACAGGTGAGCCCAGCCTCACAGGAGATTCAAACACCAGCCACTGACAACAAGGCCAACTAAAACCAGAAATAACCAGATGGCAAAAGGAAAACGAAGGAACGTTACTAACAAAAATCAAGGCAACATGACAGCATCTGAACCCAGTTCTCCAACAACAGGAATCCCTGGATACCCTAAAACACCAGAAAAACAAGACTTGGATATAAAATCACTGGTCAGGATGCTGGTAGCTGAACACATAGAAAAATCTCGTAAAGAAATAGAGGAGAAAATGGATCAAAAGTTAGAAGCCTTTACGAGGCAAATACAAAAATCACTTCAAGAAATGCAGGAGAAGATGGATCAAAGAGAAGAAGACAATAAGGAAGAAAGACAAAAGTCACTTAAAGAACTACAGAAGAACGTGGGCCAACAAGTAGAAGCTATGAAAGAGGAAGCACAAAAAGTCTATTAAAGAAATTCATGAAAACACAATCAAGCAAGCGAAAGATCTGAGCACATCCATCCAGATACTAAAAACAGAAGTAGAAACAACTAAGAAATCACAGAGGGAGACAACATTGGAGATAGAAAACCTGGGGAAGAAATCAGGGGCCATAGACGCAAGTATCAACAATAGAATACAAGAGATAGAAGACAGAATCTCAGAAGCCGAAGATACCATAGGAACCATTGATTCAACAGTCAAAGAAAATACTAAATGCAAAAAGGTGGTAACCCAAAACATCCAGGAAATCCAAGACACTATGAGAAGACCAAACCTAAGGATTATAGGTATAGACGAGAGTGAAGATTTACAAGTTAAAGGGCCAGCTAATATCTTCTATAAAATTATGGAAGAAAACTTCCCCAACCTAAGGAGAGAGATGCCCATGAATATACAAGAAGCCTATAGAACCCCAAACAGACTGGACCAGAACAGAAATACATCCCGTCACATAATAATCAAAACTCCAAATGTAATAAACAAAGAAAGAATACTAAAGGCAGCAAGAGAAAAAGGCCAAGTAACATATAAAGGAAAACCTATCAGAATAACACCAGACTTCTCACCTGAGACCATGAAAGCTAGAAGATCCTGGGCAGATATCATGCAAACTCTAAGAGAACACAAACTTCAGCCAAAACTACTTTACCCAGCAAAACTCTCAATTGCCATTGATGGAGACATCAAGGTATTCCATGACAAAACCAAATTTGCAAGATATCTCTCCACAAATCCAGCCCTACAAAGGATAATAGGCAGAAAACACCAAGACAAGGACGGAAACTACACCCGGGAAGAAGCAAGATAGAAACCTCCTCTCATCAAACCCAAAAGAAGATAACCTCTCGAATATAAAAAATAAATAAGATAAATAAATATAATTTCAAAAATGTCTGGAGGTAATAATTACTATTCCTTAATATCTCTTAACGTCAATGGACTCAATTCCCCAATAAAAAGACATAGATTAACAGACTGGATACGGAAACAGGACCCTACATTTTGCTGCATACAGGAAACACATCTCAGTGTTAAAGACAAACACTACCTTAGAGTAAAAGGCTGGAGGACAATTTTACAAGCAAATGGTCTCAGGAAACAAGCTGGAGTAGCCATTCTAATATCAGATAAAATTGACTTTCAACCTAAAATCATCCAAAGAGACTCAGAAGGTCACTTCTTGCTGGCCAAAGGGAAAATCCACCAGGAAGAGCTCTCAATACTGAACATCTATGCTCCAAATGCAAGGGCACCCTCCTTCGTAAAAGAAACCTTACTAAAGCTTAAAGCACACATTACACCTAACACAATAATTGTGGGTGACTTCAACACCCCACTCTCCTCAATGGACCGATCAGGAAAGCAGAAACTAAACAGGGACACAGTGAAACTAATTGAAACTCTGGACCAATTGGATTTAACAGATATATATAGAACACTTCATCCTAAAGCTAAAGAATATACCTTTTTCTCAGCACCGCATGGTACCTTCTCCAAAATAGACCATATAATTGGTCACAAGACAGATGTCAACAAATACAAGAAGATCGAGCTAAGCCCATGCCTCTTATCAGATCACCATGGAGTAAGAGTGGTCTTCAATAGCAACAAAAACAACAGAAAGCCCACATACACATGGAAACTGAACAATACTCTACTCAATGACACCTTGGTCAAGGAAGAAATAAAAAAAGAAATCAAAGACTTTTTAGAATTCAATGAAAATGAAGGTACAACCTACCCAAATCTATGGGACACAATGAAAGCAGTGCTAAGAGGAAAACTCATAGCTCTAAGTGCATCCAAAAAGAAACTGGAGAGAGCATACACTAGCAGCTTAATGGCACACCTTAAAGCCCTGGAAGAAAAACAAGTTAATTCACCCAGGAGGAGGAGAAGACAAGAAATCATCAAACTCAGGGCTGAAATCAATCAAATAGAAACAAAGAGAACCATACAAAGAATCAACAAGACCAGGAGCTGGTTCTTTGAGAAAATCAACAAGATAGATAAACCCTTAGCCAGACTAACCAAAGGACACAGAGACAGTATACAAATTAACAAAATTAGAAATGAAAAGGGAGACATAACAACAGAAACTGAGGAAATTCAAAACATCATCAGATCCTACTACAAAGGTCTATACTCAAAACAACTGGAGAATCTGGAGGAAATGGACGATTTCCTAGACAGATATCAAATACCAAAATTAAATCAGCATCAAGTAGACCAGCTAAATAGTCCCATAACCCCTAAAGAAATAGAAGGGGTTATAGAAAGCCTCCCAACCAAAAAAAGTACGGGACCAGATGGTTTTAGTGCAGAATTCTACCAGACCTTCAAAGAAGACTTAACACCAATACTCTCCAAACTATTCCACAAAATAGAGACAGAAGGGACACTGCCCAACTCAACTTCGAAGCCACAATTACGCTAATACCTAAACCACAAAAAGATCCAACAAAGAAAGAGAACTTCAGGCCAACTTCTCTGATGAATATAGATGCAAAAATACTAAATAAAATTCTTGCTAACTGAATCCAAGAGCACATCAAAACGATCATCCACCATGATCAAGTAGGCTTCATCCCAGGGATGCAGGGATGGTTCAATATACGGAAATCCATCAATGTAATCCACTACATAAACAAACTGAAAGAAAAAAACCACATGGTCATCTCATTAGATGCTGAAAAAGCATTCGACAAAATTCAGCATCCTTTCATGCTAAAAGTCTTGGAAAGAGCAGGAATTCAAGGCCCATACCTAAACATAGTAAAAGCAATCTACAGCAAACCAGTAGCCAACATCAAAATAAATGGAGAGAAACTTGAAGCAATCCCACTAAAATCAGGGACTAGACAAGGCTGTCCTCTCTCTCCATATCTTTTCAATATAGTACTTGAAGTTCTAGCAAGAGCAATTAGACAACATAAGGAAGTCAAAGGGATACAAATTGGAAAGGAAGAAGTGAAACTATCATTATTTGCAGACGATATGATAGTTTACCTAAGCGACCCAAAAAACTCCACCAGAGAACTTCTACAGCTGATAAACAACTTCAGCAAAGTGGCAGGTTATAAAATTAACTCAAGCAAGTCAGTGGCCTTCTTGTACTCAAAGGACAAGCAGGCTGAGAAAGAAATTAGGGAAATAACACCCTTCACAATAGCCACAAACAACATAAAGTATCTTGGCGTAACTCTAACCAAACAAGCGAAAGATCTGTACAACAGGAACTTCAAGTCCTTGAAGAAAGAAATCGAAGAAGACCTCAGAAGATGGAAAAATATTTCTTGCTCCTGGATTGGCAGGATCAATATAGTAAAAATGGCCATCTTGCCAAAAGCAATATACAGATTCAATGCAATCCCCATCAAAATCCCAACTCAATTCTTCATAGATCTAGAAAGAGCAATTCTCAAATTCATCTGGAGCAACAAAAAACCCAGGATAGCTAAAACTATTCTCAACAATAAAAGGACTTCTGGGGGAATCAATATCCCTGACCTCAAGCAGTACTACAGAGCAATAGTGTTAAAAACTGCATGGTATTGGTATAGCAACAGGCAAACAGATCAATGGAACTGGATTGAAGACCCTGAAATTAACCCACAGACTTATGGTCACTTGATCTTTGATAAAGGAGCCACAACCATCCGATGGAATAAAGATAGCCTTTTCAACAAATGGTGCTGGTTCAACTGGAGGTCAACATGCAGAAGAATGCGAATTGACCCACTCTTATCTCTTTGCTCTAAGATCAACTCCAAGTGGATCAAGGACCTCCACATAAAACCAGACACACTGAAACTATTAGAAAAGAAACTTGGGAAGACCCTGGAGGACTTGGGCACAGGGGAAAATTTCCTGAACAGAACACCAATAGCGTACGCACTAAGATCAAGAATCGACAAATGGGACCTCATAAAATTACAAAGTTTCTGCAAAGCAAAGGACACTGTCCGAAGGACAAAACGGCAACCAACAAAGTGGGAAAAGATCTTCACCAACCCCACATCCGACAGAGGGCTAATATCCAATATATACAAAGAACTCAAGAAGTTAGACCGCAAAGAACCAAATAACCCTATCAAAAAATGGGGCACAGAGCTAAAAAAAGAATTTTCACCAGAAGAAATTCGGATGGCCGAGAAACACCTTAAGAGATGTTCAACATCATTATTCATCAGGGAAATGCAAATCAAAACAACCCTGAGATTCCACCTCACACCAGTCAGAATGGCTAAGATTAAAAACTCAAGAGACAACAAGTGCTGGCGAGGATGTGGAGAAAGAGGAACACTCCTCCACTGTTGGTGGGATTGCAAAATGGTAAAACCACTCTGGAAATCAGTTTGGCGGATCCTCAGAAAATTGGGCATGGCACTTCCAGAGGACCCTGGCATACCACTCCTGGGCATATACCCAGAGGATTCCCCTACATGCAATAAAGACACATGCTCCACTATGTTTATAGCAGCCTTGTTTATAATAGCCAGAAATTGGAAGGAGCCCAAATATCCCTCAAAGGAGGAATGGATACAGAAAATGTGGTATATTTATACAATGGAATACTACTCAGCAATTAAAAATAATGAATTCATGCAATTTGTAGGTAAATGGTTAGACCTGGAAAATATCATCCTGAGTGAGCTAACCCAATCACAAAAGAATGCACATGAAATGCAATCACTGATAAGTGGATATTAATGAGCCCAGAAGCACTAAATACTCAAGACACAAATAGCAAGTCAAATGATTCCCAAGAAGAAGAAAGGAGAGGACCCTGGGCATGTAAAGATTGCATCCAGTTTAGTAAAGAAACCGAGGGGGGAGGGGGAATGATTGGGGAATAGTTGGGGGGGAGAAGAACTATGGGAACTATGGTGGGTGGGAACTGGGAAAGGGGAAAGCCTTTGAAATGTAAACATAGAATATAGAAAATAAAAATAACTAAAAAAAAAAAAAAAGAAATGATCCTTTGGGATATGGACTCTAGATCATAATGCATACATCTAATTCTGCAGGACTCTCCCTCCCAGCCCTCCCTTCAGCCTGCATGAGCGCTGCCTCCCTGCCGGTTAACTATTAGGAATGAAATGTGTGCCAGCCGGTCAGAGCAGGTGCTAGCCACAGCAGGGCAGAGGCCTGCAAGGTTGCAGAGCAGGTGGAAAGAAGCATCATCAGGGCCATGATCCACCCTGGGGGGTGGGACTTAGAGCAGTGCTAAACTAGAATTTCTAAGGTTTAATTGTTGCCAAGGTTGTATCAAATAGATACTAGGCCAATGGACTCTATTCTCATCTTTCTGTTGGGTTAAGACAGGGTCTTATACAAGGCAAGCTAGCCTCCACAGACCACGATAGTGATCTTTGTACAATGTTGGAGACCAAGCCCATGGCTTTATGCACGTGAGGCGAGAATTCCACCACCTTAGCTACTTCCCCAGGCCCTAGGTGTGGTCAGTCTAGAGCAGAGGCTGGAGAGATGGCTCAGCAAGTTACAAGCTGCCTCTCCCAGCACCCAGCCGATCCTAGGAACTCATCTGGCCTCTGTGGACATAGAAAAAAAATTACTTGGAGTTTATTTTTTAGTCACAATGGAGAGAAGTATCTGCTGTTCGTCCACTAGACATTTATGCCTCCTCCAAATTCATACACTGACACACTCTCCCGAGGTACCAGGAGGCAGGGCCTTCAGGAAATGAATAGGGCTTAGCTAATCTCAAGGGCGGATGAAAGCTCTTATGAGACCAGAGGAAGCTAGCCCTCACCAGAACTGTACCCTGCGGGGTCCCTCATCTTGGACCTCCAGCCTCTGGAGAAATGAATTGCTGCTGGTGGTTTTCTTTCTTAAGGCCTGGAACGATTTAGCAGTTTATTAAGCAGATAGGAAAAGCTCATTTAAATAAATAAATAAATAAATAAATAATCAATCCCAGGTGGCTCTGGCCTGCAAAGCCAACCTATCCAGAAGGCATTGCTGAGGTCATTCAGTCCTTCCTCAGAGCTGGTCAGCAAGCCAGGCAACCTGCGCAGTGTGGCCTTGGAGGCTACTCAGTGAGCCGTCCAGCAGCCCGTCAGCAGTGGATAAGACGTCCAGGCTACTGGGAGGTGGTTCAGTGGATCGACCTTTGTACCACTTAAGATAAAAATCTTCAAAGCCCAGGGACAGAACCACTCATTATCTCTAAAGAAGCAACGAGGAAGCTAGAAGATGAGGCTTGCCAACAGATGATAAGAGTTCCCGAGTCGACTGTCTAAGTGTCAGCTGCCAGCTTGCCACCTGGACACCTGTCATGGCTGACCTAGATCCCGGGGTTGGTAGGAAGAGAGGCTTCCTGCTTCCCCCCATCCCACGGGGCTTGCTGTGTGCCGGGCACACAGGAGAGGCTCAGCAGACTTCATCGACAACCCACACGAGGTGACTGCATAAGGCTGGTTGAGCAGAGGAAAGGGTAAGAAGACTTCAGGCTGCTTCCTGGATTTAAAAACACTCCTCTGTACATAGAAAGGCGGCATGAAATTCTACATAAAGCACAGCATTAACATCATATGCAAATAACACTCCATATATTTAAAAGGAGAGTCAAAATGCTAGGCAAACATTATCCTCTTCCCGGGCAGCCTGGGAACACTTTTCTCAGCCTTCTGGCCCTCGTCACCACCACCACCCCTCAGTTTTGTGAATGGAGCTGCGTAGTGGGAGCTCGGGGCTCCGACCTTCCTCTCTCCTTGTGCACTAAGGGAAAGAGATGCCTTTCCCTGGTTTTCATGGAGCATTTACAGCAGCTGCTTATAAATTCTTTCCATAGCTTTTTGAGAGGCTGGTGTGTCTGTGTGTGTGTGTGTGTGTGTGTGTGTGTGTGTGTGTGTCTGTGTGTGTGTCTGTGTGTGCATGTGCAGGTCACATCAAGTGCAGGAACATGCATGCAGAAACCAGTGGTCAACATTAGGTATCTCCCTGTATTGAGAGAAAGACACACACACACACACACACACACACACACACACACACATACAAACAAAGAGAGACAAACAGACAGAAGCTGGAACTTATTCTTACACTACCCTCTTTTAATTTATGGACAAACGCGGTGTCTTTTGCCTACACAGAATTGTCGAATACCGTTTAGGAAAGAACCAAAGATTTAAAAATCAGAAGATGGCCTTATGTCTCTACCCTGCCTTTCAACAGCCGAGTGACTTCAGCCAAGATACACCTAAACTTCAATTTGATCATACCTTTACAAAGAGATTTCCCGTAGCCTCCTGCATTGTTATTTTTGATAAAATGGAACTCGGGGTTCTTACATGTCTCCCTAAGGAGGGTCACGCAGGCTGTGCCTTCCA
The DNA here is from genome assembly GCA_964023405.1 of Apodemus agrarius. NCBI lineage: Eukaryota > Metazoa > Chordata > Mammalia > Rodentia > Muridae > Apodemus > Apodemus agrarius. Next base: position 101,733,639 of record OZ030011.1, on the reverse strand, counting down.
CTCATTGGAAAGAAGGCGCAGCCAGGGAGTGGCACAACAGTCCAGTTACAGTGCTGAGGAAGAATCCTGATCTGTGCTTTTCAAGCCTGCCCCCTCATAGGTGAATGTGTGTGTGCACATGTGTATGTGTGTGCATGTATGTGCATGCATGTGTCCACTCTTGTGTGTGTGTGTGTCTGACTGTATCCATACACATATTTATTGCTACATTAAACCCAGAGTCACCTGAGCAGCTCCCTGGAAATACAGCAAGATAGAGGCAATCTATTGATTGCAATTTTTCTTGGGAATAAAACTATACAGAGTTAAAAGGGCAACTTTGCCAAGCTTCAAGAAGGGCGTAGACTCATGGGGAACCTGCCCAGATGACCCTGAGAGGCTGTGGAACTGAAAGAAGGTGGGTACGAGTTCTGGTAGAGAGCTTGAGGCTGGGGAGTGAGGTCTTCAGGATGAAGCAGAAGATCTGAATATCACTGCCACGCCCCTACTTTTGTGCAAGGGCATCTGTCTTCCCTACCGTTCTATTGCTGTGATGAGACACCATGACCAAGGCAAAAAGGAAGCATTTAGTTGGAGGCTTGCTTACAGTTTCAGAGGGTTAGTCCGTTGTAATTATGGTGGGGAGCACGACAGCAGGTATAGTGCTGGAGCAGTAGCTGATAGCTTAGGTCTGATCCACAAGTTGGAGGCAGAGGCACAGAGATAGACAGGGCCTGGTATGGGCTTTTGAAATCACAAAATGCACTCCCAAGTGACACACCTCCTCCATCAAGGCCACACCTCCTAATCCTTCCTCAATAGTTTCTCAGCTGGGAACCAGACATTTAGATATATAAGCCTACCAGGCCCATTCCCATTCAAACCACAGCAGGGTCGGCTTTCCTTCCCAGTGCACTTCGAAGTATTTATTAAAGGGGCCTGCAAGGCTGGGCTTGGCTCCTATATGCAACACACATGCACAGACATACACACACACACACACACACACACACACACACAGAAAGAGGGAGAGAGAGAGAGAGAGAGAGAGAGAGAGAGAGAGAGAGAGAGAGAGAGAGAGAGGCCATTCTGGCTGTTGTCTTGTAAACTCTTTCATTTGAAATGCAAGGTCTGTACAAGCACAGTAATGACTTGTCTTTTGTATTTTGTGATTTCTTTGACTGAGTATATAAATTCCCTTAAAAGTTATGTTTCACCAGAATATACTTTGCCATAAAACACAGATCCTGTTTTCTATTGCTAATGCAGAACACTTGGTAAAGCAAAGGAACTCATAGGGTCACAGTTTTGGAAACTTGGAAGCAAGAGCTTGTTCAGCTTTTTACACGGGAGCTGGGGATTTGAACTCAGGTCCTCTTGCTTGAATTATCAAGCACTTTCATTCACAGAGCCATCTCACTAGGTGCTCAATAGCCCTTTAGATATCCCACATTCACGCTCTGTTAGTTGGTTTCCTTTGGACTCTAGTGAGGGCCTCCTTGGCTAGGTCACAACATGGCAAAGGACCAGAAAGAAGTATGGGCGTGCAAACACGGGGCAGTCTTGCTTTATGGCAGTCCATCCCCATTAGTACGAACTCTTCCAAGTCAACCTGCATCAATCCCTTCCTAGGGTGGTGCTTCCCATGACCTAAGGACCTCTAACTAGGCCCTACAGGAAATCCTTTGGGTTCTGAACTATTGAAGGGTGGAGAAGAGAAAGAGAAAGAAAGAGAGAGAGAGAGAGAGAGAGAGAGAGAGAGAGAGAGAGAGAGAGAGAAAGAAAGAAAAAGAAAAAGGAGGGAGGGAAGAAAAAGGAAGGGAGGAAGGAAGGAAGGAACTGAAGATGGAGAGAACTCCATAAAAGTCCAAAGGAAACCAACTAACAGAGCGTGAATGTGGGATATCTAAAGGGTCATTGAGCACCTAGTGAGATGGCTCTGTGAATCAAAGTGCTTGATAATTCAAGCAAGAGGACCTGAGTTCAAATCCCCAGCACTCAAGTAAAAAGCTGAGCCTGTCTGTACCAACTCTACCCCCAACTCTACTGTCGGGAGACGAGGGACAGAGGGGCTCTCTGTGGCTTCCTAGCTGTAGATTCAGTAGGGACTACGGTTTAGACTGATAGACCAAAGCACCCAGCAGCCCCTCTGGTTTCTATTCCACACACAGGCACCTACACTGTTGCATGCAAGTTCATATGTACCAACACACACCCTATACATATATATGTCAACACACACAAATAAAGCAAATCAACAGAGCCCCTGAAGCCTCGTTACCCTCCACCTTTCCTGGCCTCATGTACCTTAGTTGCCTGAAGAAAGTCTCTTCTCCTGTGAGGACCCCATTTGTCTTCCATCAGTTTCCCAGGAAGGTCCCTGCTTGTGACTCTTTAGTACCCCAGTGGATTGTTCTTTTTTTCTCACCGTTCTGTGGTATCAGTCTACTAGGCCAACCCTCTGTGGTAGTGATTAGGGTAGGCATGACTGGCTCCCCGAGTCTCCCTCTTCCTGTTCTTTCCTCCCCATCCTCCCTCCCCCAGTTCCCCCCACTTATTGTCTTCCCTTCTCCAGCTTTCTTTCATGACCATTCTCTGCTATAAGGCTCCAGGCTCATTGGTGGGTGTCAGGATTGTGACGTCATGACTGGGGGTGTGACATCACCATCTGACGGAGCTTAGAAGAGAGAGGTGGATGAGGACCCAAGCAAATGCTTAGAGACCAGTTTCAGATTCAGCACAGAGCCTGGGCAGTGCAAGCGGCAGATGGATGGGTCCTGACCCTTCTTGCAATCACAGAACCCATAATCCAGGAAGTGGCACCCAACAAACAGAAGCTGTCGAAGGAAGAAGGGATTACTTCCGCTTTTCTTTACAGAGCATGGGGAATTAATGTTGTTTACTAAGACTCTTATTGAGATTCTTCTGATAGATGTGGGGATAAAAAAAAAATGGTTCCAGGAAATTGTAGCTACATGTGAGGTCTCAGAAATGGCTAAAACTGAGGCTGGGGAGGTAACTCGGTCAGTGACTAGCGTGCCTTGCAAGCCTGAAAGCTGACGTTCAAGACCCAGTAGTTTGTAATCTCAGAATGGGGCGGCTGGGACAGGAGGAGCCCTGGAGCTCACTGGCCGAGGAAGGCTAGCCTAATGGGTGAGTTCCACGGCAACAAGAGGCCATCTCAAAGGAGATAGACAGCCTTCCTGAAGATGACACCTGAGGCTGTCTTCACACACACACACACACACACACACACACACACACACACACACAGAGAGAGAGAGAGAGAGAGAGAGAGAGAGAGAGAGAGAGAGAGAGAGAGAGAGAAATACCTAAAACAGAAAGAGGAGTCACATAATCACAGGACGCAAGTGCTACATTACTTACTGCCTAGCTCACTGCAAACAAAAGCTTTTAAACGGCTGTATAGGTGGAAAGTTATTAAAGAAAAAAAAATGAATCTTTTAGGTGGTGACAGTGCCACCACGCATGTGTCAGGATTCTGCCAGGGTGTCACACTAGCTTCCCAGGCTTTCCCTGAGAGTCAAGGCGCACCTTGGCTCCTTCCTTCCTCTCATTATGTGGAGACCTCAGATCAAAGCTCATGATCAGCTTCCTGGTCGAAAGTGCTGTACCACAGATGTGAAGGTGAAGCCTGGAAACCTAGGGTACAGCCTGACTACGCACAGAGTCTGACTGTGTGCAGAGTCTTGACTGTGCCATCTTACACGGCTTCTGGTTGGTACTCCCAAACCATGAAGAGACAGCGGCATGTGGAAGACTGGTTCTTCCAGGGAAGACGGTGTTGCTTCTGTTGCTCCCTGGTGCTTTGTCTGGGCGGCTCTACAAGTCATGCTCCACTGTTTAGAGTCAGGCAGAAGGGTGGAGAAGCCAAAGGGGAGTCTCTGGATTATTTGTTGGCTTGTCTGTATGGGATAGCCCCCTCTTAGTAAGTCATATGTAAATCTAGCACCTTGAGTTGTCCTCTTAAGAGAATGAGATTGAACCTAAAACATCTGTGAAGAATTCCTACTGAGCACCAAACTCTTCTACAATAACTGCAGTGTGATGGCCCTTCATACCAAAATTGGGGGGGGAGGGGCGAATTCAAATTATTCATCTCTACCTGAAGTTATAGTTCTTTAATATTTTATTGGTTCTTTGTGAATCGTACATCACACACCCCAATACCACTCATCTCCCCATCCCTCCATATGTGCTTCCAACTCTTGTAACCTCCCCCCTACACACACACACACACACACACACACACACACACACACACACAGCAGGAGGGATGACTCTCCTGCACTCTCCCCCTTGGGCTAGCTCCAGTGCTACCTGAGGCAAGGGCCGGAGATCTCCAGAGGTAATGAGCACACACACCCCCACCCCCGCAGCTCGCATCTCACCCCCCCCACACACACACACACATCCGCTCTGCACTGCCCTCAGACATCAACGTGGCCCCAGGAGGCAGCCCAGACCAAAGGCATCGGCATGGCCTTTGGTGGCAACATGAGCTATGGACACCAACACAGACCCAGACCCAGCATGGGGTGGGGCCGTGGCCTCAAGTGGTAGTGCAGGCTACTCAGATCAGACTGTTCCTACTGAGAACGCCTGAGCTTCCAGACGCTCCTATCTTCGAAGTATACAAACTGTTCCGCGTCTCCGTCTCATCTCTCCACCACACACTTGCTCGTCACAGTGGCACTGCCCACCCACTGCCATCCCACAGCTGCCATGTCTCTGGGTGTCTTCCCTGTGTGTGTAAGAAGTTACAATCCTTGTCCTCAATGGTGTAAACTATTTTCTTGAGACCAGAGACGGTCCCTTAATTCAGTATCATCTTTGAGCCACAAGAATAAGAGCCCATAGTTCTGTGTTTTCCAAACTCTCGGATCTTGTGCTATAAATCTTTGACAGTCTGAAACAAGGGAGTAATGTTTTGATTTGGCTTGGCTTGGCTTGGCTTGGTTTGGTTTGGTTTGGTTTGGTTTGGTTTGGTTTGGTTTGGTTTGGTTTGGTTTGGTTTGGTTTGGTTTGGTTTGACTTGGTTTGGTTGAGACACGGTTACCTAGCCCAGGCTGGCCTCAAATTTACTAAGTATCCAAGGGCTTGCCTTGAAAGCCTAAACCTGATAGTAGCCAAAAGGCCAAGAATAAGTAGTCTTGAAGATCTGATTCTCCTGCTTTCACCTCCTGAGTGATGAAGCTATAGAACTACATACTGCAACTGCACACTGTAGCTTTTTGCTGGTCCTCTCCTGAGGTTGGATCACACTCACTGCGTGACCATGAGAATACAGTCACTTGAGGATGCTGGCTCACCTGTTTGTAAGACTGTGGCGCAGTCAGAAAAGGGACCATAAGTCATGCTCTAAGCAAAATGGTCAAACTTGTTAACCTATAGAGGAAAATCCAGTGTGGGGATAGGAAATGGAGAAACGGTGTCCTAATGTTAAGGCTGGTGTGCAAGAGACAGATGGTATTGGTTAAGAAAATCTGAAAGACCTGTAAGTGTGGATTTGTGGTCACTCCTTTTAACTAAGAAGAGTTGGGACCATGTCAAGAGATCTATCTCTCTTGTGTCTGGAGGCTTCCAGTGTCCTCACTGGGAAGAGACTAAAAGAAACATACTGGCCAGATTCCTTTAATGCTACTTACCTGGCCTGACTCAGTGAACTAGCATGCTCTCTTACTCTGTCTCTTTCTGTCTCTCTGTCTTTCTGTATGTCTCTCTTTGTCTATGTCTGACTCACTCTTTTTCTCTGTCCTCTCTCTCCCTCTCCTCCTCTCCCTCCCCCTCACCTCCCTTCTCTCTGACTTCTGAAGTGAACTGCTGTGTGTTTTGCCAATGGCATCTGAGAAGTCCATAGGGACTGCCTTGTTCCTCATCTGAGGAGATCACAGGTAGACCTGGAGATGGCAGATGGTGAAGACCAGCTTCTGAAGGCTGCTCTTCCACCTTCCTGGGCCTTGGTGGTCTTTAGTGCCTTTCCTCTCCTCCATCCCCATCAGGGATGATCTAGACATGGAGAAACTCCACACTGGGTGTTTATGAAGAGTGGACCTCAGTTTCACCCCACAAGTCACGAGGTGTCAAGAAAACTTGCTTGGAAAGTTCAGAGTTTCCCAGAGTTTGCCCTTGAGTCAGACCCCTTATTCCTACCTGTGGGATGCTTAAGTCGCCACAGGGAAAAGTGACTGCCAGACCACTGCACTGAATCCGTCCTGGGACCCAGCCCATTCTGTTTTGTTTTATTTTGCACCCCTTCCCCAAAAGTGAACAATAACCAACCAACAGCCAAAAGAGCTCAGATCTTTCTAGAGCCTAGTGTGTCCTGACAAGAATGAGCCAGCAGAACAGAACAGGGTTCCAGTTTGTTCTCTTACATCACCAGGTCACATCACCTGAGGACCCCAGGCCTCCCACTAGAAAGCAACAATGAACAGAACCTTCTGGTACCTTCCTCCTCTGACCTACCATCCCAATCAGAGCTTCGTAAACTTCCACTCATGACAGCATGTTGTGACCCTGAGTAATAGGTATATAAAATAGATAGGTAATCAAACAACTTCTGCTAGTAACTTAAAAGGAAATTACTTAATATAGTTCTCTGGGGGCTGAAGAGATGGCTCTGAGGTTAAGAGCACTGGCTGTTCTTGCAAAGCACTTGGGTTTAGTCCTTGGCACCCACATGGTAGCTTGCAGTTATCTAAATCCAGTTCCAGAGGATCAGAAACCTTCTGGCCTTCATGGGCACTGCATGCATATGGTATACTTATATAAATATAAGCACACATGCACATAAAATTAAAATAAGTAAATCTTCATAATAATAGTTTGATACATATAATTTTACAATTAAAGACAGGAGCAAATTTGCATACTAATGAGAAGTATGTGCTTCGCTTAGCTAATACAATCTAAAGACATGCTAATTTGATATTTACATGCTAAGGACTGATGGGAGAAAAATATCAAAAACCTTTGTTTTCTGTAATTAAACTCTTATCTTTCTTTCTTTCTTTCTTTCTTTCTTTCTTTCTTTCTTTCTTCTTTCTTTCCTTCTTTCTTTTTTTGAACTTTTTTCGAGACAGGGTTTCTCTGTGTTTCCCTGGCTGTCCTGGAACTCACTCTGTAGACCAGGCTGGCCTCGAACTCAGAAATCTGCCTGCCTCTGCCTCCCAAGTGCTGGGATTAAAGGCGTGTGCCACTACTGCCCAACTAACTGTTATGTTTCTAATAACATGATAGCAGAAAAAAATTGTTATGTACAGTAAAAACAAAAAACAAAAAACAAAAAACAAAAAACAAAAAAAACAAACATTGCAATTCCTAAGACAATAGTCATGAGCCTGAGCCAAGGTGTTCAGGCCTTGATGGTTGAACTCACACAGATGTGTACAAAGCACACACATTGTGTGTGCAGATCCAAGGCTGCAGTGATGTCACATGAGGCCAGGAACACCTGGGTTCATTACACATTTGATGTTTTAATTAATTTCTGATAGTCGAAAGAAAGTTCAGAAACCTTCATCAAGTTTTTTGTGACTGACTATCACAGTTAGGACCCACAGCTTAAGCTTTGATGTCCGTGCCTGTGCTAGAACGTCACAAGATAGCCACAGTGTCTTTATACCCTCACCACGTGTACACGTGTCCTCCCCTGCAATGGTTAACTTGAAGGGTGTCACTAGCCATCCCTAACACCTAAAGGGGTGTTAGGATCACTTCAGAAGAAGGAATTAGCATGAAGTCCTTATATTATAGGATAGATAACACCCCACCCAACACTCTCTCCTATCACCTCTCTTCCTGAGTCACTTACACAAGGAATAGTCTAGCTTAGGAGGGCTTGAGGCTGCCCTTGGAATGCCCACCGCCATTTTGAATTCTCCTCTCTTACATTCATTTTGTCGAGTCCACTGTGTCACTGTGTGAACCAGCTAAGCCACCGCTCTACTCTGCTTCAGCCAGGCTACCCAGCTCCACGAGAGCACTTGCTCAGAGAGATCGTCTCTACATCGTCACCAAGCATCTGACCAATCAAAAGCCAGCCACCACTACCCCGGCAGTGGTGCCGCTTCCCCCCTGGCTCTGGGTTCGAGCCTCCTTGGGTCATTCTTATTCTTCACTCTTGTGAATCCCTTCGGTCACAGTGCCTCTGTCCATGATGCACCCATGTAACATCAATTATATTGGTAAACGATCATGTATTTGTACTTGGCGAAAGTAGACCCTGGGGATGGGGGGGGCTCCCCCTCCTAGTCTCAGACTCAGCATGCATATAGCAAGACACCCTGTTCTGGGAACAGGTTCCCTGGTTCTGAAACAGGGAGGTAGGGGGCCAGCTAAAGGTGTTAAAAAAACATTGCACTCTTAAGAACAGCTGGGTCAGTCGCCATGTTTATCCTGAGGTAGAAGACAAAGCAACCAACAAACATGCCTGCAGTAGGAACCAGAGGCTGGAAGCCCACCCACAGAGAGACAGCTCTACTCTGCCTAGGAATTTCCAACTAGGACACCCTTCACGACGTCAACACTCCATCCCCAAGTCATCTCTGCTGCATGCCCTAAGCCTGCTGATTTGACAATTTTTTTCTCTTTAATCTGCTGCTTCTGTTTGTCTGAGGCTTGCTGTTTGTTTCTTTACTTTTGCTCACTTTGTACTTAAAAATTTCCCTCATTCAAAGCCCAAAGCATGGCTAGAGTAGACTATTCTGTATTCAGGACAGCCTCGGGGGAAAGGGTCTCCCCGTCTCACCTTCAACCACTCTATAAGTATCACTATAAGTATCACTACCTCCACAGCCAGCAAACTATGTTGGTTCTATCAGAGACTCTCGATGTGCTGCCCAACAGGACTCCAAATGCAATGTTCTATTTGTATACAGGACTGTATAGCTTCAGTAGGCAGCTATAGCAAGAGGATAAAGACTATTGATTTGTTTTTTGTTTTTTTTTGTTTGTTTGTTTTTTTGTTTTTTACACGTATCTAAACTGGGCATGACACTCAGCTCTCAACAAACATTTTCTAAATGAATGACTAGTTAACATATCATGAAGTGCCGTGCCTGATTACAAAGAGGCTTGTTATAATTACAAATAAAACTGTGGTAAAATACATACCCATCATACTAAAAATAAATGAATGAGCTCTGCCGCGGTATGAAGGTGTCGCCACCCTTGAGAGACCATCCTGATGCTTACAACATGCAGAGCCCAGTAGCAAGTAAATACATAGGAGATGACTCTCCCCTCAAGGAAGTTAAGACCCAACCCAACAACAGATCCCAGGCCTCTGGGAAGAGATAGCAAGGAGAGTCCAAACTAAGGTGCTCCCTGGGGTGGAAAAGGAGATGGTTATGTGGAGAGCTATAAACAGAAGAAGACAGAGAACTGATCTGTTACTACAATGTGGCCATTGACAAATGAGGCAATGCCAACCCAAGAAGCCACTGAATAGAAAATGAAAGCTGTATGCTTTATGGTTATACGAAAGTTAAATATGTCACGGTTGTAACGGACTGTGCAGGTGCCTGTTGGTATCAACACCCCCCACAAACTGATATCTAAAACAAACAAGGAAAAAAACAGCAATTGGTTATGAGATAAGAGAGCATGAATATCACCAGACACCTGAGGGGATTGCACTCAAAATTCCTGGTAAGGAGAAAACCACAGAGCAGGAAGCACATCAACAGGACAGACCAACATGCGCTATGTTCCCTTTGCTTCAAAAGGTGTGTCCTAGGGTTACTATTGCTGTGATGAAATACCATCACCAAAGCAACTTGGGGAGGAAAGGGTTTATTTCACTCACAGTTCCATCATAAAAAGCAGTGAGGACAGGAACTGAAGCAAGCAAGGAACCTGGAGGCAGAAGCTGATGCAGAGACCACAGAGGGGTGCTGCTTACTAGCTTGCTCCCCATGGCTTGCTCATCCTGCTTTCTATTAGAGCCCAGGACCAGGGACAGATGGCCCCACATACAATGGGCTGGGCTCTCCTCCGTCAGTCACTAAGAAAATACCTTACAGGTTTGCCTACAGCTAGATCTTAGGAAGGCATGTTCTCATCTGAGGCTCCCTCCTCTCTGATATCTCTAGCCTGTGTTGACATAAAATAGCCAGCATAAGACTCAAGTTTTTAGAACGTAAAAACTCAATATTGGGAACAGGAGGGACATTGTCACCTATTTGCTGACTTTATGTCTGATGCTGTGATAAAAAAAAACCCTGATGAAAGCAAACTAGAAGAGAAAATGTTTGCTTTAGCTCCCAGTCTCTGGTGAGTGACAGTCCATCACTGTGGGGAAGTCAAGGCAGGAACAAATAGTCACATCCACAGTCAAGAACAGAGAGAGAATGAAGATGTGCACGATCAGTACTCAGCTCTCCCTTCCTCTACTCCTACAGTCCGGGGCCCCTAACTAGGGAATGGCGCCACCCACAGTGGACTGGGGCTTTCCACATCAATCAACACTAGTCATCAAAACAATGCCCCACAGACATGCCCGCAGGCCAACCTGAACTAGACAACCTCTCACTGAGACTCTCCTCCAGGTGATTCTGGGTCCTGTCAAGTTGACACGGTAACCATCACGAATGAAACAGAGACTTAATCAGATGTGGACACAAACAGAGAGTGAAGTAAACACCCCATTATCTGAAGTCCCTAAAAGACCGGATAAGTCCTCCTGGTCACTGGCACCAGCTCCTGCTGCCCCCTCCCATTCTCTCTGTATGCCCAGTGGCTCCCCTCTCCAGTCCAGGAGTCCAATGCCGCTTCTTACCTCATGCTCAGCCAACTGTTAGGGCTCCTCCATTGTTCCCCAGAAGATTCACCTTATATTCGATACCTTGCTCTAAAATAGCTCCTAAGCCTTCTCTGCCCACCCCAGACACACTGTTCACTCTCCTCTCCTACTACAGAGGCTTGTGGTGAATAGACTTGCTTGGGATTAAGTGATTGCCTAGTGTACACAAAAGCCGGTAGGTTATTAGGCGGCTCTCTCAGTGTCTTTCATATACTATAAGTGGCAGCGCAACAGTCCTGGGTTGGGATTTCATCCCCTACCTTGGGTGATAGAGATGTTCTGTAATTTTGCCCTTTAAGCGAGATATCCAGTTTGGGCCTCCTGCCCTCCGCGTCCTACCCTGTGAGGGTGACTTAGTTCTCCGAACGGTGCCATCTCCAGGGCCAGTGAGCTCCGTCCCTCACTGCCTTGCCTGGGAAACATAACCACTGGCCTGGATGTCGGACCAGAAGTAGCCTGGAAACCTGGTAACCATGGCTTCCACCCCAGGTTCTGTAGAATAGGGAGCTGGTCACAGGAAGTGACCTCAAGCTACTGCCTCCACTACCAGTCTACACTGCCATCGGCAAAAGGAGTACGACTTACCCAGAGACTCCCTGCCCCTTCTCACAGAACACTGGCTCCCCATTCCAGTCTCAACTGCCACCAACTGCCCATTACTCGGGCTTCCTGGCCTCCCACTGGGCCCATTACTCTCCATGGCTTAGAAGCAGAACCTCATCCCTTACAGAGGTTTTGGAGCTCCGTCTCCTTCAGCTTCCTCACAGACTCCACTGGGGCCTCAGGATCAGCACAAGGATGAATCCCTTGCTCTGGCAAGCACTTTTCTAGGCCCCTGAGGTCCTTTGGAAGTTTTAGTCCACAGCTCTGAGGTCCTCTGGAAGCCTTAGGCCACACCTTTCTCCTGAATCCCTCCAGCCTGTGAGCTCTTTAAAGGCAGACCCAAAGTGGTGGTGTTTGTCTTAGAACCTCAGAACGAGCTGCAGTAGAAGTCAAATAAGCCCTCAGGTGTCGATTCTTCCGTGGACTTTTACAACAGCCTGCCTACCTCAAATCCACTGCCTCTTCTAGGCGATTGGAACGTTTTTTATAGCCATGGGCTATAATGTGCTGTGCGATGCTTGTGAAACTATACCAAACACCAGGACAAAGGAACTGTATGCTAAGAAAAGGACTTGGGAGGTAGAGGGACCATTTCCAAGATCCCAGTCACTGAGCTTGCCCCAAGACCAGGCCCAATAATCCCTCCAGTGCCAGGCCACCCTAGAAAGCTCTTCCCCTCCCGACCCCCAGGAAAGCCTAGCTCCTGCTCAGTTCCTCGTTGCTTCCCATCTGAGCAGAGGCAGCCCCCCTCCTTGATGTTCCCTTCCCAATACATCTCCCGTGTCAAGTTTGTTGTGCAGTATGGCTCTGTGGTCATCCTTGGCTTCCAGCTGCCAGGATGCCTTTCCCTCTGAGCTGTAACAACTTAGAGTGGGCATCAGGCTGCTGAGTATGATGTCTGGGGAGATCTACAAAGACAGGCTCCAGGGGCAAATGGAACCACGGCAGAGTAAAATCCTAGAGATGAGGGGAAGGGGTGGAACCTAAGGAGCTGAGACGAGCTACAAGGAGACAGGAGTCCACGGAGGCCCCGGGGGAAGCTGTGAAGAGCTCAGGTGCTGCTACTGAGGCTCTTAGTAGACGCTTGTGGCCACACCCAGGGGCTCCTGTCAAGGGCAACCAAAGGCGTGAGTGTTGAGGCGGACTTTCTCCCCCTGTGCTAGGAGCCCTTCAAATCTAAAGTTTAGGGGATGGTTTTTTAATTGGGAGATGGCAAAATCCCATCTGTGTCTGGAGGGGGATGGGCTAGAAGGGAAAATGAGAAGCCAGGCAGAGTGGTTAGCTGCCAGGGCAGAGCTTATGAAACACAGGGAGTGCTCTGGAAACATCCACTGGATGGCACAGTCCCTGCTTTGAAGACTGGGTTTGCCTACAGTGCCTTGTGACAAGAAGGAAGGTTTCATCTTGGCCTATGAGATCACAAGGACACCTTATAGCCTCTGCACTCACGTTAATGTTTGAAGGCCACACGCTTCGGATCCACCCGGGGTCTCGCATTATTGGAATCTGAAAAGACAGAAACAGAAGTTAATTAGAGATACGCAATAAGCAAGCCGTGGCCTGGGCCCCGGTCCTATGTCAAAGCCTTTGTGCTTTTACATACCTAGGACAAAATCATGGAGCTGGGGACACGGCTCATCCAGCAGAGTGCTTGCTCTCCAGACACCAGGACCTGAGTTTGATCCCCAGAACTCACGTGGTGGCATGAGTTTGTAATCCTGGCACTAGGGAGGCAGAGAGTTGCTGGCCAGCTGGTGTAGCCAAATCGTCTGCAACCCAGGCCAGTGAGAGACTCACAAACCCCAGGTAGGGTGTGGGGGGAGATAGCTCGGTGGGTAAGAACATTTGCTGTGCAAGTTGAGGACCTGAGTTCGAATCCCCGGCACTCTTATAAAATAGGGTGGACATGGCTGTGTGTGGGCGTAACCCTAACATTGGGGGCGTGGACAAAAGCAGATCTCAGGAGCTCGTTAGCCAGCTGAAACAGTGAGCCAGTCCCAAGGCAACAAAGGGAAAGACACCCCATATCCTCCTCTGGATTTGGATTCTGCATGTGTATTGATTGGCATTCATACACACACACACACACACACACACACACACACACACACACGGGGGGGCGGGGCAGGCAGGGCAGAGAGAAAGAGGGAACAACAATCATATGACTCACATCTGTCACATCTGTAATTCCAGTGTTCAGAAAAGAGAAACAGAGAGCTTGTGGCCCACTCAGGCTACACAGTGAGTTCCAGGCCAGCCGGGACTCTAGCCTGAGTGAGATCCAATCTCAAAAGAACAAAACAGTTAACAAACAAAAAAGGGTCAATGGGAACGGGAACGCTCTAGAATCAGCCAGCAGTGAGGGTCAGACGGCCAGTGACTGTGCTAAAAACCACAGAGCGATGCACTTTACCACAGAGAGCTGCCGCTCAGCCTTAAAAGAATTCAGGACTAAGCAGCCTGCGGTGCTTGGCAGTCCCTTGGCATCCAGAATGTGGCGAGGTCATGAACCCCATTCCTTCCCTCTTTCTCTATCTCACCATCCTACCACACAACATGTGGGTGAAGCCACGGGGGGGGGGGAAGGAGATAGCAATGCGATCAGAGCTCAGGGGAGAGCGCCAACGTGCAGCCACACCTGTTCCTTGGGAGGGTATCAGTGTGCACAGCCCGCTTGTTCACCTCTAAAAGGGGATCCGGCGGGCGTTGTATGGGCATCGTATGAACTGAGTCCACAGAGACTAAAGGGCAAAGCCTAGTTCCCTGGTACAGCTGTCAGTACTCCGGGTACAGTGTGCCCATGTTAAAGGAGATCCGCCACCATCACTTCTGCAGAGAACCCAATTTGCACCACCTAGAGTGTATCACTATGCAGGGTTAGCCCAGCTTTCTAAAGGACATGCTGGCTGTCCAGAGCCTTTAATTAATTACATCCCAGTTTTGCTCAGAACATGCCTTTCTTAAGTTCCTTCCCTACTGTTGTGATAAAATACCCTAACAAAGCAACTTAAGGGAGGTGTTAGTTCAGCTGACAGTTTCAGTCCATGATAATGAGCAAGTCAGGGCATAAGGAGCTTGAAGCAGGTGGTCACGTTATATCCATAGTCAAGCAGCAGGCAGTAAGACACGCTTGCCTGCTAGCTGGTCCTCAGTTCCATTCTCCACTTAATTCAGAACAGGATTCCCCTGCCTAGGAAATGGTCCCACTTGCAGTTCAAATGAGTCTCCCCATAGCGTTTCACATGATCAAGATAGTCTCCCCCAGGCATGCTCAGATGGCCATTGTTCTCCCAGGGGATCTCCTGGGTTGTATCAAGTTGACAATTAATACTAACCATCACAATACATGATTTGAGCTCAACTAATACAACTCTAACCCTGTAGTCCCTCCCACACCCATCTCGCTACCTCTTGGACTGGGCTAGCTTTCCTGACCCATGCTTGTTGATTGGCTAATGGTGACTGGTGATGTTCTAAACCATTTTGTGTTGAGTGCCTGTCAGGGTCTTGTGCTTTGCTTTGTTCTGGGAGCACAGAGACGTATGAGATAGGACTCTGTAAGTCACTTAGGATCTAGTGGTAAACAGAAGGGGCAAGTTAAAAAAAAATTATGGCCAAAGTTGACCTTCAAGAGATGCCCAGTGTTATGGTTACTGTTAATGACCAACTTGGAAGAATCTAGAATCACCTTCCAAGTGAGTTTTAATGAGGGATTGCCTAGAACAAGTTGGTTATAGCAGGTGGACTGTCTTGGTTGTATTAAGTGATATGGGAAAAACTTCCCACTATGGGCGAGCCCATTCCCTATGCTGGAGATCCTGACTGTGTAACCGCAGAAAAAGCAAGTCGAGCACAAGTATGCATGCATGCATGCATGCATGCATTGTCCTCTGCTCTTGACCAATGATGTAACATGACCAGCTGCTTCAATTTCTTGCTGCCTCAGTTTCTCCACAATGATGGACTGTAACCCAGAATTGTGTGCCAAATAAACCCTTTGACCCTCACATTGCTTCCTTTGGGTATTTTATCACAGAAACTGAAAAAAACCCCACTGAGATACCTAGGAAATAGTGAAAGCACAGAGGAGGAAGCCAGCCACCCATCTTCCTGCATGGGCTCAGACTGGAGAAGGCTCCACCCCTATGCAGATGTGCAGAAGGCACCATCTGACACACCTCCTAAGGCTCAGTATCTCCCAGGGAGAAGCAAGAAGATAAGGCTTCTACAAGCAGAGAAGAGGGTTGCTAAAAAAAACAAAAACAAAAACAAAAAACAAAAAAAAAAACAGAGGCCCAAGCTTCAGGTGGGTCCTGTGAGTGCAGAAACCTGCTGCATGCCCTGGCAAGAAGGGGGTGGTGGGGGCAGGATAGGAGGCTCTTAGGGCAGGATCCATCAGGAGGAGCTGAGACTTCTGCAGGCCCTGTTGTCAGCACTTTAAGAACATGTTTCTCAAAGGAGACCCTCACGGGTTCTCCATCTTGGCCACAGGAAATCTTTGGACTTCAAAGCAAAAAAACAGTGAGAAGATGAGAGACGTGGCTCTTCCACAGATCTCAGTGTGTGGAAGATGCCTAGGAGGCAGAAAGATGACGGTGACTGAGGTGACAACAGTCCACGGGACAAGAGGAAGAGTACCCACAGGTAAGTGTAGTCCTCACCCCTCAGCAGAAACACTTCTCTTTGCAACAGATGCCATTATAGAAAACCACAGTTCATCAAAATGCAGAGACCAAGAGATGACATGGTGCACAGTCCTAACTGATGCATCTACAACAGAGTTCCCTATTCGGACCTTGTTTAGGAAGCCATGTATTACGGTTTCTATTTACAAGGCCCAGGGAGTGGCACTATTAGAAGGTGTGGCCTTGTTGGGGTGGGTGTGTCAATCTGGGTTCGGGCTATATGATCCCCATCCTTGCTGCCTGGAAGCCAGTTTTCTAATAGCAGCCTTCAGATGAAGATGTAGAACCCTCAGCTCCTCCTGCACCATGCCTGCCTGGGTGCCACCATGCTCCTGCCTTGATGATAATGGACTGAACCTCTGAACCTGTAAGCCATCCCAATTAAATGTTGTCATTTATAAGAGTTGCCTTGGTCATGGTGTCGCTTCACAGCAGTAAAACCCTATCTAAGACACCATGTTAGTGCGATATCTCGGTTATAGCACAATTTCACAGCATAATTTCTGTTCCTCCAGCTCTCCCAGGCTTTCTGACCCCACTTCTGCAATGACCCCTCGGCATTTAAAGACATCCTAGTCTCAAATGACCTCTGCCTTTGACACACTTCTGCTTGCTAATCAACCCCCATCTCCATCGGATACTGCAGCGAGACTTTTGACTTGAATTCTGACGTTTGAGAACAGCTGACTCAAATTCTTCAGGGGTCACCAATGCAGTCATGTGTACAGCAGTCTGTCTGTGCGACAGCCAGACTGTTTCCCCACCCACATGGTTGACTAGGAAGGCTGGCAGCAATTGAAACTCACAGTGAATGCATCTACCCTTGATGGAAAATGAAATTTCTGATCAAAACCCAACGCTATTCTACCAACAGATGCATGGTGTCTCTAACACCACCTCCCATGAGAGTTGTTTTGATTTTAGAGGTTAAAACACAGGGACACCAAAAATGGCAGAAGGGTATGTTACTCCACTGGCTCCATGGGGCAGTGGAGATCAGACTGGCAGTGCCAGTCTGTGGCCTTCGAGGGCTTCCTCAGAAGAGCGTTTAAATTGAGCAAGAGAGGACTTAGAAGGTAGAGCCAGGAGGACCTGAGGGTCAGGATCGTCCTCAAGTACACAGAGAGTTTGAAGCTATCCAGGACTACCTGGAACCGTGTGTCAAAGGTGAAGAACAGAGAAGAAAAGAGGGAAGGGGAGAGGTTGGAAGGGAAGAAGAAAAGAAGGGAGAAAGGAAGGGAGACGGGGAGGAAAAGGAAGGGAGGAAGGGAGAGGGAGGGAGGGAGAGGGAGGGAGGAAGAGCGAGGGAGGGAAGGAAAGAAAGGCAGCTGAGTCCAGGACTTTTTGAAATTTTTAAAGATTTATCTTCTGTCTCTTGAGTGTTTTGCCTGCGTGTATATATGTGTAATATGTGAGTGCCTGGTGCTCACAGAGCTCAGAAGAGGTTATTGGATCTTCTGGAACTGGAGTTATGGATGGTTTTGAGCCAACATGTGGGTTCAGGGAACCAAACGGAGGTCCTCCGGGAGATCATCTGGAAGATCAGCAAGCCATCTCTTCAGCCCCCTGCTTTCTTAATAATACTCCATAATATTTAGTCTTGACTGAGCCCAATCATGCCTCAGTGGGCTCTTGTCTCCAGTTAAACGGAAGCTCAGGGCTGGCAAGAGCAAGCTCTCATGACATGGCATGCACTGAATCATCCCCAGAAAACTTCCCCGTTGGGAGGTCAGGGAGAGCAACCTTTTTTCCATCTCCATCCCTCCTCTTGATGCCACACCCTGCAGCCTGTTCAGCTTCCGAGCAGCCTTCCGGTCTTCACACAGGCCATCCCTCCTGCCTGGGGTATGTTTCAGTCAGCTAGACACAGCCAAGTGTGTCAGCTCCTCAGCAAAGCTGCCCTGGGCCTCCTCAACATGACCAGGGAGAACTGCACCTTCTCCGAGCACCTGCATGCTTCCCTCAGAGCGCTTAGTACGGCTTGACAATTTGCACAAGTGTTCACCTAATGACAGCGTTCTCCGGAAGGAACATGGCCTATTCTTGCCATCAAATTCTCTGGAACCTCAGGCCATGCTAGGTAGTCATTAAATATTGCTGAATGGAAGAACAAAGGTATAATTTTCTCAGCATTCAAGGGAAGACACCGGAGCTAAGAGGGTCAAGTGAATTAGCTTGTGACACAGCCAGCAGATTGTGGGGGGTGAGCTAGGATTTGTCCCTGGTTCCAGTAACTTCAAAGCCGGGATGCCAGCTGTGTTCCGGGCTGACAACTGTGGGAGGGGCTATCACAGCCTCATTCTTAAACACCTTCCCTTAAAAGGTGTGTGTGTGTGTGTGTGTGTGTGTGTATCCTTCGGTTCTCTCTGCAGCCTCTGCCTTGGGTTCAGAAGTTCTGCTCTAATCTCTGTTCCTAGTCACATCCTCTTGCCTCCGTGTAGGAGAGCTGAAGTCCACAGGCCTCATCCAATATTCACATAAATGTGTGGCTTCTGCAGGACCCTCATCAGGTGAAAGGCAAGGCTGGGCACATTCCACAGAATAGAGCTAACAAAGGACGCTGGAGAGAAAGGACCCAGAATGCGTGAAATCCGAGAGTTACTTGGGAGCATGGGTCGGGGCTGTTTGCAGGAGCATGGGTGGGGGTGTCGATTACAGGAACATGGACACCTTGCCAGCGACCATCACTTGTCTATGATTCCTCAGGGAGAGTTGGGGTTGCATGATGTGATGGTTTGCATATGCTTGGCCCAGGGAGTGGCACTATCAGAAGGTGTGGTCCTGTTGGAGTAGGCATGGCCTTGTTAGAGTAGGCGTGTCACTGTGAGTGTGACTTATAAGACCCTCATCCTAGCTGCCTGGAAGCCAGTATTCTGCTAGCAGCCTTCAGACGAAGATGTAGAACCCTCAGCTCCTCCTGCACCATGCCAGCCTGGATGCTGCCATGCTCCTGCCTTGATGATAACGGACTGAACCTCTGAACCTGTAAGCCAGCGCCAATTAAATGTTGTCCTTACAAGAGTTGCCTCGGTCATGGTGTCAGTTCACATAGGTAAAACCCTAACTGAAACACACGAGTCCCCCATTCCCCTTCATGGCGTCCATGGGCCCAGTCTTGTGCAGGGAACACAGTTGCTATAAATGCAAGAGTGTGGTGGTCCCGCCATGCCCTGAAGTCAGCATTCCCCACTATTCCCCAACTACTTCCTCCAGTCTGTACATTTCTTTTATATAACGTAGGCTGACCTTGAACTTACCCTGAAAGATGGGATTAAAAGCATGCACTACTATGGCCAGCCCACTTTGGGTGTGGGTGTCACCGCTCCTCTACGACAGTGTGTGGGGGTCAGCAGGCTCCTTGCAGGACTCGGTTCTCTCCTTTCCCTACATGAGGAATCAAGCTCGGGTCATCGGGCTTGGTGCACCCAGCCATGCCAATGGCCTCTCTGACATTTTTCCCCCTGCCCCTTCTTCTACAATGTCCCCCGAGCCTCGGAGGAGGTGATGTAGTTGTCCCATTTAGGGATAGCATTCACAGTCACTTCTCCACACTGTGACCCATTCTGAGTCTCTGCAGTAAACACTACTAAAAAAAAAAAAAAAAAAAAAAAAAAGTGTTTGCCACCAAAGCTGAGAACAGTTCTAACCTATGGACATAAACATGGTTGTTTAGAAGACAGCTTGGCCAGGCACATAGTGTCCATTTAGCAAAACATCGGCGGCTTTCCCATAGGCAAGCCCACTGTGAGTGCTGGAACAGTGTGTTCCAGAAGAGTAAACAGCCAGAAAAGAACATGTCCACAGGAGCAGGAAGACGGGCTGGACTGGGTGCTTCTTTGAACAGTGGCCTGCATGTACCTGGAAGGTGACAGGGACAGTGACTGTGCCTGTCTGGGCAAGAATATCTGTCTTGTCAGTATGGACAATTTTGGTCCCTGTGTGATCCCTATCCTCTACTGTGTGTGTGTGTGTGTGTGTGTGTGTGTGTGTGTGTGTGTGTGTGCACGTGCATTTATAGCAAAATGACACTCTCTCCAAGTGAAATCGATCCCATGGCTCACTCACCCGCCTGGCTGTTTACGAAAGGCACCACGCAGACTCCACGTGTTTGCACACGCAGATGGCTTCTGTGTAGGGTCAGGCCGACTGGGACACTGGCCAACCCTAGGATCCAGAGCTGACAGGCGGCTCTCCCAGCCGCACTGGCCTCCCTGAAGTACTGGCCTCCAAGCCTGAAGACAAGCCAAAGAGTGTTGGCTCAGAGCCGCCCCTGCTCGGCTGCTCCCCCACCCCCACCCCGCAGCAGGAAACCGGTCCCAGAGGGAACTGAGGGAGGGGGAGGCTCCCACTGCAGCCTTCCTCCCAGCCGCCCACAAACCCTGTGGGTTTTTCTATTGCACAGTGTCTCTTCCTTACCAAGCCATGCCAAGGAGGGCAAGGTTTGTCTCTCTCTAGACTCCAAGTGGCAGCTTTCACCATGCCTTGTTTAAATTTATTTATTTTGGGGTTCTTTGAGATAGGGTTTTGCTATGCAACCCAGCTGTCCTGAAACGTGCAGCAATTCTCCTGCCTCAGCCTCCAAAGTGCTAGGATTACAGACATGTGCCACCATGCTTTGTGAAATCTTACATGTCATGCGTCTCCATCTCTTTGAAAGGCTCTTGAGCTTTGAGGTACTGGGGACGGAAGGCAGGGTCTCCCGAATGCTAGACACATTTGCCGTCCATCACTGAACTCCACTTTCAGCCCTCCTGACTTCTTATATTATACTGGGGACAGATGGCAGGGTCTCACGCACGCTAGACACACACACACCACTGAGCTGCGTCCTTGGCCTCTTTGTCTTCTCACATTTTGCCGCACTCCTGCCCTCCCAGGGCTGGCCTTGTCTGCAAGACTGCCACTCGCAAGCACACCAAACGGGTCAGAGCCTCGGCTCCCGCTGCCACCTCTGTGAGCTCTCACGACCTCAAGCCTCCAACCAAATGTCTGTCCTTTTCACCTCAGGACTGTCACCACACAATAACGTCAGCTCCTCTGTCCCAGATGGTACAGGCTGGCTGGTCCTAGCCTGCGGGTCCCGCCTTGTTCTCTCTTTCCCATAGAAGCCCCATCTGGCTTGCATTTCCTGGCTTGCAATGCCTCCCAGACAGCCCCTGTTTCCCTAGGAGACCTCCTAGGCCTCCTGCTTCCTCGGGTGTCACCCCACTGTCCATCCATGACACTCATTTTCACGTCTGCACGCCTAACACACCTTCTTAAAGAAGATTCTGAATCCCTTGAAAGCCTCTGGCTCCCTGGAGCCCGTGACCAGCTGGAACTCCGTGGAGACGAGCGAAGAGGCATCGGTGTGCTGACAGCCCCCACCTGCACAGGCTAGTTCAGCAAGGCAGCATGGGTCATGGCCTAGACCAGTCGACTTCTGCCCAGCTAGAGCAGACAAATCAGCCCTGGGTTCCCCTGCGCCAAGAAGTGATGCAGCCAGCTTGATGTAATCTAGAAGACTTCGGCTTGACCAGTAGAGCTCAGCCCTGACCTGTCCCCCACATTGCTGTAAGAGAGATGATGACACACAGTGAATGCAAGAGTTAAATGACCACAGGGATGGAGAAATTAGTCTAGAATGTTGTCTGAATTTGACAACTCTCAGACTTCCGTTGTTTGGCTGTTATTGTTTAGAATATCACTAAATAGCAACAGGACAGGGCAGTAAGTCTTTGGTATGAGAGGTCCCCACAGTATAGGCCACCTGGGTCCTGTGCTGGGGACAAATCTAAGAGCTTGTGGCGGTTGGAGCACAGGGCCTGGAGACTGGGTAGGTCAAGTCTGGTCTCACATACACTGGGCACCTGCGGTGACCCACGCCTGTGCTAAGTGCTGAGCAGATGTGGGTGATTTCTAGGAGGGTTGGAAGCAGGATGCTGGGCTCACTCATGGTAAACAGGGTGGGGGGAGCGCAGAAGCTGGTATCTGTAATTTAGCATGGTGTGTGTCTTCGAGAAAGAAGGGATTTTCCTTTGAGAACTGTAGGGAAAGGGGAGGGGAGGCAACCCTGGGAGGATAAGACGGCAAAGGGAGACGAGAAAAGAGCAAAGTCAAGACTTAGCAGGGAGTTGTGAGTTGTGAGTAGTGAGACTACAGCTCAAAGCCAGGGGGAGAATGAATTGAGGAAGAGAAGAACTTTGAGCACTCAGGAAGAGAAACTAGGAAGACACTCAAGGACTCAAGGCAGCAAAGAAGTGTTTTGTCCACGGTAGAGACAATGACACTCCGGCCATAGCCACAGAGGAGCCAGGAAAGCCTGGAAAGAAAGGTGAGCTACAGTCCACAGTCTTCATCTGTCTGTGAGTGTCAGCCACGATCCTTAATCTGCCCCGGGGATGTAGCCTGTGTCATTCTTAAGCCTGCCACTTCCCTGGGAGCTCATGCAGTTAGAAATGAAGACGCCAAGTCTCAAAGCAGCTTTATGCGAACTGCCCACGTTTACGCATTGTTATGCTGCCGCCCCAAAGCAGACTGAACTAGGTCTGTCCTGCCCCAAACGCCTTACTCTCCCAGAGGTCCACGCTGAGGCCCATGGGACAGGAAGCAGTAGAAGAGAGGAAGAAGCCATCGTCACACAGACCAGGGTTGTGGGACATTTGAAGTTGGGTGTTGTACCCCTGATCAAGGCTGGTCTAGCCCTCCAAGCACCTAGTATTTTAAGCCGTTTCTGTAGCAGGGATGACTTGAGGCCGTACCTGAGTAGGAGTGTGTGCTTGAGCACCAGGTGAGCATGCGCCATGGACAGTTACCCTGGCACTGTAGGGAGCCTGACACATGGAGGTGGCTCGCACCTGCAGGAACTTCTAACCTGAGTATCAAGGCAGGCAGACCATGACAGAAACAGAGACTCCTCCTGCTCCTCCTAGACTAGCCCGGTGCCACACCGAGTTTTTCTATTGAACTCATTTAATCGTCTAAGCATTGAGAGCATCGCCATTACGGTCTTTTTGTTTTGTTTGTTTCCGTTTTTAGTGAAACCGTTTCAGAAAAGTTGGCTCCTTTCCCCCAGGCCAGCCAGTCTCCTCCTCAGCTCCATCTCACTCTTCACAGAGCTCCTGCAGGCGGATGTAGCCTCTCCCTATTCTGCCCATCCCCCTACTAATCTGGACGCTCACCAAAGGCAGCCCCCAGCCTCATCCTCCATGTTCTTTAGAACAAGGTATATACTGCAATGCCTTGGTGACCCTTGACTCATGACTGTGAAGTAGAGAGGGCAGGGGTGACATCACTATGCTGATAGCCGGAAGTTACCTCCCTTAGACCTTCCCAGCGTGTGTGATGTCAATGCCACCAGCTACTTCATAGGCTTAAAGAAGCTGTTCTGCTAACTCTGTGACCACAGGAAGGGGTGGGAAGATGGGACTTTACTTCCTTTTTTTTTTTTTTTTTTTGGTTTTGGTTTTGGTTTTTTGAGACAGGGTTTCTCTGTGCAGCCCTGGCTGTTCTGGAACTCACTCTGTAGACCAGGCTGGCCTCGAACTCAGAAATCCACCTGCCTTTACCTCCCCAGTGCTGGGATTAAAGGCGTGCGCCACCACCGCCCGGTGGGCCTTCCCTTCCTATTCTGCTATCTTGCTCCGGTGCGTCTCATGGACTCCAGACCCCTCGTGACGTCACCGCCCAGTACGGGGTGTGGGCAGAGCAGAGGACTTCTGAGAAGGCTGGCACTCGCCCAGCTCGTCCAGCTGACCTTGCTCGTCTGCGCCCATGGAGCTGAAGTCAACCTGTAAGGGATTTCTTTCAACACAAGGATTTTTTTTTTTTTGTCTTGGCAAGAAATAGTTTCCCCAAAGTGTCTGCATGTGACTCAGGGCTGCAGAGAGATACAAATTGTCAGTCTTCTTAAGTTTTAAGCTTTATTTTTAATTTGTATTCAAAGTAACAGGTATCCCTGAGGTACTTTTATACAGACTTAGTTATTGTCGCCCCACCCCCACCCCTCTCATTTCCCGGACTTGATCCTGGCTGTGTCTAGCTGCCCCGGTATTCCTCTTTTTTTCCCAGTTGCATATTACATGTGTCCCATTACCTCCCACCCACCTCCCTTCAACTTCCTCCTCCAGTTTCCCGACTGCTACCCACACTCTTTCCACATACATTCACACGGTAAAAACTAGAAGCCGGGATACGCCTGTGTGAGAGAGAGCATGTTGGGTTTGTTTGTTTTTGTTTCAAGTGTGTGTGTGTGCTTGTGTGTGTGTGTACCTGGCTGTCCTCACTTCATACATTTTTCACAGCTCCGTCCATCTTTCTGTCTGTAAATTCCATAATTTCATTTTTCTTTATGGGTGATAAAAATCTCGTTGCGAGCCAGGCATATTTTTGCACACTCTTTTGATTTAATCCCAGCACTCTGAAGGCAGAGGCAGGCAGCTCTCTGTGAGTTCGAGGTCAGCTTGGTCTACAGCATGAGTTCCAGGACAGCCAGAGCTATATAGTGACACCCTGTCTCAAGAAACAAACATTATAAACAAACAAAACATTGGGTATATGTATACATATCATTATCTATTTATTGGTGATGGGCATCTGGGTTGATTCCATTTCCTTGCTACTGAAATAACACACAACATTTTGCATGCAAATGTGGCATCTGTGGACTTGGCCTCACAGCGGGGGACTCACTAAGAGTAGGTACTTGGGAGAGGGGCTATATCTGACATCCACCTTGGGTACCCTAGCTGCCATAGTAAGCCTTCTGCTTACAAAACGCAAAGCCTTGACCCTGTTCATAGCACAACAGGTTCCAGCTGAGCAGATCTGCCCACACATAGAGAGCAGAGCTCCTCTTTGGAAGGCCAGCTCCACACTGCCATCTGCTAAAAGACACCGTGCACTTTGTAGAGTGGGAGACAAGAAGTCAGTCAATGGTCGCAGTGTGGCTGCCTGGCATCGTGCCACGGACAACTGTGACATCGGACTCTAAGTCACCAACTCAAAAACAAAAGTTTATCAGTAGAAACTGCTGTCCTGGAGGTGCCTGGACTGTTCTTATATTTCTTGGAAGAGGTCGGTTCGTGACGGCCAGTTCTAGCAGCCGTGATCAGGAGAGATGTTTTAAATAAATAGCTCAGACAAAGCCCTTTGGCCTCCAGAACAACCAGTTCCTCCTCTGAAAGCCTCTGGCCTCCCGAGACTACCGTGATGACATTACTAAGTATGAATGAGGCTCTCCACAGTCAACTGGGTCCCTGCCAAGGCAGCCAGCCGTCAAGAGTGCCCCGCCACCACGCCCCCTCGCGCCAGTCCTGGTTAGGTCTTGCTGCATGTGAGTATAAACTATCGGAAAATACAGACTCCACATCCCTGAGAAGCCAGCACCTGGGCAGGATTCTAGCTTCAAGGGGGTTCCGTGGCTTGGGAGAAAATGATGACACAGTCAGTCCTGCATGGAGCAAAACTCCAAGGCTACCCCCTTGCCTGCCTGACTGGGGAAGCCACCCAAAGCCCAAGGGCATGCTGCAAAGCCACCCAAAGCCCAGGTGCGTGACAAATCAGGCCTGTCTTCCTTCAATAGCGGTCCTCAGAAGACCATTCTTGAACTCATTTCCCTTAGAGTAGGATGAGGTAGAGCTTGTGTCCCCAGCCCTGTAAGATGGGAAGAAAGACAGGATGGGGGAGGTGGGGGGATGGGGGAGGTGGGGGGGATGGGGGAGGTGGGGGGTGGGGGTGAGAGACAGAAGGACAAGTAAGCACTAGTAAGGACTCGGGGTCTTGGGACTTGCAGAACCACATAAGGACATCACTCTGGAATTTTGTATTTTTGTTTTGTTTAGTTAGGGTTGTTTGTTTGTTTTTTTCATGACCTGCAGAATCAAAAGTAACCTTTCCCAAGGCCAACTCTTTCTCCATCCCGGCTCCCACTCCCAATAGGATAGGAGTTCTAAAAGCCAGGGCTGCTCAACACGTGTTCCCAGCGTCCACTTCTGTGCAAGGTTATTCTGAACTCGAAGCCAGTTCTTTGTAAGTACCTTCAACCACTCTGTTCTCTTTACAGCCAACAACAACGACAACAGAACTCTGAACACGGTAACTCTGGGTCATAACTGAAATGTGCCCTGCTTTAAAAAAAAAAAAATGGTGCCATTGTCTCTGTGTGCCCAAAGGCAAGCCACAGGATGTGTGCCTCTAACTCCTCAGCGATAAGACAGAGATAATAATTACTCCCAGGGGTATTTCAGGGTTTGGTGAAATAAGACTTTAGAAACCACACGTGTGCGTGTGCATGTGCGCGTGCGTGCGTGCGTGTGTGTGTGTGTGTGTGTGTGTGTGTGTGTGTGTGTGTTGGGAGCAAAGAGTAGATCAGAGACACACAAGGTAAGGAGAATCCAAAATAAAATGGGGGAAAGGGAGGCTCAGAGGAACACTTACCCATACCAGTACCAAAATGGCCCTGTGTCCCTCTGGGGTGCTCTCCGTTAAGGACTTTAAGCTGGTGATTATGTGAGCAGAACAATGAGAGAGAAATGGCAAAATCTTTAAGTCGTGTTTTATCTAGAGAAGCCAACTAGTCAAGAAGGAAGAAGGTTGATACCCTAAATTCTGCCTTCCATCTCCAGCCAGCAGGCTTTGCAGGGAAAGATAGTCATTTCAGAGTTCAGTCTTAGCCTCTCCAGTCAGGTGGTCAGTCTTGTCCCTGAAGTTCATGATAGCTACATCTCTCTTGTCTCTTACATCTCTCCCTCATCATCTGGGGAACTGGACTCAGGTACTGTTTAAAATGATGACTGTGGAAAAAGTGAGTTGGTCCATCAGGTATAGGCTCCTGAGGGTCTGACATCAATCCCTACAACCCATGCGGTGGAAGAAGAAAACCAACTCTCTCAAGTTGTCCTCTGACTACCACCACCACCACACACACACACACACACACACACACACACACACACACCAAGGCACGACATCACCTTGTGCCCTTTCACAGTCACCTGGGCTGAGCAGGTGTTCCCCTTAGCAGTATGTTCCCGCTAAGCTATTAGTGGCCTGTATGTGTAGTAGATTCCCTTTTGCAATACACAGAGTACAAACGTCCCCAAATAATACAAAATACAAACGGTCTCCTGCTCATCCCTCCCCTACTGGAGCACTTATCCCCAAACTCAGTGTCAGTACCTCTGGGCCCCTCAAGTCCTTGCTCACACGGGAGTCCTCCCAGTGAGCCCAGTGCTGCTGCCATCCGCTCCTCCTCACTCAGAGCCCCGCCCCCACACTCTGCTTTATTCCCTCCCATATAGCACATCACGCAGTGTTTGCTGTCACTGTTTGTTTATAGACTGTTCAGAATGGGAGGTCCAGGAAAGGTTAGACTTTAGTCTGGGTATGTGCTGTGTGGGCCAGGATTGTTCACGAATTTCCAGCAGAGGAGCAGGCATCCAACAGCCCTCGGTACACATCGCTGGGTGACTGAGCTGGGCAAAGCACACCCCGGCGATTGCCTTAGACCACGGTGCTAAGATCCTGATTGGAGGCTTGGGATATAACTTAGTGGTAGGGTGCTTATCAAGCATGTGTGAGGCCAGAGGTTTAAACTCCAGCATCACAATAATGATAATAATGGTAAATAATAATAATAATAATAATAATAATAATAATGCCTCATATAGATTATCATTGAAATCCACTGAAAATAATTGACTGTTTTCTCCTTACCTTGGGTATATATGAAAAAGTATACACACACAGACACACACACACACACACACATATATGTATAAATATATATATATATATTTAAATTTCAAGAGCTACGCCTACCTATTATATGTCCAGTCCTATTCCCGGTGGCTGATGAAGTGCTTCAAAAACCATGGTCCTGTCTCCTTTGATTGACATACACACTGTGCCCCGCCCCCCAACACCAAGGCTGGAGAAAGAAGCCCGACCAGAGTCCCAGAGCCGCTGTACCACATGATGCTGCAGACGATCAGAGGAAACAGAGATGGCCGCGGGGGAAAGGCTGAGCTCAGCTCTCAAGAGCCAAGGGAAGGGGGGCTTCCTGGAGATGGCGTTGATACAGAGTTGGAGGGCTCTGCAAGCCCTGTACCGGTCACGGGGTAGATCACGTGATGGTTGCGGAGCATCTCAACACACTGTTTAAGTTCATTGCTTAACTGAATTTCCTTATCTGTTCAGAGAAACCATTCTCCACATCCTACAAAAACCAACTCCCCCAAAATGCTGTGCCAAAATGACTAGTTGACACAGTGGGAAAAGGACGAACCTGCACTTTGGACACTTATACCAGACTTCTCCCCCTTAAACAGGGTCTCGTGTAGCCTAGGCTGATCTCAAACTCCTTATAACTTTGAACTCCTGATCCTCCAGTCTTCACCTCCCAAAGGCTGAGTTTACTCACTTGTGATTCCGTTGGGACCCAGCCGCGAGGCTTTTATCTCGTTCTCCGACTCTCTAGCGCCACCTACTGTGCACAAAGCATCCATCCTCACCACCTGGAAGTCCCCTGTAATCCACTCTGACACCGTTCAGACAAAGTCTCTCTGATTGATGCGCATGGGAAAAGCTGATCCCTGTCCCCCACAAAACACGGCTTCCTGACTTCAGCTACTCTCAGACTGCAGCGAATGATCAATATCTCAGGGGGAGGTCAGAATCCCATTCGTCTCTGTGGCTTGGAATTTGACAAAAGGTATCTGAGCCAACAGTGTCTCACTTTCTGATGACTATTTTCAAAGGAAGACACCAATAGAAAGGAGCCTGAACAAATCTCGTCCTACAGTACTCTGTGATCCAATCCCGGCAACCCTAGAGTCTCGTGTCCCTTGGAGGGAGGTAGTGAGGTAGGCGTGAGTGCTGGGAGCCGGGGAAGGGACATTTGTAAGCCATGTAAAACTCCGTTCACTGCTGAATGCCTCACAAAGTTTATGGTACAAAGTCTAATCCTGGTTTTGCTCCAGAATCAGCTAAAGGGTTTGATAGCATCAAACATTCCCAAACCCTGCTTATCAGCTACCGATAGCAAGCTGATAACCTGCCGGGAGCCAGGCAAAGCCTAGGAGATAATTCAGTCTGGAACTATTTGGTTTGTGTTACACACACACACACACACACACACACACACACACACACCTTTACAATCATGCACTTGGCAACTTAATCCCTTCTCCTGGGTTTACAGACTATGCACGCATACCTTTCTCCAAACAACACACCCAGCAACCCCCTGGGCCTCTCCACCTACGCTAGGAAACAATAGTATACCTCTCTGCCCCTAGTAACAACTAAATTTAGATAGTTGCTATCCAAGTATATTCCCATTGTGTCCAGGTATGAAAAACAGAAGAGCCAGTCTGGCGTGAATTGGTTTAGGATGTGTGTGCTTTAGTAAAGCAAGACTACGTCCACCTTGTACCATCTTACGCGGATGTGTAACTGGGTGTGCATATTATTAAAATTAAATACATCTGGGAAGAAACATGCACCGTGGGAAAATGAATATGTGATCAATGAAAAATAAGGCTCCTTCGGCTACCCCTCTGGGTAAATTGCCCTCCTTCCTCCAGATGATGGCCCACTGGCAATCTTGGTAGTGGGTCCCTCTGCGATCAGCACTATCGATTCTCAAACGAAATTATGTTACTCCTTTTACAAATCTGTGACCCCTTAGAGTTCTTCAGGTAGAAAGCCAAGAGCCTGGAAACACCCGGCTTAGACCTGGATGAAACAGCCGGCTTAGATCCGGATGACCTACGGCAATGCAGGGACTTGTCAAAACTCTCGGTGACTCTGATATTTGGGAATCTCCCATTGCTTTGCCTAAGTCCCAGAGCAACCGGACTTACAAATAAGGCCGCTTGAGAGCAGAGTGACTCCCCGACATCACAAGGCAAGGAGGCACCAGGCCAAGGCGGAGCGGAGGGAAGAGCTCCAGCTTCCGGAGTGGCGCTCTCACAGAAGGCCAAAGTGCCAACACATCAGCATTCTTTCAGGATACGCAGGGTGTGGATCGTGTCCTAAATGCCTTCCAGCGAGTCATTCTTAGCACTGGAAAACCAGGGACATTAACTCCCTGGAAGAAGGCATCATTGGGAAGAGCTGTGCTGAAGCAAGGTTTCCTTTCCCACGGAGAACTCGGAGACGAGCAGGCACAGGCACCCAAGGACACATGCGCTTTGCACACACAGGGTCAAAAGGACTCCATGAGACCCAATGGGGAAGGTGACAGGGCTTGTGGGTGGTTAGGGCTCATGTACTGAGTCCAGCTAGATAAACCACCCTCTCCAGGAAAGGGGGGTAGTAAAGATGGAGGTTCCAAATGGTACACTGGGGACTCTGGTCTTTCTTTTCAAGTTTTTATTTTATTTTTTAAGATTTATTTATTATATGTAAGTACACTGTAGCTGTCTTCAGACACACCAGAAGAGGGCATCAAATCCCATTATGGATGGTTGTGAGCAACCATGTGGTTGCTGGGGATTTGAACTCAGGACCTTCGGAAGAGTAGTCATCGCTCTTAACCGCTGCGCCGTCTCTCCAACCCACGGTGGCTCTAGTCTTACCCTCTCTTAAACATTTTAGCAATGTTGGGCTAGGACAGAAAGCATGTTTGTAGCTTATGGCCACGATGACATCATGAATTGGTTCTTCAAAGCATCTTAAACCCCTGGTATGTAAATAGAGCAAACAAAAATTACATCATAAAGAAAAGACACGGGCTTAAACAGAGGGTGTTTGCAGAAGCCAAAATCAGATCGGAAAAGTAAAGAGAGGGCCAGCAAAGAAAGCTTAGTGGGGAAAGGTGCTTGCTGCCCATTCTGACAACCTGAGTTCAATCCCTGACTGCCAAGTGTGACTCCTGTTTCGGAAGATTCAAAGCCCCCTTCAGGCCTCCACCGGCATGCATATGGTCCAGAGACACGCATGCAGGCAAAACACCCACACACATGGAATAATCGAAATAAATTTTTAAATTATTTTATGGCAGTTTTTTTACTTATTTGTTATACATGTGCGTGTGCAACATTATACGTGAAAAGGGCAGGGTGCAACTTGCAGGAGCGTGCGTGCTCCAAGACAGCTGAGATCGCCAGGCTGGTGGCGAGGGTCATTATCTTCTGAGCCATCCTGCTAACCCCCGATAGCCAATTTACCCCTCCTCCCTTTTCCTGTGTGTGTGTGTGTGTGTGTGTGTGTGTGTGTGTCTTCGTCTATCTCTCTGTCTCTCTATCTCTTTCTATGTCTCTGTCTCTCTGTGGCTCTGTCTCTGTCTCTCTCTCTCTCTCACACACACACACACACACACACACACACACACACACACCACTGGTTCTGGGAAGCACCGGTGAGTCAGAACATGGTGCATGTTAGGGGCTGAGGTCAGAGGACACTTTCAGGAGTCAGGTGTCCCCTTCCACCATGTGAGCCTAGAGAAGTAAACTCTCAAGCTTGGCACAAGTGTCGTCACGCATGAAGCCCTCTTGCCTGGCTCCACTGTTGGGTTCTTAGGCAGGGATAGAGTAAAATATGGAAAGTGGCAGATACGGTACCTGACGTGACCGTTTACCCAGTACACAACAATAAACCAGACACATCACTTCGAAGCACTCTGGACTACCAAAAACCCAAGAATAACTCATGTCTGCAAAATGTCGTTTCCCGAATTGCCGGCTGACGTTCAGGTTGACTCGAGTCCTTTCTCTCCGTGGACTGACGCCATAGGCGTTTCTACCTGGGTGAAAGCCAGCCACTCACTTCACCAGCCGCTGCGAAGTGTCTATCAGACGGCTATTAATAAACTTGGTTTCTGCTGAGGTCAAACCAGGTAAAAGCACCAACGAGCCAAGTCTTCCCCTCCCCACTTGTTTTAAAGGTTTAAACCACTTCATTCTTAGATGAAGAGAATTCATCTAAGAAAGACTTTTTTTTTTTTTTTTTTTTTTTTTTTTTTTTGGTTTTTTGAGACAGGGTTTCTCTGTGTAGCCCTGGCTTTCCTGGCTGGGGACCAGGCTGGCCTCAAACTCAGAAATCTGTCTGCCTCTGCCTCCCAAGTGCTGGGACTAAAGGCATGTGCCGCTGCCGCCGCCGCCGCCGCCACCGCCACCACCACCCAGTTTTCAATAAAACTCTTATTGTTAACTGAAGATGTTTTAGGTATTGATTCATATTCCATTTGTTAAGGATGGTCACTTCTCACTGAAGGAATGAGTTCCTGGCCTGAGAATCTTGTGACACCGCCCTCTAGAGGCTATTTCTGAGCCAGAACTCCAGAGTCTTAAGCACCTAGATCATCTGTGGCTCTCAACCTGCGAGTGGAGACCACTTTGGGAATCAAAAGACCCTTTTACATGAGTGGCCTAGACCATCAGAAACCACAGATATTTACATTATGATTCATAACAGTAGCAAAATTACAAGGATAAAGTAGCAACAAAAATAATTTTAAGGTTAGGGGTCACCACAGCATGAGGAACTGTATTAAAGGGTCTCCGCATTAGGAAGTTGAGAACCACTGCCCTAGATCATTCCTATAAAGGGATGCCCTTGAGGAGAAGGGAGGGGAGGAGTTAACTAAGGGGCAGGCAAGGCCTGAGAAGTCTAACTGCAGGGAAGCAAGCCCCCCCTCCCTTGCAGCTGCGAAGGGAGGCTTTCCTTTGAAGGCTGAAGGCTGCACTCCCTGTCAAAAAGAAGGGCAGCCAGCCCTGGCTCCAGAGAGAAGGACATGAGGAGAGGCCGCCAGCATGTAAAGGCCTCTGGGGGTTGCAATGTATGGGTGACTGTGGAGGGAGGGAGATTGCAGGGGAGCGGCAGGGTTGATGGGGGGCAGGGAGGCTCAGAAGGTCAGCGAAGCCCATCATCCCTGCATCTGCAGGGGCTCTGTGTTTATGTTTATCCATACACAGAGGGGAGAGGGAGGGCGATGGGACGGGGAGGGGTTGGAGAGAGGAAGGGAGGGAGAGGGGGAGGGAGGGAGGGAGAGAAGGAGAGATCTGAAATATGCATTCGTAGTTCATTTCTAGTAAGCCTCTACGACAGGGAGCAGGATACCGAAGAACAGTCAGCCTCCCCTTCCTAAGCCACTCCAGCACACAGGGCCTCTCTGGGGACACTGACATCAAGGACCTCTCTGCATACACACATTTCAACAAGTTTCCCTTTCCCCAGTGCGTCCCAGCAGCCTCAGACTCGGGCCCAGAAAGCCTGATCTCACACACACACACACACACACACACACACACACACACACACGGGCAGTTTGGCGCTCCTCTTCTTTTATCACCTCCAGGGGTACCCTGCGGTACACACGGAAGAAACTCAGCCGGGCAGCTCTGCAGTGACCTCAGTGATAAAAGCGTCCGTCACACGCTGAGAAGAAAGCAACCTGAGCAAGTGGACAGACAGAAGGACACGTACCAGGCTCGCTCACTCTCCCCTCGTCCTCCTGGGTTTGCTCAACCGTTTGCATATTTGTTCCTTCCTCGCCCATGGAAGCTCCCGGAGAGGGAGGGGCACGTCTATGCAGAGGCCAGAGGTCAGCGACGGGTACCTCTCTCAATCACTGCCACCTTCTCTCACTGAACCTGGAGCCCAAGGACTCAGCTGGGCTGGCTAGCCAGCAAGCCCTGGGGGCTGCTGGTCTCTATCTCTTCAGCACTGAGGTCAAAGGCATGCACAGTCATGTTCGTGTTCGGCTGTTCAGATTTTTATTTATTTCGAGTTTTGGTAGTTTTGTTTTTCTTTGTTTTGGGAGACAGGGTCTCACTATGTAGTCTTGACCTGGCCTAAAACTCACCATGCAGGCCAGCCTGGACTGGAACTCATAAACGTCCTACCTCTGCCTCCTGGGTGCTGGGATTAAAGGTGGGCTGGACTTGGTGCGTGTGGATGCTGGAGAGCCACACTGGAGCCTCGTGCTTGACGGCCAGCACGTTACCAACTGAGCCACCTCCCTCCCTGGCCTTCCTTCTGAAAAACCATCATCTATTCGATTTATTTCAGACATGAAATTATCTGCTTGTAATCTTAAGGATAGGGGAAGGGAAGGACGGAAAGAGGGAGGGAGGGAGGGAGGGAAGACTTATCTATTGTAATAATTTCACAAAGGAAAGAGATTATATCCTCCTAAATTCGTTTACTTTTCTTCTCACTAAGACAGAACACCAGACCTAACAGCGTAAAGGGAGGACTTCTTTCTAGTGGCTCACACTTTCAGAGGGTCCAGTCCACGGTCACTGGGCTTCTTGCAATGTTCTGGGCAGAACATCGCAGCATGGCAGCAGGAAGGAGTGGCAGGAGGTGTTATTTTCTTGTGGCTGACAGGAAGCAGAGAGCAAGGAAGAGAGCAGGTACAACCTTCAGATGCACAGTACCAGTGACCCACTTCTCCCTGCCTCCTTAGGTGTCCAGAATAGCCCTGCCCTCGTTAAGGTGCCTGTTGCTGTGAGGAAACACCGTGTCCAAAAGCGAGTTGGGGAGGAAAGAAAGGGTTTAGTTCGCTCACACTTCCATATCATAGTCCTTCACCGAAGGAAGTCAGGACAGGAATTCAAACAGGGCAGAGACCTGGAGGCAGGAGCTGATGCAGAGGCCGTGGAGGGGTGCTGCTCACTGGCTTGCTCCCCATGGTTTGCTCAGCCTGCTTTCCCATAGAACCCAGGACCTCCAGCACAGAGGCAGCAACACCTAAGTCCTCCCCCGTCAGTCACTAGTTATGAAAAGGTCCGGTAGACTTGACTATAGCTGTATCTTATGAGGTCATTTTCTCAATCGAGGCTCCCTCCTCTCTGACAACCCTAGCCTGGGACAAGTTGACATAATGGAAGCAAGCACAGTCCCCAAGGGTCACCAGCAACTGAAGACCGAGCATTAAATACATCAACCTGTGTGGGACCCTTCTTACCCAAGCCACAACAGTCTCCCATGATGGACAGTACATTTTCTTCTTTTTTCTTAGATATTTTCTTTATTTACCATTCAAATGTTATCCCCTTTCCACATTTCCCCTCCAAAACCCCCCTATCCCATCTCGCCCTCCCCCCTCTCTAACCTACTCCATTTTCCCTGTCCTGGCATTGCCCTAAATTGGGGCAATGAGCCTTCACAGGACCAAGAGCCTCTCCTCTTATTGATGTCTGACAAGGCCATCCTTTGCTACATATGTAGCTGGAGCCGTGGGTCCCTCCATGTGTACTCTTTGTTTGGTGGTTTAGTCCTGGGCGCTCTGGGGGTACTGGTTGGTTCATATTGTTGTTCTCCTATAGGGCTGCAAACCCCTTTAGCTCTTTGGGTCCTTTCTCTAGCTCCTCTATTGGGGACCTTGTGATCAGTCTAATGGTTGGCTGAGAGCATCCCCCTCTGTATTTGTCAGGCACTGGCAGAGCCTCCCAGGAGACAGTGATATCAGGCTCCTATCAGCTAGCCCTTGTTGGACATTTTCTCATAACAAATACTGACTTTTCCCAAGAAATCTAGTTGAATCTAGCAGAGTCACATCAATAAATACACTCACAGCTTTGTCTTATCTTCTTCTTTCGTGGTGCAGTACTGAAAACCTTGGTACATCCCCACAACTATCCAACTCTGAGTCACTCTGGTCCCTTTTGGAAAAACAAGAGAAAAAAAAAAAGGCTGGCGAGCCATGAGCACCTGGCCCTCACTCCAGCGGGCACTGCTGTGCACGTCGGCATCATTCCTGGCACTAGCAAGCCTTGGAGGTTGAAGCTTCAGCAGCTGGCGGGGACCCAGGGTCCCTACCGAGGTCGGCGTGAGCCTGAGACCTGCCTGGAGTGCACAGGCTTAGCAGGTCTTGTGGAACTTTCCACTAGATCACACTTTCCTCTCAACTTCTCTGGTACATTTTTCATGAGAAGGTTTTTCTACAATCTTTAAAAAAAAATCCTTTTCTAAGACAGAATAGTAACAATCAGATTCGTCAACCTCACCTCATTCATCCTATGACCTATGACGAGAAAAACAGATTCCTAAGCACCAGGCTTTCTGTTTTGCTTTGCTTTTGTTCTGGAGACCTCCATATGCAAACCGGGCTGACCCTAAACTCATGATCCTTCTGCTCCAGCGTCCCAAGTGTTGGGATTACAGACATGCATCACCATGGCCCAGTTTGAAAGACTAAAAAAACCCAAGACCCCTGGAACCCAAAAGCAGTTGTGTCAAGGACAGTAGCTTTGCTTAGAGGCAGCAGAGCTAGCATTTCAATCCGGGAACCGTGGGCTCCGAAGCCTGGGTAACCTGTGCTCTCGAGCTAAAGCAGTGGTTCTCAACCTGTGGGTCACAAGCCCCTCACAGGGCTCACCTAAGACCATTGGAAAAACAGTGATATTTATGTTACAATTCATAACAATGTCAGAATTCCAGTTATGAAAACACCCCAACAGCATTAGGAAGGTTGAGGACCACTGACCTGGAGGAAAGAATTAGACATCAAAAGTTGTGACATCTCAACTTGCTGAAGGGAAGGAGAGTGGAGGGACAGGCTGGAGGACTGGAATGTCACAGGCTGGGAAGGACAAGGACGGAGACACTAGCTCACTTAAAAGCAGTGTCAAAGAGCTTGTCTCTGGTAACCCAACTCCATAAAGCAATACAAAATCTATTTATACCAGAAACACAACTATGAAGCAAAGAAAAATCTAGGCACAAACCTTAAAGACAAGAGGTCCACCATGGATTGTAAAGTTATAGAGGTGGCAATATTTGAACTAAACCCACAGGGGTGGGCAGGGTTGTGGTGGCTTGCAGGGGAGAGGAGATCAGTGCAGAGTCCATACAAGCTGATGAATACGCCCTGTGGACCACCAGACAGACTGCCCTGGCTGCTGGTTCCTAGGACTGACTTTAAGTCCTTACTCTAGTGATACTTCTGGCTAGGCTACTGTTACTGTGTTCTGTGATAAGCAACTCGGGAAGGAAGGAGTTTATTTCAGTTCCGTGTATGCCATCACGGAGGGAAGTCGGGATAGGGATTCAATGCAGGAACCTGCAGGCAGGAACTGAAGAGGGAGGGGCCATGGAAGAGTGCTGCTTGCTGGCTTGCTCCTCAGGCTTATTCAGGCTACTCACTTATACAACACAGGGGCCACCCACCCAGGGATGACATCACCCTGGGCCCTCCCACACCAAACCCAGGGGCCAATCTGATAGAGGCAACTTCTCAATTGACATTCCTTCTTCCTGGATACTTTGTGTCAACTTGGCAAAACAAAACAAAACAAAACCAAAACTAACTGCCACACTCCTGCAATGTGTTCATTCTAACTTTTCATTTTTAGGTCGCTTAGGGGTTAGAGCAGTGGTTCTCAGCCTGGGGATCATGATCCCTTTGTGGGTTGAATGACCCTTTCACATGGGTGGCCTAAGGACATCAGAAAACACAGATATCATTATGACTCACAACAGTAGCAAAATTAGTGATGAAGTAGCAATGAAATTAATTTTATGATTGGGGGTCACCACAACATGAGGAACTGTATTAAAGGGTCTCAGTTCAGAGTTAAGAAGGTTGAGAGCCACTGTGTTAGAAGGCTGGTTTTTTTGCATGTGATGTCAGGGTACCACCTGCAGAGGGAGCTCAAGACTCTCATGCTTGCCTAATACTGACAAAGGTGGGTCCTAGATGCAGGAGCAGGAGCCATATAAGACTGGTACCAGACACTCCTCCCCTTCCTCTCTGCATATCACTTCCGACAGTTTTTTTTTTCTCTCTGGCCCTCCCCCAACACTCCTGTCCAAGTGCAAAAGCTCTTGGACACAGGTGCTCAGCCTGCACAGGGCACAGACAGACCTTGTGCCTCCCTGCCAGAGAGGCCTGAAGGCAGTGACCCAAGAAATCATCTCCCAGCCTCTGCCCAGGTATTCGGAAGGTAGAGGCAATATCCTAGAGACAAGCGTGCGCTGTATTTAGTCTTTTCTTTGTAATCCCTAGCAGAGCCTAGATCTGAAATAGTGGGTTGGGCCTGGGGTTCTGAAGAGTCACCTCCCTGGAGACCCAGCTAATGCTGCAAGGACATGGTCCCAAGCAGGGTGTGTCTGGAGTGGAAGGAGTTCCTTCACAACGCTGAGGCATGGCTGGGCTGACTAAATGTCTGGATGAAGTCTGCACTCAGGATAGATAACAAAGACACATACTCCATGTGTACACCCTGAAAGTGCTCTGTAGGTCCAACACCTAAGTGAATATATGTACTTTTACAAGTTATAGCATATACATGATTTATAATACAGATAAATTTTATATAGTTATATATTATATTGTATAACAGAAAAATATATAATATACACATATATGATACACATACATATACACACATATATATGTATATGAGAATCTCATGTATCAGCTAGCTGTGTAGTCAATGGTGACCTTCAACTCTCAACTCTTTTGCCTCTACCTCCTGAGTCCTGGAATTACATACAGACACCACTAGGCCTCATTGTATGCAGTGCCCAGGGTCAAACCCAGGGCTTTGTATGCACTCAGCAAATACTAACTGAGCTCCATGCCCAACTCTCATTTCTTTTTTTACTTTCTTAAAATTTAGATTCATTAATTTTATTTTACATGTGATCTGTCGGTTGCACATATATGTGTATACTATATATACATATACATACGTATACATATATATATACATATATACATGTATACATATATACACACACATATACATACACATACACACACACACACACACACACACACACACACATATATATATATATATATATATATGCATCACATGCAGGTTTAGTGCCCAAACAGTTCACAAGAGGACACTGGATGCCGCCCTGGAACTGGGGCTACAGATGGATCACCGTGCGAGCGCTGGAAATTGAACCCAGCTCCTTTGCAAGGGCAACAAGTGCTCTTAACCACTGAGCCCCTCAGCCCAAAGTTTGATTACTAGTCACTACTGCAGTTACAGCCCATAGCCACAGGGCATCCTTCCCAGGTCCAATGGTAGCGTTAAGGACAGTCGCTGTCTTCGGAGCCCTGGCGGCTCTTTCATCGTTAGATATTCGAAGTGTTGCTTTACCGATGGGGAGACCAGGGCTCTAGCCAGCTACACTGGCATGGGAACGCAGGCCTTCTGTCTCCTGCACTTTGGCCTTCTGGGTCTCATATTTGGCCCATGACTGCTTGCTGCCTTTCAGAGGCTGAATGCCCAGCCAAGATGACTGTCACAGAGCACGTCCCAACTAGAAGAAAGGGGGAAAAAAAGACTCCCCGAGAGCAGGCAGCTTGGGGTAGGAACACCCTGTACCCTCAAGCCTGCCCTGTGCTCAGGCTCACCTCCCAGACAAGTGGGCTCTCTCCCTGTTGGCTGTTTATTGAAATCCTACTCCTCTTCCTCCTGGCTCTCAGGCCAGCTTCTCACAGGCGCCTTTCTGGCCTTGCTCGGCACCGTCACTCCTGAACCGGGCCTCGAGAACTCTGTGGCTGGCAGGCTGCAATCTGCCCACCCACAGTTGGCCTGACCTCCTTTAGGGGCCAGGCTTAGCATCTCCCCCACCCTGCTGGGCTCTGAACACACTCGGGACCCAGAAATGCCTACGGGCCTGACACAGAGCCCAGAGGCCCTGTGCGCGTCCGTGGCCAGCACTGCAGGCAGGTGGTGCCAGCTGAGCAGGTGCCTCCAGGAGCCGCGTCTCCGCCAGCTGCCCTTTCCCAGCCCCAGGGTCGCGGAGCTGCTTTCACTCTTCCCAGAAGCCAGGCAGCCGAGCCTGGGCCCGGAGCCAGGGCAGCTGTGGCTCCCGCCTCTCTTGTCTGCTCAGCAGATCCTCTGAGGCCACCCCTGAAGCATCCCTGATCTCACGGGGCCATCCGGGCTTCTGCTCCAGGGTCTGGGCTTGGTCCCAGTTCTTTTGCTTTGCTAAAGCCATGGCCCGGGCACTCCCTCGTCTCCCAAGATTCGATGCCAGGTCCTGATCCAGATCCTGCTCAAATCCCCACCAACAGAGAAAGGTGTTGGTTTCACTGGGCCTGCTGGTTAGGCACTCCAGGATACTTTCATACAAAGGGTCAGATTCTTCCAGAAGGCTGAGTCAAAGTCCCAAGGCTCTACAAAGCCCAGCCTTAGAGGCAACCCCCCTTGCAGGGAGCCAGTAGCAGTGGCTCTCCAGCAGCAGCCAGGTGGACGCTATCACCTCACACTGTCTGTCCTGCCCAGCTCTCCCCATAGCCCCTTTTGCTCTAAGAACAAATAAGAGAAGCCAGGCTCTGCTGGCGTAGGGGACGGACCTGTTACAGACTCTGCCCACTGAGCTTCTTCAGTGACTGAGCATTTATCTAGTACATGAGATGGTGGGGAAAGTGACAGAATAAAAGGGACAAAGGGTGGATTTCAAACCCCTTGGTCCCTTTATTATAAAAAGCCATCAACAATGGAAGCTCGGCCTCTGCTCACAATGCTCCAGGCTTCTGCTCACACCCGCACAATCCACACTGACCACATTCCGAGCAGAAGCAGAGGGCTGGAAGGTAGCCTAGTCAATAACGTGCTTGCCTTGCAGGCATGAGGACCTGACTTCGAGCCCCCATGTGAAACCCATGTGAGAACTCCCGGGGGCAGTGGCTGCACACTTGTATTCACAGTAGGGGAGGCAGAGACACAGCAGTGGGCTGTGTTGGTCAGTCAACCTAGGCTACATGGCAAGTCCCAGACCAAGGAGACACAGTCTCAAAAGACAAGGTGGATGGCACCTGAGGAATAACACCTGAGGTTGACCTCTGACCTAGCACACACACACATACACACACACACACACACACACACACACACACACACAGACATATACAGAGTGACAGACACACACACAGAGACAGACACACACAAACACACACACACATACACACACGAACACATACATACACAGAGTGACAGACACATGCACACACAGACAGACAGACAGACACACACACACACACACAAACACATACATATACAGAGTGACAGACACGCACACACAGAGAGACAGACACACACACAAACACACACACACAGGAGCACATACATACACAGAGAGACAGACACACACAGAGACATAGACACAAACACACACACACACAGAGACAGGCACACACACAAATACACACACACAAACACATACATACACAGAGAGACAGACACACACACAGACATAGACACAAACACATAAAACAGACACACACACACAAACACGGATACACACACACACATACACAGAGAGACAGACACACACACAGACATAGACACAAACACGGACAGACAGACAGACAGACAGACACACACACACACACACACACACAAGCAGAACACACATATTCAACCAGAGCTTCCTCAGGTTAAAGAGCTAATGGGCATGGACTGGAGGGTAGACAGACTTCACCAGACACCAGAGGTCCTGGCTTCTCCCCATATATCTTCAATCCACGCTCCCACTCAGTTGCCATGGGCAAGTCCCAGTTTAACAGTCAGCTTCCCCAGATGCCTGCCACCTGGGCTAGACAAGACAGCACCATGACAACGAGGCCTGTATCTCAGACCTGCAGGGTGTCAGTCATTATGGTGGACACCAATGTATCTGGTAGACACCCAGCACTGTCCACAAAGGAGGAGTGAGTTTGCATCTCGACTGATGTGTGCTACATTTTAAGTGACATTCCTGGACTGAAAGAAGAAAAGCTACTTCAATTCCTGACTAACCACAAAACAGCTCATTGGCTGTCAGAGCAATATTCCAAAGGGAGGTGCCACTCCTGTCCCTAGGGCTAGGCCTGTGGAAACCCCCATAAGCATGGGTCCTTTCACGAAATATCTGCCCTCGGGTCTAAGTGATTTATGGG
Source organism: Apodemus agrarius (assembly GCA_964023405.1). NCBI lineage: Eukaryota > Metazoa > Chordata > Mammalia > Rodentia > Muridae > Apodemus > Apodemus agrarius. Next base: position 101,691,704 of record OZ030011.1, on the reverse strand, counting down.
GTCAGAAGCAGGAGCAGGATCCAGGACCTCCTCTCTCCTCAGTTCCCCTGACTACACTGCACCCCATCCCTCCAGAGCAGCCCCTAATGGACCACCTGTCCGCAGGATAAAGATGAGCAAGTTGATCATCTTTACTAGGTGCTCTGGGACACCAGCATCCAGGAGGCTTCTTCCTTTGGGTACAGAATAACCAGTGTTCTCTACTCCCAAAGCCCTCCCTACTGCTGGTCTAGCTTCTACATCTGGAATCCCAACAGAGTATCATGGTGGGTACCCAGGGGCACCATTTGAGTCAAGGGCATAATGTCTGCACCGCACCCAAACCCACTGGCCTTTTCAGGAACCAGCAAGGTCTGAATCTAGCCCAGGTCCTATCCTCAATACTTGCCTCCACTTGGGGTGATCTCAGCCTCCCCCCTTTAGGCTTTGGGTCTTTAATGAACATAGCTATGTTTAAACAATTTCCCCCTTTCCTGGACTTGGAATGAGGTCTGAAATCAGCAGTACCTAAGAGCTGAGACTGTCGGGGTCCAAGGAGCCCCATTTCATACCCAGTGCTGTAAGTGACTATAGTAAAGACCAGTCATTTTCATGCCTCTGCCTGTCTCTCTCTCCCTCTGATGAGGTGGAGACCTGAAAACACTCAGGCTCAAAGCATACACTAAGCATTTTTCCATCCAGGGCAAAACAAAAGCAAAAACAAAACAAAACAAAACAAACAAAAAAAAAAAAAAACAAAACCAAACAAAAGACCCCAGGCTTTAAGTCTGAAATCCAACAGCCTATAAACAAACCTCCCTGAGAGCCCCAAGGTGGGAGCTCACAGGGTACACAGCTGGATACTGTAAAGGCAGGACCCTCCTCTGGGCACCGACCACATAGCTGCGGCTGTGAGCAGAAGCTCAGAGTCTACAGACAGCCACACGCAGCCTTACCCATGACCAGGCTGAATCCAGAGAGCTCTTGTCCCGAGGAGCCTCCCACTTGGAGCTGCAGACCCGATCCTGCTCTGCCATGGCTGGTGGACCTGCACTGTCCAGCCACCTCCTCATTCAGTGTCTGGAGAGAAATGACCCTGGGGACACCAGCTCAGAAGCTGGAGGCCGGGCCTAGTGACACCGGAGTAGGCAAAGCTGCTTCCCTTTACTGAGCCTGGGCCAAGTCACAAGGCCCCAGCAAAGAGCAGGGTGTTGAATTGCAAATCCTTTCCCACCTGGGGACTGGCTGGCAAACACCACAAGGAAGATGCAAAGATACCAGAAAATGCCAGTTTCTGTCCAGTTTGTGCTTGCTACAAGGGAAGGGGCCAGCTGACTCAGCAGGACACTTCAGATCTGCTAGTTAACTCCTACAAGAAAGGTCTATCTCTGGAGTAAAGACCGGGAGACTGAGTAGCTTCCAAAGCTGAGAAGTCCTAAGACAGAGTCTGGATTCGAACCCACGGAGGATCCACAGAGGGAATTTGCTCAGAGGAAGTGTTGACAGAGGGACTGTCATTCAAGCCCCTACCCTGGTTGAGTGTAGGAAATGATGCTTTAAAAGTGACAAAAATCCACAGCCCAGGAGATGACTCAGTGTGCAGAACTGCTTGCTGTGTGTCTTAGTTGGGGTTTCTATGGCTGTGATCAAATACCACGACCAAAAGCAGATTGGGGAGGAAAAAGAACCTGGAGACAAGAGCTGACACAGTGCCCATGGAGGATACAGGCTTGCTCAGCCTGCGTTTTTATAGAACCCAGGACCGCCAGCCCAGGGATGGCCCCGCCCACAATGGGCTGATCCCTTCCCACATCAATCACTCATTAAATAAATGCCCTACAAGTTTGCCCACAACTTGATCTTATGGAGACATTTTCTTAATTGAGGTTCCCTCCTCTCAGATGACTTTAACTTGGGTCAAGTTGACATAAACTATCCAGCACATGTGCAAGTATGAAGATGTGAGTTCAAAACCCTAGAGCCCACATAAACTTGGTACCATGATGGGCACCTATAATCCTAGTGTACCTACAAGAAATAGGAGCTGGGGATGGGAGACTCCCCAGAATCTTTGTTGGCGTCTAGACTGATGGCCACGGGCAAAAGGAGAGGCCCAATTGGTTGGTTATCCTCTGACTTCTATGCTGTGGCATGCATATACCATTGTTCACACACACACACACACACACACACACACACACACGATCACACAACAAAGTAATAGTAATCCATGCTACCCATCATACCCATCATTTGAGTTTTCCACCAAATCTGAGAGAACTTGCTCTCCATTATGTACTGTTACAGGCCTGTTGGAGTCAAGAGAGCAGGATTCAGCAGCAGGGTTGCATTTCCCATGTGGCTATGGGGCATCCTTCCCTGCACCCTCCATCACCACTCTGTGACTTAGCTCCACGCATCTTTCAATAACCCTGGTTTTGCAATGGTTTTGTACACCTTGGGAACTCTACTGAGCATGGAGGTCAAATGATCGTGTGTGCTTGGCCAGCACACCTCTAATGTTACACAAAGAAAATAGGAGCTTCAAGAGCTGGCCTCGGGTCAAGAAGTGGGAAGTGACAAAGCAGGCCAGGTGACTTAAGGGACAGCCCTCAAGCGGATTCTTGTATTCCCGCAAGTCCTGGATTGTGTTGGGCTCAGGTGGCCTGCGGTTTCGAGGTGGGAGGCTGATTCTGGGCAAAGCTGACGTCAGAGGCGTGTGAGAGGGAGTGTGACTCTATACAGGGCCTGAGAAAAGGGCTTCAGAAGACTGTGCCTGAACACACGGGTGGATGAAGGAGGCTGGAGATGAGTGTTAGTTTCCCACCAGAACTAGACCACAAGATCTATTGCTGGAGACACTGTGGTCTAAGGACACAAGGAAATCAAGCTGGGATCTTGAATTGAGCTTGAATTGAGCTGGGACCTTGCTCACTGCTGCGTGGTCCTCTTAGTGAAGAGAGTATTACGTAGGATGCTGGGAGGAAAATGTCATCAGTCTGTTGTGCTTAGCTGTGGACTCTGTGCGTAGCACTATGTCGGTCATTGTTGTATAGTGGCACAACTGTTAAGGAGGTAACCAAATGCTTTCTGTTAGGCTATGAAGACCACTCCACAGGAAGAAATTCACATCTGGTCTTGTAAGCCTGGTCAAAAGCCAGTGACTAGGGAGGTCATGGGCCCCAGGAGGAAAAGCTATTGCCACTGGCATGTTAGATAGACACACTATTTCTGTCAAATGGCTTTCTAAAGAATTACATTTTCATACTCAGCTTTGGAGAGAGATGCTTTGTTCGCAGTAGGCAGCGGTAAGTGCAGACTCATAACTGGTCAGAATGACAAGAATGGGTAACTGCTAAATGCCCAGCCATAAGTAGGACATCTCTACCAACCTTTCTAGGATTCATAAAACATCACAGATGAAGGAAAAGAAAGACTATAAGAGTGAGAGGAAGTGGGGGCCCAGGGCGGAATTTGACTTTCAGGTATGACATGGCCATTTTACTCTTGCACCCAAGACAGAGTTAGCAAAGGACAGTGGGTGGCGGAAGCCACAGCCTGCCTCATCTTCCTCTGTGTGTACCCCCCTTCCTCATGTTCCTGCAGCCCCAGAGGCTATGACAGTCCCTGACATCTTTAGCTCTGCCCCTTGGTGATGACAGTGTGTGCTGCTTACAGCACCCCTGAAAGATAACACACACAAAACAAGAGCTTGCAGCGTTGTTCTTAGGTGATAAAACAGATGGTGGCAAAGCAGGACAGGTGACTTCAGAGACAGTGCCCTTAGGCTGGCTGTACAGGGACTGGATCTATAAAGAGAGGTTGGGGTTCCACCCTGAGCCTCTCTGTCCCTACCCACTGAACTCTGATATTATTCACTCAGCAGGGACACTCTGGGCCTTCCTGACCCTGAGGAGGATGGGTGTACACAGTCCATAGCAGGCACCCCACCACTATGACATGGACAAGTGTCCACATCTGAATGCCCTGAAAGGCCCTTAAGTGCAAGAGAAAAAAGTGCCAACTCCCCAGGACACTGCCACCAATCTGGGTCACCACTCCTCATACTATTTTTAATTTGCCCTGTCAAGTTATTTTAAGAACCTCATGACTGACAGGTGATAAGATTGTGAGGTGTTGTACCTGTCAGGTTTAGCACACTGGCCCATAGTCTGATGAGAGCACCAGCACATGTAATATGTCCATCTGGATGCTAGACACAATGGCCCTGGGAGGAAGGCACAGCAGACTGCATCTTGGCCATTGTCCTTGGAATTTCAAGTCTACCCCAGGGATTTTCACACACATGGGCAACACACTAAAAGAGACAGAGTTTGTGGTGACACATGTCTCACTGCTGAATCAGACAGCTGGAAGTGTGCCCTGGGTAGGTGTTGTGGGTTTGATCTAATGCTACTTGTATTATGCTAATTATGTTCCCCCCAAACCTGTTTGCAGTTCCCACAAGTAAGACACTGAGGGGCCCTACCCACAGTTGGTTCTGATTGGTAAATAAAGGTGCTGACAGCCAATGGCTGGGCAGGACAGATAGAGGCGGGACTTTTACAATTCCTGGCTAGGAACAGAAAGCAGAAGGGAGAGAGAGATCCATGAGAAGGAACCTAGAGGCCACACCTGAGAGGTGCAGGACAGAGAACGTAGCCACCATATAGGAGTCAGGAGATCACAGCCCAAGAGGGCTGCACACCTGGGGGCTAGGACAGCAAAGATGGAATATAGATCTTAGTAAATAATAACTTGGGAATATCAGAGGGTGGAATAGCCACGTGGAGGTTAGGAAGCGGTTCAGCCGTTGAGCTATTTAAGGCATATATAAATATAAAGGCTGTGTGTGTGTGTGTGTGTGTGTGTGTGTGTGTGTGTTTTATTCTGGAGCCCAGAATGTTGGGGCAGGTTGCGGGGAACACTGTCGCCGATGCCAGGATTGAATTAAATAACGTCAAATGGGTACAGTTACAGTTAGGCAGAATGGCAAGAATGGGGAAGTGACCACCAATGAGGCTCAAGCTTGGGCTCAGCGTGGAGTGAAACCACAGCCAGAACCATGCAGCTCCTACCCAACTCTTCACCCTGGAAGCTAACAGGACTTAGGGGGGACTCTCTCTACCTCCAGCAGCCTTTTCTTTCCCATCTAGGAAAACAGAGATTAGAAACAGACCCTCCGTACCTGTGCAGTGGCATACAGTGTGCAGGTAACCAAGGACCTGAGGCAGGAGAATCACAAGTTCAAAGCCCACCTCAGTTGTGCTGAGCTTAAGGCCAGGCCTGGCAATTTAATGAAACCCTACAAAAAAAATCCCTTCATGAGGTCATGGGGAGACTTGAGGCCATGCTCAGAAAGGTCTCAATATAGTCCTGATACAGTGACTGGAAAACTGTGACAATTCCTGATCTTTATTGCAGCCTTCATATTAATATCAGGGGTACCATTGTGTAGGTGCAGAAACAGAGTGTGTATGTATGTATGTGTATGTGTGTGTATGTGTGTATATGTGTGTGTGCATGGGTATGGGATACACAACATGTATGCATGTGTGTGTGCAAGTGTATCAGGTACACATGTATGCATGCATATATGCACAAGCATGGGGTACACATATACACATGTGTGGCACATGTATGAGGTACATGTATGTATGTGTATGTATATATATGCATGTATTATGCATGTATGTGCATTCCCCCACATGTATGGGGGTATACATGTATGCATGTGTGTGAGCCAGAGGAAAGCTTTCAGTGTCACAGTGTCATTCCTCAGGCACAATCTTTTTAGAAACAAGGTCTCTCTCTCTGCTTGAAGTTCAGCAAGCAGGCAAGGCAGGCCAGTGGAAGCCTCTGGGCTTTCAAGTGTATGTCATCACATTTGGCTTTCACACTTGGATTTTGAAGATGGAATCTGAGTCTTCATATTTGCCAGAGCTCCTCTTATGTGACACTTAGACTATGCCAAGGAGGGCTGTTATCTGTGAGTCCATGTTTTTTCATCCCTACCACCATTGGAGACCCTTCAGGTCTATGTCCTCAGTCCTAAAAGCTCCATTTTATTTTGAACGTCACCAGTTGCAGGAGGCTCTAATTTTTTAGCATAGCACACCGAAGTTCTCCCACACTCAGTGATTAGACCTGGGCCTGGATAGATGTCCCTTGCAGCTCCCAGCTGTCAAGAACTCATAGCACGCCCTTGCTCTGGCAGCCATGCTCTGGGAGTCACACGCGAACACGCAGAGCATTTTCTGCCATGATTTCACCTTTCTCACGGTCGCCCCTACCAAGGCCAAGGCCTCCTTGACATCCCAGAAGGATCTATTCTTCTTGTGACCTTTGAGGGGAAAGGTTAGTGCTTGGGGCTGACGTTGCTGGGGTCGTTCTGAGAGCCACATGCTCTTTTTACACATAACTCCCCACAAACTTTCTCGTGGGGAGGGTTTTGTTCCAGGTAAACAGTAAGGGAGTTCACAGGCCTCAATGGGAGCAACTTCAACAGAGTTCTCACGCCCAGTCCCCTTACTTATGACACGCTCAGAATGAGCCAGGGAGGAGCTGTCATTATGTCTGACGTCATAACCAGCACAGAGGCCTCTCAGGATGAGGTTCAGACTTAATTCACTTTTGGCATTGTAAACCAGCAAACTGACACACAACTACACTGTTCAAAGTGTGTTTGAGCAAACGGTGAAGCATGAATCAGCCAGCGCCCAACAGGGGACTGGAGGGAGTGGCTTTCATATGGTAAGTCCAGAAAGATTCTATGGGCTATATTTACATAGCCACAGTGTTTGAGCTGGGTTGGTCGAAAGGTCCCTGTAGTAGAAGTGTGGTTAGTTGGCAGCTTTGGGAGGTCAAGCCAATGTTTTGTTTAATAAAGGCATTTACAGTAAATACAGTCCTTCGAGGTGTGCTTATGTTTGAACTGAGCAAGTTCAATGTATTAGCTACTATCATTGTTGCTAAGACAAACCCGACAAAAGCAACTTCAGAGAAGAGGGGGTTTGGTTTCTGCTCTGCAATGCTGTGCTTCTCTGTATCTGACAGCATGCTCATCTCTCCAGCTCTGGCTTACCTATTAGATAAAGGCATGGAGCCGGGTGGTGGTGGCGCACGCCTGTAATTCCAGCACTCTGGGAGGCAGAGGCAGGCGGATTTCTGAGTTCGAGGCCAGCCTGGTCTACAGAGCGAGTTCCAGGACAGCGAGGGCTATACAGAGAAACCTTGTCTCAAAAATAAATAGATAGATAGATAGATAGATAGATAGATAGATAGAAAAAGGCATGGAGTATGTGGTTGTTCCCTGTCCATTCCCCAGCCTCAGAAACCTTCCCATATAGGAAAAGAACAAATCGCAGTTTCATTGTGGATGTGTATATGAATCCAGAAGAAGATCAAACTGTCACTGGGTCACACAACCTGTGGGGTGGGAAAAACAGAATCAGGAGGTCTGGGTGCCAATCTAATTCTATCCCCAGTAGACTCTAGGCCTCCACTGGATGGGAAGATGAGTCTCTAAAAAGTCTTCCAGCTCCAGAGTCCTCATTTCTTCATGAGCTCACAAATGCGCGCAGTAAAATGTTCTTAAACAGGCTTCACACACACGCCTTCCTCTGCTCTGAGAATGACGTCCTGGGATGGTGTGATATACCAGCAGGGTGCGTGCACTGGTCACCTTCTTGAGGTTATTACTGCAGTGTCTTAGTTAGGGTTGTCCTACTGTGAACAGACACTACGACCAAGGCAACTCTTATAAAGACAACATTTAATTGGGGCTGGCTTACAGGTTCAGAGGTTCAGTCCATTATCGTCAAGGCAGGAGCATGACAGCATCCAGGCAGGCACAGCACAGGAGGAGCTGAGAGTTCTGCATCTTCATCTGAAGGCTGCTAGGAGGAGCCTAACCTCCAGGCAGCAAGGATGAGGGTCTTATAGCCCATAGACACAGTGACACGCCTACTCCAACAAGGCCACACCTTCGAATAGTGCCACTCCCTGGGCCAAGCATATACAAACCATCACACAGAGGCACCCAGGTTAATGAGAGCAATTAGGCTGGCAAAGTTGCTGGAGCCTGGCAAAGCCTTCTCTGAGCCGTCTCTTCCTCAGACTGCTCACAGAAATGACAACAGACAGACAGGGGTGAGGGATGTTGAAAAGTTCAAATTCTATTCTGTCTGTCTGTCTGTCTGTCTGTCAGTACTGAAGCTTAAGTATCTGCCTGCCAATTAACTCATTTGATCCCCAGAGAAATTCTGCAGCATGGGTAGTATTTTAAAGTTGAAAAACAATGGGGTGGGGACAGAGGGCTTTTAAAAACTTACCAACCAGTCGCATGGATTGCCAGTGACGCTATCCAAGTGAATCCCAAAGGGTGCCCTTCCCCACTTTTTTCCGCCAACACGTGCTTTTCTGGATGGAGCCGAATGGAAGAGAGATTGAAGATTGATTCTGCTCGGGAACTCCCTCCAGGGGCGTGTCCTCTCAGCTTTTGGAGGTTCCCAGAAAGGAGGTGGGGCTGGCTCCCTGGGCAGCTAGCCCAGGCTCTGGGCAGTGAGAGGGAGGGAGCTCAGGCCACCACGAGACAGAGATGGAGACCAGCAGCCCGTGGCCCCCGAGGCCCAGCCCCAGCGCAGGGCTGAGCCTGGAGGCGCGGCTGGGCGTGGACACTCGCCTCTGGGCCAAGGTGCTGTTCACCGCGCTCTACTCGCTCATCTTCGCCTTCGGCGCAGCGGGCAATGCGCTGTCCGTGCACGTGGTGCTGAAGGCGCGGGCCGGGCGCCCCGGGCGCCTGCGCTACCACGTGCTCAGCCTGGCGCTGTCAGCCCTGCTGCTACTGCTGGTCAGCGTGCCCATGGAGCTCTACAACTTCGTGTGGTCCCACTACCCCTGGGTCTTCGGCGATCTCGGCTGTCGCGGTTATTACTTCGTGCGCGAGCTGTGCGCCTACGCCACGGTGCTGAGCGTGGCCAGCCTGAGCGCAGAGCGCTGCCTGGCGGTGTGCCAGCCGCTGCGCGCCCGCCGCCTGCTCACCCCGCGCCGCACCCGCCGCCTGCTGTCGCTGGTCTGGGTCGCCTCTCTGGGCCTTGCCCTGCCCATGGCGGTTATCATGGGACAGAAGCACGAAATGGAGAACGCTGACGGGGAGCCTGAGCCTGCCTCGCGTGTGTGCACGGTGCTGGTGAGCCGCCCCACGCTCCAGGTCTTCATCCAGGTAAGAGAGTGGGAAGTGGGGCACAGCAGAAGGGGAAACCTGCGCCTACAGTTAGCCTTTAACACACACACACACACACACACACACACTCACACACACGCACACAAACTTTTTAAAAAGGGACCACAAAAAGAGCCTGTGAAAATGCAGATTTCACGTCCTGTTAGACTCTGCACTTAGACTGGTCCAACTCTGTGGCTCTTGAATGCGCTTCCCGGAAGTCGAGGGGGCAGGATGCGTCTCTCTGAGCCTGTGTCTCTTCTGGAGACTTCTGGAGCTGATGAGGCTTCTGGCCTCACTTTCCTGGTCCTTCCTCGCCCACTTATGCTCACCTGATTCCCCCACCCACCCCCAGCTCTGCCCGGCCTCTCTCTGGCATTTGGGTCAAGCATTTCTTTGTTCCCTCCCTCTCCGACTCTTCTTAGCCCTAGAAATGAACTGCTTTCACCTCTGTCTGAAAGCCTTTCCTCAACACTCTGCTCCCAAGACCTCTCTTCTGCCCCACCACCCCACCCCAGCATGTGACCCCACCCCAGCATGTGACCCCACTCCTAGCACTCTGCAGTTCCCTTTTTCTTTTTCTTTTTCTTTTTTTTTTCTTTTTTTGAAAGCAAGTCTCACCTTTCCAAGTTGCAGATTTCCAGTAGTTCTATAACTCAGGGCTCTCTAAGTTTGCCCTGACACTGCTCAAATAGCAGTGGTCCTAGGTCTCTCTCTCTCTCTCTCTCTCTCTCTCTCTCTCTCTCACACACACACACACACACACACACACACAGACACACTGGGGTAGTGAAGGAAACTAAAGCAACCCCTCCAGGGTCCTTCCCATAGATCCAAAGGACCAAAGCAGGGTTCACCACCCATGAACACACAGAGCATCTGGAAGGGTAAACCCATGAAAGTGCAGAAAGGCACACTGGCCAGTGCGTCAGGACATGTGTGGGACTAGGGGGCTGCATAGATGACTGGACCATCACATCTTTCTGTACGGAGTTCCTGGCCAGGTGTAGACTGGAGTCTGGAGGCTGTTGCTGAGATTTTCAAGTCCTTGTGTGCCAGAACGATGGCGTAGACTAGGGGCACACATATGGTGGTAGAACAGAATGGTTTATCAGGACGAAAAACACTTGCACAGCTGAAGTGGACAGAGAACAGGAGAGGAGGGAGCTGTTAGACGCTCAAGGGCCCTGGCCAGGAGAGTAGAGTAGGGGTGACCTTTTATGTGTCATTTACATAGCACCTGCCTTCTCCCGCATTTGGAATTCACGCTCGTTTTCTGTTGCATGCTTTGTCTCTTATGTGTAGCCGTCGGTGAGGGTCGCCGGCCTTTCTCGGCTGTGGGTTTCTCTGATATTCATCTTGATACCTCTTTCCCTCCACCCTATCCTCCTGCCACAGGACAAGGCTGCGGTGGCCGGCATAAAGCTCGCTCTCCTTCTCTGCGCCGCCCTGTGTGTATCAGCTGGGTCTGGAGGGCAGGGAGGAAGGAGCCTCGGACCTATTCACCAGTCCTTCACTTATCACCTTCCTTTCCACCCAAGAGGAGTCAGGAGAGACCGCGGGAAGAGCCGACTGTGCCCACGTTTAACCGTGCTCTACCATGCTTAACCGTGTTCTACGGGGCTGCCTTACCCCCTTTTTGGTCCACGTCCTCCTTGAATGGGGACAAGGGGACCAAATGTCTAACAGTGGTTTGTTTGTGATGTATTTGCTTTCAAAAGGAGTTTGGCATTTGAAGCATCATGCCCATCTCTAGAAAGAGAGTTCAGCCGTTATCTGGGAGGGAAGGCGGGAACGGAAGGAAACTGAAGGGTTCTAGTCGGGACTCTGTTGGGAGTGATGGAAGCACAGGAAGAAGCTTCCAGTTAGAGAAGGATTCAGTGCACGGATGGTGAGCAGGACTGGGACCCTGAGTCAGAATGAGCAGTTCGCTGACTCCCAGGAGGCCCCGGTTCTGCTCTTTGTCCCTGCGGAGGCAGAAAGGAGAGCTTGCCTGCTGGTGGGTGTGGTTCACACGCCCGAATTTGCCTGGATGCCAAAAACAAGGCATGGGTGTCATGAAAATAATTAAATGTGACCCCGTGACGGTGCCAGGGATTCGGCACAGCAGGTCCTCAGCCCGTGTTCTCTTCTCCCCTCCCCCACTTACACTCTAGGGACCTGATCTCCAGCTTTCCTTCCCACTGAAGCACCTAACCTGGGCCACCTGAGGGCATTTCCCCAGGGCCCCCTGCAGCCTTCCTCCCTTTCCCCTCTCTGCCTCCTCTCCTCGTGCAGTCCTCCCAAAAGCAAATGAATAAGACGCACAACCTGCAGGAGCTGCCCATGTGGCCTCTAGGACGATCGCTCAAAGGATGAGTAGAGGGAAAAAGCACCCACAAGCCACTCCCTCTGCCGCCTTCACCCGGGGTATGTCCAGGCAGCCCCACTTCACCTGAGACTCACAGTGACCCAGCTGTGGCATGGGCTCCCCTTTGCCACATGGTTCTGAATACTTCCGTTGCCCTTGCTGGGTAGACTGAGAGGTGTCCCCCAGATCTAACACCTATCACGGCCTCCTGGCCTGATTCCCAACAACTGAGGCTGTGGTAATAGAAAAGGATTCACTTAATTGTTGATCACTTGTGTATATCTGGGTATATGGGTATGTCCACATGAGTACAGGTGCCTGCAGAGGACTAAAGAGGACATCAGATTCCCTAGGGCTGGAATTACAGGCTGCTGTGAGCTGCCCAGCACGGGTGCTGGGAACAGAAGTCTGGTGTTTTGCATGAGCAGTAAGTGCTCTTAACCACTGAGCCATCTCTCCGGCCCATAGACTGTTGTTTTTAAATGAAGGTATCTAGCGAGTGGGAGCCATTTGAAGACACTGACTCTAAAGACTGCAAGACAGGCTGGGGCACTCAGTTCTGTTTCCAGAGCTGAGAGGAAAGTGGGCTGAGGAGGGTGAGCATCCAGTGATGTGTCTGTCTCCTTGGAAAGAATTAGATTCCTGTCCATAGAGATGTATGGCTTCTCTGTGACCTTGGGCTTGCAATGTAGCATCAGTTCTGACACTTTCCTTAGCTTCACCTTCCAGGACTTTGATCCCCTACTTCTGCTGATGCAGATTCTTAGCCCAGAGCGAACCTGACGTCCAGAGCCACGGGCCTTTGGTGGCTGCCCCCGTAACCCTCAGAATTACCTTCACAGGTGAACGTGCTGGTATCCTTCGTTCTCCCCCTGGCACTCACGGCTTTCCTGAATGGGATCACTGTCAACCACCTGATGGCGCTCTACTCCCAGGTACCATCAGCTTCTGCCCAAGTCAACTCCATCCCCAGCCGCCTGGAGCTCCTGAGTGAGGAAGGCCTCCTGGGCTTCATCACATGGAGAAAGACCCTCTCCCTAGGGGTCCAAGCCAGCCTGGTGAGACACAAGGATGCCAGCCAGATCCGCAGCCTCCAGCGCAGCGCCCAGGTTCTCAGTTAAGTCCTCTACCACAATACCCTGAGACAGGAGCCCAGGTACCAGGGATTCAGTCCACAGTCCCTGGCTAGATGACCTTGGCAAGCTAGTGCCCCTTTCTAGGCCTTCTTCTTCCTGTACCTCAAAAGCACAATGGGACAGTTAAAGAAAGAATTGGAATTTTATGCATGAGATTACAGATCCACGCAGGGAGTAGCATACCCACTCAGGAGGGTCTTGGCTCTGCGTCAGAAAGTTGGGCTGTGTGGGAAAGTCAAAAGTAGTTCCAGTGAAGGACTGCAGTCTGACTATTGTAGACTCTCAGACTGGCTGGGTCCCCAAGCCCCATTTTCCTCTAGCACTCACTCTCCTGCTCACAACACTCATCTGTTCACTTGTTTGCCTTTGTAAGGATCCAGAACAGTCTGGCCTTGTAAGAAACACTTTTTTAAAGGGACAGGAAAACAGGTCTCTCCAAGTGCCCATCATGCCCCAGTTGAGATCTGGGCACTAGCTGAAGTCTGGGAGGATCCAGTGAGACAGATCTGTGTTCCCTGCAACATCACCATCTTGTGGGAAAAAGATGTAAGTGCTAAATGCCGCTGGCTGTGATGAGTCACACAACATCAGCCGAGGAAGGTGTCCGGCTTCGCTCTGTAGTTGCTGGGCAGAAGGTCCAAGAGCCAATGTCTGGAGGATCTGTTGCCTTCATAGCTCTTTAGCATGTGGGCCAAACAGTACTCCTAAACTGCAAGGTGTATGGCCGTGATCCAGGACATTCTAAGAGCCAGCGTGCAGGGCCCAGCCATGAGATGCCAACCCAAGAGGTCTTGAGTGGGTTGATGAATCCTCATTTCTACCAGAATACCAGTTAACGCTATTGCTGCAGGGACCACACTGGGTAATATGCTCACGGTAGGAGAGAGAAGGTTGTCGGAGTCCAGAGGGAAGGAAACGGAAGCTTCATACGGTGGCAGCTATGAGGGCCAGGAAGAAGCAGAGTGGACCGTCTCTGAGAAGAACCCATTAAAAGGCAAGATGTGGAAGGAGAGAAAGCTAAGAAGATCCTAGCTTGAGGTCTGATGATGGTACCATCATCCATGCAGAAGGAAAAGGAAAAGCTCAGGGAGAGGCTTTCCAGTGCACAAAGGGCGTTTATATGACGGCACCCATGCAGTCAGCCAGGTGGGAATATCTAGTCCTAAATTGAGAGTGCATTCCAGTAAGCCAGTGGAAAATTCTGGAAGCCTGTTGTGTCCAAGGACATGGAAGGTTCGTATCCAATAGCTTTAAGATTCTCTTCCCATCCTTTGGCTTCAGGAAGATGCCATAGGAATTGTTCTTGTCCCCTCTGGCATGCTTTTCCCTCCACAGTGATGTAACTGAGAACGTGTTTGCTTTCTGTCTGCTATGCCCTCTCTCTCTCTCTCTCTCTGTCTCTCCCACTGTCCTCCAGGAGCCATCGTGGCTGTGTATGTCATCTGCTGGCTGCCGTACCATGCCCGCAGGCTTATGTACTGCTACATCCCCGATGATGGGTGGACTGAGTAAGTATGCCGTGGCTCTCTGGCCACCGAGAAGGGACTGTTGGGTCGGGCTGGAGCTGGACAATGGAACCTCAGCTGCAAAGTGTTCTGAATCTTTGCCCTGTAGTCTATCTGGTCCTGCTCAGGCTCTACATTCAAAATCTTCCAGCTGGAGGTGGGGGACAGGGGATCGTGGGTTTTCTTGTTTGTTTTGAGAACAAGTCTTGCTATAGGGCCTCACCTGGCCTACTACTTTCTTTGTGGCCAAGCGTGGCATTCCTCCTGCCTCAGTCTTCCAAGAACTGGGATAACAGCATGTGTCATGCCTGGCAGGATCAGGGCATTCTCTAAAAATCTTCCTGACGTGGTAAGGCCGTGGATGTGACAGGTCTCATAGAGAGAAGTCAGGGCTGTGAGGATCTTGACAACAGAACAGACCAAAGTCTGCAGCCCAGACAGGGTGGTGACAGCCATCTTTTAAAGACTCAACATAGTTCCATGATAAACGCCACACATGGACGCTCTTTTATCACAATTAGAGAAGAGAAAATTTATGGACTGCAAATATAGCTCAACGGACAGAGATTTTGCCCAATATGAACGAAGCCCTATATTTGATCCCCAACATCACATAGGCTGAGTATGGTGGTGCACATCTGTATTCCCAGCCTTTGTGAAGTGCATGCGGGAGAATCAGAAGTTCAAGGCTATCCCTGACTACATAAAAAATTGGAGGCTAGCCTGAGCTACATACATGAGAGTCTTTTGGAATTCACTATGCCTGTGATTATAAATGGAAGCCAAACACCCAACAGAGCAGAGATCCCATAATAACTTAGCTGTGTCCATGGATACCTTTTCTCAGGAGCAACCAGCACCGCTCACACACATGCGCATACAGAAGCATACACCAAGCCCTTAATACCGCAAAGGATCTGCCACACAGAGCATGATGACTGGGGGTGGGGGAGGGAAATAACTTCCCTTCTTAGTGAAGCCATATCTCCTCAGCCATACCACAGGGCTCCCAGCATCTCACTGACCTAGGCAGATAACATTCGTTATCAGGCTATCATCTGTTTTATAGATGATCCATAATCAAAGCCAGGAAGTCACAGAGGCTGGATGGAATGCGTCAGGGAAGGGCTGCGACAGACATGTGTACTATTCCCACTGTGCCCTGTCAACACAAAGGGCTTCCTTGCTCACCTGGCACTTCGAATGGGGACTTGAGGGCACTGTGAGAGGTGACAGCCTCTAACCGGACCTCTGGGTTTGCCTTCCAGTGAGCTCTATGACTTCTATCACTATTTCTACATGGTGACCAACACGCTCTTCTACGTCAGCTCCGCAGTGACCCCAGTCCTCTACAACGCCGTGTCTTCCTCCTTCAGAAAGCTCTTCCTGGAATCCCTCAGCTCCCTGTGCGGTGAACAGCACTCCGTGGTACCCTTCTCCCATGAAGCCCCAGAGTCAACCACCAGTACCTACAGTTTCCGGCTTTGGGGATCCCCGAGAAACCCCAGCCTGGGAGAAATACAAGTATGAGGAGAACAAAGAATGGCTGCTTGGGACACACCCATCCGATAAGCCACGCCTTCACTAACAGTCCAGTCGGACCCCCTGACCCAGCGCAGTCTTTGAGCAGTGCATACTGCAGGCAGGCAAGCCACATAACCTCCTGCCTCAGCTTCCCCCCTGTGCAACTAAGTTGAAGAATAGGACTCATTCCCAGTGTCAGGCCTGGTACATAGCCAGTACTCAATAAATTTTAGCTGGTGCTATTTTTGCTCTCTCTCTCTCTCTCTCTCTCTCTCTCTCTCTCTCTCTCTCTCTCTCTGTGTGTGTGTGTGTGTGTGTGTGTGTGTGTGTGTGTCTTGTGTGGTCTCATGTGTATGCCTATACATGGATGTGTCCAGGTGCCTGTGTATGTGGAGACCAAAGGTCGATCATTCTTGCTTTTGAGACATAGTCTCTCACTGTTCTTGAGCTCAACACACATGCTAGGCTAGCGGGTCAGAGAATCCCAAAGGTCCTGTCACTGTCTCCCTAGTGCTAGGATTATAAGAGCATGCCATCACACCCAGCTTAAAAAAAAAAATAATAATAACAAGAAAGTCCCCATGAATAACGGTAGTCAAGCTTAGGTCTTCCTGCTTGATGACAAGGACTCAACTGATAGTCATCACCTCGGGCCTGCTACAGCTCCTACATTAGTAGTCCTGCAGGTGTGAGTTCTCTGGGCATCTGCTACAGTCCCGTGTTGCTCCGTGCTCATAGAGTTCAGGCACAAATGTCTTATAAGTTTTCGCAAATGACAACCAAGTGGCACACGGTTGCTGGCTGGGTGGCAGCGTTGCGGGAGCTGCAGTGAAGCTCAATCTACAGTCCCTTCTAGCTGGGGACAGCTGCTTGCAGACAGACCTATTCTATAGGCTTTGGAAAGCTGTGGCATCCCCAGCTTCCTGCCAGCCTCTGCCTATGTGATGTTTATCTGTGGCAGCCAGGAGAGCTGGCAGGACAACGGCGTCATGGCTGAGGGAAACAGCTGCGTGCTGTGCTGGCCCCCAGACACGCAGGCCCAGCTGCACTTGGGCAGCACCGCCCAGGATGAAAGGAGAGCCCAGGCCTGGTGTGTGTTGGCCAGGCTTAAGTCCCGTGGGCTGCACCCAGCACCAGGCCTCCACTGCACACTGTGGACCTGCTGCAAAGCCAAGAGAGAAACGGTGATTCTTCCTGGATGTGGAATATGTTGTAAGGGAGGCAGATGGCCTTTGGACTATGAGGGGTAGGAAGAGTGGGGGTTCCGTCTGATAGCCTGTCTGCTCCCTCAAGTCCACCTAACTCAGCGCCCACGATTACCCTCTATCTACCAGACATCTTTTATTATCACACTCATTTATATACACATACACCACATACATGACATATACACATACATGTCACATGTCTCATACATGCACATCACACATCTCATGCCTTTCACACACTACACATTTTATGCATGCATCACACAGGCGCCACTCAACACTGCACACTCACTTCACACATACATGTACCACACACCCTACACACATATCAATACCTTATCACACATTACATGCATGCACCACACCCACAATAGTCGGTACATAAATATCACACATCACAGATAAATATCCCATGTCCATACATTAATACACACACACAGAGGCTAGTAACTGCCTGAGCAAACCAAATGGCATGGATAAGGGACAACGACAAGCACACAAACCAGGAGGCAGGCTGTCCCGACACACAGCCTGGCTCACAGGGCTGAGGTTTTTACATACTTGGAGGCGACTGGTCTCCAGTCCCAGAGTCCTTGAGAGCCAACCAGAGGCACTGAACATAGCTTATGCTTGAGGTCACTCCCCCATCTGCCTCTCCCCACCTAAGTAGGTGGACTAGAAGAGTTGTTCCCCAGTTGGGGCTGTCCACAACTAGGAAAGACACCCCCAACATCCCCTCACATAACATTTCCCCCACATGCTCCTAAATTCTCACACTAGACTGTGCCCTGCCTAACTCCTGCGGCCTATAAGAGGCTCAGCGGCCCTGGCAGATGTTACAGCCTTGTTCTCCCACACCCCTGGCCAAGGCTGGGATCCTTAGCCTCCTTGTGCCCCAGCAAGGGGCCACAGAGTCCTATGGGTTGGAGTGACTCACAGTGTGAGTGTCCTGGGAGATGACTCTGGGAACAAGTCCCACCAGCCTGAGTGTCCAGAAGACCCTGACTCAGGGTAGAAACTAAGCAGTAATGCTTACCTGGAGAGGCTGTGTGTGGCTGCCAAGACCATGTAACACAAATAACATGGCTGTAGAGAACTCCAAGTGATTCTCAGACTTGCAGAGGCTGAAGATCTGAAAGCCAGGCCTCTTGGTCTCCTAGTTAACTTCAGCTGTCAACTTAAAACAACCCTGAGTTACCTGCGGGGGCGGGGGGGGGTGTCTCAGTTGGGGGCAGATCTGACCTTGGGTCAGATCAGCCTAGTAGCATGTCTGTGGGACATACTTTTATTGTTAATTGATGTATCAGGGCTCAGCCCACTGTGGGCGATACCATTCCTAGGCAGGAGGTGGGGCTGGACTGTATAAGAAAGGTAGCTAAACAGAAGCTTGGGAGAAAGCCAATAAACAATATTTCTCCTCTCCTGCCTTTAGTTCCCACCCTGACTTCACTCAGACATGCGCTGTGAACTGGAAGTATAAGCCAAAGAAACCCTTTCTTCTCCAAGTTGCTTTGGATTAGTATTTTTGTTTGTTTTGTTGTTGGTTTTATTTTTATTTTATTTTATTTATTTTGTTTTGTTTTGTTTTTTAAGACAGGATTTCTCTGTATAGCCCTGGCTGTAGATTAGTATTTGACCACAGCAACAGAAAAGCTAGCCCAGCCCCGCTCTGCCTGCAGGGGAGGATGCTTCTTTGATCCTTCAGTTTGTGGCACAGGTCCTTGATGTTCTGGGCTGGGAGACGTATCACTCTGGTCTGTACCTCCTTTTCCCATGATCTGGGCATGCTTGTGACTCCTCAGAGGACATGTCACTTAGGGCTATCTTTTCACTACTGCAGTGGTCCTAAACCTTCCTAATGCTATGACCCTTTAATATACTTCCTTGTGTTGTGGTGACCCCCCCACCATAAAATCATTTTCATTGCTACTTTGTAACTGTAGTTTTGCTACTGTAATGAATCATAATGTAAAGAATCGGTTTTCTGATACTCTTAGGCAGCCCCTGTGAAAGGGGTCAGGACCCACAGGTTGAGAAACACTGCTCTACTGTAATCTTAGCCAACTACATAGTAATGGCTTGTTCCCAAATGAGGCCAGAATCCCGAGGCACTGAGGGTTAGGTGGGACCAGTATGTCATTAGGGGGTACACTACCTCTTTTAAAGATCATGAAAACCCCACCTTGGAAGGCAGGAGTGTAGCCCTGGAAAGGGGCATCAATTGAACAGGAACAGGCACTAGCAAGGCCCCAGCTCTCCAGGGAGAATACAAGAGCTCGCCAACATTTAATGAAGACGGAGGGAAAGAAACTGGGGCAGTATATTCAGCGGTTGACAAATGCAGTCGCAGGATTCTTGTTTCTCCTCTGGGCATGAAGGGTTTTTTTTAAATCTGCACTGGCCTTTCCTACGGTTTTGTCCATTAAGATGCTAATCTTTCCTGAGCTGGGACATCTGCCCAGGCAAGCAGATTGAAAAAAAGAAACGAGCTCAGTGGAGGCAGCCTTGGTTCACGATCCTCCCTCAGATAAACGCTGTCTGTGGAAGCCGAAGCCAGCTCTCATGGTTTCGGTGCGAATCTCTGAATGAAAAGAGATTTCCACACTTCAGGGCTGACCTCACCAGACACTTAGCAAAGCATGCAAAACCTAGTGGGTTTGGTATAGACTCTTGTCCAACATGAAGCCCTGCAAGTGGGCTTCCACTGAAAAAAATAAGGGACCAATATGTTTATCCAATGCAGAGCTAGAGAAGGCAGCAGTGTCTTCTAAAATGACATGATGTCTGCTGGAGTGAAAATGGAAAACATCTGTAATGCTAACAGGACTACTTACCTAATGTCACAATGCTACTGCACTTGAAGGACTGGGTCTACTTTTTCCTCACCTAACGTCAGGGTAATTTTCCACAGGTCACTTAGCCTCTTTGCTCGTTAAGATGGCCCCAATAATACCTACTTCAGAGCATTGTTGCATTAATAGAATGTCATAATGGGTGTTAGTCACCTAGTGAGTGCCTGGCACACGGCAAAGGCTCAGTAGTATTTGCTACCCCTTGGGGTTTGCTCTGTGGATAACAAACGTTCTGGGGAGTTGGGTATCTGGTCTAATGGCAGAGGGACGAGCCCAAAGATCCTGGCTTCCATCATCTCTCTCTCTCTCTCTCTCTCTCTCTCTCTCTCTCTCTCTCTCTCTCCACCCCAACATGGAGCCGTGAGAACTCCAACTTACCTAACGTCACAAATGCTGTCTCTGGCATGGCTCATCTTTTCTGGTAACAGTCCTTACATTGCTGAGAGTATTTGGGTCGTCTCTTTTTAGGAGCCACACATACCAGAAAGGCATTTTTTGAGCCCAGATGATGAGGGACAGAGAAGGCATCTCTAAAGTCAGGATCTAGAGGACACAGTGTCATCATGCATGGTCGCCATATACCCAGGAAAGTCCATCAAGCACATACTAGGATCTCCAGCCCTTCGGAGACCCAGGGCGAATTGTACTCTGGTGACAGCAAGTTCCAAGGCTGATGTGGAACATTACACTTGGGTTTTAAGGATGTTCTAGATGGTTAGATTTGAATCTGAGGCCTCTAGGACTATGAGTAACTGACTTAGGAGCATTAGGGGTCTCAACAAGCTGACTATCCTGGCCAGGATTCTTTTTTTTTTTTTTTTTTTTTTTTTTTTTTGGTTTTTGAGACAGGGTTTCTCTGTATAGCCCTGGCTGTCCTGGAACTCACTCTGTAGACCAGGCCTCTGCCTCACAAATGTTGGGATTAAAGGCATATGCCACCACTGCCCGGCCCTGGCCAGGATTCTTAGGGATCTTGGAATGCTCTTTACATGAATAAATTGGGTATTTAATAGTTAGTTGTACTGGAGTTGTCAGAGACACTGGAGTGTGTTTTTTTGTGCAGAATGGCACATAGCTAAGAGTCTATGACACTGCCTCTCATATCAGAATATCCACAGAGTAGGAAGAACTCAAGACATCAGGGAAAAAAACATGGGGTGGAAACTAAAAATCTTAGAACCTCACTAATTATATGGTTACTAAAATTTTTAACTAAATATTTGACACATACTCTTTTCACCAAAATAGCAAACTAAGCATTCCAGCTCAGAACAAGAGGAGAGGCTCAGTTGATAGACTGCCAAGAGTGCACGAAGCCTTGGGTTTGATCCCCAGCACCACATAAATCAGACGTAATGGCACACGCCTATAATCTCAACCCGCAGAGGCAGAAGCAAGAGGGTTACTGTGAGTTCATGGCCAGCTACGGCTACAGAGTAAGTTGGGAGCTTCTTGGGGTTTTTTGGTGTTAAAGTGCAGATGGAAGCTTTTCACGGGGAATCTCTGTCCCTAGTCTCTGTGGCCCTGTTTCTTCCCTCTTCGGTGTTAGTTTAGAAAGAAGCTGGTGGGAGTATTGATCCAAGAGAGCAGATTTGGATCCTGTTGAGAAATGAGACCAGGAGCAGCGTGTACGCCCCAGCCCTGCCTCCCGGGGAACAGGCAAAGCCTCCAAAATAACCAAAGAGCAAAGCCGAGGACAAGCTTTGGCAGTTAGAAAAACTGAACTGGTCAGACTCTTCTTTACTTTATGAGTACAGAACATGACCCCGACACAGGACCTGGAGGAGGGGGCTGCAGGGCATGCTGGGACACACTTCCGAAGGTGACTCTGATCAGGGTTGATGGTGACATGGCTTTCATACTTGTCAAAGAAACATGGCTCCTCCACAGCAAAGAGCGATGAAGGAAGGAAGCGTTATATAAATGGTAAGGAGTAAGTGTGTATTTCCTTAAGCATATGAAAATGTACATATTTTATTTGCCTGGCACATAAACTTAGTAGTGCTCAAACACAGAGACATGCCTGTGAGCAAGATTTTAGACTGTATTAGCTGAGGTGAGACTTATCCACCCTAACTGAACATGACACCACTCTATGGGCTGGAGTTCCGCAGTGAATGAATGAAGAGAAAAAATAGAGCTGAGCCCTGACCTGCATTCATCTCTCCATTTCCTGACTGGATACAATGTGGCCAGCTACCTCAAGCATCTGCCACCATGCCTTCCCCATCACGACAGTCTGCCCTCTCACAGTCTGCCCTCTCACACCGAGTAGAAAGGAACCCTTCTTCCTTCCTTAAGGGCCTTCTGTCAGGTGTTTTTCATAGCCACAAGCAGAGCAGGCAATGCTCCAAGTTTCCCAGCATGGGGGTGGGGGAGGTCGTTTGAGACAGGATTGCATAGGAACCAGCATTGATTCTGTGAGGCCACAGAACCTGTGATCCAACGATTAGACTATGTCCAAACAACAAGTGAACTCTGAGATCTCAGGAGCTTGACCAGGGGTCAGTGGGGTGGAGTAGTGTTGTGATCATAAAAAGAGAAAGAGGTTTAGAGGATATAGTATACAGCAGTGTGGGGGGAGGGGTGCCTCAGCGGGTCCATGCCAAGGCATCCCTTCTCCCGAAGGACCAGACACACACACGGGCATAGTATAGAATAGAGTTTATTCGGAGCATGGGATGGGAGTTAAGGGGGTAGTAGAGGCAGAGAAAGGCAGAGAGGGGGAGAGAGTAGAGAAGCAGAGGCCGGCCATGACCACGTGGGGAGTGGGGGGGAGGGAGCCCAAGAGGGGCAAGGGAGAAGCAAGAGGAGTAAGAGAGTAAGAGGTAAGAGAGAGAGAGAGAGAGAGAGAGGAGGGGCTGAGCAGCCCTTTTATAGTAGGCCAGGCCTACCTGGCTATTGCCAGGTAATGGTGGGGTGGAGCTTAGACAGAATCCTAACAAGTAGGGTAGAGGGTGTCATGGGCTCTTGCCATAGAACGCCATTAAGAGGAGCAAGATGGCTGTTTATGGTCCTAGCCCCTTACATTTCTTGGGCCTCCCTCCTAAGTACGTAGCCACATTCTGGGTCAACGCACGGGTTTCAGCATTGTCCAAAGGAGAGCACTAGGTTTGCAGTGAGCGGTCTTAAAAACACGAGAGCAAGCTTTTCACGGAGGTTTTCATCTCCCAAGAGATCATCCATGTTAATCACAGACGTTAAGGGGCAAGCCCCGTGTGTTAGAGATTCCCAACTTGCTATGTTTCCTCCCCCGATGGGAATATCATTAATAGCACACTTCTCGCTTCTCTCCGCCTCCTCATTTACGGTTCCCCACAGGCAGAGTACTAACCTAGTTCACTGTATTTGGAAGGAGGGGGAGGAAATGGTCTACATAGCTTAGCAGTTTGCACTTTTTCTACTGCTGGGTCTCAAACCCAAGGTAGAGAGCTGAGATGCCTAGTAACATACTAAATCAGACCGGCTGCCAAGTTCTCCTTGCATCCCCCAGACCCGGTTACAGGGCCCTCTTTGCTAGCATACCCCGCCTCCTACTCTGAACTCTCTAGCCCAAGGGCTGGGCTGCCCTTTCCTACGTAATCCAACCATCTTGGCTACACCAGGTCTCTTGGTCTGGGCCACCTCTTGGTCAGTGCCTTCTCTCTTGCTCTCCTAACCCCTCTCTCCACTCATGGTCTGGTTTAGTCTGCCGGCCTTGTTCTGGCCGTACTCTTCCTTCTGCCTGATTTCTCCCTTGTATCTACAATGGGAATCTCCTCCGCCCTTTAGGAGTGACCACGCCCCTTCCCTTCCTTTCACTTTTTCTTTCATCTGCTCCAGGAGCCCAGGTGCTCAGAGAGAGGGAGAATCAGTTTTCCCCAGGAGTGTCACCACATGTTAGCAGGCAATTCTGTACTTCTGACAATTCCTGCCTTAGCTGGCTTGTAGCAGTGTCGCTGCATCTGCAAGGCACTGGGGTCATCACCTCAGGTAACCGCCCACGGAGGCATTTAATTTTCCTCTGAGCTTTATGTTTTGGATACATTATCACCTCACTTCTTAACGACTTTTTATAATCTTATTTATTTATTTATTTATTTATTTATTCATTCATTCATTCATTCATTCATTCACTTACATCCCGAGCCCTAACCCCATCCCTCCTCCCCTCCCAGTGCCTACCTTCCCTGCATCAGGAGATGCGGTTCCCCATCTCCATCCCCATCTCCACACCGCTTTCCTCGTCCTCTCACTATACAGCATTTCTTGAATCTTGTTCAGGGTCGTTATTGTGTTAATTTCTGCAGTTCCCGTTCCCTTATTGTGTTCAGCTGCCTTACCTGTGTGCTTCAAATGACCGTGGAGGCTACACAGGCCCTCTTTATCCTAGTTCAGTGGCTTCCCAATGCTGCCACCCTTTAACACGGTTCTTCATGCTGTGGTGACCCCCACCACCACCATAAAATAATTTTGTTGCTATCTCATGCTTGTAATTTGGCTACTGTTAGGAACCAAGGTGTAAGAATCTGCTATGCAGGATAGCTGAGGGGTCACGACCCACAGGTTGATAACCACTGCTCTAAATTGCTTTGTGCTTGAGTACAGTATTAAAGCAAAAGCAAGGTTACAAATCCCGCCGACCCTCACCTTCTGCCTTGAGACTGCATCTTTAGTGCTCTCTACTGCACTGTGGTGCCATGAGATGTCAAGCAGGCAGCCCCGGGAAATCACTGGCCAAACTCTGTATCCTCCAGACAATACAATCCGTACCCACCACACAAACAAGAAGTGCACTATACGTTTTATTTGTAAGACCGGAACATAGAGTGTCCATTTAAATTAACTAATAAAGCAGAGAGAATGGCATAGGAGCCGCTATTCACAGACGACAAACTGAACTAGAGATCAGTTTTTGTTACAAAACAGCATCATGACATTCACAAACGATTGTTTTATAAACATGGATGTAAATTTTTTTTCCTTGGGGGAAAAGGGTTGGTAGTAAATCTTTGGCATCGACTTGGACAGGTTTCTCCTTGATCTCTCGCCACGCAGAGTGCTGAGCCTTGTCTAGGTGTGCACAGGGGACTATGTCCCGATGAACTTTTCAGCCATCTCAGGGTTTCCCTTAGCTCCCGACGCACAGCGGTCTGGGATGGAGCCGGAC
The DNA here is from genome assembly GCA_964023405.1 of Apodemus agrarius. NCBI lineage: Eukaryota > Metazoa > Chordata > Mammalia > Rodentia > Muridae > Apodemus > Apodemus agrarius. The sequence continues at coordinate 101,666,778 of OZ030011.1, read as the reverse complement.
TGTGGGGTGCAGAAGACAGAGGTCTGAATTGTGCTTCTGCTTCTTTCCCATAGCCTGAACTGTGTTCTTATCTGTTCGTCTTTCAAACGAGAAGAGTCATTCAAGGATTCACACAAACCAGACACCAGCAGGCCAGCAGGTAGCATGCTAGGGTGTGATTTAAATACCATCGTGGTAACCAACACCTGCTGGCTCATTTCTCTCTGGTTCCACATTTTCTGGGAAGCTCAGACTATCCCTAAATGAACTAAGATGAATAAGAAAACATAGGTTGGTCTCACTAAAAAGTGAACTTCAATAAATTATAAATCTGGTTTGTTTTTTTTAAAGATTGTGTGTGTGTGTGTGTGTGTGTGTGTGTGTGTGTGCACTTGTGCATGCGTGCATGCATTGTGTGTGTGCGCACATGTGCACGTGCCTGAGCATACACAGAGGACAGAAGAAAGCATCAAATCTCTCTGGGCTGGAATTATAGGCTTTTGCAGAATATGTGGCTTTTTATGTGTGTGGTGGGATCCAAATTCCAGTCCTCAGGATTAAACAGCACACACTTACAGTCCTCAGGATTGAACTGCACATATTTACTACAGTCCCCAGGATTGAACAGCACACACTTACGGTTCCCAGGATTGAACAGCACACACTTACAATCCTCAGGATTGAACAGCACCCACTATAGTCCCCAGGATTGAACAGCACACACTACAGTCCCCAGGATTGAACTGCACACACTACAGTCCCCAGGATTGAACTGCACACACTACAGTCCCCAGGATTGAACTGCACACACTACAGTCCACAGGATTGAACTGCACACACTACAGTCCCCAGGATTGAACTGCACATACTACAGTCCCCAGGATTGAACAGCACACACTACAGTCCCCAGGATTGAACTGCACACACTACAGTCCCCAGGATTGAACAGCACACACTACAGTCCCCAGGATTGAACTGCACACACTACAGTCCCCAGGATTGAACTGCACACACTACAGTCCCCAGGATTGAACTGCACACACTACAGTCCCCAGGATTAATCAGCACACACTCCCACAGCTGAGCCATTGCCCCAGCCCTCTTCATTGTCCCCTGTATCACTTTGGTTTTTCTTATTTTTTATCATGTAAGCAATTTGGTCCTCTTTCCTTTGGAAGGCAACTCTTCAGTCCCCAGCTATAACCCTAATTTTCTCCCCAAAGCCCTTTTGGTTTGTAAGAAAACATCTTTTCCATTTTGCCCTTTATAAGAGGTAGGGTACTTACCCCAAACTATCTTAATAGAGTCACATTGTTTCTAAGGTAAAGCAATTTTATCATATTAAATCTGATGCCTTTGGGCTAGCTTCTGAAAAAAAAAACTTGTAGGTGATTAAATAATTCTTATTAAAATGATCTACTCTTTTGTTTTCCTATCTCTGGCCTTTACAGTTAAAATGTTCCTTTGGAATATTGCTCTGTAAGGAGTCGTAGGAAACCTACTTCAAGAAATCATAGTCACAGGCACAGTGACATGATAACCCAAGGTCCTCTAGAGCAAGTCAAGTTTGTCCATGGAAGCATATGTGCGACAGCAGACTCAGCAAGACTTCATTCTGCATATAACGGACTTCAGGATAGCTCAGGGCAAGTGGTCCAGCCCCGAACACAGTAGTCTTTGGTTTCCAGTCCTGCCTATCAAGGACTCACGCCTGTGGCTTTAAGTCATTATCTGCCACAGGACCTTGTGACGTGCGTCTCAAGAGGCTGTGCATGGCCATCTCTTGGTGTGCTGGAGTTCTTATACCCCTTGGTCTGTGACCTTCACTGGCCTCGGTGGCAGGTGGGTCCCGACGACCTCACACTCTCGGGAGCTCTGCCAGGGCCCGTCTCTCAGATGTGGCGCGCAGTGAGGAAGAAGAGCGGCCTGTCTTCCTTGGCATTGGCCGTCTGGAACTCGTCCCGCAGCCGGAACTGCCACTCGTCTTCCAGCTCCAGGCGGACCACCGTCTGGCGAAGTGAGTTCCGGTCTTGGCAGATCACACACAAGGTGGCTCCTTGAGAGGGCATCAAGGGAGGCAAGGAGAGAAAGGGGTGAGTTCTCCCAGGAGAGCCTGGCAGGGACCCCACTCACAATAACCAAACAGCTGCAGGGACCCTACTCACAATAACCAAACAGCTGCAGGGACCCCACTCACAATAACCAAACAGCTGCAGGGACCCCACTCACAATAACCAAACAGCTGCAGGGACCCCACTCACAATAACCAAACAGCTGCAGGGACCCCACTCACAATAACCAAACAGCTGCAGGGACCCCACTCACAATAACCAAACAGCTGCAGGGACCCCACTCACAATAACCAAACAGCTGCAGGGACCCCACTCACAATAACCAAACAGCTGCAGGGACCCCCACTCATAATAACCAAACAGCTGCAGGGACCCCACTCACAATAACCAAACAGCTGCAGGGACCCCACTCACAATAACCAAACAGCTGCAGGGACCCTACTCACAATAACCAAACAGCTGCAGGGACCCCACTCACAATAACCAAACAGCTGCAGGGACCCCACTCACAATAACCAAACAGCTGCAGGGACCCCACTCACAATAACCAAACAGCTGCAGGGACCCTACTCACAATAACCAAACAGCTGCAGGGACCCTACTCACAATAACCAAACAGCTGCGGGGACCCCACTCACAATAACCAAACAGCTGCAGGGACCCCACTCACAATAACCAAACAGCTGCAGGGACCCCACTCACAATAACCAAACAGCTGCAGGGACCCTACTCACAATAACCAAACAGCTGCAGGGACCCTACTCACAATAACCAAACAGCTGCAGGGACCCCACTCACAATAACCAAACAGCTGCGGGGACCCTACTCACAATAACCAAACAGCTGCAGGGACCCCACTCACAATAACCAAACAGCTGCGGGGACCCCACTCACAATAACCAAACAGCTGCAGGGACCCCACTCACAATAACCAAACAGCTGCGGGGACCCCACTCACAATAACAAAACAGCTGCGGGGACCCCACTCACAATAACCAAACAGCTGGATGGGCACGCCCAGTGCCCTCTGCTCCTTTCTGAGTAACATGTAGTATCACAACATCGACGGCAGGCAGGTTTACCGGGAAGACAGGATGGGAGCAGGAAAGGAGAAGCAGAGACGGAAATGGGAGGAGAGATGGGGCTTGATCCCAAATCAAGCACTCTCGGCTCCAGCCTTGGGCTCTCAGGTCGCTTTCTATCTCAGCTCAGCCCTGTTTCCCAGTCACGTGGGCCTTGGGCAGCTCCCACCTTTGCCACATGCCCAGCCATAGGAATTCTCCATGTGCACAGCTCCCGGCCCGCAGCAATCCATCCATCCGCCAGGCTCTGTTCAGCCTCTTCCTCCCTCCTTACATGTGTTAAATCGTCCTTTTAGGCCTGGCAGGAGTGTCCAACCTTTTCACACGGAGCTGTCACATTGCTGACACTGACAAAGTTCTGAATAAGCAAGGGGTTTGTTCTGTTTTGTTTTTTTACGTCCAAAATGCCCTACCTCAACATTTTAAGTAAGTTTACCATTTGGGGGGGGGGAGGCACATTCTTAGCTAACCTAGGCTCATAGCCTAACCCCCAGGCCACAAGCTAGACAAGTTGTTAGAGGACTCTTCCCCGAGAGCAAAGCCTTGGCCCCCTACTCTCGCTAATTCAAAGAAGGAGAGCAAGAAGAGCAGACAGGGTGCTCGGAACGCCAGCAAGGGATGGAGCAGGCCTGGGGTCACAGGGGGACAAGCACTTGCTTCCAAGCCATTTCCAGTGTCAACCACTATTAAGAAAAGGAGGAAGACTGGGGAAGAACTGAAGGAGGTCACATGGTCCTCTCCACCTCGAAGAAGAAGCCTCTGAGGGGCCCCAGGCACCCACACAAAGGACATAGGGTCAGGGGCCCGGGGTGCGGGTCAAAGAAGAGAGAAATAAGAAATGCCTTCCACTCCTCCAAAAGAAAATGTCTTTTTTTTTTCTACTGGACAGATATGAGAGAATAAACTGGGGGTTCAGTCCCAGCTTTCTGACACTGAGAGTTGAGGCCGTCGAGCTCCTTCTCTGAGTTTCAGTTTACCCACTGGCCAAACAGTACCAGGCCTAAGGTTCTGGTCATCAGAAACACCAGGTGACAGTGGCCATTCAAATCCAGGTCCAGGCTAGGAGTATATAGTACCTTTCAGAAAATGGAACTTCTTCAAGAAGCTAGCCCCCACAAAAGAGTCGCAGAGGTACAGCAGGAGCCCGCTGAACACCATGTCGGAGCAGCTGATGTTTAGGGAGTGGGGCCTGGAGCTCACGTAACAAACAGAGATCTGAAAGAGAGAGAGTCCAGGAGAAGCATTACCTTCCAGGAAGTACTAGAGTCATAGTGGGACTAAGATCTAGCAAGTACCCGGTGCTTGGTCAGGTTGAAGGGGGTCAGGGGTCAGGGCTTGGGATAGAGACAGCCATCATGTTTCCAAATCACATCCTTTAAAAACGGGTTCTGGGAGGTTTGTTCCAATGTATCATATCCATAAATTGGTTTGAATCAGGAACCCCTTGCCATCAGAATTGGGTTTGGTTCCTATTTTTTTTTTTTTTTTTTTTTTTTTTTTTTTTTTTGGTTTTTCGAGACAGGGTTTCTCTGTATAGCCCTGGCTGTCCTGAACTCACTTTGTAGACCAGGCTGGCCTCAAACTCAGAAATCCATCTGCCTCTGCCTCCCAAGTGCTGGGATTACAGGCGTGCGCCACCACCGCCCGGCTTTGGTTCCTAAATTTTATTTGACTAACACCCCCCCCCCCGAGGCCTCAGTTCTGGCAGAGATCAGGCAGGGCGAGCATCTGAGATAAAGGCTTGAGCCCAGGTCAGTGTGAGGATACACAGGTTCCATCCATAGCCACAGATCCAGTCAACCTCAGGCAAAAAGTATTTAAAGAGCTGTTTCATTAAACAGTGCAGTGCAACTATACCCAGAACACAAATGCTGTGATGGCTATCGGTCATCTCGAGGGGATTCCAAGTGTACTGGAGGATTGCGTGAGTAATGTCAGTGTAACAGCATCTTATGCACAGGATGTGAGTGCACACACATTCCATTACCCGTGGAGGCCCAGGCTAATTTCCATGGATTCCCTGATTCAATTATGATTCAAAATCCTGGTATTAGGCCACCTGTTTTGTGGATTCTAAGCTGAGTTACCTGAGGTCCCAGGTTAAGGTAACAGTCTACAGACAACACGGGGTGGCTGTGGTTCTTCAGAGACAGCGGGAAGAAGCGGTGGCTGTGGTATTGGAGGAACTTCTCCAGGAGGAGCTGGGCAGGAGCTGCCAGGAATGTATGCTTACTGTCTGGGGCACAGATGTACTGCGAAGGTACAATGGCCACCGAGCTGTCAGACACCTGCCAGGAAGAGGGACGGGCTTCAGAGATGTCTCAGGTAAAGCGCTTGCTGCGTCCTTAGCTCAGTTCCCTGGCACCCGTGTAAAAGCCAGGTGTGGTCACACAGAATCTGTAACCCCGGGGCTGGGAGAGGGACGAGTCAGGGAGCATCCCCGGAGCCCATGGGCCAGCCAGAGCAGCCAATCAGGGAGCTCTGAGTTCAGAGCTACGTGGCATCTCAAAGGATAAGCAAGAGAGCGCCAGTCCAAGACAACACCAACTCCAACATCTAGATTCACTTGCATGCTGACACATGTGTAAGCGCGGGAGTAGACACACACACACACACACACACACACACATACACACACACCCCTGTAATGAGCCTGTAAAAACTGACTAATGAGATCACACCGATTTGTACACCCTGATCATCCCATGGAGAAAACTGGTACAGAGAAAGCAAAAGCATATGGTGGGCCTTGGGAACTCTTCTTCAGAGCCTAGGCCACAGAGGCATTGAAAGCATTGGTTCTCAACCTGTCTGTGGGTCGTGACCCCTTTGGCAAACCTCTGTCTCTGAAAATAGTGACATTAAAATTTGTAACAGAAGCAAAACTACAGTTTGAAAGTAGCAATGATAATAATTTTATAGTTGGGGGTCACCAGAACCTGGGGAACTGGATTAAGGGGTTACAGCATCAGGAAGATTGAGAAGCACTGCTTCAGAGGAACCCAGATTCTCCCTGACCCCCGAATCCTTTCTGTATCCCCCACCACAACCCTTCCACCTTACGGTCCAGCCATCTACACACAAGCCTCTACGCCACCACCAGAACAGTTTCCTTTCTGCGGCCAGAGACCGCTCAATAAACAAATCCGAAACCAGGACCTCTGGTGGAAATCATTAATGGCTCTGCTGTAGTTTCACTCTGTAATACCCTCTCTGGTTGTTTTAAGGACTTGTCCCGTGCCTGGTGGCATGGTTTGGGCAGGCTGTGGAGCCTTCCGGAAGTGGTACCTAGGCTGGTAGAAGCAGCTCCTAGGCTATGACCCCGCCCCCAGGTCCCCTGCTCTCTACATCATGGCCCACCACCCTATGCACAGCTCCATCACACACTCCGCCACCACAGGCTGAACCCTCCCCCGTGCCATCTCCACTCCAGCAATCCCACTACTGAAATCCCCAAGGCTATCTTTCTACCTTAAGCTGCTCCATCAGCCTTTCTCCCACAGGACACGAAAGCTGGCTAACATAATGAGCTTGTGTCAGACAAGTGGGGCTGTTGTTTGGACTAATCCTGGACATGCCACATCACTCTTGGGACTTTGGCTTCTTGTCACTCGTACAGCAACGTCTAACTGCTTCCTGTGGCCAGGCACAGAAACTTCTATTTTCTGCCGCTCTTCCCGGCACCCTGTGCTTCTTTCTCCAGGGTACCCACAGACTTCCCGTCACCCAGCTGTCACAGCTGGTCACCAGCTCCATGGTGCTTCTAATCGTGGCCTTCACTGACTAGGGCTGACTTCTTCCTCAGCTGCACACCTGAGAGAGAAGGAACTACAGGTACCTAGGTTATGTCTAACAAAATAAATGAAACTAAGTGATTTCCGTGACATGAAAAGTTTTTAAAATATATCAGTAGCTTCCTTATATTTAACCAACATGCAATTAATATTATGCTCTAGGCAGGGTAAAGATTAATAATAATAATAATAATAACAACAACAACAACAACAAAACAACCATCACCACCACCACGTAGGGCTGGCTCAGCAAGTGTGGGAACTTACTGCCAAGCTTCATGACCTGAGTTAAATTCCCAAGATCCATATGGTGGAAGGAGAGTTGTCTTTTGACCTTTGCATATGTACTATAGTTCACATGAACACACAGACACACAGACACACACACACACACACACACACACACACACACTCAAATTAAACCTAAGAGTTTAAAAACAACAATGAGGAAATAAAATAAGAATCTGAAAGGCACATCAGGGTCTTTGGTAGAACGATCTCAGTGGTCCCTAAGTGAAACAAGTGTAACACACTCGAATTTTTAAAAAATCAGGGGGTAGTGGTTTAACTCATTGGTTCTCAAGTTCTTGGGTAGAATGGGCCTCACACTTAAAAGCCCCGCTACTCTGAGCTGGGCTTTTGTTCTCTGAGAGAGCTCTGACCCCCACCAGTGGGGGGCGGCTGTGTGGTACTATTATCTGGATCCAGATGTGCTCTAGCTCAGGCTAGGCTGCTCTGCAAGGAGCTGGTGGAGACTAGGAAGGAAAGACGCTCGGAAAGGACACCTTGATGTCACACATCAGGACAAGATTCAAGAGAGACAAGACGTTATAAATGAGAAGCAGAGTGACCTTCAGGCAGGGGTTGGCCAGCCTACCTAGCTTTCTGTGGCATATCTGCTTTGGTTTTTCTTCAACATCTGGGTCTGCTCAGCTAGGACAACTGCAGTCACACACATCTGTCTCACTAAATTCTGGCTCCTGGGCAGACAAATGTGGCCACTGAGCTAGCTAGCCAGGTGTGTGAAGTTAGTAGTTCTTTAGGCCAGGGCTATCCAGTGGTGTGGAGAGGAGTCTAGTGTGCTATCCCCTGCCTGGGCGGGAAGGCAGGCATGCACAGGGAAGGCTTGCTGTGGTCTTGTGCTTTGCAGCTTCTCACTGGGTGCTACGTAATGTTAGAGAGTGGAGCGTGGTTCCCAAGGCGTGGTACTGAGTGCCCCGTGCTCTGACTCCCTTAAATGACAAGACATCACCCTCCATCCCCAGCCTCCTACTCTCAGCTTTGGCACCGGGGCAACTTGGGTTTAGCCTGAGCACCCGCCGGTCAGGGCTGCTCCACTCACCTTGGATGTGATGTGGAAGGACCTGTGCCCGCCCACCGCGATCTGCTTCTTCATGACACTGAAGCGGTTGAACCGGCAGAGCAGGAGGCCAGCACTGTGCACACGAAGGTTGAAGTCTACGTCGTCACATGTAAACCTGCTCAGAGCCAGAGGAGGAGCGGGTCTGATTGGGCACAGATCCCGTGCCCCCAGACACCCCTCATCGGGGCTACAGGTGTTAAAGCACACGTAACAGGAAATAATGAGATCTACCTCTAAGTGGAGACATGCCCCTGTCTCCTCCCTTAAGAGTTAATTGGGGCAGGGGGTGATCTGGTGATGGGACCACCCCTAGCAAGGCAGGTTCACTTTAATGGTCTTTTCCTTCCCAGAATTATGACTCTCTGACTCAGTCCCTAGGATCTAATGTGAGGTACCACTAGGTCTGCCTACGTTTAGAGCCCTGCCTCAGAAAGGCATAACTATTTCTTCTGCTTCTATTCTTTTCTTTTGGATGCTGGCCAGGGCCTAAGCATGGTGTGTGTGTGTGTGTGTGTGTGTGTGTGTGTGTGTGTCTGTATGTGTGTCTGTGTGTGTATGTCTCTGTGTGTGTGTCTGTGTGTGTGTAGTAAATATGCTTTCACACTACCTAACACACACAAGACTTCTCCTTGCTGCCTACAGTTTGGCTGCCTGCTGCCAAGTGGCTGGCCTCCACACCAGCTCTTCTCTGTCTCTGTCTGCCTTCAAGTCTTCCTTTGAAACTCTAGCTAGCCTCAAGTTTCCATTTGAGTCTGTTTTTATCCCCAAGCCTTCACTTGCACCTGCTCTTAAATCCTGTTTATTAATGAGACTAAGAACCCTAGGAAGGAACACTGATTTTCCCCAATATCATATGATGGCATTCTTGAGATTCTCCAAGATTTCCAGTGACTTCTTTACTATCTTTCAATTCTTCAACCAGCAGAGAAAAAGGCTTGTTCCTGCATCCCACCTCTCCCATCATGAATTCACTACACAGCAAGGATGACCTCATATTTCCGATCCTGCCTCCACCTCCTAAGAGTTGGGACTGTATATAGTTTATGTGATATATATATATATGTGTGTGTGTGTGTGTGTGTGTGTGTGTGTGTGTGTATGTGTATATATATATATATATATCTGAGACAAACAAGTTCAGAAAGAAAGTCACCTATCATAAAATGCCTATTTTATGGGGCTGGTTGTTGTGGATGGGCCTGGTTGTTGTGAATGGGCCTGGTTGTTGTGGATGGGCCTGTTTGTTGTGGATGGGCCTGTTTGTTGTGGATGGGCCTGTTTGTTGTGGATGGGCCTGGTTGTTGTGGATGGATCTGGTTGTTGTGGATGGGCCTGGTTGTTGTGGATGGACCTGGTTGTTGTGGATGGGCCTGGTTGTTGTTGTGGATGGGCCTGGTTGTTGTTGTGGATGGGCCTGGTTGTTGTGGATGGGCCTGGTTGTTGTGGATGGGCCTGGTGCTGTTTTTATTTTGATGTTAATTCTGCTCTCCTGGGAGGGGCTGCAGACAAGGAGTGAGTTATACTCAGGTGACTTCTTGTGAGCCAATCTCCTAATGAATAAAGGAGCCAATCACTGGGTAAGTAGGTGGGACTTCTGGGTTGAGCGGAGGAAGAAAAGAAGTAGGGGAGAGTTAGAGAGTTGGAATGGGGCAAAGACAGCTGCTAGATTTAATAAGGCTTACAAGATTATGTTTTGGTTTTAGTGCCCAGAGATTGAGTTGCCATTGTTTCTGAGTTTGTGTGGTGTTTTTCTTGTTGTGGCGACTTGGCTGGGTTCCAGAGAGAAAAGTATGGCAGCAAAGCGTGGGTTTGCCTGATGAGCGCCACAAAGGCTGTGGGGGCTTTGAAGCATGGGGCTGGTGTGGTAGAGACCCGCCAGTGAGAACCTAGTGAGCTGGGTGGGGAGATTTTGGAGCTCTGAGTCAGACTCTCCACAAGGTAAAAAACAGGTCGGCCATTGCCCATCAGTGCACGGCCAGCCAGGCTGCTGGGCAGAGAGTTGCCCACAAATGCAGGACCACGTAGGTGTCAGGTGGCTGTCAGGTGGCTGAATCTGGGCAACAAGTAGCCCACTGCCTGTCATACGAGACACTCGGTCGACAGACTTGTGGCTGGAAAGCAACTCATTCAAATTACTTCATACTTTTCTTTGATGGTATGGTGGTTTGAATAGGAATGGCCCCACAGGCTCATAGATTTGAATGATTGGCTGTTAGGGAGTGCTGCTACTTGAAAAGGTTTAGGCGGTGTGGCTTTGTTGGATTAGGTGTAGCCTTGTTGGAGAAATTGTGTCACTGAGGGGGTGGGCTTTGGGGTTTCAAATGCTCAAGCCAGGCCCAGTGTTTCTCTCTGCTCCCTGCCCATCTAACTCTCAGCTAACTCTCCAAAACTATGCATGTCTGGCTGCACGCTGCCACGCTCCCCACCATGCTGATAATGGACTGTAAGCCAGCCTCAGTGAAATATTTATGGTCATGGTGTCTCTTCATAGCAATAAAACCCTAACTTAGATAGATAGTAAGATTATTTGAAAAGTGACTTATTTGGTAAGAAAGTCCAAGCAAATGAAACACCCAGCACAAGGTAGTTCATTAAGGAAAGCATCTGTGAATGAAGAAACGGAGCTGACTAACTCTATATAAACTCAGAACAACCGTTCATCATCTGAGGATGGCCAGTGCTGTGGGCAGAGTCACTCTTCCAGTGGCTGTGCTGATTAACCTTGACCATCAACCTGTGATAGATAGGCATTAGAATCACCATGGAAACAAGACTCTGGCCATGTCTCTGAGGGAATCTGTAGATTGGGTTCTTTGGGAGGGGAAAACCACCCTACCTATGAGCAGTACCGTCACATGGGAGGGGCTAGCATGCTAAATAAAGAGCCAGTGAGGCGAGTACCAGTTCCCATCTCTCTGTGCTTCCTGACCAGGAAGGCCACATGACCAGCTGCCTCACACCCTTGCCACCATGCCTTCCCCACCCTGGTGGACTTTACTGCCAAACTCCCAGCCAAGTAAGCCTTTCCTTCCTCCAGATGCTTTGGTGACATAATTGCCATGGCAACAACACAGTGCTACAGGTACAGGGGAGGAGAGTCTGCCAGGCTTACCTGAGGCTGCATCCTGAGGCCAGCCACCCCCACCCCCAAGGACCCCATGCTCACCGGTTCTGGTTGTACTGTACATTCTGGGTCAAGTCTACGTTGAGGATGATGAAGTCGTGCACGTGGCATCGGGAGAACGGCTCCTGCACCTCACGGCCACGGGTCTTGCTGGCCCACTTCCGCATGCCGATCAGGGCGTAGTGTGTGATGTTAGGGGACGCCTCAATGTGCTGCATGATGTGTTTCAGAGAGACATTCCTCTCTGACCAGGAAAACTCCCTGTTGGGAGGAGAGAGGCCAGTGTCCCTGGATGACAGGCAGACAGGAGCAAGCCAGCCAGGGCGTGGCTTCCTAGCTGCATGGGGTGTGCCAGACAGGACTGATATGGACTGAACCCAGCACCATCCACCAAAGGGGCACCAGGTATCCTAGCAAGTATTTCACATTTACTATTACTTCTATGTGCAGAATATAGTCAAACCCCATGTATTGAGTCCACATACAGACAAATGGTTTAATTCATCTTTACAATGAACTCTAACCTGGAGATTGACACCCTTCAAAAATGAGAAACCAAGAGCTCCGGAAGATTTAGCTGCTTGCCAAAAGTCACAAAAGCAAAAGTCACAAGCAAAATCAATGCCAAGAGTGAAGGGTTTAGGGGTAGGATCAGGGCTAGAGGACAGCACGAGAGACATTGTGTGTGTGTGTGTGGGGGGGCTAGCTGTGTCCATTTATTGATAGGGGGTCAGCTAACTGGGTGTGTTTGATTTGTGAAAAAAAAAACAATTATATACATGTTATACTTTGCATGTGGGGGGATAGCCCACTAAGTATATGTTGTCTGTTTTTGTTTTGTGAAGATTTATTTTACATGTATGTGTCTGTGTGTGTACTTAAATGCATATATTTGTGTCCATGTGGGGGTCATATGAGCCCTTAGAGCGAGAGTTCCAGGTATTTGCTGAATGGCTCTCTTGTTATATGGGTCCTGAACGCCATCCTAATGACACTGTAGCCAAGGATTCTTCACAGCTGAGACACCTTTCCAGCCCTTACATTTTGTATATATTATATATCTCATTAATAATTTTTCTCATTAATGATTTTTAAAAATCAAAGAATCGAGACTTGGACAAAGGGTTCACTTCTGCTATACCCAGAGCCCGTTATGAGAGGCACGCTCTGGCCCCCGAGGCTGAGCGGGGACTGCCCATCACCGTCTTTCACGGCGCTCTGGGTGAAGGGAGGAGTGAGCCGGGGTCCCTCACCTGCTCCGATCTCCAGCACAGTCCACATCTGCTACATTCCACATCACACACGAGTCATCAGAAATGACAATGAAGGGCCAGATGTCCTGAGGCTTCACCCCCAGCTCCTCCTGCCGGTTCCTCTCCAGCTCCAGGTTGTGGTAGCAAAGCTCTTTGATCAGGAAGTGGGCAGCCCCTACAATGGCCAAGGAACCTGACTCAGGGTCCCACCCGATACCCACACACATAAGACAGAGCCCACACCAGACAAGCCAGAAACAAAATCACATATCCCTCTCCCAGTGACCATTGACCGCCAACAAGGAAACGCCCCTCTACAATTTATATACACATTTGTTCTTTCTTTTTCTAACAGCTGAGAAAATGAGTTAAATAAATAACCAAAATTTAAAAAAAAAAAAAAAGATTTCATAAAAAAATCTAATACAGAGGCTAGGAGATCTCTCAGTTGGTAAAGTACTTGTCTTGCAAGCACAAAGACCTGAGTTCAAGTCCCAGGATCTATGGTCTTTTAAAAGGTGGGTGTGGGAGGGGTAGGGTGACCTGTGTGCATAATCCCAGCACTGAGGAGGCAGAGGCCAGCAGATCTCCGAGGTTCCAGGCAATAGGAAACCTAGTTTCAGAAAACAAGGTGTACTGCTCCTGGGGAACAACACCAAAGTTGTCCTCTGGAATCCTCTGGCCTCCACACACCTGCTTGTGCACTGGCACACACGTGCACATGCACACTCAAACCCACAAGCTTGGTCATTCCACAAGCAAAGAGCTTATGTCAACCATTCAGCTTTTTGCCTCTAAAACATCCTCCAAGTCTTCGTCAGCAGAAACCATACCTGGCACGTGTGCCAAAGTCACCTACCGACTCCAGCACTGTTAAAGATGCTTGGGAGGACCAGCATGATGTGGTTGGGCCAGTATTTCTTATAAATGGCCATTTCGTACTCCTTGACCACCAGCACGTGTAGATGGTTGGCTCCATCCATCGCATGGTACAAATTAAAGAGCCCGTGCTCATGCCGGCCCGTCGTCGGCGTGAAGGTCGGGCTTTTGATGTGTTCGTGACTCTGCAAAGGAGTGGAATGGTTATGGAGAACGTATGTCAACGTTGGCATAACCCCTCGCCGCTTCTCACATCTTCCATGGAAAGATGCCGTCCTTTCTAATCTGAGAGAAAGCATTGTGGCTGGACACAGCTGATAAAATATGGGGAAAATTCCCAGTTCAGAGCCTGGCCTAGCAGAGTGTGCCTTCTCAGAATGTGCCCATGATTGAGCCTGGGCTCACCCGCGGGGGTTCAGCACTGTACAAGGTAGAGAAGCACATCCCAGTGATGCCACTCTAGACGAATGCCTCTGGCTGGCTGCTACCCAGTGACAGATCACCCAGACACAAGGGTACATGTGATCAAACCCAGAATACCCATCCATCCAAACCTCACTTACCCGCAGTCCTCAGAATGAAAGAAAGGCCCAATATTGCCTGGTTCAGGGATGGGTGTTATGATAAAACATAGCTGGTATCCATCAGCTAACCACACTCATCGCCATCTTACAGTGGAATCTGCTCTTAGCAGGTGCCACTCTTGGATACTCAGTTCACTCACTATGGAGACTGACATCCCACGCAGCCTGCATAGCAGGCTTGTGAGAGGTAATGGCTCCTGTTGACAGCCCTCCTTTGGCCCTTTGTTCAATAAGCAACTCTGATTGAGCTGGGGCTCCTGTTGCCTCTGAATTCCTCAAAGCACCTCCTACATACCCAGCCTGTGCTTGTGGGTGCTGCTGGGAGGCTGGGAGAGTGAGCTGAGTCTGGAACAATCCTGTCTGGTACATCTACAAAAGGGCCACAACAACGCCAGATTCCCAGGGGCTCGAGACATTTTAGTGCTCGTGTCTGTTGACAGGAGCTGGTAAATAAATAGCATCAATCCTGAGGCTGTCGGGGTAGGTTTGGCAAGCCAGGAACCTTACAAGGAACATCTCTGTAGGGGGAGAGATGGTGAGGGCAGGTTTAGAAACCCGCCCTGAACTGTTTATGGGGGAAATAGTGAGATGCTGAAGACAGTTCTTCCCCCCCGCCCCACACACACACACAATGACATGGGGAAAGAGAAGAAAAGACGAAACACAGCTGACTGTGGGTTAGTCTTTGTGGATGTTGAGGGGAAAGGCCTTAAGGGGATCTTGGAATCTTTCCTTCTACCTCAGCCTAGCCTAATGTTTTATGACAGAACATTAAAGAAGAGAGAGTGGGGTGGACATCTCACCAACATGAGATGTGTCCCAGGTGATGTAGTTACCGCACAGTGATTATTCTAAGTAACTCTCACAGTAACTGCTGTGGCTATTTTGGACAAGAGATCTCACACAGCCCAGACTGGACTTGAATACCTACGCAGCCTTGAACTTCTGATCTTCCTGCCTCCACTTCCCTGGTACTAGGATTACAGAATGAGGTGACACTCAGTTTATGTGATGCTGGAGAATCCAGGGTTTTATGCATGTTAGGCAAGGAGTCTAACAACTAAGCCACTTCTCCAGGCCCATCCATCAGCAAGCTCTTTAAAATGAATTATTACTGCCCACCTTTACCATCGAGGAAACTGAGGCTCATCTATATTAAGTGACAGTGTACTTAGTAAAGTGCAATCACAAGGCTCAAGAGTGAATGACTTCCAAGACCACGCCTTCAGCAGTGTCCCCCAGCTTCAGTCGCCATACTGCGTCTGTGCCCTGCTCCCAATGCCCTTGACTCTCTCAGGAAGGTATGTGTCTATGTCCCCCCCCCCCAGGTGTCTCAGCGATCACCTGGAACTCCGAGGCAGTACCTTGTCTGTGACGAGGGGCAAGCGCATGCTCTCCAGCTGGCCTCCGGGCTGGCTGAAGACGAAGTGGTACTCCTTGGACTTGGGGATGATGAAGTGGAGCTGGATCTCCTCTCCTAGCATGGAGCAAGAGAAGGCAAAGACGTGCAGGGTGGACTCAGAGAGCTGGGGTGCGAGGGGAGAGCACAGAGCTTAGCGTCACAGTCCAACTTGCTTCCCGAAAGAACCCAGGCCCAGCCTGGCCATGGCTACACCCGGGTCACACCCACCTCTGCCCCGAAGTGTACGAGACTCACAGCATACAACACAGATGCTCAGATCCTGCTACTGGGTGAGCATCCTCAAGGTCAACTGAGTCCCTGTCGCTTACATCACCAAGCCTTTCTGCCCTTGAGGTCTGACCTAGAGACCCATCAAGGGTCAGCAAATAAAGCATTCATGCAGATCTCATGGTGTGTGTGTGTGTGTGTGTGTGTGTGTGTGTGTGTGTGTGTGTGATATGTGTGATATGTGTGATATGTGTGATGTATGTGTTTATGTGTGTGTGTATGCATGTAGACACTCATATGTGTGTATGTATGTGTAGACCATAGCACACCCTTGGGTGTCTCTCTTCAAGCACTGTCTGCCTCACTTTTCTGAGACAAGCTTTTTCTTGAGCCCAGAACCTGCAAAGTTAAGCAAGCCACCCCAGCATCCACCTGCTTAATCTCCCAGCACTGAGATTACGAGTATCCAACGCCACAGCCAGTTTTTCTCACTCCCCTGTGGGTTCTAAAAATCAAACTCAGGTCTTCATGCTAGCAAGGCAAGCAATTCACTAAACAATCCAGCATGCCAGCCCTAGGCCTCCTGTTTCATTTTCCTTCTTTTAAACTGTGGCATATTAAACCTAGGCCCCACGTGTACGAGGCATGCACTCTACCTGTAAGCCACAGCCCTAAGCCATCTTCAGCTTTTTAAGTTAGTGCCTAAGTTGCCCCAGCAGGCCTTGAATTCGTGATCCTTCTGCCTCTGTCACCTGTGTAGCTAGGACTACAGACCTATGCCATTAAGCCCAGCTTGCATTTTTCATTCTAATGTGGCATTTTCTTTTACAGGTGACATGAGAGCTGGCATATAACAGAAAAATAATGACCTTGCATGTCTTCATATAATCCGCCTTGTGCCAAACAGACTGGATGAATAAAAGTTCAGCTTATTCTGCACTGCCACTAACAACCCCCCCCCCCGGAAGGACTGCCATTCCTAGGAGGCAAGGATACTATCTCACTGTATGGACGGAGAAGCTAGCATCCAGATGTCCCGGGCTTACTCTTGTCCCTGGGTCTAACCTCATTTTCCTCCTACTCCACGTGACTGTGTGCACTCCTTTCTGGGAGTGACTCGCCCCCACCCCACCCCCCATCGAGCATTGTTCTTGGCTGCAGCAGCCTCTCGGGTCCCCCTGACCTTTGTCTTTCCCACTTGGCTGCCCTCCGTGACAGGAGCTGCAGAGGAAGGCACAGCACACCACCACACACTGGCTTCTCTGTTCCTATTAGGGCTCCACTAGAGCCATAGAGACTTCTGGGGAGCAAGGGGAAGAGATCTGGGGGCTGTGTAGTAAAGGTGGCAATGGGAAGAAGACTCATTAAGAGAAACTGAGAGTGAGAGAGACAGACAGACAGACAGAGACATAGAGTCAGAGATGGAGACCAACTCTCAGAAGGCAAACGATAAGGAGAGAAGCAGCAGAAGAGGCATGGGGGGCCAGAATCGGATGACAGCAGCCGGCTGGTGCCGCTGCACCCCTCTCCAGACTGGATCCAGATCCCTTACCATCCTAAGCATGCTCCTAGTTAACTACCCCAGACCCACACACCTTGTGAGCATGCACCAGGAGTATCACCACCATCTAAACACGGGGTGTGTCTACTTCCTGCCTCCTGTGCTCTGGGCTTCCACTAATGCAGGGAAGCAGGAGATATGCCCTCAATTTTAAGGAACAATTCGCTGTTGAAGGTTACTGTCCTGACTAGTGATTATAACATGTGAGTCCTTTTCGGTTTATCCAAGTTCAAAAAATCACGTGAATAGTCTCACCACAGGTATGTGATGTTTGGATTGCCAAAAGTATATAGACAGGAGGAATTGCTTTTATAATTTTGACATTTTATAAATTTTCTATATGTATAGGAGAAATATCTACAAAACAAAACAACAAAACAAAAACCCTCTGCATTTAGGTAGGACAATCCCCACTGTGTTAAATAGGAACATGCTGAATAACACATTTAGAGCATTGTTTTGGACTAAATGGTTACGAGTTTGAATCCCTTCAACAGGTTAGCATGCAACAGATGCAATAGCTGCAGCAGGGAGGAACTGAGGCAGGAGGCTGGGAGTGTATCTCCTATATAAAGACATTAAAATTCAATGTAAAGAAAATAGAAACTCTTCCTGCCCCCCGAACAAACTCTATCCCAATGGTGGAAAAAATAAATTCAGTGAAATGTGGGGACATATTAAGAAAGAAAGAAAGAAAGAAAGAAAGAAAGAAAGAAAGAAAGAAAGAAAGAAGGAAGGAAGGAAGGAAGGAAGGAAGGAAGGAAGGAAGGAAGGAAGGAAAATGGTTCCACGTGGTGGTTGCTGTAAATCCCTAAAACAAAAACCTCATGCCCAACATGGAGAAAATGGTCTTCATTTACCTGACATGAATTGTATTAGTACTCTGACCTAAAGATGCTTTCCAATATCATCTATAGTAAAGTCACATACTTAAAAACATAGCTCTAAAAAAGGCATTTGCTATACCTGGTGTTTCCCTTCATAAACAGGACGAACGACAAGCAGGAATCCGTGCCTTGGGGCCTTTCCAGAAGGAGCACAGTCTTCAGTCCCCCCCCCACCCCCCAGGAGCAGGTGTCTCTGGCTCCCACCTCTCCAACCCTCCATGTTCTCCTGCTTCACCTACTTGAGTCTGAATTAAGATGAAACTCTCAAATCTAAACTACTAGAGTTTAGATGTTTATTACTAGCTAACCTCTAGTCCTCTGCAAATACCGATAAGCTAGGAAGAGCCCATCCAAGCTGCAACCTTCCCTACAGAGTTCTCTGAAGAAGCCCACCTGCTTCCCAGGGCGTGGCTGCCTCCTGAGGCCACCCGAACCTTCCGTTCTGTGCTCCAGCCACACCCCACTGAGATCAGGTCTCATCCCCAGAGACTCTGCCAGCCCTTTTCGCACATGCTCCCTTTCACCTGCTTTGCCAAATTCCTGCCGATCATTCAAAATCCTTTCTCTACCCCACCTGAATGATAAAGGTTGAGTATCCCACACCTGAAATGCTTGATCCCATTAGATATTAGAATTTTTTTCCAGATTTTTGTAACATTTCTATGGACTCTTTTAGTGGGGCATCTGTAGACTAAAATCCCAAAGGCTTTAAGATTTGAATTATTTTGAGTTTCATGTTAGTGATGACTTGATTTTTGGATAAGAGATGCTCAAGCTATGTCTTCATTTGTAAAATGGGGATGACGATGCTTAGGTGAGAACCAGTAAGAGCTAGGATAGTTTTCTAGCCACCCTGAATGAAATACTGGTGTGGTGTCAACGCAGTGCCCTGATGGCCAGCTAGAGCCTGAGATGGCCAGAGTCCTAGCCTAGGTACTTACCCATTTGCTTATCCATGGCAGAAAGGGCTATGCATGCAAAAGACATAAGCATCCTGCTGGCAATTAGTAGGTGCTCAATAAAGCAAACTCTTCTCTTCTCTATGTGATTTCTGTGGCTCAACCACATAACTCTCCCTCCTGCTTCACACTCTTCTGAAACCTTGCTCAGGTGCCCACCTCCCTCCCAGACCATGAACCCGAAGGGTGGGAACACGATTTATTTGTGTCTGCATTCCCAGGTCCTGTAGTAAGTACTCAGCGAGTGTCACTAGCATTGAAGTAACTTTTGGATTCTCTAGAGCCTATAGATAGGAATGACATCCTACTCTTGGCCACTGATGCCTGGATAACCACAGGGGAATCACTGTCCTGTAGGGTCAATAATATATCTACAACCTCTGAGGTCAAGCTGGAATGCATGCAACTCAGGAAGCGAGAGCTTCCAGAACTCTCTTCCCTCACCCTGACGATATCACATATTATCAGGAAGCCTCAGGGAAATAAACACGTGGGCTGTGACGCTGCACCAGCAGGAGCTGCTGGGAGCAGCCGGAGAGCCAGCCGGTGCCCGAGGCCTACCTGGTAGTGGGGGTGGAAGCCCATGTACTGCTGGCACTGCTCGCAGTGGTGATACGTGTTGTATGCCGCATACTTGGACAGTCTCATCCGTGCCGTCTGACGCCGCACATACAGGTCCTCCGGCTTCCTGGACATCCCTCTGTCTGCGAAGATATTCCAAGAGTTAAGGAGCAGCAGGCCAGAGCAACACCCGAGCCCTGCCTGCTGAACTCGAGTGAGTGCAGCACTCGGAATAAGCAGGCAGCCCACGAACAGGCTGTGCGTGCCCTGAAGATTGTCTCACGCAGCCCTAGGCCCTGGTCAGAGGAGGGCAGTGTCTCAGTGAGGAAGCTAAGACGGTGAGAACTCAGGCTGCGTGGCCTCGCACTTGTGGACCTAAAAGCACTTCATAAACATTTTGAAGGAACCCTTACATGACTGGAAAATAAATTAACAGCATGTGTGATCCTCAAGCAACTTGGTAGGAATTAAGATTGTAACGTTAGGCTTTCATTAGGGCTTATCATGGGAAGGGACAAACATGGCTCCCGCCAGTGGCCGAGAGCCTGGCCAGCAGGTTCCCTTTATCTTTTTGGAGATAGGATCTCACTGTATAGTCTAGGCTAACCCTAAACTCTTGATCCTCCTACCCCAGCCTCCTGAGTGCTAGGATTCCAGGTATGCACTACCACACTCCAGTTCGTAGGTAAACTATTTTCCCTGACATGACATTTACCATATTTTCTCAGGCTACACTAATAATCCCACTAGCCACTTCCCAGCATTGTTGGCTAAGGCTGCCCTCATATACCATAGAAGGACGCTGACTCAGTGTCCCTGAGGAGAAAGCAAGACGCTGAGGACAGGGGAACATATACACCCACTGGATGCCAAGTTCATAACTAGAAATGCACATCTTTTAACCTCCACTAACCAAACATTCAACATATCTCGATCCCAAGAAGTTCCTGGGCTCTGTGTCTCATGGGCTCTCATGAGCTCTCAAGAGTCTCATGGGCCCTGTGGTAGTTCTTTCCTTCGACCTGCAGGGAGCAGTGTCAGGGCTGACCCAGGTTCTGGTAAGTTGTTCACTTAATACCAAATAGCATCACTCCCAGGATACATCTCAAGCCAGCTGACTTCTTTTTTTTTTTTTATTCTATATTCTTTGTTTACATTCCAAAGGCTTTCCCCTTTCCCAGTTCCCCCACACATACCATATGTCCCATAAGTCCTCTCCCCCCACAACTATTCCCCCAATCACCCCACCACCACCATTTCTCTGTTCTGGTACTCTCCTACAAAACTGGATCCAATCTTTTCAGGCCCAGGGTCCTCTCTTTTCTTCTTCTTGGGAATCATTTGACTTGCTAATTGTGCCTTGAGTATTCAGAGCTTCTGGGCTCATTAATATCCACTTATCAGTGATAGCATTTCATGTGTATTCTTTTGTGATTGGGTTAACTCGCTTAGGATGATATTTTCCAGATCTAACCATTTGCCTACAAATTGCATGAATTCATTATTTTTAATTGCTGATTAGTACTCCATTGTATAAATATACCACATATTCTGTATCCATTCCTCCTTTGAGGGACATCTGGGCTCCTTCCAACTTCTGACTATTATAAATAAGGCTGCTATGAACATAGTGGAGTATGTGTCTTTATTGTATGCCAGCTGACTTCTAATAATACATAAGCAATTTAGCCTATGCACTTTGGACAAGAGTGAAGTAAGGCATCTAGTGTTTCTCTCTCTCTCTCTCTCTCTCTCTCTCTCTCTCTCTCTCTCTCTCTCTGTGTGTGTGTGTGTGTGTGTGTGTGTGTGTGTGTGTTCATTACCCATGTGTCTACATGCCCATATAGGTACATGTAGAAGCTAGAGGTAGACCAGATGTCTTCCTCAAGAGTGTTTTTTCCCCCATTTATTTTTTCCATTTTATTTTCCAAGATAAGAGCTCATCTGAAGCTGAAGCTCACGGATTGGCTCGGCAGGCTGGTCAGCAGACCCTGAGCTCTACCTATCTCCACTGACTCTGCCTGTTACAGACATGCATTGGTATGCTCATCTTTAGCGTGGATGCGAGGGATCTGAACTCAGGTCTTCATGTGTGGGCAGCAAGCACTTTGCCAACCACGCTGTCCCCCCAGCCCCCTGACCTTCAGTCTTGATGCTCTGATGGTGTGAACAAATCAGACTGGCGTCCTCGTACTTTGGGTCATGAATGATGTAATCAAAAGGCATCTTCTGGAAGAGCTCCAGGTCTGGCCAGGGGTCGGTGAGCTGGAGGTAATGCCAATTCGATTCCTCTTGGAAGCCTGTGAGATTGGCAGGAAAAGGGGCACATGAGAAACAAGATGTAAGGCTGAGTTATTTAACTGTACCCAAGGATGATATGTGGAACCTACTCACTGTCAATCTATGGATTTCTGGGGAGCCCCTGCTGTATCTAGAAAGCTTCTGACATGGCCATATTTCAGGATGGCTCTATCAGGACAAGGTCATGCATTGAGATATGTCTCCAGCCAGGTGGACAGCCTTTACT
Organism: Apodemus agrarius; assembly: GCA_964023405.1. Classification (NCBI taxonomy): domain Eukaryota; kingdom Metazoa; phylum Chordata; class Mammalia; order Rodentia; family Muridae; genus Apodemus; species Apodemus agrarius. Next base: position 101,644,523 of record OZ030011.1, on the reverse strand, counting down.
CTGTCTCCTGTAGACACGGGTCTGCTCTCTGCCTTGCATGCTGGCACACTTCCAATCCTCCAGGATCCTGAGCTTGAGCTTACGATGGCCTCTAGAAACACCTGCTTCACACACAGCCTGAGCTCCGTGGACTTATGGTACCTGTGCAAGTCTCTTTCTTACTCTACCATCTAAAGTCACCCCAGCCACTGTGGATCAGTCGCTGTCCCGCCACCTTGAGCTATGGCTTTCCCCTGCAAAGGTCAGCGACCCTCACAGCATAACTCACATTTTTCACTTGCCAGCACCCTCTTATGCTAAGCCTACTTCAGCCTTCCAGTAGTCATCAAGGTTTGACAGACCCCCCCCCCAAATCTAATTGGTCTGATTCCAATTGCATGATATAACGAAATCATGTATTGTGGCGAATGTGTACTATAGAGAAAGTTATAGGTGGCAATTTAAGTATATGCTATATACCTGGGTGTGACCTCAAGGAGGAAAGAATTTACCAGATCCTTAATAGGCACTTCATACCCCATAAAAGGAGAAGTATCCTTATTTTGCAAGAAAAAAAAAACTGCTGCAGTAGTTAAGAAAATGCCCGTTTGGGTTTGATGCAATGTTCAAAGCTTGTCTTCATCACTGTTCTATCCAAGAAAGCAAAATGACAGACACTCAATAGCTCCTGGCTTGGGAAAACCACAGAAACCACAAGCGGAGGGCTGGATGGGAGTACTGGGTTCAGAGATTTTCCTGACCAAGCTCAACCTCAGACAGCACTCATAGGAGCTTCTCTGACACCAGTGTGGTGCAGCTGGTGACCTCTGCATGGCAGTCAACCCCCTACACAAGGGCACAGGTTTATTTGCAGGACAAGGCCATATGAGGAAGATATGGATACATCCTGAACAGGATGAGGAGGAAACTGTGTGCTCTATGGTCAGCTCAGGGCATGTGCAGAAAGATGCTTGCCTTACTCCAATCAAATCTACTCAGCAACGGGACCCAGACACCTCCTTCTCCCAGTTTCTACAATTCTTTTTTCCCCTAAATGTTGTCTTAGATATTTGGTTGCCTGAGCTGGGGGACTCTCCCTGATAAATTCCACATACTCCAGGCCACAAGCCAGTGAAGCCCAGTTCCTGCTTTGGTACTGCTTAGCTGGGCTCCTAACATAAGAGTTCAATAGCCCAGCTCACAGGGCTGCTGTATTGAAGATCAACTGGAGATGGTATCGATCACAGTGTTTGACACACATGGAAAGTACTCAATAAATAAGCATGGATTATTTCAGCATTAGTAACTATCCCTATGAAATTCTCAGAAGTATCATTCAATATTAAGAAAAGAAAATGGCTCAAAGAAAGAAAAGACCCCTGGGACAAGTCAAACTGTAAACCTGAGAGTCCATTCTGAAAGGAGGAAGGAGACACAGTTACCATGGCCACTGACAAAGGTTGAAGGATACTTGCCCAAGCCCAAGGATCACCAGACACACAACTCACTGGTATTGATCTCTTCTTCGTCGTAAACATCCACTTCTGTCAGCCTAATCAGCATCCTGGACAAGATACTGAGGAATTGCAGATAGGCACCCGTCTTCCCAATCTGTGAAGACACTAGAATCAGAGCCCAGAGACAGGAAGCCAGTCCCTGTGCTGAACGCCAACTAGAACATTCTCCTGCCTCCTGAAGTCTCATGGAAAGGCACATCATAGAAATGAGAGCCAGGCGGGTGAGTGGCATTCACCAATGCATTGAACAAAGCAAGGATGTGCACTTAGACCTGCCTTCATCCAGGGGCATGCACGTGTGTTTGTGTGTGTGTGTGTGTGGGGGGAAACTGTCTTCATCCAAGGTCGTGTGTGTGTGTGTGTGTGTGTGTGTGTGTGTGTGTGTGTGTGCATATATACACTAAATAAAATTATTGAAAAAGATCAATGGTCACATTCAACATGCTCAGTTTTACTATTCAGGCATGTAAAGGCCAGAGGTCAACCTCGGGTGTCATTCTTCAGATTCCGTCCACCTCATTTTTTGACAGAGTCTCCCCATTGGCCTAGAACTTGCTAATTATGCTAGGCTATCCCAGGCATCACCCTGTCTCTATCTCCCCAGTACTGTGATTACAGGTGTCAAACCCAGGCCTGGATTCCTATGTGGGTGCTGGGACACATACCTCATGCTTACACGACAAGTACCCTACCGACAGATCCATCACCCCAACTCCATTTTTTTTCTATTTTTCAGTTAGAAAAAGTAACGTAGAGTCATTTCAGACAATGAGAAAACTTACGGCCTGATAATAAAACAGAGTGCTGCTGATCCTGCTTCTCCTCTGAAGACGGTGAGCTAGGAGCTAGCCTTCCTAAGACATGTTCACAAATACAGTGGGTTTGTTTTTTCCTAATTGATAAGACATTATAGAGAGGAGAGGTGTGTATTTTTCTGGAAGTTGATTTCAAGTTACATTTCCTAGAGAAAGTTCATTGGCAAAATAAAGAGACCTCTTAAATTCTCTGTGGCTGAATTCTGGGATACGGATATCTCCACAGGTGTTCAGCTGAGACTTAGACAGGGGACTTCCCTTCTGGGTCATTTCTCATCATTACAAATGATACTAAAATGAGTGGTCTTACATGTATTTGGTGGATTTGCATCTCTTGGGATAGATTCCTGGCAGAGAAGAAGCTGAGTGGAAAGACGGTACATGTTAAACTGGTAATAAAACCGACAGTGCACTCACTGTGCACTCTAAGAGTCGGGCAATGCCCTAAGCCTCTAACACCTCTACATGGGGAAGATCAAAATTTGCTGTGACAGGAGATGTTTGGACAAAGTGTGGTCTCAGGTACTAGGACCCCACAGTCTTCTCGGTCTCTGACCAACTCTAAAGAGCATGCCACCACCTCCTCCTCTCATGCCCACAAGGGACATGCAGACCCTTGGGGCTCTGTGTGTGGGTGTGCACGTGTGTGTGAAGACAGGAAGTCAGCATTGGATACCTTCCTCGGTTGCTTCCGACTTTATTTTTGAACCCCGTCTCTTGCTGAGCCTGGAGCTCACTGACGCAGCTATCCTAAGTGGTCAGTGAGCCCCCAGGATCCTGTGTGTGTCTCCCCAGCACTGGGATAATAGGTGTTGATGCCATGCCCAGCTTTTTACGTGGGTGCTGAAAGCATGTCACTGTGTTTCTACAGCAAGCACCTCGTCAGCTGAGCCGGCTCCCAACCCTGCTTTCTTCAGCTTTGTCAGGTAACGTGATGTTGGATACAGAGTGAACCGATAACAAGCTGAGTCTAACTCTCCATTACCAGTTCACAGAAACCTTCCAGCTCATACTGACCCTTAGTATCTAACTGGGAAAAGTATTCAGAGACTCTGTACGTCAACGAAGGTCCAACTCAGCCCAAAATTACAAGTAGTTCCCATCCAGACACCATCCTCATGCCCCACACATGGAGAGGAGAAAACTGGGGTTGGGCGATGGGAGGAAGCTGGCAAGGGATGGGATGTTAATATCGCCCTCCTCATCCCCCTGCTCTCTCTGGGTCATCGGAGTCTTCATTGCGATAACAAGTTTTAATTGTCAACTTGACACTATATTGGGAAAAAGTCTGTTGTTGTTGTTGTTGTTGTTTGAGACAGGGTCTCACTATGTAGCTCTGGCTGTCCTGGAACTCACTATGTGTCAGGCTGGCCTTGAACTCACAGAAAACTACCCACCTTTGCTCCCCCCCCCTGCCGTGCTGGGATTAAAGGCATGTGTCACCACCCCTAGCTGGGAAGAGTGTCCTTTGAAGGACTGATTAGATCAGGTTAGCCTGTGGCCATGTCTGTGAGAGTTTATCCTAATTATGTTAATTGACATGAGAAGACACAGCCTGAACAGGCACCATCATTTCCCGGGTTTGGGTTCTGAACGGTTCAAGAATGGCTCAATCGAGCTGAGTCCCCAAGCACGCAAGCGTACAGGTCTCTGCTCCTGGCTACAGATGTGACTAGCTGTTTCGAGTCTTGCCTATGGCTGCCCTGCTACGATAGATTGTGACCTGGAATCATGAGCTAAAATAAAAACCCTTTCTTCCCTAAGTTGTTTTGTGTCTGGATATTTTATCACAGCAACAGAAATGAAACCAGGACATCCATGAAAGCTACACAAGACTATCCTCTGGCAGTGAAACCAAAGACGACCCTAGAGGGTCATCTTTGATACCCACCTGAGGTGGCCCACTGAGCAGCAGCCTGCGGGGGTGGAAGCTGTCCACACGGCCCTCAGCTCGGTTGCCGTAGTCCATGTGGCTGGGCCGGGGCACCGTCCACTGCCGGTAGTAGAGAGACTGTTCAGTTGATGTCATCATCTTGCTGAGCAGGGGGCGGAAGGAGCTGGTCCACATAACGGAAGGGGAAGGCAGGAGGGAGGCAGACTTGGGCAAGCCGCTGCTGTCAGTGGACAGGAGCATGTCGTACACAAGCTTAGGCAGGAAGACAACGGGTGGCTGCCGGCAGGCCTTGGCCATGGAGCACTGAGAGGCTTGAAGGACCAGTACGCTGGCGGTGGGCACCGCACACGTGGATGATGAGCCCGAGGAGGAGGAAGAGGAGGAGGAGGACAGCTGGGAGGATGGGGCAGCTGGCACCTGCAGGCTCCTCCGGCTAGTCCTGAGGCTAGAATCGGGCTGTGGGACCAGGCCAGGGCTGTGCCTACTGATGACTGTAGGTCCCTGACTCACTCGGAGCCGCTGTATCTCCCCAGGGGCCCTGCCCTCCTCTGCAGGGCCACAGGGTGGAGGTGATCTAGCAAGCTCTCCCTGTGGGGGTCCTGAGGGCTGAGCCGGGGATTCACCATAGAGTACCGAGCCTGTAAAAGAGAGGAACACGGTCAGAGGTAACCCAGGAACAGGCTGTCAAACTCACAGCTACCCCAGGTACGCTGGTACGGTTGAAGTCAAAGCTGGTAGACATACGTTTAGCCAGCTTCTCCACAAGCCAAACCGCCCTCAGTCACAGCGCCATACGGAGGCGAAGGGGGTGGATATCCATGGGGCAGACCAGCAATGGCACCCTTGGGCTGTCATTCTTGGACTTCCAAAGCAAATCTCCCGCAGAGCTCTCCCTACCCCAGACCACAGACTGGTGTTCTCTAATCTCAGCGAGGCTCCACTGAACCCCACACAAACCTACATGTCCCTGAGCTTCTCAGCCTAGAATATTCCCTACCCAGGAACACCTCTTCCTTAGTTCTACACAAAGAGAACTATTCCCTGGAACCTGAGACAAACAACTGCCCTAAATCTGTCCTATATGAGGAGACAAACGCAAAGGAGTTGGTGTGACTCTGTGCCCCAGAGAGGATTAACCCAGCACTGGTGTTTACACGCCAAGATGAATTTAGCCTTGCTGTGTTCTGTTTTGCCTGTATTTCTTATTTAGTTTACGTGGTAAATGGATTTCCATAGAGCATACATGCTTAGTTCCGGTTAACCTTCCCTCTTAGCCCCACCTCTCTCCAATCCCATAACCCTGACTATTTTGTTTGACCTCCAACTCTCTCTGCAGCTGAGCATGGCTTTGAATGCTTGATCCTTTAGCCTCTCAAGGTGCTGGAGTGGTAGGTGTGCATCACTATGTCCAATGTATGTGGGTCTGAGGATTGAATCCAAGGCTTTGCGCATGACAGACAAACACTCCACCAACTGAGTGGCCCCCTGAGCCCCACAGATGACATTTCTTAAGGGCAGAGCTCATGCTGAATTCACCTTTCAACCCTCGGATTACACTGACTGCCTACTATGGCACACACTTGAAACTGGGCAATGCTGTTTCCTGGGCATGAGGCCTTGGCTGAGCTCAGAGACCAAGGATCTATGGAGTTGGTGCCCACATGAGACTTGATTCATAGTCTCTCCTCCTGGGTACAGGCATTGCGAGCTCTTCTCTCTTGAAGTCTCCTATGTTCACTTCTCTGGACAAGACTCCTGCTCTCCCCAGGCAGTATCCTTGGAAGCAATATCTATGAAAGGGACACCAAAAGAGGTGTATCCACATGGCCAGGACACGCTGGTCCACTCTACAGCCAGGGGCAGCCTCGGTCTCTCCTACCGGCAGGAACAGCTGGACTCTAGAGTCCTGTCCTGGCTTTGAGGTTTCAGGTGTCTGGTTAGTTCTAGGCTATTCTTGAGTCAGTTCTAGACTATTCTAGAGTTTGTTCTCACAGGTCCTGACTGGAAGCCCAGACTAAGCAGAAACCCCTGTGTGTGTCCTTCCCAGTCTCTGAAATCCACGCAGTCCCATATGTGATGTTCCCCAGTGGAGGCTCACCAGAGGCTTTGGAGGAGAGGGACGAAGATGCAGAGTCGTGGGAGTGGGAGCGCTCCCTCTTCACAGGGCCTCTCTGCTCAGAGGTGGAGCCTGCCTCAAAACACCCTGAGAACACAGAGGAGTCACTGTCTCTGAGCGGCCTGGCATTCAGAAGTGAGGAAGTCATCACGCCTCGTTCCATTTCTTCTCTCTCATTCTTTCACCTGCTGCCATTTTAGCACCTACACACACACACACACACCACACCATACACCACACCCTTAGCTAGACTGAGCTTACAATAGAGTTAAGAACAGAATAGGAAGAAGAGGGTCAGGTCAGGCCAGTAAGTGTGGTCACACCACAGGCAACAGGGAAATGGAAAAATTTAATACTATGATCGCAGTCATGCTAAAATTAGCCACCATCCCGAAGGTCACGGTGAGAAGGCCTTGCCATCTTGTAGGACAAGCTGCAACCAGGAGAGACTTGTGTCTGTCATGTCTCATCACCCAGTCAGCAGGCAGAGGAGTAAGAGGCCTTTACACGCATCTCTTTGACCTCTGCATCCGCAAGCGCACAGCTTCTATTTTCCCACTGTACTGTGTGTGGACTAAAACCAGATGCTGTTCTTATTTGCATATCATATTAAAAAACACGGCATGAGACTCCTGGAGCCTACAGATGCTGCTGCCTGGTCCCGTGGACTTCAACAGTGTTCAGCAGAATGGTGGGTGAGTGGATTTCCAACAGAGGCACAAGTGGGGGAATCTATCTACCAGCACTGAAACCAAGCACGAACCCAAACCCTAAGAAGTCACTGCTTTCTTCCTATTCTTTACGAATCCTAGCTCATAGAAGAACCCATAGGAATTCCCATGTCCCCACACCACCAAGAACGACAGAGCAGGGACAAAGGCAGAATCCGAGTCTGATGAGGATGCCGTCACTTAGCAGAGGCCCCAGGGAGTGGTGAGGCAAGAACACCTAGGTACAGCCAGGCCACCCTCACCTTCTGTCCCCGCCTCCTCGTCGTCATCTGTGCTGCTCAGCTTCTCCCCGTCACTCTCCAAGGCCTCGTTCTTGGGCCCCTTCTCCAAGGGGACATCGTTGCTAACAAAGTAGGCGGCCAGACCCAGCTCCTGCTCCAGGGCTGTCCTCACCAGGCAGGAGGAGTTTATCAGACGCAGGTCACAGTACCTCAGAGACCTGGGGGAGGACAGAAGGTGTTCTTGTCCACTGCATGCCTCTTCTGCCCCCAGGAGGTTCTGCTGCTAGAGGACAGAGGGCCATGTCTGTCTCCCTCATTAGACCATGGGGCTCTGATACACGGAAAAGCTTACTGGGAGTTCATCGCACCAAAGCCAGGTTTACACTAAGTCTCAGAGGGCACCTACCCAGGGATCTACTCCTGTGGGGCATGCAATCTAGATACCACTGACGATGGGCTGCGCAGAAGTGAGGCCTGGACCTCAGCATTGCCACTTCCCAGGAGGCCTGGAACCCCTGATGAGACGTACGGTGTCCTGGAGGCTCTGAGTTTTTTCTCCCCATTTAGATGAAATTGAATATTCATGAGGACCTACCTGTACTGTTAGAGACTGAGTGTTGGATATTCAATTAAGCCATCTACATTTTATGTTTCCCTGGGGTTGTGCTGGAAGCTAGGGATATGACAGCAGTAGAACCAGACATAGTCACTCCTTTGAGAGCCTTGTAGGACAAGTGACCTCCTAAGTGTGTGCAGCCTAAAGAGTGAGGGGAGTCACTCAAAGGTCATGTGCCTGTGGTGACCGCAGAGAATGGACCCCATAGGCTTGTATATGTGAATGACTGTTTACCAGTTGGTGGAATTGTTTGGGAAGGATTAGGAGGTGTATCCTCATTGGAAGAGGTGTATGACTGGGGTTGGGCTTTGAACTTTCAAAAGCCAATGTCAGGCCCTGTCTGTCTGTCTGTCTGTCTGTCTCTCTCTCTCTCTCTCTCTCTCACACTGTCTCTCTCTCACTGTCTCTGTCTCTGTGTCTCTCTGTTTCTCTACCTCTGTCTCTGTCTCTCTCTGTCTATCTCTGTTTCTTTCTCTCTCCCTCTCTGTCTCTTTCTCTCTGTCTCTTTCTCAACTTACATGTCAGACGTAAGCTCTCAGCTCCTGCTCTCTGGTGAAGTGCCATGCCTGTCTACCTGGTGCCACACTTCCTTCCGTGATGATGATCACGGATTAACCCTCTAAAATTGTAATCAAGTCCCCAATTACAAGCTCTCTTCTGTCCGTTGCCTTTGTCATAGTATCTCTTCGACAGCAATAAAACAGCAACTAAGAAAGACGTTTCCTCTTGGCACTAAACAACCAGCTCTTTCTGGGTGGCATCAGGAGTGCTTCCCCATCCCCTACCAGTCACTACAATGGTCAAGGAACCAGGATAGCCGGCCCCAGCTCTGGGATGATGGTCACAATCTTACACGGTCTGTGTCTTCTCTAATATACAGAGATCCCCCAAACTGAGTCCATTTTCCCTCAGTCTGACACTGTTGTTCTTCCAAGCCCCTACACCCCGACCCAACAGTATCCTCTGAGAACTGGGAAATACTGTCCACAACGCAGACACATCGCTCTGGAAAAGGAGCCCAAATATGCCGCCCGTGCTGACTGGGAGTGTGAAATTCTCCACCTGGGATTGAACAGTGTTAACACTGGATGTCCTCCCCCGCCCACCTCCTGATCTCCTCAGGACCCCAGGGACCCCAGTTCCTGACTTACCGTGGCAGCGACTCCCCATGAGGGTCCATCCCGCTGAAGATCAGGATGCAGGGCAGGCCCTCCAACTCCAGGTAAGTCTGAGGCCTCCATTCTGCATCCTCAATTTTCTGCCACATCTGCAGATGTAAGAGGTGTGGGCGAATGTTGGTGAGGATCCAAGTACACCATTGCGAGCTGAATGCACTGTGGTGAGATAGCTCTGCCCAAAAGTGCTTGCTGCCAAGCCTTACGACCCGAGTTCAGTCCCCAGAACCCACTCGGCAGAAGGGAAAAACTATTTCCCAAAAGTTATCCTCTGACGTCTACACGCATCCTGTGGTGTGTGCACACACACATAAACAATAAACGAATGTAGAATAAAGCATACTAGCCAGACGTGCAGTTGTACAAACCACACTTGACACTGGCCACTTCCTAACCAGCCTGGCTCTAGAACACTCTGACATCCACCCACTAATTGGTGACCCTCGCAATCCACCTCATAATGCAAAGGAAGAGCTTTGTTCTGCATGTGTGTGGTAGGTCGCTGTGTTTTCAGTTGGGGAGCTTTGTTCTGTCCCCCTCTATCTCCCCCAGCAGGAGCAGCATGTATGAGAACATCTGGAAGACAGTGGGTGACCCAGTTGCCTCTGACACCCCTCTGGTTTTCACTAGTGGTGCTGACTGTGCCTCCCCTTCATGGTGTCAATCAACTCTCTACCCCTTTTTTTCTTTTTTCTTTCTTTTTTCTTTTTTTTTTTGTTTTTTCTTTTTTTTAATTTTTATTTTCTATATTCTATGTTTACATTCCAAAGGCTTTCCCCTTTCCCAGTTACCACCCAACATATGTCCCATAATTCCTCTCCCCCCCCCTGCTATTCCCCACTCTCTACCCCTTTTATATCGCCTGTCACCTATGTGTTTAATAAGAGCCTCTATGGGACTAGGCACTGTGCTTGGCTTTGACAGACCAAGATCTGTCCAATTGGACAGGAATAGAGACCCCTTGCCCCCCAAGTGTGAAATAGGATGGCATCCTATAAAAGGAAAAGATATTGAGCTGAACTTTGAAGGAAAGGAAGAGAAGGCACCTCCAGAATAGAAAAGTAGCATGCAATAGAAGGAGTCATAGACAGTCTTCCAACCAAAAAGAGCACAGGACCAGACGGTTTTAGTGCAGAATTCTATCAGACCTTCAAAGAAGTCCTGATACCGATACTCTTCAAATTATTCCACAAAATAGAAACAGAAGGAACACTACCCAACTCATTCTATGAAGCCACAATTACCCTGATACCAAAACCACACAAAGATCCAACTAAGAAAGAGAACTACAGGCCAATTTCTCTTATGAATATCGATGCAAAAATACTAAACAAAATACTTGCCAACCGAATCCAAGAACACATCAAAACGATCATTCACCATGATCAAGTTGGCTTCATCCCAGGGATGCAGGGATGGTTCAATATACGGAAATCCATCAACGTAATCCACTACATAAACAAACTCAAAGAAAAAAACCACATGGTCATCTCATTGGATGCTGAAAAAGCATTTGACAAAATTCAGCATCCTTTCATGCTAAAGGTCCTAGAAAGAACAGGAATTCAAGGCCCATATCTAAACATAGTAAAAGCAATATACAGCAGACCAGTAGCCAACATCAAGGTAAATGGAGAAAAACTTGAAGCAATCCCTCTAAAATCAGGGACTAGACAAGGCTGTCCCCTCTCGCCATATCTCTTCAATATAGTACTTGAGGTACTAGCTAGAGCAATTCGACAACAGAGGGAAGTCAAAGGGATACAAATCGGAAAGGAAGAAGTCAAACTATCACTATTTGTAGATGATATGATAGTTTACTTAAGTGACCCAAAAACCTCCACCAGAGAACTCCTGCAACTGATAAACAACTTCAGCAAAGTGGCTGGCTATAAAATCAACTCAAGTAAATCAGTAGCCTTCCTATACGCGAAGGATAAGCAGGCCGAGAAAGAAATTAGGGAAATGACACCCTTCACAATAGCCACAAATGATATAAAGTATCTTGGAGTGACGCTAACCAAACATGTGAAAGATTTATATGACAAAAACTTCAGGTCTCTGAAGAGGGAAATTGAAGAAGACATCAGAAAATGGGAAAATCTTCCATGCTCATGGGTTGGCAGGACTAATATAGTCAAAATGGCAATCTTGCCCAAAGCAATATACAGATTCAATGCAATCCCCATCAAAATCCCAACTCAGTTCTTCATAGAGCTAGAAAGAGCAATTCTCAAATTCATCTGGAATAACAAAAAACCCAGGATAGCTAAAACTATCATCAACAGCAAAAGAACTTCTGGGGGAATCAATATCCCGGACCTCAAGCAATATTACAGAGCAGTGGTATTAAAAACTGCATGGTATTGGTTCAGTGACAGGGAAGCGGATCAATGGAATAGGATCGAAGACCCAGAATTGAACCCACACATCTATGGCCAATTGATCTTCGACAAAGGAGCTGAAAACATCCAGTGGAAAAAAGATAGCCTTTTCAACAGATGGTGCTGGCTCAACTGGAGGTCAACATGCAGAAGAATGAGAATTGATCCACTCTTATCTCCTTGCACTAAACTCAACTCCAAGTGGATCAAGGACCTCCACATAAAACCAGACACACTAAAACTAATAGAAAAGAAACTGGGGAAGACCCTTGAAGACATCGGCTCAGGGGAAAAATTCCTGAACAGAACACCAATTGCTTATACTCTAAGAACAAGAATAGACAAATGGGACCTCATAAAACTACAAAGTTTCTGTAAGGCAAAAGACACTGTCAAAAGGATAAATCGGCAACCAACAAATTGGGAAAAAATCTTCACCAACCCCACATCCGACAGAGGGCTAATCTCCAATGTATACAAAGAACTCAAGAGGTTAGACCCCAGAAAACCAAATAACCCTAACCAAAAATGGGGTACAGAGCTAAACAGAGACTTTTCACCTGAAGAAATTCGGATGGCTGAGAAACACCTTAAAAAATGTTCAACATCACTAGTCATTAGGGAAATGCAAATTAAAACAACCCTAAGATTTCACCTCACACCAGTCAGAATGGCTAAGATTAAAAACTCAGAAGACATCAGGTGTTGGCGAGGATGTGGAGAAAGAGGAACACTCCTCCACTGCTGGTGGGAATGCAAGCTGGTACAACCACTCTGGAAATCAGTATGGCGGTTCCTCAGAAAACTGGGCATGATACTTCCAGAGGACCCAGCCATACCACTCCTGGGAATATACCCAGAAGATTCACCAGCATGCAATAAGGATACATGCTCCACTATGTTCATAGCAGCCTTATATATAATAGCCAGAAGCAGGAAAGAACCCAGATGTCCCTCAACAGAGGAATGGATACAAAAAATGTGGTATATATACACAATGGAGTACTATTCAGCCATTAGAAACAATGAATTCATGAAATTCTTAGAGAAATGGATGGAGCTGGAGAACGTCATACTAAGTGAGGTGACCCAGTCTCAAAAGAATACCCATGGTATACAGTCACTGATAAGTGGATATTAGCCTAGAAGCTTGGAACACCAAAGACACAAATCACATATCAAGTGATGTCTCACAAGAAGAAAGGAGTGGACACTGGTGCTAGAATGGACCAAAACATCATTGTGGGAGAGTACAAGAACAGTAAAGTGGGAGGGGGTGGATGCGGGAGCAGGGGGAGGGAAAAGGACATGTGGGACCTTTGGGGGTGGGGAACCAGAAAAAGGGAAATGAATTGTAAATATAGAATATATACAATAAAAAAAAAAGAAAAAAAAAGAAAAAAAAGAAAAGTAGCATGCTTCATTTGCAGACTGACACTTCAGGCTCTTTTGGGGGACATGGGGCGCCTAGGGCTGAAAGTAGGGAAGCAGCAGAGGAGGTGAGGGAGGGTCACATCTCAAGGGCCTGCTGCAGCCACACCCCTCTTGCTGTCCTTCAGAGGCTCTTCCCCCAGCACAACGCCTACCTTGAGCTGCTTCACAAAGTGCTTGCCCACAGTGATGCCGGAGCTGGGGTGGCCCAGGATGATCTCAAAGTGTTCCTCCAGAGCCAACCGCGCCCGCACATGGGCCAGTCGCTCATAGGCCACAGCTGCCAGGGGCGAACAGGGCACGCGCAGCAGGACCATGAGCCCGTGGCCACAGGGACACTGCTTCGGGGAGTTGAGGAGGTTCTGGGTGATCTCTAGGGTCTCCACTGACGTGTGGTTCTTCATCTGCGGGAGGCCACTCACGGCCATCATGGCGGCCGCGTAGTGCTGCACGAGAACAAAGGTCCTGATCACCGCGCTGTGCAGGCGGGGGAACCTGCAAGGAACACAGAGAGACCACGCCCATGACCCTGGGCTGGCATGCTTGCCACCCAGGACACAGGCAGTACCCAAGGGACAGAGGCATAGGTTTGCTACCGTTGCTCCTAGCCATGCGCTTTCCAGCACTGGGCGGGACGTACATGCCGACGAGCATGCGCACACGGCTCGCCATTCGCTCAGCCACCTCACCCTAGAAGCTGGATCGAATGGTCGGTCCTCATTATCAACGTGACGAGGTTTAGAATCATCCCAGAGACACGGCACGTCTATGGGAGTGCTTTCTCAGAGGTATAAGTGATGGAGGAGAGCCACCCTGAACGTTGGTGTCACTGTCCCACTCAGTAAAAAGGGAGAAGCACGCTGGGCAGCAGCATTCATCTCTCTCTGCTTCCTGCCTGTAGCTGTGACGGAGCCAGCTGCTTCAGTGTCCTCCCATGATTCCTCTGCCACGGGGGACTGCACCCTCAAACGGTGACCCTTCCTTCCCTAGCATGCTTTCGTCAGGTGTATCATCACAGCAGTGACAAAGGAAACTAGTACAGCAGGCAGCCTATCCTAGGGGAGAACACACGGCTGCCAAGTCACCAGACTTGGGGACCACCCTAAAGGCTGCCCTGGGGCCATTTAGATTATAGTGAGTTCTTAGAGACATGATCAGATGTCTAGCCTAACAGATGAATTACAGACCAGGACATAGACAGAAAGGGCAAGAGTCCCCTCCTTTGCTTCAGAAACCGTGGTTACCACGTTGCCCCTGCACAAGGGCACTGACGGTTCCCATGACTGGATGGCAGTGCTAACCCGTGTGTGAGAAACAGACACAAGGGATCTAGATGGCTTAGTGGGTAAGATGCCTGTTGTGCAAGCATAAGGACCCAAGTTCAAATCTCAGCACCCACATCAAAGCCAGATGTCCTCACACCTGTAATCTCAGCACTCCCGTGAGCATGAGAACTCTGGGAAGCTCACAGGTAAGCTAACCTGTATATTCAGTGCAAACAAACAAGAGACCTTGTCTCAAATGAGGCAGAAGGTGAAAACAGACACCAGAGGTTGTTCTCTGGTCTCCAAAAGGGCACAGCACATCTAAATCTGAATTAAGACAAACTGATGTACACACACACACACACACACACACACACACACAGAGAGAGAGAGAGAGAGAGAGAGAGAGAGAGAGAGAGAGAGAGAGCTTAAGCAACACTGAAATAAACCAGGTCTCTCTACATTATCACTGTGTTTCCAAGAGAAATGAATGAACTAATGTCAAGTTTATCCGTGACGCTCATGTGAAATCTTCTAGCTGGAGGAAATCCTCAGGAGCTACGCCATGGCGGCGCTACCGTGTGTGTCCCAGCAGGGCAGCTGGCTTGCTTATTACCATTGCCAAGAGCGCTTTCCCCAACCCCATGACATCGCCCACTCCTCCAATCCACCCTCCTTTTCATGGCTCAGCGCCTCAGTGACTTTAGAGGTTCCGTGCACTGGAGAGAGAGCCTGAGAAAATGGTCATGTGGTGTAAGGAAGGCATCATCCGCCCTGGGATTTTGGCACGAAGGCTACTGGGTTAGCCCCGGGATTGGTCCGACTTTGGTGCATTGGATGAATGATACACAGAAGATGTTGAAACATGTTCTGCCGAAAGGACAAGTGGAGACTTCTGCTCCTGGCCGAGGTGGAGTGATGGAAATCAGCTTGGTCTCCCACCAGAAAGAAATGCACCAAAGCAATGTTTTCAAGACAGAACATGTCAGACAGTAAAAGAGGTTGGTCCTGGGCCTGCGACACTGGGAAGTGAACCCCCAAGCTTCCTCCCAGAGATTCTGAGATAGGCTCGGGAAGTGGGAGGCAGGCCAAGCTGCCAATCAACTACAAATCAGGGTTCATAGATCAGTCTTGTAATCCACACCTGCTGGGGAAAGGTATTAGAGTGCTGAGGTATCCCAGGTGACAGACAGTTCTAGAGAGCCACAGGAATGAGCAGCAAGAGAGTCACACACATAAGGAAACCACCCCAGGCCAAGGAAAGACTTACTTTTAAAAAAATCCACTAGGGGAAGAGACTGTATGTGAGTATACTTGTTCATGTGGGTGTGCACATGCACACGGGTGTATGTGCACATGTATGAACAAGCATGTGGAAGTCATAAGTCAACTTTGGATGAGCCAACAACACTCCACCTTATTATTTCAGATAGGGTCTCTCTGAACCTGGAGCTCACCCGTTGGCTAGACAGGTTAGCCAGCAATCCTGTGGCCGCTCTCTTCTACTCACACTGGAGTAAATGCGCACCGCTACAGCTGACTTTTTACCACGGGTACTGGGGACCCAGCCCCAGCCCCCTTTGCGTGCACAGCAAGCACTTGACTTGGGCTTACATGTGGTGAGGAATAGTCCCTTTCCCACAAGCTACAGGGAAGCCTCAGGAGTCGTGGAAAGTTGTGAAGAGCTTAGGGTCTTGCCTGAGTTGTGAGCAAAGTTATGAACAAAAGACTCTCCCATCAGCCAACAAAGCTTAAACACAAGATGTGGAAGGTTTTAGCTGCTTCTCAAGTGCTTTGTGGTATCCCAGAATAAAACTCAACAGTTAACAAGAATAAAACAGACACTCAGCAAGGTACAGTCTGCAATGTTCTGGAGTAGCGGCATGACAGAAGTGTCACTAACTCAAGGTAATTCAGATGCAGAAGGAATGTGGGTCCCTTTGATGGAGGGACTGCCTGGGTCACCAGGGGGTGGGGGTGGTCCCTGCGGGAACTCCATGGCCCAGGTGCACAGACTTCCATGTTCTACCTACTCTTGAAACTGCCAAGCATGTCTAGTGACTCTGAAGAGAAACATACCTTTTCCCCAATGCAGTGACCATGGCCTCAAAGGAGCTGTCATATCGGAGCAGAGGAAGACTGTGTCCTGACAGGGTAGAGTCAATAAACTCAGACAGCCCGAAGTACTTCTTACTCTCGTGATACAGGTCCACTCCCTAAACAGAAGAGCACCGTCACTCAAGCGTCACAGTCACAAGGAAAGTTGGGGGAGGGGGGTCACAGACCAGGTCTATGGACAGCATTGATTAGTAGCTTGAGCTAAACCAGTGGTTCTCAACCTGTGGGTCTCGGCCTCTTTGGGAGTTGAATGATGCTTTCATGGGGGTCGCATATCAGATGCCCTGCATATCAGACATTTACATTATGATTCATAACAGTAGCAAAGTTACAGTTATGAAGTAGCAATGAAATAATTTTACAGCTGGCTGTCACCACAACATGAGGAACTGTATTAAAGAGTCACAGCATTAGGAAGGTTGAGAGCCACTGATTCTATAGAGTACTGATCCCGTGACCCAGTGCGGGGTGGGTACTTTGTAAGCATCATCCTGCAGGCCTAGAGCAAAGAACAAAGATGGGGTGTTATCCCGATCAGTGAAATACTGATTCTGATGTCTTGGGGTGGAAGCCAAACATCCCCAGTGTTTCCCATTCATTGGGCCCCAATGTCTTCATGGTTGGGGATGATGAAGGGGTGAACTCAACTTTACCTAACGTTGTCTGACATGGACATAAAAGTCTTTCCAAATGAATGCAGGAACTCCTCCGACTTGGGTCAAGCAAAGTTGGGAGAGGTTATCCAAAATGCAAAGGCATGAGCCTGCTCTCAAACAGCAGAGAGGGTGAGCACTAGACCGAAGGGGCCTGTCCCTGGGTCACCCCCAAACAGGGGTCCTGTGCAAGTGGCCTGCCCCTTTCTTTCCATTCTTGCCATTTGTAAATCAGAAGATCCCTCTGGCCCTTTTGCATAAGTTCATGGGTATAAAGCACTTAGAGCCTATCAGAAGTGCCATAGAAATACTAATTCTGGGGCTGGAGAGATGGCTCAGCCGTTAAGAGCACTGATTGCTCTTCCAGAGGTCCTGAGTTCAATTCCCAGGAACCACATGGTGGCTCACAACCATCTGCAATAGGATCTGATGTCCTCTTGTGGTGTGTCTGAAGATAGTGAAAAAGAAAAGAAATACTGGCTCTGATGTCATGGGATGGAAGCCAAACATCCATGACCTTGGGAGTTTGTGGGAAGACGGAAGCATTCTGAAGAAAGCCAGAATCCTGGGGTACTCACTCCCTGCATGCCCGGCTAGAATCCAGCCACACGGAAATCTCAAATTAGCAGAACTCTGGGCATCTACTTGCATAAACGGTGACAGGTGGCCAGCTAAAACAAGCCTCCCAGTCTGGAGGGAGGGAGCTCTGTCTGAAGAATGCTTTAAACATGGCCGCAGACCAAGCCACACCACGAGGAGCGCAAACCTCCCCTTAGCTCCCAGGGCTCCATCTTCAATGTCTTTATCCAGTGCCAGGAGAACAACCATTAGGAATGTTGCTCTGGGACTCAGAGCTTCAGTTCCTGGGGAAAATGTCAAATCAACTGATCTGCCTATACACTTAAGACAGGACAACTCATGGATGGGCTTTAGAAAATTTTCCAGAAATCCAGGGGGGGTTTTAATCTAACCCTGGATCAAACCAAAGATCCAAGGAGCTGAAACCCACTCTTTCCCTACTGACTCAGGCATCACTGAAGCCAAGGTCTCTAGATTTAAGCATACTGGCTCCACCAGGGCTCATCAGCACTCACATTGCTGTAGGAGACGGGCCAGTGGATCTCATTGTAGGGGCTGATGAGGGTGTGCTGAGTCTGCAGCGCATAGGGGAAAGAGGTCACATGGAGGGTCACAATGTTGGGCGCCTCTTTCACCTCCCTGCAGTTGAGCAGTCTGTCCACTAATCCCACAGTCGGGTCACTTTGAGAGTAGATGTTATGAACAGCACTGCTGAGGAGAGGAAAGGAAACAAATGTTAAATAGAATTACTAACGCCATGGGAAAACCTTACCGGGATAAGGCAGCTGGTTAAGCTTACAACTAGTTCCCCAACGGCACCTACAATTGAAGCTTATTGCTCTGGCCACGACTAGAAAAAAAAAAAAAAAGTGGCTAGACTTTCTATCTGTCAGGGACTCTTAAAATAGATACATACAGGAAAACTGACTTTCAGGGAAGGAGCTATGGTGGGCTTCTTGCATGATACTGGGTGTACTCGAGAACAATGACTCCTACCCAACCTCATTGTGTCTCAAGAGGCGATGGGGATGTGAGTGGGGATGGGGGAGACTCGGGGGACCAAATGAGCCTCCTAATGTCCTCCTGACATACAGAGGACATTGGCTGGTAGAATGCTCATTTGCCTACCATGTGCAAAGCCCTCATTTGATCCTCAACACAATGTAAAACAGGGCATGGGGATGCACACATGTGATCCCAGCACCTGGCAGGTGCAGACGGGAAGATAGGAAATTCTTGGTGGTCATTCTTAGTGATGTACTGAGTTCAAGGATAGCTTAGGCTACAGGAGACCAGGTTTTGCCTCATAGTAATAATAATAATAATAATAATAATAATAATAACAACAACAACATCTATATAGTCAAAGTCCTACTGACTTGAGATGATTCAAAGATAACATAAGAGAACAAATTCTACATTATTTTAGAAGACAGCATTAACGGACTAGGAAGCTTTTTGGATCTGGGGTCTCGGAAGCCAGGCCTGGACCAAGCTTTCTTTGTAAGACAATGGCCCCCGGCACTCTCTTGAATCTAGGGGATAGAACAATGAAGTCAGTGCTTTATCTTCTGGGTTCCAGGCAGCTACCCGAGACATCTGTCCCCAAAAGATGGAACCAAAAGATAACAGCTTCTTCCACTTGCAGACGCTCCATTCCTCCAAACACACACGCAGATTCTAGACTGCAAACCATCAAGCTTCAACAATTGCAATCTGTAAGGATCAAAGCGCTGGTCTATGACCCGGTCCAGGCCTTCCTTCCTTCCTTCCTCGCCTCCACCGGAGGCGATGGTTAGCTGGTCAGCTACAAGGGCAACCCCCTGAAGGTGACCAGCGGCCAGCAGTCTCCAACTGAGCAACCTCAGGCACATCTAGGGTGAGACCCACTGCAAATGAGTAAGAGGTAGCTGCCCTTCAGGAAGGGCCAAACCAGCCACCACCCATCATCCTGGCCCAGAGTTCTAGCAGGGAGGGCTTCACCCGACAACCTCAGGCTGTAATTTGGAAGCCCTGGCTAAAGGCCTGGCTCCTCCAGTAACAGCTCCAACCTGGCTGCCGACTCCACCTGATGCCCCCCCTTTTATGACACACGGCCCTTAGCACTCCGTGGTCTCAGGGATGACACACACAGCTCTAAGATGCTGAAAACTCCCCACATCCTCTGCTTACAAGCACTGAGCCCCGGTACCTCGCTCAAGTCTTGTGCCCTCTTCCCCAAGGAGAAATATGTCACCGTCACAGACCAGGAGGTCTGACCTCACTAGATCCCAGTGGGCGTGGTCGTGGATGAGGACAAAGAGCGTATGTGGGTTCTGGAAGGAGTTTTGCAGAAAGGCCTTAAATCTTGCCTGGGCCTCTGCGTCTAGTTTCAGAACGTGTTGCTCCGCCCTCTGCTTGGTCACAGGCTCTTTCTCCAGGCCCAGCTCCAGCAGAACCCCTGCAACACAGCAGAACACCTCAGGAGCTCCTGGGTTCATTCACCACGGACACACTGCGGGTCAGCCTGTGTGGCCTGCCCTGACGGGGGAGAGAGGGCAACAGCAGGAGGGGCATACAGTAGAGACACGTGGGCAGGAGAGTATCTCCAAACTCTTCAGCCCAGGTAGCCGAGCAAAGGCCTGGCTATGTCCATAGTTTCCCACTCCCAGCGGGGCCAGCTAAGCAAGCCCCTAAAGCAACAGCTCTCAAAGGGATGGGAAATGCACAAGCTCCTGACAGAATTATCTCAGGTTCAAGCCATAGGCCCAACATGATGCCACTGAGGAGGTAAGACATGCCACCCGAGTCACAGACCGGAAGTCACAGACCGGAGGAGACAGCAAAAAGACAGCCAGTGTTGGCTCTACTTTTAATCCTGAGGAAAACACCTGTCTTTGGATATGTTTTACGGTCTATCATAAGTGGGCAACCATAACACTTGATCCATCTACAGCAAAACATGGCGGCAACATCCATGCTGTGACAGTGGGCGGATCGAAGCCCCTCCCCCAGGACTCACGCCTCCTCGGAGGGTCCCCCTACCTGAATGCCAGACGTGGAACACGGTCTGCTGGTAGGTCACCTCTGACGGTGGGATGCAAATGAGAAAGTCCACCTTCTCGAAGGACCCCAAGTCCAGATTCTGGGTGCTGGAATCTGCGATTGAACACACGTGGGACAGGAGCTTCTGCGCCACCGCCAGCTGAAAGGGCCGGATGCCCCGTGGCTCCTGATGGTAACCTGCAGCAGAGCCCCCAGGGATCCCCCGATGAGCAGGGCGGCGGTGGGCAGCTACCACCTCAGCTAGAGATGGATGAGTCCCAGAGTGCAGGAGGGGGAGGCCTAGCCACGCAAAGCAACCCGGAGAAACAGGCACCGCCAAATTCAAGTGCACGCTCTCTCAGCTAGACCCTGGGGCATCCTCTCAGACATCCTCCTTCCTCAGATAATAAAGAAAAACAAAAGAGCCGACAGCACTAGACTGTGGAAGGAGCACCACGTTCCCTGGAAGGGAAAGAAATGATCACAGTTCCTTAAACCCTCATCTGAATGATCGATCGCATCCGTGCACTGGGGGAAGACAGTCAGCAGGAAGAAACCTAAGAAGAGAGGGTGACCTTGCATCAAAACCTCCCGTTTTAAAACTAGTCTGTTTTAAATGCTAAAGATACAGCCTGCCTTCCAGGTGCCCCTCGGAAATTTCAAGGTCTCAGAATTTCCGGACAAGTGCGGTAGAATTTAGAGCCACGCCTGCAGGCTTCCGCATTGCGAGCTGAACACACCTGAGACCCCTCGCTCTACGACTCGCTGTCCACACCTGTGCATGCTCCTGCCAGCACTCACTGGGCACACTCACACACGAGCCACCGTTCCCTGTGCACACGACAGCCACTCCCTCCGTCACTCACACTACGCCCACCTGCGTCCTCTCCATCCGTCACTTACTGTGCCTACCCGTGCCCCTCCTCGCCACTTACTTGTGCACACCGGGACCCCACTGGCATCCAGCACGGCCGTTTTCTTGGTAGAGGAAGCGGTGAGGGAGGAAGAGGCGTGGCCTTGATTGTCCTGGTGGAATTTGTCCAGCAAAATGTCAATGTCCCCCTCTGCCCAAAACAGAGAACAGAAGTGGGGTTCGCATCTCGGAGAGATTCAGCAAACCTCTCTGGACCAACTACTGTGTCTGCTCTTGGCCTGAAGTCACGTGTGGAGAAGGCACCATCTTCCTGTCCAGAAACTG
Source organism: Apodemus agrarius (assembly GCA_964023405.1). Classification (NCBI taxonomy): domain Eukaryota; kingdom Metazoa; phylum Chordata; class Mammalia; order Rodentia; family Muridae; genus Apodemus; species Apodemus agrarius. The sequence continues at coordinate 101,622,807 of OZ030011.1, read as the reverse complement.
TATCCACGAGGTGGAGCACACCGTGGCTCCACGGGGGATGGGGCCACACAGAAACAGGGTGTCGAAGGTCAGAAGAGAAGGTCTTTTGAGCCTTCCCAGGCAAAGATTGGTCCATAGAGCTCTCTTAAAGAGCATTAAAGGACTCCTGAGGGACCAGAAGCTGGAGCGGGTAGAGGGTCTGAGTGACTGAATAAGTCACAGAGATAAAGATAAAAGGGCTCGAAACACAGAGAGAGCCATGTGCGGAGGCCCCTCCCTGTGATCCCAGCGTCTGAGACAATGAGATAGAGCTACCGAACATTTCAGGCAAGTATAGGCTATAAAAGGAGACCCTGTCCCAAATATAAAGATATAGACAGACAGACAGGCAGGCAGGCAGGCAGGAAGCACAAAGCCTTTTCCCAATCCTGGTACTCTACAGCCAGAGCAGGAAGCTAGACAGACAGCTAAAAGCACTGTCCTGTGGAGGAGGCAGAGGACATGACAGAGCACAGAGTGGGGTACACAGACTCAACAGCTCAGCTGCAGCAGATCCCAGGGGTGGGGGAGCCCAGCCACCTCCCCTCCACATCTCCTTCTTTTCAGTGTGTGCACATGCGCCTGCCTCAAAGCTTACCTGGACAGAGGCTGCTAAAAAAGGCCCCCAGCGAGTCCACTTTGCCAGTGACCAGCTCATAGTGGACTTCTCTCTGGTACTCTGCAGGACTGAGGAGGCTCTCAGAGAGAATCCGGGCTTGGTATTTCCCTGAAAAGTAAAAAAAACAAAACAAAACAAACAAAAACAGCTGTCATTGGACCCTCAGCATGCACTCTTAGCTGGCGGGACGTCTGACCTATCCCAAGCACCGGCACCATGCCTGAGGAAGAAATGAAACAGAGGCTTGCAACACCTTGATCAAGGGGGAATAATACAAAGGCCAACATCACTTAGAGAAAAACCCCTGGCCTGACCCTGTATGCCACCACCAGCTGTGTGGCACCAACGAGTCTCCTGGTCTCCCAGACCCACGATCCTCATTGGTCCCAAATGGTTAACACCAGTGCCAGCCTCACAGAACACAGGCAGTTGTGCTGGGCACACTGCAGAAGCGTGGGCTTATTAAAGATGGTGGGACTCACACCCAGAAAATGAATTAAGGAGGACCAGTCAGTTTAGGAGCAAAGAATGTTAAGGACCCCGCAGGATTCAGCGTAGAACCAATGTGCACTTTTAATTCTAAGTGATACAAAAACCTCAGGTAGAAAATATATACCATGCTTGAGTAAAAACAGCACCCCCAAGGAGTCTAGAGAGATGGCTTAGTGGTTAAGAGCACTGGCTGCTCTTCCAGAGGACCTGGGTTTAATTCCCAGTTCCCACATGGCAGCTCACAACTGTCTGTAACTCCAGCTCCAGGGGATCTGACATCCTCATACAGATAAAACACCAATGCACATAAAATAGAAATTAACTAAACCATTGAAAAGAACAGCCCCCAAAACCTGTGTGCTTGGTGTTTATCCTACCAAGGAAATCCTCCAGCATGCCATCTTGTGTCTGTCTCAGGCGTAGTGGTTGCACACAGTAAGCTTTCAGGGAATTTTTAATACTTAACTAGCAAAGTGGATCAATGTTCTTTTTTTTTTTTTTTTTTTTTTTCTCAGTCTGGTCCTTAAATGACTGGGGGCCAGAGTGGTGGTGTGACTGGATTTTTTTTTTTTTAAGTCAGATTTTGTAGCCGCAGCAATTCAAACTCCAGGGACTAAACAGGTGACACTAACCCAGCCACTGATGGCAGGAATGTCTGTAACTAAGCATGTTTCTAGGGATGAGCAGCTGAAACCAGCGCTGCCTTCCAAAGCAGCATGGACCAAAGAACTAACTGCCTCTGCGAACCAGAACCCCAAGACAAACGGAGGAGACCCCCTCTTTTGGGAGCCTGGGCAATCAATAGTGTGGCTCTCCCACTGGCCAAGGGGATGGCCAGGACTCACCTGTGACAGCAATACAGGAGTCAATGGCGGCATTCCGGCAGGCACAGATGATGACCACATAGTTGGTCTTGGACAGTTTCCCCTCGATGAGCAACCGGAACATCTGGGAGAGGCCCTCGGCCAGGGAGTAAGCGCACTCGATGACATGCACACTGTCGTTGCAGGAGCTGGCGGCCAGGCCCGCCAGCCAGGGCAGCTGTGCAGAAGTCACAGGTGCTGCTGTGCCGGTGGCTGGCGGGAAGGGCTGTGGGGGCGCCTGCTGGTACTGCCGTATCTCGGTCAGGTGTGATTCGCGCCAGGAGCGCAGGAAGATCTGCTCCAGGTCCTCCATCAGCGGCACCTGGTCTGCAGCTGCAAGACATGGCGGTGGCAGAGAGATGCCATCAGCGCCTACTGGGCAGGTGCACAGACATCTTGCCACCAACACTGCTGTGCGCATCCCAGAATATGCAGGTATATGTAGAATCACACAGCCTGAAAGAGCGATGTCAAGACACCAAGGCTTGGAACTGGAAGGGAGACTATCAGACTTTCACCCAGTTATCCCTACACTAGCTACGGGACCTTAGCTGCCCTGCCCACAGGACAGCTATGAATGTAGCCCAACACAAACATCATAAACTTTCTTAAAGGACCGTGATGCTTTTGCTATTTTAAAACCTCTGAATGCAGTTCCCCAGTCTGTCGTGACAATGTTGTTGTTGCAAACGTCAAAAGGTTGACGATGAGGGTCAAACCTGAGCTCCTCAGTGTCCACCTGAGACTGCTGACAGTGGGTCACAGCTGGCCTGGACACTTCCACATAGACTACACCGAGGCCGTGTTTCCTGAATTTACACCTTTGGCCTTAGCATCCGTGGACTTAAGAACTCCCAGTCCTCGGGACAGCTGGCCTTGAGAGCAATACAACTGGAAGTAGCCAACAAATCTGTCACTTATTCCCACACTCACCTGTTGTGTCCACCCCTCACCCCACACACACCTACTGTGCTCTCTCATACCCCAGTCATCCCCATCTGTGCTCCCACCCACCCACATACCCCCACCTGTGCTCTCTCCTCAGCTCTTCAGAAGGCTGTTCCTTCTGGTAGTCAAGGCCTTTCTTGATGACCCTAAATGGGCCCCACATGACCACACCCCATCAAGTTCCCTCTCATTTTTCTTCTCTGGTTGAGCTGACTCTCTCTCTGGGAGCAGAGGGTTGGTGTCATCGCCTGTGTCTTTTATGTATGGAACTATGGAACGGCAGTCTCTGAACCACTCTGTTGATTACAACCTTATGTTTGCTGACCCCTCCCTGGGAAGGGCAGGGCAAACCTGGTCTTCATATTCTTCTCTGGCCTCCTGAGTCTAGTTGGTCCTCCCAGTCAGTTCCATCCCTATCCAATGGCTGGGCACAGGCTCACCCAGTTGGACGAGGTAATAAACGGTCAGCAACAGCTGTGTCTCCTCAGATATGGGCTGCATGGTGGAGGCACCGTGTTGCTCATAAGCCCTGGAAAGCGACTGTGAGTTCTGGTAGCAAGTGTACAGTAGGGGGCTGACGACCACATCATTCAGGTTTCCGCAGAGGTAGGGGAAGTTCCCGTGGCCTAGAGGAGAAGAAGGCCCATTCAGCAACTGGTCTTGTGCTCGGTTTTAGTGAGGTACGGTTGTGGCTCCCCTGAACACAAGAGCCAGGAGAGCTCTTAGGTCTCTCAGAGACTCCTTATGTGAGAAACCTCAGCCCTCCTACAGTCCTTGCAGAGTATACCTACTCTGCCCTCCTAGAACCTCAGACAAAATGTCACCTGTCATGTCCGGCCAGAGGCAGGACATTTATTTATTTGTTCATGCTGTCCAATCCCCTTATTTTGCAGTTGAGCAAGTTCAAGCCCAAACTAAGCACGCTTGCCCAAAACTAAATGACAATGACCTCAGAACAGCTGGTGTGTGTGTCCCAGTGAGGACTGTTCACCAGACCTTTGTCCCAGTGCCAAGCCTTAGACCCTCTTGAGGATCTTCAGCTGCCAGAGTTAACAAAACAGGTCAGCGTCAGGACCCAAAGACCTAGAAAATGAATGTACTGGCTGGTTTTGTGTGTCAACTTGACACAGGCTGGAGTTATCACAGAGAAAGGAGCTTCAGTTGGGGAAGTGCCTCCATGAGATCCAGCTGTGGGGCATTTTCTCAATTAGTAATCAAGGGGGGAGGGCCCCTTGTGGGTGGTGCCATCCCTGGGTTCTATAAGAAAGGAAGCTGAGCAAGCCATGGGAAGCAAGACAGTAAGTAACATCCCTCCATGGCCTCTGCATCAGCTCCTGCTTCCCGACCTGCTTGAGTTCCAGTCCTGACTTCTTTTGGTGATGAACAGCAGCGTGGAAGTGTAAGCTGAACAAACCCCTTCCTCCCCAACTTGCTTCTTGGTCATGATGTTTGTGCAGGAATAGAAACCCTGACTAAGACAGTGAACAACCTTGAGTAATGATGGAGTAGATGTTAGAATCCTTCCGATGACAGCTCTCAAGGTAGAACTGCCCAAGCAGGGGTCTGACCCCTTCTTTGTCCTCATTGCCTGCATGACCTTAGGCAAGAACTTGACCTTGAAGCCTCTGCACAATGGGGAGATGTCAAATGATCAGTCATGATGAGAATGAATACCCAGCTCTGAATCTCACTATGTAGAGCTATGCTTAGCCATCATAGGACTCCATAGGCCGCTTCCTGAGAAAAACTGTTTCTCATACTTGAAGTGTGACAGACAGATTTGCTAAGACATGTGCTGGCCCTACCCACATCTCCAAGTTTCAGAATCTCTGGGGCAGGCCTGTGAATTCAAATCTCTGTTTACTCCCCTCAGATGCTGGAGTGCGGGATCAGCTGGACAGCACTGGTCACAGATGTGCCAGCTTACAAGAGGCAATGTGGTTACCTTAGGGAAGGGATGCCATGCAAGGGGCTTCCGGAAGCCTCCCTGAGAACCAGACGAAAGCTACGTTACAGAGCTGCTGGCTGGGCCGGGAAGCCTTGGCGGGGTCAGGGAAGAGAGCAAGCTTGAGCAAGGCCGAGGATCTGTCCTCCGAGTTTGCTCAGTGTGAGCTGCGGGTCTGTGCGGCTCCCTTCACGAGGCGTCCTGCTCAGCACAGGTGCCGGCGTCCACCCTCTGAGTCCTGAAGCCTGTCCCAGGTCTGCACTCAGCCTCTGTCACCTACTCACCCGCAGAACAGCAGGACAGGACACGGGGCCTGATGGAGGGCGAGCCTTCAGGGCCCCAGGGAAGCCCAAGGCACTGAAGGTCAGATTTGTACCCTCCTTTCTGAGTATTGATTCTCTTTGGTTCCTGGGGCTGGGGGTGCCGGTTTCTTTTAGGAAAGAAGGCAGTGCCCTATAACACGAGCAGCTGCTCCTTCTGGAATTTTCCTGCCCTGTTTCCACCTCTCTTCCTAGAAACAAGATGCCAAATATACAAATGCAGGACGCAGATACATGCTCCCGCACATCCCGGCAGCTCGGGTACCGCTCGCTGAGCCTGCACACAGTTTCCCGTTTCAAAGTCTCCAGCTCCTCCCAGAAGGATTTCTTCAGTTGAGCTACAATATTACCTCTGTGTGACCCATACTAGCCTCCACACAGAGGGGACCAAATCCTAGCTAATCCTATCTTATCTAATGCTTCTGGAGCAGTGACTCTGGCTGAGTGCATGGTCCAAAGTGACTAGTGGCTTTGGGTGACGATGGAACAAGCCACTAGTTGCTTTGTAGCTGAGGACTGCTGGGGTTTGGTGAGACAGAGAGAATGAAGGAAAGGACAGCAAACGAACAAGCAAAGTGTCCTGGGTAGAGCCACTATGCTCCTGCTGGGACAAACTGACACGCTCCGTCATTCTCGGCACACTGGAGACTGGGTCCACTTCCTTTGATCACTGATAGCGTTCAGATTGGCTCAGGAAGATGCCTTTGGACTTGAACTGCGAGGAGGTCACAATTTTGTGTGGGAGTCCCTGCAGGCTTCCCTACCTCCACAGCTGGGTGCACAGCTGAACTTGCCTTTAAATATCACTGGCTTGGCCTTGCATATCTTCAGCAAGTTGTCCGGAACAGACACGGGTTCACCGGAGGCCACCACTGGGAAGGTGACTGACGCTGGTCCCGCCAAGCCAGCCTGGGGCACACAAGGCATGCTGGTACCTTCTAGCAACACAGCAAGCATATTAGTAAGACACAGCAAATGAGGCGTCTGTCCTCGGCCCACCCAACATCCACCCTCCCCACGGAACTGCTGCCTGACCTATCTCCACACTCATTAGACTGTGGGTTCCCCCAATACACTGTCTGCACCATCAGCTGAGAAGCTGCTTACAGACCTTGCTAGATCAGGGGCTAATACAGAAGTATCACGGGAGGCTAGACCTTAGGAAGCAGCTGACCCGTGAGAAGAGATCCTTCTGCTCTGCCAGGGTCCAGCTGCCCAGAACCCCCTCATTCACCTGCCTGCCCACATGTGCACATGTGCACGCATGCTGCTGGCAGGGCACCACCGCTGGCACCCAGCTTGGGGATTTGGGCGAGGCCCTAACCACTTACCATGCTTAGCTCTGTTGCCACCACCCTGGATGAAGCCACCATCCGTGGTTGATTTAGACTCTGGGGACCACCCTTTGTGCCGCTTTTTGGGAGGCCCAGAGTTTGGCAAGATACCTAGACAACAGTCAGAGCACTGGTTAGGCCACCATTGGAGAACTGGTGTCAGTAAAAACCTCCCCCGATTTGGAGTGCACGTCTGTTCTGTTGTTTACAGAGGTGGGGCTCGAATCCAGGACCTTGTACATGCTCAGCAGATGTTCCACCCCTGAGCCACACCCTTAACCCTTGGTAGTTTTTTTTTTAAAATCACAGCCTTACAATGGATTTTAAGCTCTAGTCAAGTATCTAAGCAAAGGGAAACACCCTGTGGATTTTTATAAATGTTTCACTCCACAGTTGCATTTAGGCTGCATTTCTCTACATTTAAAGTTGTTTAAAAAAAATGGCCAAAATGCTGGGCAGTGGTGGTGCACACCTTTAATCCCAGCACTTGGGAGGCAGAGGCAGGCAGATATCTGAGTTTGAGGCCAGCCTGGCCTACAGTGTGAGTTCTAGGACAACTAGGGCTACACGGAGAAACCCTGTCTCGAAAAACCAAACACAAAAACAAAAAACAAAAAAAAAAAAATATACCCGGCTAAAATAATAAAATCTACCTAGGAAGCGGTTTAATCACAAGTAGAGAGAATACAGGGGAATATTGAAACGAGATACTTAGCCAAGGGTTTGGGCTCAGTAAACTGCAGCCACCAGCATCAACCGCATTGCTTACCTAAACGGCCACCGCTCAGCGCACCAACACAATTTTGCCACTTGAGGGCAGTACTGATCCACTTGCACACCCCGTTCCTGCCCTCACCCCCACCCTACCTGGAAAGCTAATGTCACATTTTGAAAAGCAAGACCAAAGTATGGATGCTTCGGTTCTTCTTAGAAGGGGGAACAAAATACTCGCCAGAGGAAATACAGAGATAAAGTGTAGGGCAGACAATCCAGAAACTGCCCCACCTGGGGTCCATCCCATATAGTCACCACATGCAGACACTATTGTGGATGCCAAGAAGTGCTTGCTGACAGGAGCCTGGTATAGCTGTCTCCTGAGATGCTCTGCCAGAGCCTGACAAATACAGAGGTGGATGCTCACAGCCAACCATTGAACTAATCATGGGGTCCCCAATGGAGGAGTTAGAGAAAGGAATGAAGGAGCTGAAGGGGTTTGCAGACCCATAGGAAGAACGACAATATCAACTAACAGATCTCCCAGGGACTAAACCACCAACCAAAGAGTACACATGGCTCCAGCCGCATATGCAGCAGAGGATGGCCTTTTTCAGGCATCAATGGGAGGAGAGGCCCTTGGTCCTGTGAAGGCTGGATGCCTCAGTGTAGGGGAATGCCAGAGCAGAGAGGTGGGAGTGGGTGGGAGGGTGAGTACCCTCATAGAAGCAGGGGCGGGATGGGATAGGGGGCTTCTGGGGGGGGGAACCAGGAAAGAGGATAACATTTGAAATGTAAATAAAGAAAATATTCAATAAAAAAAAAAAAAGAAGGAAGCCGGGCAGTGGTGGTGCATGCCTGTAATCCCAGCACTTGGGAGGCAGAGGCAGGTGGATTTCTGAGGTCGAGGCCAGCCTGGTCTACAGAGTGAGTTCCAGGACAGCCGGAACTACACAGAGAAACCCTGTCTCAGAAAAACCAAAAAAGAAAAGAAAAAAAGAGAGAAAAAAAGAAGGAAAGCAAGACCAGAGGTTGGACCCTCCATTGCATGTGAATCTCTGCCCATTCAAGATGACAGCATACCCATAACTAAAAACTATGTGTAAATTATTCAAAGTACCAAGAATGGGCTACTATATTTTCTTAAAAATCCAGACACAAATTTTCACATCTCTGGAACCCCCTGTCTCAACCCTGCTGCACTTTAAACTCACCTGGACACTTTTAAAACTACCTAGCCAAGTGTGGTGGTGCATGCCTTTAATCCCAGCACCCGGAAGGCAGAAACAGGAAGATTTCTGTTGAGCTCAAGACTAGCCTGGCCTACATTGCAAGTTCCAGGCCAGCTAGGACTGCATGGTGAGAGCCTGCCTTAAAAAAAAACAAGATAAGCAAACAAAAACCTGTCTGTCTGGACACAAGCCTATTCCACGGAACTCAAGAAGTCCAGCGTGTGTAGACTGAGTCATCTGGATACCCGGAGATCCCGGGTGACGTGAACCCAGGCTGAGGGTAACATCTCCTCAGTGTAAGCAGAGAATGTACCCAGGCCTGGCAGATTCTCAGCGAGGCTGTCTCTTCCTAGGCTCTCGCTAGAGCTACTACGCTTCTGGAGTGACAGTAAGAACGCACACCCTATCACTAGTGCCCAGCAGTTTGAGACTGACTGCTGTAGAGTTCCTCCAAAGGGATGCCAAATACAACCTCACCATTAGACAGACCAAAGCAAAGGAAGAGATGAACAAAACAGCACAGGGTTAAAGGGCTTGAAGCACTTTCCCTGCAAAGCCCTTTCAAACCAGCAGGCTTCTTTGCTTCAGAGACAGGACTCTACCTCCGCACCATGTGTTTAGCTCTGAGACAAGGCTCCTAGCTCATATCCTCCACCAGGGGGCAGCATTTCACTGGGAGCAACAAGTGTCAGTGAGGCGGTTCCTACACACTGCTTTTGAGTGTCCCCTCCCCCCAAAGGACAGAACAGGCATTGTAGCTCTGACACACACACACACACACACACACACACGCACACGCACACGCACACGCACACGCACACGCACACGCACACGCACACGCACACGCACATGCACACACACAACTCTGGTCAGCCAGTGTCTCTAAGTTAGTCCCTCTCTCGGTCAGGCTCTACCAGAGCGGTGTGCTGGAGACTCCAAGGTACCTTCAAAAGTTAAAGATTACAGAAGGTTGCTGGGATTCCAAGGATTCTTTTATGGGAGCGGAGACTATGGCCCTGAGCTGAGCTGTAGAGGTGAGGTGAGCACTGAGAGATGGGACAGAGTGTGGACATCATGTTGAGGCCACAGAACAGCTGAAGGCAGAGAAAGAGGTTCGACGGGTTGATTCCAGAAGACCTTTAAGGCTCCAGCAGCCTGAAATTCAAGGATCTCCATTCCCCACAGAACTCCCCCAAGGTAGGCTTGGGAAGGTCAAGTCCAAACCCGAAGGAGCCTCTACAGGCTCCGTGCCCAAGGTCCAGGCCCAGGCTGAGAGGAGCTGGTGCGTTGTTTTCTGAGGTACGAGTTGTATGACACCAGGACTAAGTGTCGAGTAGCTAAGCTCAGGGGGAAAGCCACAGACAGCAAGGGGCCTCCTGTCCCTATGACCAAGGGCCAGAGCTCGGTTATACGGCTGCTGCATCGGCACCTGGAGGAAGGCGGGAGTCCTGAGGGCAGGGCGGGAATGATAAAGGCTCCAGGACTGTGGAAGCTGGTCAAGGCTGAAGAGCCTTGGATCCACGTGGGGCAGGAGGATTGCTTCTTCAGCAAATGGTCACAGTCTGTAGATTTTGACCAGAGAAGCCTTCGGGCACAACAAAACTTTATTCCAGCCCAGGGTGCTTCTCTGGACCTCAAGTCTCTTCCTTGATTGTAAAAATAAAACTCAGGCACCACATTCTCCTCATGAGCTGCAACTCCGCCCCCAGGATGGACATTTTCTAAGGGCACTTCTGGTGCAGTGTCTCGGACCCTGAGCTCCAGCTCAGCCGTGTTCACGGGGTCAGGGAAGGAGGGGGGGTGGACAACGCAAGAGGAGAAGGGAGTGGGGAAGACTTGCTGTCAGAAGGCTTGAAAGCAGAGAAGCCTTGTCCCTAAGATGTGCTCTTAGGGACAGCAATGGTGGGAGAGCACTGGACCGGAGTCTGAAGGCAGGTCTCTTTGTCTCCTTCCCCCCACGGGTCTCTAGAACTCATGTATCGCTCCCCAGGGATTAACCGAGCCCACAAGCTTCCGTATTGTTCAGTGAGGTCCCAGATGTGCAGTCATTCCATGCCGCATCTGGAGAGCCCCTTGCTGTCCTCAGGGTGGCACACTAACTCCCAAGGGGGGACTGCTGAAGAGGCTTGCAAGGTCCTGTGGCTACCAAGACAGAGCTGGGCTCTGAGTTCATTCTTATCTGTTCTGACACCAACACTCCCAATCTTCCTGACCCCCAACTTCAGAAGACGTCATCTGCCATCAGCACGGAGCCCTCACTGCCCCTCAGCAACCATGATGCCTCCCACACATGACTTCCACAGCACCGGCCCAGGCCCAGACCAGAGGACATGTGACACCTATCCTGATGCTCGCTAATGCAACATTAGACCCTGGAGGCTCCATGTCCCCAGTCCCATAGCTCCCATGTCCCCTCTGGCTCAGGCCTAGAGAAAAGAAGGACCCCAGCACCCCCCAGGGTCAGCAGCACTACCTAAGGCTGAGGGGCGCGGCAGGGCAGACAGGCTACTCTTCACCAGCTGTGGGTGCTTGGGGGAATCCTTGCCATTGAAGACAGCAGGACCTGTGGCTGTGGTCACTGAGGGGTGATCAGAGGCTGGTCCTGAAAGCAGAAAGGACGGAAAGGGGGTCAGACCACAGGCTGCACTAGAGACAGGCAAACCTACTAGCTCTGTGCTGGTGAGTCTCATCGGGAAAGTGATGTTTCTGTACACTTGAATGTATACACAGGAGAACATGCATATGTTCCTGTATGCATACCTGTGCATATGTGCACATGTTTTTGAAATTGTAAATGTGTTGCAAGAGCATACAGATACCATGAGCCTTTGCTCTCACCGCAGTGGGTCTACTGGGGGGTGAAAGAAGAATCTGAGGTCGTGTGTGGTGGGCTTCCTAACACACAGCCCCACGTCAGAAAGGGATGCTTCTGACATAGTGATTCTGCCACATAAACACATGCACACACGCAGAAGAAACACACATGCATTCACATGTGCACATGTGCTTACACATTCATAAATCCACATACACATGCATGTGTGCATAGAGAAACACATGCACGCCCGTGGGCACATTCTTACCCAGGTGGACACACATGCACACATATGAAGTCAAACACACTTCCAAGAAACACACAAATGTACAAGGGACCAATATACGCAAATACATGTATGCACACTTACAAATTCATACATATTCCTGCTCATGCACGAGCATGTGAGCAGACAGACACACACAAGGGCATACAGGTACCATGAGCCTTTGCTTTCACCCCAGTGGGTCTAGTGGGGGTGAAAGAAGAGCCTGAGGTCGTGTGTGGTGGGCTTCCTAACACACAGCCCCATGTCGGAAAGGGATGCTTCCTGCTCGCTTCCACCTTCCCCACCTCAGGAGTTCAGTCTACATCAAATACAGGCAGGTTTCATGTCCTCCCGTCCAGTTGGTGGTGGTGCACACCTTTAATCCCAGCACTTGGGAGGCAGAGGCAGGTGGATCTCTGAGTTTGAGGTCAGCCTGGTCTACACAGTGAGTTCCAGGACACAGAGGACTATACAGAGAAACCCTGTCTCAAAAACCAAAGAAAACAAAAAAACAAATCAAGAAAGGCTGGTAGTTTTGTTACTGACAGTGCCTGGGCTTCTAAAAGGGTTCAGGTTCCCTATGACTTAGGAATAATTCTGGGGTAAGCGTGGATTCTGGTCATAGTGAGGCCTCCACTGGCTGGAATAGTCTGGAAGGCTTTCAAGTAGAAGCAACATGTAGGGGCAGTGCCCCCGTGAGGGTTAGAATGTGGTCCTGGGGCTGACCACCTTGTGTCCAAACCACAGTCCCACTACTTATGAGCTGTGTGACCTTAGACACTAACTGAATCTCTCCAAATGTCAGTGTTCCCTCCATAGAATGGGGGTCAGGGTAGCAACTGGCAGAGCCACTGTGTAAAGAACTCAGGTGGGTAGACATCCAGGACATGGAACAGAGCTGGCATAGAGCAAGTCCCATTGGGGGCTGCCACCACTCTAATCTCACTTAGCTCACCCTGTGAGCTAGATGGGAAAGGAGCCCCCGGGATCACACAGGGGAAAGAGTTAAGTTCCCAGAACTAAGTGAATTGCACCACCACTCGGCATGGATGGTGGCGCTGGCCTCTACTCCAGGTACGTAGACACAAACCCAGCAGGCCCCCCAGTCCACAATGGAGAAGGGAGTGAAGGGCCTGGACACTGGAGGAAGAGGCCAGAGGCCAGCCGGGGTAGGGAGCCTAGAGCCTCGGGAGGACAGCATGTTCCAGCCACAGTGACAGATGGGTGCTAGAACACAGCCCAGGGCACTGGCTCTACTCCCTGGGCAATAGACCACACTGACTTTCTGGACAGGAGGAATGAACACCACCAGTGGGCTCTGAGTCCTCAGAAAGGCTGGCGTCTCCAGGCGACAGCAACCGCGTGCTTACTGATGGACATCTTCTGTGTGGCTCAGGGTCACACGTGTGAAACAGAAACACCTCATGTGCAGCCTTGCCCCCTCCCATCCCTGTGAGGTCCTGGGCTAGCCTCAGCCTCCACGAGCCTCCATTTTCCAAACACTCCACTGCTCACAGGGCTGCTGAGCCTTAGTGAGGTACACGCGCACAGAGTAGGTATACCCACCATGGGATAAATGACAGGAATCTAGCCTCAGGCCCCGCTAGAAATCCATTTCAAATGCTGGCTTGGTGCGTGCCATCCACTGAGCTGTGTGCTGTGATCTAAGCATGCAGATAGACGCTGACACGGGATCCTTAGCAAACAGGAGAGCAGGCAGGCTTTCCCAACGAAAGCCAGAGCATGTCCACCTTGCTGAAACTTACAGATTCAAAATGACACGGGACAGCATGCAAAGTGGAGCTCACAAACTCAAAATGACATGGAGCGAGGAGACAGCACGCAGTGTGCCCTTTATTTATTTTGGAAGAATGCCGACGCCATTCTTCAAGCGCGTGGCTCTAGCACCTGGGACACCACTCTGAGGTCTCACCTGCCTGTTGAGCGCCCACTGGGACACCGGGGTTTGTCCCGGGAACAGGCTCAGTGGGGAAGGCAGCCAGGGACCCCGAGCTCTCCAGCGGTGGGAAGAGAGAACTGGAACAGGTGTTGGTGGAGTTCTGCCGACCTCTGAACTCTAAGGGAAACAAGAAGTACACGTGAAATCTAATTGGCTCTTCTCCAGTGGCTGCAGGATGACTTCCTGGAGCGGACCTGTCTATAGGAGAGAATATTTACAAAGGGTGCCGGTGCCTTGCTAGTCTGCTTCCCTGTGCTGCAGAGCCGTGTTCCATACCTGGTTCCCTGCCTAAGGGCGGTTCTATCCACAGAGAGAGTTAGAGCACCCAATGGAAGGAACAAGAAATACAACTTACAAAACTGCGCTGTCTCAGCCCTGTGCTTAACATCCAAGGAGACACAGGGTAATGCCCCAGGGCGTACACCAGTCACACCTCCCTCCACCCCTACACATCCTCTACCATAAATACTGCCTCCCAGCAGTGTGGGGGAGTCCAGAAGATTCACAAAAGTAGGGGACAAAAGGACAGCTCTCCTGACTACTTCTGGGAAGTTCCTTCTTAGACATGCTCCACCCCCCCACCCCATCCCACCCCCGGGAAGCAGGACTCGGGACAGGCAACACCCTTGCTCTTGCTCAGCTGACACAGTGGATAGGAGAGACACGAGGGAGACTGAGGGGCCACAATGCAGCCTTTTCCTGGTGAAGTCTGAGCTCAGCCCCGGAGACCAGCACCACAGAGCTGTCTCTTTGGTCACAGGGAGCAGGTTCAGGGATGCAGTGGGTGTGGGGATGGCGGGGCATTGTTCAAGCTCAGTATTCTTGGCCTCCACCCTGAGAATAGGAGTCTCTTGCTGGCGGCTGTCTTATACGCTGTGGGGTATTTAGCAGTATTGGAAGCGCCAGCAGCTGTCTCTAGTCCTTATAATCAGGAGCATCCCCAGGCAATGATAAACATCCCCTGGGAATAAGAACCACTGTCCCTCATATCTACCAAAAAGAGACTCAGTACCAGGTGGCCCTCTGCTAGCGTTTACCCAGCCCAGTGAGTCTGTCACATAAACTGTCCAAGTACCACTGACCCCAAGGGGGCATCTTCAGTGCCATGGGCTTGGCCTCCTGCTATGGGCCTGTACCACTGTCCGGAGACCCCGCCCCCTCCTAGCCCCCACAGTGCCCACTGGGAGTGCATACCCAGCTCCCTACCCCTCTGCCCCTCCGGATTCAAGCCCCTCCCTCACCGGAGCCTTTCCAGCAAATCAAAGGTCCTTTGGTCAGTGCCCCCTGTGCGTTTCGAACCAGATAGTACTTGAGGTGCTTCTGTTTCTTGGGCTGTGTGGTCAGCTTCAGGTTGATGTGGTTGGAGAACTCGGTGAAGTAGCAGAACCCTTTCTTCCCACAGCCGACACAGTTCCCAGAGAAACCTGGGCGGGACGAGGAAGACCATGAGCCTCTCTGCCTCCCTTCCGACTCCCTTGCAGCCCCCTCTTCAAACAGTTTGCATGCCACACCATCCCCCAGAGAGTGCCACGGGCGAGGACCTGCTGGGAATCAGGTCAGGGACTCAAGGCACCCTTGACTCAACAGGACCAAAGAGACTGGGCCGCAGAAGTGAGTCGGGGCGAGCACGAGAGACGCCGCCCTCTTGGGGGCATACTGGAAATTCCCCGGATGGGAATGGATGAGGAAAACGCAGTCTACACACACAAGGAAGAACACAATCAGCCACAATGAAGAACATAATCGCAACATCTGAAGAGGGAAAAATGAACGGGACTGGAGGTCATCATGCGAAGCGAAATAAACCAGACGCTGGAAGACAAACATGTTTTTCTCTCACATGCAGAAGCTATATTTTAAACATATGTGTATATGCATGTATGTATGTATGTATATATGTATGTATATATGAGTGGCTATACATACATATCTATCTATATATCTTTAAAAGAGGGAGAAAGAAGAATAAGCAGATAATGGGGAAGAAAGAAAAATATCTATTTCCTTTGTATGCAGAACCAAGATATTTTTCATATATGTGACATATATAATGTCTACCGATATGCATAATATATATTGCTTTAGAGCTATAATAAAGGGGTAACATTGAAAGAAGGAAGAACCAGCGAGGGGCTGGGAGGAGGGGCCAGGAAGGGGAGCCGCAGGCAAAAATGAGCAAAATAC
This sequence comes from Apodemus agrarius, assembly GCA_964023405.1. Lineage (NCBI taxonomy): Eukaryota > Metazoa > Chordata > Mammalia > Rodentia > Muridae > Apodemus > Apodemus agrarius. The sequence goes on along the minus strand of OZ030011.1, from coordinate 101,607,095 downwards.
GATGATATACATGCATGAAAATGTCACCATAGAACCTATTCTTTTTATATGCTAAGAAATACCAAATGCATGGTGGGGACCCTGGGAGTGAGACTCAAAGTTCAGCAGCCAGCAGAGCGGAGACACTGCCGCGGCCGTGTCAGCGAAGGCGCTCTGTCTGCTGTGACAGACGGGCCTCTGTGCCGGCTTGCAGCCCTAGACAGGCCATCCTGGCAGTGATGAGGACACCTCCTCATATGAGCTACGAACACTGCAGAGCATGTGTTTAAAAGGATCTCTGTAAGGCACAGAGCCACTCCAAGGGAAGCAGGCACAGGCATTGGTTAATACAAGAGACGCAGGACAATTCCACCTCTCCGTCTAACCACTGCTCCTGTGGAAGCCATCCCTTCACAACCTTGCTCTGTCAATAGCTGCTCTGGTTCCTGGGCGTCCAAGGCCTGGGTCAAGGGAGGCTCTGGCCTGGTATGCAGCCAGATTTACTTCCTTTATCGCGCTCTCTGCTTGATGGCCTCCAGAGGTCACTTTGCATGAGGCCATAAAAGCCACATGCCTCTACGTAAGCACCGCTCTTCAACAGGCTGTCCCTGGGGACTCTGGCTAATAGTCAAAAGAAATCCAGTAGGTGAGATGAAATGTTGCAAACCATTGCCCCAGAGAAGACTCCACACTGCACAAGATCTCCAACGGGCATACCATGAGCAGTTTAACAGTCTATAAAAGGCCTTAGAAGCAAGGAAAAGCCCCAGCCCGTCGGGGATTGGTACAGGATGGACTGACCATCGAAAGCCTACTCACGCTGTACCAGTGTGAACAGGTGACAGCACACATGGACAATGCGGTGTGGGACTGGGGAGGGGCTGATGTGCACACAGGGCCGGGCGCATCGTGCCATTCACCGTCACGTGCGCAGGGCACGCGACTTAACTATTGCCAGTCATTGTGGAAAACAAAATGTTCTTGTGAAATCCTTTGAATCAGACACACAAGAGCGGCATGTAACCGCGGCTGAAGGATGAAGTCCAGGCCCACAGGCACCCAAGGCTGTGGACTCATCATCGTCCATCTCTAGCTTCTTCTCACGGAGACAAGATGTCTCCTAACTCATCCACTCCAACTCCCCCTGCTCTGCCCAGTCTCTGTCTCTTCCACAAATCTCCTACACAGGTCCAGCCATTTCTCGGTACTCAGCTCCTTGACTCAGAGGGAACCGCCACTTTCCCAGGCTCGCACACTCATTCTGAAATCTGCTCAGCATCAGGGAAATGTATATCTCGTCCCCTGTAGCTCTCTTCCAAAGGGCCATGCTGGGGTGACGGTTCACACGTTGAGTTGTAAATAGGTGTGTGTTGACTGAGACTGAGAGCGCCACGTGACAACATTATCAAGAAGATTGGAAAGAGGGGCATAATTAACCAGTTAATTAATAATAATTAACCCTTCTATTTACCTATTGGTTTCCAACCTAGAAACCTTGAGACACACACACAGCCTGACTGGCACCCAAGAATACAAGCTCAAGAAATGTCCAGAGTTCCTGAGAATAGAAAAGATTCTGAACAAGACGCAGGCGCTACAAGGTCAAGGACACCGAAGAGACCAGCTAGCCAGGTTACAAGCCATGTTCATGGTGTCAGCGAGCACGCCCAGCAGGAAGCGACGGCAGCCATGTGCAGCAGCTCCGATGGCCCAGCGGTGAGAGTAAGCTCCTGGCCCGGTTGTCCAGTGGACAGCTGGTGCCAGCAAGCAGACCGCGACCAGCTGGGGACGAAGCTTTTCTGAGAGACACCTGAGGGATAAGCAGAGAAGCCGGGGGAGAGCATCGGACCCAGCCTTGAGGGGAAGGAGGGGCTCAAACCATCAGATGAGCAGAGGATGTTATCCTAAGATGCAGGAAATTCCTTGAAGGGCGATGAACACTTTCAAGAAAGAGTACGGCACGGAGCCCTTCCTTTTGGGAATCGGCCCTGGGACTTGGAAGTTTGTAAAGACGTCATCAGAAAGTGAGGTGTCTGGACATAAGTCTCAGACTCCTGCTGGACACGGATCCTAGAGATGAAGGGGCTATGCAGTTACTATGCCACTAAAGCGGTCCATACGGATAACACTCTTCTAACCCCAGCACCCCAGGGTCTTTCCACGGAGCTCATTTGACAACTAGAGGGCTATCTCCTTCAGGACCATTATACCCCTGAATGGATGCTGCACCTGCAGGCTGCTGTGTGGAGCATGCCCTCCTATGGGGAGGGTGCCAACCTCCCCTGCAGCAAGCAAGCAGGAATACAGATGTCAGTAGGACTCAGGCTTGAGTCCTGACTTAAATATACCAGGTTTCTTCCCATCTCTGGGCTTCAGTTTCATCGTCTGCAAACATGACCAGAGGTAATATTTATTGTACAGCCACGATGTGCTAAGCTGTGCGTGAAGCCCTTTATGCTATCAAGGTCCACCCTCCACGTTGAATCTTATGAAACCTGTAAAATAATCCATAATGTCTCCAGTTTACAGGAGTTTGCAGTTCACATACCAAGGCACAGAGAAGTGACTTACTCACAGCCTGGAGTGGCGGGAGGGACTGAGCACGGCTTTGACATTGTTTACTACACCATCTCCCACAAAACCACCTACAGGAACACTAAAGGGTTAAGATGTCCCCTGGATAGCTAACAGGTCCCAGTCTCAAAATGGAGTCCTCTCTCCTTCCCCTCAGACTAAATGAGATAAGAAGTCACCCTACCTGGGTTTCCACTGCCCAGTCATAGAAGAAAGAAGGGAAGGCAGACACAAAAGCCACCAGTTCCTTCCAGACTGAAGTGACATGATTCTTCCTAGAAGCCCCCACAGTGGCTTCCTTTGGTGGCATCTAAGCACGTGGCTTTATGGCCACCGGGGGGGGGGAGCTCGTTTCTGGGATTATGTCCTTTGCAGAAAGGGGGTCTCCATCATCCAACCCTCATGAACAGGCTGGATTCCCACTGACAAGCTCACAGTCTAAAGAAGACCTCAGAGATAGCCCTGTGAGAGACATGAGGGGCCACAATGAGTGGTCACAAACATTCCTGTTTGTGAGCGTGACCACACTCTGAGAGTAAGGAAGGGAGAGACAGCTTCAGGGTTTCCCCTTGAAGTTTGAGCCCGATCCCAGTGCTGTGCAGAAACACTCACTTGCATGGAAGAAGGCGAAGCTGGGTGACCTCAGGTGAGATGGGGGTCAGGGTAGGGTGCTGGGGTACAGTGTGGAGAGCTTGAAATTTCAGTGACAACATCATAGTTACATTGAGTCCTATACTAACCTCAACCTCATTCTCTGTCTCCATTTCTTCTCTGATAAAAATCAGCTATATGTGTAAGCCCAAGAAAGAGTTATAAAACACAATAATTGTCTTACTTTCAGAAGATTTATTTTTATGTGTGTGTATATGTGTGAGTGTGTGTGTGTGCATGTGTGTGTGCGTGCGTGTGTGTGTGTGTGTGTGTGTGTGTGTGTGTGTAATTGTGTGAGGGAACTCCCATATGTGTGAAGGATCCCACACAGACCAGAAGAAGAGATTGAACCTTCTAGACCTGGAGCAGGTACTAGGAACTGAACTCAGAGACTCTGGGAAAGCAGCAAGCCCTCCTAACCTCTCAGGCATCTCTGCAGCCCCTAACTGTCTTATTCATAACACCACCAAGATTTCTTAAAAGTATAAATTGGGAGGAAAAATGAAGGGGAAGAGACACATCATTTTAAAAGGACAGGGGCTGAGGGCACACGTCACATGGGGGAGCATCTGCCTGGCTGGCCTTGGGTTTGACCCCAACACGGCACAAAACTGAGTTTGAGGGGAGCATGCCCGTATGCCAGCACTGAGGAAGAGGAGGACTGGAAGTTCCAGGCCGTATGTCTCAAACCGCAAAAACATATTAAAAATGCAAAAGAGGAAAAAATGGATCAAAAAAAGTTTTAAGAAAAACGTTGGGTCTTGAATTTAACAAACCAACTTTTAACAAAGTATATGATAATATCTGAACTCCCTGAAGTATTTAACAATATTTATGAATGCTTTAGCTTTTTGGATAGGATAATAGCACTGACTTCTGGGGGGAGGGGTAGTCCTTGTCCTTTAGAGACAGATACACATGGCGATAGTTTCAGACGATGTACACGGGGTGGGGCTCGCTTCCAGATAACCCTGTTGGAGAGAAGAGGGGGGAGTCGCAAGGCACAAGGCCAGCTGCCCCACACACTGGAACTACCAAAGACAAGGACATGGAGGCCTCCTGGGCTCTTTTCCCATGTTTCAAGGTCAAAGGTGGTTTCCCAGCTTCTGTCCTGCAGGACCCAGTGAAGGCCCAGCTTCACACACCTCTTGATTTCTTCACACCTCTCACTGTGATTTCTGAGATGCCCCTTTTCCTCTATGACTGTACTACATCATCTGGGTTCAAGATCAAAGGCCTCCCAGCTGCTGCCTGCGAGACCTTCTGTGAGTCACCGGGTGCTTCCTGTGCGTCACATATAAACGCTAGACTACAGTGTCTCTACCTCCCCTGTTTTGTCGGCTTCCTCGGGACAGTTCCAGGCACACGTCTTCAATGAATAAGATGTACTGTGTGAGTGCTGCTGCTGCCACTGGTACTGCTTCTTCCCAATTGGAAAATTTTTTACGAATTTTTCAGGGCTTGTCTTTACACCGGCTACCACTAGAACACCTTCTCCATCACCAACAGTCTGTGCTTACATCCCTGTGACCTTCTGAGGGCATGACGCCCATAAAGTTGGGTATATGATTTGCTGGCATGCTTACTTCCTATGGGCCTTATGGATCCTGATGGACCGCCATTTTTTTTTCTGCCTGTGTCTCCCTGGCAAAACTAGAAGCTCCCAATGGAAGGCTTGAGTTCCCAGGTATACCTAGACACCAGACTTCATTTGACCTTATACATTCAACAAACGTGTGAATACTTTGCCTACTAACTAAACCACAGACTCATTTTCACCTAAGAAATAAGCATGCCACAGAGACAGGTGTCTGCTCCTCTGATGGGTAAGGTATTGGTCAACTTAGATCCATGACCGGCAACCACAACAGCAAAATCCGAAGAACACACCTAGAATGTTAATCTTTCAATTTTCTCAGAGCAAAATCCCTCATCAGCTTCCAAGTTGCTAAAACAATATTCCTAAAGACTGTGCTTCCTCCAAGACAATCCACGGACCCTGTTTTACGGATCGGTAAACAGGGCTGAGCCCGGTTACTGCAGGAGCTGTGGGGACCACCTTGTCCTGGGCAGCCGCCCCGGTTAATAGCAGGAAACCAAAACAGTGTTAAGTGTCCAAGCGGAGAGCATAAAGTTATGTTCAAAGGGGAGTGCACGGGCTATTTCCAGCCAGCCCTTGTTCTTCATTCCGGATGGCTTTTTGCCAGCAATTAACAAAGTTCCTTCCTGGGCACTCCAGCCACTGGGGAGGGGCCAGACTATGAGGGGCTGGAGGAGAAGGAGCTGCAAGATTCCTGTCTCCAAGGCTCAAGAGGCAGAACCTCCCTGATTTACTGCCCCAGTAATTCCCTTATAGTCACAAAGGGGTGGAATTCAGACAAGATCCCCCCCCCTCGTCCCACCTCATTCCACCCCACCCCACCAGCAGATCAAAAGCCAGCTTTGTGAAGCACCGGCCGTAATACGAGGACTACGTGCACCAGTGAGCAAGCCCCATATACCCGGTGAGCCAGCTCCTGCAGAGACAGATTCCCTCAGCTTCGTAGGTAACTTTCTAACGTTAGCCATAAAGAACTGATCTCAATGAGCACACACACCTGCCTCAGGACACACACACACACACACACACACACACACACACACACACACGCTATGCTGTCCCCCTCCGGGAGCATTCATCCACTTTGTTTGAGAGTTTACACACATTGCAACCACCCCAGACTGGAAGCACTAGCTATTCATTCCTTTCTTCCCAATCCCCACTCTCTCCTCCCCCCATCCCCCAAAACCTCCTCTGCAGTGGATTTCCTCCCCCATCTGGTTTTGGGCCATAAGAAACACAAGCCTGGATGTTTAAAGGGCTCAGTCATATGGAGAACAGACGAGGATGTAAAGGTTCTCGATCCATAACTTTGTCCCAGGAATTGTCTCTTCTACCATGACGAGCCCCCGCGTGAAAATGGACCACTGCCAAGTCCTCCGTTACCCAGCTGAAGGGGCAAATCCAAAGTCACTAGACAAGAACAAACTGCCCAAGGCCAGAACATATATCCAAAGCCCGCTCTGCTGCATGGGTGAAGAGGGCATAGGAGGCCACGGGGAAGTCTCTGGGTAAACAGTAAACAGAGATCTCTGGGCTCGCAGTCCTACTGTCTCTTCCCTGATACTGCACATGAGGGGAGCAAGGTACACAGCAAGAACATAATAATGTCACCTGAACAAGAGGTCAGGCTTGGTCTCATCGGGACCAATGAGCCATCAGGACCTTAGTGGGCCAGTGACTATTTGAAAGGCAGGTCCCCACGGGCAGGAGGGAAAGCGGCGATCCCAACGGAACCTTGACCACAGCAAAAGCCTGAGGGGCATAGTGAGTAAGGGAAGGGCTCAGAGCCGAAAAGACTTGAACTTGGGCTCCTGGTGTCTTCTTTACTCTCACGACTTAGGGCAAGTTCATGAACAAGTCTAAGCTCTCCTACGGAACTGTGACAGACACCACCTCTCCAGGGGGAGCTGCAAATCAAAGCAGAAGATGGCAAGACAATCTGGTAATCATTCAGATGTGATCACCTAGCGGCCCGGATGTGTGTGCACATGCACATGCGCGCACACACACACACACACACACACACACACACACACGGCCTCAATCTCCTGCCTGCTTGTTCCTGAAACTATCTGGGACAGGGTGTTTAAATGTTTAAGGCCCCTTCTGGTCCAAATAGGCACAGGTAGGTTTGAACAGCAAACTGTGAAAAAAAATAATACTACTACTAATTAATAAATTATTAATACTGGTAGACTTTCTGGAGGGAAACAACCAGTCATTTTTTAAAATGTATGTGTGTAGGCAAACTCACACTGTATAGGAGCCTTAGGGGTCAACCTCAGCTCTCATTCCTAAAAATCTGTTCGGCTTGTTTTTTGAGATTTGCTTGGGTTTGATAAATTCAGCTGAACTGGCTACCCAGCAAGCCCCACGGATCTGTCTGTCTGGAGCTATTCAAAGCACGACCATCAGACCTGGCAGTTCACGTGCCTGCCAAAGCGCAAACGTGGGGCCTGGCAACACTTCCCTAACCGAATTATCTCCCTAGAGCAAGTCAGTCATATTTTTAAATAATTCCCTTTTTTTCTTCCATTCCATAAAGAAATGTACCAAAAGACAAAAAAAAAAAAAAAAAAAAAAAAGCATGTATAGCATATCCAAGTACCCTTACAACCTGCAGTGGAGGCCTCCCCTTCCCCTGCCCCACCACATGCATGGAGCACACAAAGAAAAGAAGGAACTCACCAAGCAGGGCGTTGTGGCCATTGTCATCGGGCAAGAACCTCTTGTCCACTGCACACACCAGCAGGTGGTCCGGCAGGCTGGGAGACTTGGCACCCACCAGGAGGAAGCCTGCAGGGACTTCAATGGGCTCGTTGGAAATGGAGACAAGACGTAGGTCCTTCCCAGCCTGACAGAAGCCTAGAAAGGGCAGACAGGGCTCACACACTGCACTGACATCTCCCAAAACCAAGGTCTTAGGGACAGAAGGAACACCCAATGGCCCTTGTCTCTGAGAAGCTAGAGTTTGACATTAATTACCTCTGAGACAAGACAAAACCATCAGAAAGTGCAAGTTGTCTCACCCTTCACATACTATACTTTATGGGGCTGTGAAATGGGTACATTCAGGACAAGGGCCAGATCAGGGCCTCTCAGCTTCCCCAGGGGGAGCTTGAGATCCACAGTAGAAGTCTCTTCACACCTTCTGAACATTGTATTTACAAAACTTTTAAATATATTTCCTACAAGGAAAAGTAAGTTCTCAAAAGTCTCCGAGAAAAGATAAAGAAGGGAATGGCTGGGATGTCTCAGGCTCTCTCCTGAGCCTTGCTCTAGAAGAGGGCGAGCTAACTTTACAGGCTCCCTGCACTGTTAACCACCAAAGAGATATGGGACCCCCTCCCCATCCTGGGAGCCACCTCTGGGCCCTGCAGCATTCACAAGCTTCTCTTCCTTTGGCTGCTCCAGGCTGACTGCGCTGGTGCCTCACCAGACCAGAGAACAGCCCACCACTGTGGCATCTGGAGAATATGAGCTAGGGCAGTCGGGGTCTCCCGCAGTGATGTAGAAACCCAGGGAAAGCCACTTTAGTGACTGCCCTTCTCGCCCTTTCCCTCTGGGGACACTAGATGGCCCTGCTAACAGCTGTACTCACTTCTTTGTCCCAGTAACATCAGCTGGCACTCGGGGAGTCAGGGTCAGGGCTAGGGTCAAGGTCAGGCCTCAGAGTGCAGAGGGCATTGGCTACCCCGATCTGTTTCCAGTCCCAGCCGGCCACCACTCCCAGGCCATGCCTGAATGCCCTGTTCAGTCGCCTGCAGCTCCCAGGCAACATGCATCTCTCCCCATAAGCCTTTGCACCACTGCTCCCTCTGCAGTGTCTGAACTTCCCCGGCCCATGGAAGTGTCCTGGATAACTCTTACAGATCATCTAAAACCCAGAGGAAGAACCCTCTTCTCCAGGGCGCTTTTCTGAAGCTCTCTGCCCACTTCTGGAGTTTTCCTTCAGTGCCCATGCTGCCAAGCTTACCACCCACACAGAGGGCATAAAGCATTCGTCTCCCCAGATGACCCCGGAGTTCTCATCTTTAACCTCTGAACTTCCAGAATGAGGGCTCAATACGTCAGCTGCTGTTCACTCTAACAGTGATGCACATCCCTTGGTTTGCGGAGTAACGGGGGGTCTAGAATGAGAACCTGCAGGCCTCCCTGGGTACGGAGCATAAGATCTCACCACTGCACTGAGATGCTTACCATACCCAGCATGCCTTGCCTCTGTCCCTCATCAGCAAAACAGTGGTGATACTGCTGCCTGCCCAGATTCAAGATAATGCAAATATGCTAGCTTCACAGCCAAGAACTGATGGGCACAAAAGGTCATTCCTACCCCACTCCAAATAAAATACCCTGCAAGGTCGAATTTGAGTAAGGAAAGTATATTCTGACTTCCAAACAACAGACTCAAAACAATGATGACTGCACCCCATGCCGTTCCTACAGTTGGGGCTGTCTACAGCAGGCAAGCAGCTGGGGCTGACTCTGAGCCTCCTGTATGTGGCCTGTGCAGGAACCCGAGCCCAGCTCACATCTCAGAGGACAAGGAGCGCCATGCCCCAGCTGCAGACCCTGAGCAGGGCGGTAGTATCTTACCATCCGTGGTGCAGCATCCTTCAGGAGGAGGGGGCAGCTGGTAGGCATTTGGGGGACTGCTGGGTTCTAACCCTCCTTCTCCATCTTCTTCTTCTTCCTCGTTGTCCACTCGGCTGCCACCTAGATGTGGGAGACAATGGGGAGGGGTTGTAAGGGAAGCCGCTGTGGGGCTTTGAAAGCCTCCTCCAGGGCCCATCCCTCCACCTGAAGCCACAAGCTCATCACAGACCCAGGGCCTGGGGAGCTGGTCATACAAAGGAAAGGAGGCTCACGCTGCTCTAAGAAGCACTCAGCAAACCCTTGAAGTTGGGTGGCCTGATCTTCTGTACCGGGGAGGAAAAGCCAAGGCTGTCTCGGGGAGGATGACTCCCCAAGGTGCACACAGACTTGGGCTCAAGTTCACTTCTCCTCTAGCTACCACGGCTGCACATGTCCGCCAGGGTGCAAGGGAGTTGCTATGGATACAGAAGCTTGCTAAAGACTTTACCCAAAGCCTTGACACAACACAGCAAGCATTCCGAAAACATTCGTGTGTGAAGTATCGCCGTGTAACAAGTAACCCGTATCACAAATGAGGAACCTAGGACTGAGAGAGAGTCCCGGGTCCACAGCTGCTCAAGGACCTGTGGCTGAGCCTGTGTGTCTGCAGGGGTCCCTAATATTCTCGCAAACACAAGTAGCATGCACGGCCTCGACATTGCATAAGGGGGCTGCTGAGCTATACATTAGTGTTCATCCAAAGGATGCACATATCCATTGATGGAAATGCAAACATACACATAAGGGAAGGGGTGTTCCAGAACATTCTAGAATAGGACCAGACATGCAGTTTGTTTTAAGAAAGGAGGAACAGCAAATGTGAAACCGGTGGGGAGAGCTCTGGCCTTGAGCACCACCCCCTGATGTGCTGAGCTCAGAGCAGTCTCCCTGACTCCTGTCTTCCCTCACTGATCGGGCACCCAGAAAGTGTCTCAGTGTGGGGGCTCACGCTGAGGAAAGAGCAGCTCACTGTTCGGAGCGAGTGTCAGCCTTTTCCCACAGTTGGGGAAAGCAGGAGGTTCACAGAAACGAACTTTTCCAAGGCTCCCTGAGTACGGAACATTCAGTCCTTCCGGTGTCTTTTCTCATAATGTTTTGGGTAAAAAAATATTGTCAGTGTGTCTTTAAATTTCAAGTACCAAACAGCACACAGATTAACTGGTGGGAAGGTCCTTGCCAGCACCCTGGAATATGGCTGTCACCTCTCTTTTTGGTTCCCTGTCTCTTATGCTGGCTTGTTTTTATGTCTCCTACTGTTCTCCCATTGGCTCCCTCCCAAGGTTTTAGGTTGACAACAAAATTACGTGTCATGGAAAAGTCTAGACCACAGCCCTGGGAAGCCACAGTTCAGTTCTTAGTTTGCTGTTGCCTATGTGGCCACAGGACACTCAACTTACCCTCTGTGCAAAGCACATTGGCTACAAACTGAGCCCTATGGCCACGGTGACTTTCTAGAACAGCGGTTCTCAACCTACACACCGCCCCCCCCAAAGGGTTCAGTAGAATAGTATAAGAGTAGCAAAATAAGTTATAAAATAGCAACGAAAATCATGTTATGGCCAGAGGTCTCCACAGCATGAACAATTGTATTAAAGGCTTACAGCATTAGGAAGACTGAGATCCACTGTGCTAAAAAAAAAAATAAATAAATAAAAAAAAATGTGGCACTTTAGAACAATACCAAGTTTTGTACCTATGATAACTGTACAAGCTACTGGGGACATAATTTGACTGGGGCCAAGACCTTGAGAAGGAAATAACAGCTCTCTATCCTTCCTGGTGCCCTGGACCTTGTGGGTGCAGAGGACAAACACCAAGTGGTAGGAAAACTGTGGAAAGATTACACAAGACGAACGCACAGGGTGGGAGGAGTGAGCCCAGCCGCCTCAGCTCCTTGGCATCTCCCCGTGCTTAAAGTAGGCACAGTTTAGTCCCTGCGCCAGGTCTCAGAGTCCCACTGGACCCCAGGCAGCAGCACGACAGCAGATGGCACAGGTCCCACGGGGCTCTGATCTAGCTCTGCACAGACCCAGAGTGACACAGACACCAGCCTTGGAGTAGAAAGTCACACGAGAACAAAAGAACACCCCCAAGAACCAAAAGGAACACCCCCAATGCCAGAGGCACGGATCAGCCACAGAGAAGGGGCTGGGCATTATCCTGTGAAGCCCAGTGAACAGACATTCCAACGCACTTAGAAAGAAACAAGAGACGAGGGTCTTAAGCCTCAGAGAGCCGAAGGGCTCAAACTGCAGACAGGGTCAAAGGTCTGCAGCAGACTTCCCGGACTTTGATGGGCTCCTCAGGCAGCCTGGAGCAGACTAAACAGGCGTGTTTACAGAGGTCTCCTGGCAGGGTAAGAGCCTTAAAGTGGTCTTAGACAAAACCATCAGGGTTTAGTGCAGTAATAATAAAACACAAACCCAAGGACCCCATAGCGCCCTGACTACAGGCACATAACGCCATTTACTCTGGGGTTTATGCCCAATCTCTTCTCCTGTCATGAGCTGCTCATCATTCTGAGCAGGTGGGATTTCAGGAACTGACCTGCATTTCATTCACGTAGTAAATTAGTGATGCCTAGAGCGGATGCAGTTATGTGTCTTACTGGGCTTTCTCTTGAAAAGTCAGCATTGTGTAAAAGGATTTTCCTCTAAAGGGGGTAGTAGGTAAGAGCCCTAATTCAAAGAACAAAGCTATAATAAGGCCCCTGCTAAATTACCCCCACAAATACATAAAATGTTACCAGATCCCCGGTGTCTGGTGTCCTGGCACCTTGGTCATAAGCATCATCAACAACGGTATTGTCTAAGGAAGGCCAGCCATCAGATAAGAGACCCTGACAAGAGACAGACAGACAAAACAAGATAGGGCCCCAAAAATGCCTGTCTGCTCCAAAGTTTATGATGCAGAAGATATGGCCCAAGCTTAGTGTTTGGTTTATGGTGACATCTAATAAAACCCAAGGTCGCCATCTTCTACGGAATCCTCAGGCTGACTTTTGCAACTGGACGAACAAAATCCCAGGGGATGGTTCCAGGCTATTTGCTAAGCACAGAGTGGCTGGGTCAAGTCATCACCCAAACTCAAAGGCTGAACAATCCTGTTGACATCTGGCAAGGAGCTTGGGACACTCAGCACCCGAGTAATCAAATTCATAAGCCTCAACTCTGTCCCTGGGGGCTGGTATGAAGCTCAGAGCATTGAAAAGCACATAGGAACTCCTGGGTTCTAGCAGAGTCATTGTGGGGGAGGGGGCAGTCCCTGGAAAATACCACACTCTGAACAAAGATGAGATCCTAAGAAGATGCAACCTCCACACAACTAGAGGGGGCCAGCTGGGCCACCTAGGGAGAGCTTCAGCTGCAAGCAAAGGTGACTGGGAGCCCCCATGGGCTTTCTGCTGTTCTCTGTTCCCCTGGGAGCAGCTGTGCACTGACTCTCCAGACATCTGTCCCAACACTGACAGCCAACGCCGACTTGCCAGCAATTCTGCAACCCCTCAAAATCCGCAAGTCCCCTTGGGCCTCAGCAATAGCAGGTGAACAGACTGTAGATTTTAGGACACTGCTGGAGTATTCTAAGTTATCAGCATGATGGCTGCTCTCAACCTGACACTAGTGAGGCTTGTCAACACCATAAGGATGTCCCTGGAAGTTGTATTTCACTTGGTCAAAAATGGGATCAATGAAATAGTATCTGAGGACTTCTCTAGGCCCTGAGAAGTCAGACACTTCCTATGTCAAAAAAAATCAGGGCTCTCTTAATGACTGTCAGAGAATCTCATGTTGTCCGAACTGATAACACTAGGCACAATCTAGTTTCTCTTAGATTTAGACCCAGGTTAGGGTCTTGGGTCATTATCTGTGCCATTTACAAGGAGGCCCACTTTGCCCTCTCAAAAAAATAAGGGCTTTCAAGCGTCCACAAGCCTGCTCAGCACAGAGCAATCTAGTGCTTCTAGACAGGCAAGCCACACACAGCGTCCTAAAGCCCAACATAGTACAAACCTGACAGACAGTTTTCTTTCTTGTTTAATGATTTTTTTCCCACTTTAAAACCATGATCTGTTCTACGTACATTTGTGTGTAATTTCAAGCAAAAAGCATGAACTTACAAACAAACAAACAAATCAATCAATCTAGACTAGTAGCTGTTTCATCCTATGTATTGCTTCAGGCTTACTTACTTGACATGAAAACACACACGGTTCCCTTACCTTCCAGATAAGGGAAATTCTCAAGTCCTCCCCATACTTAGAGATCATTTATTAATTTAAGTCTTAACACATGTAAAATTCATAAAGGCTTACTGTTAATTTCTTTCAAGCTTTTGTGAGGCTCTTACACCTGTTCCCACACAGAGACATAACCTCTAAAAGATTTTTACAGAGATTAGAACATGAATCACAGGAGGACAAGAAAGGAAATACAGAGCTGAGGGTCAGACATATTAAAATCCCTTACCAACAAGCCATCTCATCAGATATAAATAATGCCTTCAAGGGAGCCTAGCATACAGTGTTCTCTCCCTGTCTCTTATGAGTCCAAGATTTTTTTTCTCTTTGTACTTTCTGGCCTGAAATTTACTTTTAAACAAACAAAAATCTGTGTGCAACTTTCATTCTTTTTTACTAGACTCTAGATTTCCTGATTAGGGCTGTTCACGTTTGCTGCACATAATAAAAACTGCGCGCGCGCGTGCGCACACACACCGACAGAAGAAATGCGTGATTCTTACCTTCTAACGACGACAACTGCTGCTCAGCCTCCAAATAGAGCTGGGAGAAGATGGGCCGGGGCACCAGGGTATTGGAGCGTAGGGAGGCCTCGATGGAGTTGTGCAGGACCTCTTCAAAGCGCGTGCTCTTCAGCTGGCCAGCATAGGAATTGCCCATCTCCAGAGCACAAAGAGGACAGTCTTCTGGTTAAAATGACATTTCAGTTCTGCCGAGCAGGGCTGGCTCCACACAAAGCCGAACGACGAAGAGGCAAACAGAGCAGCTGCAGCAACAGCAGCAGCAGCAGCAGCAGCAGCAGCAGCAGCAGCAGCAGGGAGAAAGGACGGGTTGCGGCCTCTGCTCAGCCCCAGACAGGAGAGGGCGGCTCTCTGCAGCTACTGCCAGGCAATTACAGGAAGTTATATAAGTAACAACCCCCACTGATTCCACACTCACAGAGCCCACTGCCTCTTAGGATATCCCACAAAGAAGAGTTTAGGCTTTCCTGATTTTCCCAGAGATAGGATCCTGCCTCCAAGGGTGCCCAGGCAAATGAGATAACTTTTGCCAGAAATGGGTATTCATATCCATGACAATATGGGAGCATGAGCCCAGGTTTTAGGATTACAGGAGACATACATGCATGTACACATACACGCATGCACACACACACACACACACACATACACACACACATAAAGGCAGGATTAGCAGACTCTTATCTCTGCTGTTTCTGGTAAAAGGCTAGCTATTAAAATTAAATTATTAAAATTAAAATCTAAAGTCCAAAGGGTTCTCAGTGGTTCTCAACCTGTGGGTCACAACCCCATTAGGGCCCAAGGGGTTACCTAATACCATCAGAAAAAAATGTAGACATTTACATTACAACTCATAACAGTAGCAAAATTACAGTTACAAAGTAGCAACAAAATTAATTTTATGGTTGGGGGTCATCACAACATGAGGAACTGTATTAAAGGGTTGCAACATTGGGAAGGTTGAGAACCACTGATTTAGACTGTATTTTAGCTTATTGAACATCCCTATCATAAACAGTAATGCAGAACAATCCCAGAACCTTGGAAAACTGAGAAGGAACCACTGATACTTCCATGCGACTAAGGCAATCACCCTTGCTTTATCTGTGGTAACTTCATAACTAATTCACACCGAAGTAGACAACTCATTGGTTTGTACTGTATTCCCCGCTTTGTGCAACTGTGACATGATCAGTCTGGCATGTCCATCATCCCCAGAAAGAAGCATCAGAGCTGTCATTCCCCTGCCTTACAACAAGGTTGCTCTCCGTCACCACAGACCGCCTTCCTTGTTCTGTCTACCACACGTATGGAAACACTGGCCAGGAAGTGTCAACGGCTTTTTCCACTTAGCACAGAGACTCCAAGATATAAATGCATTATGGAAACCAGGTGGCAGTGGCGAGGCATACCTTTAATCCCAGTGCTCGGGAAGCAGAGGCAGGAGGATCTCTGTGAGTTTGAGACCAGCTTGGTCTACAAGGCAAGTTCCAGTTTTGTGTAGCCAGAGCTACACAAAAAAGCTCTGTCTCAAAAATAACAAAAACAAAAAAAACAAACAAACAAAAAAAAACAAACCAAAACCCCAAATGCATGGTGGTATGAATCACCAGTATGCTGCTACAGGGATTTGCTTGTTTGTTCCTGTTTTGTTTGCAGGCCTGAGGGTGAAACCCACTGCCTCTCACCTGCGAAGGGAGAGCACAGCCACTGAGCGCTGGACCAGCCCTGCCACTGTGCTGTGTTTGTGCAAAATTAACTCTCTTCAGAACTTTGGCTGGGAAGGGATGCGGACTGTATCCACAGAGCAATAATTATATATAATTACTTCACTTGACATACACATGTCTCTTATCCCCCTTACACTTAAAATCATTTTAATGGCTCATAACATCCTACTGAGAGAAAACTCAAGCACTTGCCCGAACACTTCTCTGATTTGCACTTACGGTTAAATGTCTGCTTTTGATCCACGATCAAGCCCTCAGTGTCCTATACCCTCCTGATGGGACCTTCCTTCCTGTCTTTGGCTCTGACATTAATGTTAGCTTTGGCTTTCTATTTCTTCCTTCCTGCTTCCTTTTAGTTGCATCTGTGGAATTCGTTCCAACTCCTAGAGAATAACTACTTGTTCATGTGACTTCATCAATAGGGACATGTAAGGCCACACTGTCCTCTGACCATTTCCTTGCTATGGCACGGAAGTTAACCATAAAGCCAGCCAATCAATCTCTTCTCCCTCTCCCTCCCTCCCTTCCTCCATCTTCTTCTACCTACGCGCGCATGCAGACACATCTATACACACATTGATATAGGGTCTCTAGTAGCCCAATCTCCCCTCAAGCTCGCTACACAACCAAGGACAATGTTGAACTCTTGATCTCCCAGCACCCACTTCCTGACTGCGGGGTGGCAGATGTGCACCACCACACCTAGCTTTTCATTTCTTTATGGACAGCTTATGACCTCCATTTTGGTTCCCTCTGTCCAAAGCTTATCAAAGAGTTTAATTTCTAAATAATAAAAATGGGGGGGGGTCTTAGACTGCTAACTAATTTATAACTAAGGCTAGTCTTTAGATGTTCTACTTCTTTTCATTTCTTAAAGGTCTCTTTCTGACTGATGCCTGAGGGAGTTTAAGAATACTACATACAGAAGAGAATACACAGCCCCTGTCCATGTGTGAGGGCTGTGGGAAGCAGGCCAAATTATCCCTTTCTTGTAAACCCTGGCATGCTTCTTCTCTAGTATAATGTTAAACTTTAAAATAACCTAAGATACACAGAGTAGCACCAGATATCAAGAGCAGCAGCCTAGACAGGAGTTCCGAGTTTCTGTCTATAACTAATATATGAGACACACACTAGCTGGGAGCTCAGCTTCCCCACCCAGAACAATCTGGCCCAGCACATTTTGCCTTAAAATATACGCTATACAACCAAAAGAACACATGGAGGGACGCATGGCTCCAGCCACATATGTAGCGGAGGATGGCCTTGTTGGTCATCGATGGGAGGAGAGGCCCTTGCCCCTGTGAAGGCTCCACGCCCCAGTGTAAGGGAGACCAGGATAGGGACGCGGGAGTGTGTGGGGGGCGGGGGTGGTGAGTAGGGTGGGGGGGTATGGCATAGGGGGTTTTCGGAGGGGAATCAGGCAAGGGGCTAACATTCGCAATGTAAATAAAGAAAATATCTGGATGGTCTTTACCTCAAAAAATAGAAAAAAAAGTTTTGAAATGGTTATATTTTTTAAAAAGTGTTTTTCAGAAAATTACATTAACTGTTTGTGACTTAGTTTACTGATAACAATGATGTAAAGAGTTGGGAAGATTAAACTATATATTTAATACAATAAAGAAAAAGATATATACTGTAAATTCTTCTGTTCCTAGCTCCATGTTGCTATGGCGCTGAAGATGCTCTCCTTCCTACCTAAAGGAGGAATGAATGGCGTGGTCTGAGGATTTCCTGCCTCTACTGCAGGGGACAACGGCTGAGTCAAGGGACCCTCTCTATTAACCACTTCCTGCCTGTGGCAATAATTTCTGCCCACAGGCCTTCCACCAGCTCTCATACAGCCAGGGAAATGTCCTAAGACTAGTTTAGGAATTCATCCCAACAAAAAGAAAGCGTCCCAGAGTGGGGAGGTCAGCCCGAGACACTCTGGAAGATGATTGGATGGCGTCTTGGCCTCCTGTCCACACGCTGCTCTGGTTTGCTGCTGTCTTGGTTTATCCGCCTCATACTCAAGAGATTCAAGAAGGAGTTAGCCATCCTTAGGGTGGGGTGTATGGTTCTCAATGCAGGAGCACACTGGGGGAGGAGCCTTGTGTAATTCTCAATTCCAGGTGGTCCACCTAAGCTGCCACTGTTAATAACGTCACAAACCTTCCTGCCTACGTAGCATCCTTGTCTGAACACCAGGCACACAGGAGGAGTTTTCTGTTAACACAACAACACATGTAGCCTTGCAAACCGCACCCACCCGCAACCCCATCTGTCTGCCTGGTGCTAAGGGAGAGTGCACCCACTTGAGCACCCAGAGCCCAGGGAACTCCGCAGTCGGTGCCCACTGATACCTAAGGCGAAGAGGGCAATAAAGGGGCGCTCCAGGCTTCCTCTATTTCCCAGGAGTGATGGCCAGGGAACAGGTATTTTTTTTCCCTTAAAATTAACACTCTGCATTTTAGTGACTATAAATTAATACTGGAGGTGCAGGGGCTGAAGGAGCCCTTGTTGAAAGAATTGAAATGGGAGGGGGAGGGAGAAAAGGGTGCGGGAGGCAAAGCACACCTGCTAAGTTCTCACACTCAGGAAATGGCAACTTTGGGAAGGGAGAGACAAGGTGGATATAAACAAGTTACATTGTATATATGTTTGCAATAAGATACATTGTATATATGTTTGCAATTGTCAAAGGGCACATTAGAGTTTTCTTTCTAAAATAAAACTTCGCCCTGTTCTAAACAATTAGCGAAGAAGGGATGATTTTCTGAATAGAAGAGCGGACATAACAGCAGATTTCAAGACAGGTATACATAAATCAAAGTTTCCTATTCTCCACCCATTGCAGTGTTTACTACTTGAACTATGTAACCTTTGAGGTATTTAGCAGACACAGAACATTGGAGAGGAAGGTAAATAGTATCTATCCACAGCAAGGAATTCTGACCAGAACAACGGTTTTCACACTAGATTCTCGGTCAAAAATAATGGATCTGTCTGATCAATGATGTATAAATAAAACTGACCAGCTGCTTTTGCTACATAACAAACATAAAATACAAAAATACTCTCGGGGAGCCAGAGAGATAGCTCAGTGGGTAAAGGGGGCTGCCAGCAAACCCTAAGGGCTTGAGTTCAATTCCCGAGACCCACACAGTGCAAAGAAAGAACCAACTCTCTCACCGTGTCCTGTGACATCTGTAAACACATGTACATGTACACGGGAAAGTGCACACTAAAGCAAATGTCTTTTTATAAAGGTTAATCTTCTCAAGCAAGGCTGTAAATCCCTCTGCTTTTTAAAGGTCTGATAGGGTCTAGGATTAAGTGGTCCTTCCCTAAGTCACATTCCTCAGTGATACAGTCACCGGCACACTGTCCCCACACAAGCAAGTAACCCATACCCACGCTTACGCAGGAAGCACTGATTCAGTGCAGTGAACACACACACACACACACACACACACAAAACATAAAAGTAGGAGGGAGACTTGGGAAGAAGAAACAATTTAGTAGGAGAAGGAAAGAGAAGATAATGGGGGATTTGATCAAAGAACATTATATGTATGTGTATATATAATGAAATGTATCTATATCCATATCCATATCCATATCTATCTTAATTTTCGACCAAATGTAGGTGGCTTATGCTTTTAACCCTAGCACTTTGGAGGTAGAGGCAGGTGGATCACTGGGAGTTCAAGGTTATATAGTATGAGTTCCAGGCCAGCCAGGGCTATGTATAATGAGACTCTGACCCAAAATAAATGAAGAGAGAGAGAGAGAGAGAGAGAGAGAGAGAGAGAGAGAAGGGAAGAAAGGAAGGAAGGAAGGAAGGAAGGAAGGAAGGAAGGAAGCTTTGTTTTCACTTCTAAGCTATGGACACAATTGCTCAGTTTTATATGTTTTACTTCTGTTATTATAAGTACATAAAATACTTTAGAAAATTTAAAACTATGGTAAACATTTAAAAGGATAAAAGAGTTAATTGTATCCCCATTGCTGAAATCCTCTTACTATTGACATTTATCCTTCTAGATTTTTCTATACACAAATTTTATTGATATTTATAAATACCTGTGAGTTCGAAGCCACCTGGTCTACAGAGAAAGTTCCAGGACACCCAGGGCTACACAGAGAAACCCTATCTCAAAAAAACCAAAATTTATCTATCTTTAAGTGAAAGGCTAGTGAGTCTCTCAACCCTATTTAACCTTTATAAAAACTATTCTTAGTTTTAAGGGCTGGTGACAAATGGTTCAGTGGATAAAAGCACTGACTGTCCTAGCTTGAAGACTTACATTCACTCCCCAAACCCAAGGTGGAAGAGAAAACTGATTCCTAAAGGTTGGCCTCCAGCCTCCACACCTGTGTCACAGAAAACACATACCTGTGCTCACATTTACATCACATACACACACACACACACACATACACACACACACACACACACACACTATAGACATCATACACATCACAGACATTACAGACATCACACACATTACAGAAATCACACACAAACATCATATACACATACACCACACATACAAACACATACATGCACCATTAATAAAAATAAATATACATAAACTTTTAGGGAAAAAAAGGGCAGGAGAGGTGGCTCAGTGGTTAAGGTTGATCTTCTAGAGGACCAGGTTTGAGTCCTAGCACCCACATGGTATATAGATATATAGATATATAATGGGGGGACTTTGATCAAAGAACATTACACACACACACACACACACACACACACATAAAGTGAAGTTATATTTTACCTATCTATAAAATTATAAAAAATATATTTTAATTTTGGACTAAGTGTAGGTAGCTTATGCTTTTGACCCTAACACTTTCGAGGTAGAGGCAGGTGGATCGCTGAGAGTGATACAGATATAGATAGATATAGGCATATAAATAGTTATCTATAACTCTATTTCTAGGAAATCTAATATCCTCTTCCTACCTCTTCAGACACCAGGTACACATGTGGTGTGCAAATATGCAGGCAAAACACTCCCACACACAAAATAAATTTAAAAAAAAAAAAGAAAAGAAAAGGAGACTTTTATCTTACAACCCTAAGCAAACACTGGAAGTTTAATATCTACAAGCGATAGCAAGAGAGAAAATATACAACACTCCCTATCTGCAGGCCTTTCTGACATCACAGCACTGAGGACAGCCTGGTCGATAAGACTGGAGGAGTAGCCTTAGGGGGGTTAGGAAATGTCATGGCCCTTTGTGTTTTCCCTACTGGACCACAACCAAGCAGTGTGGGCACTTTCCACATTCCGTGGTAATAGTCTGCCTTACAGACACAGGTCACGGCCAGGACATCTCACCTGCCAGCTAAGGAAAGATTAAACTGGCCTGAGATGGGAAGCTGCCTAGTCAGAATCCCTCATTTAACTGTGAGGCCCAGACCTAAGAGCCTAGTGTACAATCCAACACCAGCACTTAAACACTGCTCGACAGGGAAGCTTACACGGCTCGGCTCGGCAGCCTGATAACCTGAGTTTGATCCATACAACTCACATGGTGGAAGTAGAGTTGTCCCATAAATTGTCCTCTGACTTCTACATGAGTACCATGATACATGTGTGTGTACATGTGTGTGCGCGCGCGCACACACACACAGACAGAGAAAGAGAGAGAGAGAGAGAGAGAGAGAGAGAGAGAGAAAGAGAGAATAAATAAATGCAACCTGCAATTTCTAAACAGTGTGTCATGGGTGGAAGTCAATGCCAGCAACAGGCTTCCTTGAGCTGGGTTCCTTCCCTGCCTGACCTCTGAGCACACAGCATTGTTAGTCTCCTGCAGTCACAGATGCAAGGTTGCAAAGAGCCTGTGAAGTCTCTCACTGCCCTGACACACTGCACACACACGCCAAAGCTGAGAGCAGTTCCTCCCAGGACTCTTGGCCTTCAGAATCTGAAGCCTCTCCCATTCAGAAACTCCGACAGGCAGAGTGGTAGCCACATTAGAGCACAGTCCTCATCAGTTCACAGAAGCTGGGACCGAACAAAGAACTTTCCTCAAAGGCTCAGCTCAAAAGTGAGGGCTTAGACAGGCAGGGATCAATCATAAAGGAGTGTGAAAGAGATAGATAGCAGCTGGAAGTGTCAGACATAGTGCCGGTGGCACGGTGAGTTACTCATGCCCAGCTAAATTAGAGGATTTAAAGGATCAGAATTTTAGGTCATATGTGGTAAATGACAACCAGTACATCAGTCCATATGTGATATAAGAGGGGGGAAAAAGTGCAGGGCATCACAAAGGCTATTGGGAAATTCTTTACCCTCCAAGCTCAAGACAAAAGAGACAGCCAAGGGACAAAGAAAACTGCAGAGGAAATAAAACCCACCACAACTAGGATTCTCACTGGGACACTGTACTCACGAAACAAGAACAGAATGTTACAAAACACAAACGTGCAGAAAACAAGAGTGAATCTGTCTAAGCTGCCTAAATATCAGAAATTCAAGTTTGAGTAGGAGAGCCTTAGAGCAAAGTTGAAGTTAAAGAGTCAAAGGGTAGAAAAGATAAGAACATTTGAATTATTTAACTATATACTCAGACAATTATAATATTAAGCTGACTTTTTTTAGTAATTAAGTATGTCGTTGTCCTGTCATATTATTTTCAAGATAAGGAAAAAGAACTACGCCTGGCCACAATTACTCTAAAACATCTCATAAAGTCACTCAGAATATTTATATATTTAATCAACTTTTCCCCCCCTCTTCAGGAAAGGTGGTCAAGACCTCGGCTAAGAAAGGTCCTGGCACGACCAATACTAAAGGAAAGTTGTTTTATAGTTTCTTTTCTTTTCCTTTTTTTTTCCCCGAGGGGGGGTGGTTCAAGACAGGGTTTCACTGTGTAGCCCAGGGTGTCTTGAAACTCACTCTGTAGACCAGGCTTGTTTCAAACTCACAGAGATTCTCCTGCCTCTGCCTCCCAAGTTCTGGGCTTAAAGGTGTGTGCCACCACTGCCCGGCTTCATGTTTTCTTTTAATACCTTTATCATGCTGACATGCTAGGAGATACTCTTTAAGGTTAGGGGGGAAAGAAAGAGAAGTTGAGGCTAATCCAGGAGTTTCCTAGGAGTTCCTGGAAGTGGAGCATGGGCAAGAGAGTAAGAGTCCATGAGAAATGACAGAGAACTTACCAGAACTGGAGCACGGAAGATTCTAGATCAAAAGGACCCTATGAGTACCCAGTATAACACACACACACACACACACACACACACACACACACACACACACACACACACACACACACACACACACACACACACACACACACACACTGAAGTTTATGGCCATGAGATATTAGGTTGCAAAGAGGAAACGAGGAGAGAAAATCAAATTCTAGATTTGAAATGACCATAGTGGCTCTGATTTCTCAAGAGCAACACCAGACACTTGAAATAATAATGTAATGTTTGGAATTCCAAGAGAAACTTTTCTACCCAGAATTTTATATCCAATCAAGATCATGATCCAAAGAAATGAGAGAACACATTTTTGGAAAGTCAAGGTCTCTGGAAGCTACTAGGAAATGGAGGCTACCAGCAAATGTTAGGGTTAGGGTTAGGGTTAGGGTTGGGGTTGGGGTTGGGGTTGGGATTAGGGTTAGGGTTAGGGTTTAGGGTTTAGGGTTTAGGGTTTAGGGTTTAGGGTTTAGGGTTTAGGGTTTAGGGTTGGGGTTGGGGTTAGGATTAGGGTTGGAGTTAAGGTTGGGGTTGGGGTTAGGGTTGGGGTTAGGGTTGGGTTGGGGTTGGGGTTGGGGTTAGGGTTGGGGTTGGGGTTAGGGTTGGGGTTAGGGTTGGGGTTGGGGTTGGGGTTGGGGTTAGGGTTGGGGTTGGGGTTGGGGTTGGGGTTAGGGTTGGGGTTAGGTTTAGGGTTGGGGTTAGGTTTAGGGTCAGGGTTAGGGTTAGGGTCGGGGTCGGGGTTGGGGTTGGGGTTAGGGTTAGGGTTGGGGTTGGGGTTGGGGTTAGGGTTGGGGTTGGGGTTAGGGTTAGGGTTAGGGTTGGGGTTGGGGTTAGGGTTAGGGTTAGGGTTGGGGTTGGGGTTAGGGAACCCAACACAGGAGACAGGACAGGGCCTCACAGGTACCATTAATAATATGTGTGAAGTCACAGTAGCAGGGAACCAGGGAGCTCTAGGAAGAATGTCCCAAAGTGGCTGGATTGTGTGGTGGTTCACACCACACTGGGAGTATTTTGAGTTGTATGAAAATATGGGGATGGAATTTGAATAGATTCATTAGAATTTGAAGCCTAGAAAAGAACCAGTCAGTACCTGCAGGGAAAAGCGGTGTACAACACGGGAGTGTTCGTTTTCACAGACTGTGTGAGTCCACAAGGCCGACAGACTTGCCCGGTTTGAAAGATGAGAGAAGGTAGGCAGTGTGCCTGTGCTGTACACGTGTGAGTCTAGGGATGCGTGCTTATCATTGCATGTCAGATGTGTGTGTTCAGGTACATGCATACATGTTGATGCACATGTATTTGACAGGGTGGTTGGACATGTGCATCTTTTCAGGGTGTGTGTAAAGAAAGATGGGTAATGGCTGCAGACTACTGAAGAAAGCCTAACTCTCATATTTTACAGAAAGAATGAAAAGATGGCCTAGAAACAAAGAAAACGCTGCAGCACAAGGCATTACTTGAAAACAATAAGGTAAATCCCCGAAGAAAGGAAACGGTTGCCCCTGGGCCAGCAAGATGGCTCAGCAATTAAGTCTTTGCCACCAAGCCCAATGATCTGAGTTTGGTCCCTGGAACCCAGCCAGCATGGTGGAAGGAGAGAACCTACTCCCACAATCTATTCTTGGGCCTGCACACACACACACACACACACACACACACACACACACACACCGCGACACATCTCCTCTGGGAAAAAATAGCTCTGACCAGCTGAAACAGCCAATAGAAGCATCTCGGGCACACCTGTGTTCGTGGCTAAACCTGTGCATCACCGTCCCTGCCAGCACCTTTTCTTGTAGCGACACGACATTGCCCAATGTCATAGAAGGCTATGACAACTTCTAGCAATGCAAACCTCAGCCTGTGGGCTGTGCACCGCCATAGGTAGCTATGAAGGTGGCCTAGCACAAAACTGGAGACTTACTTTAAACACTGTGAGAGACTTCTGTCAGCTTTTCTGTAACTCAGTTCTGTGGTTCTTGAGCACAGGCTGTGTAGATGAGAAGATCAAATGTCATTGTCATAAGTGGGAAGATTCCTGATGGGATACTGGCCTAAAGAACCCAAGCATGCCCAAACTCCAAAGCTTGGTGTCCTCTGGGTGGGTTACCTCTTTGTCACATTGAGAGTTAAGAAAATCCTCAACCTAGACTGCTGGAGCCTCCGGACAGAGCCCACACAGTCCCCATGGCAGAGCCTGTCCATCACAGCGACAAACCCCAAAGAATGCACAGAAACACACGCCTTCAGTTGAGCTAGTTGACCTGTATTCACTTCCGTCACTTTTCAGTACGTATTTTAAAAATATTTTTGGATATGCACCGCATGCTTATGTGTATCTGGGTAGGAGCTGGAAGTCCTGTTAAGTGTCTTCCTCTGTCACCCTCCGCTTGCTCGACATCTCCACGAGGCTCGGCAGCTCCATCTCACTCAACGGGCCATCTGGGCTTTAGGAAGCCTCTTGGCTCTGCCTCCCCGGCGCTTGGATCATAGACAATGCCGTCATACCCAGCTTCTCAAGTGGGTCCCTGGGATCCACACCCAGGCCCTCGGGCTTTCACTACAAGCACTTCATCAGCTGAGCCATCCCCCCCCCGTCCATAATTTATGTTTTATAGTATAAATAATACTTAGTGACACTCTAGTCCATGTGTTAAATTGATAGATCAGTAGATAAGCCATAGATACACATGTGAATATATACCTGCACTCGTTCTCATCAGGTCCCACGGCGCAAGGCGGCTGAGGGCCTTAGACACCAAGTATTCAGAAGAGGCAGGAGTGGGGGGGGTGACAGGGAGCTCTGGAGGACTGGCGTGTGGGGTTGGTAACATTCAGACGAGCACAGCTGGGCTGTAACTTAGATCCTCGGGATGTCCCTAGGACGGCTCCCTGCTACAATCTAAGAAGGCTTCTGGCTGACTTTTCTCCACCACCACCACCCCCCACCTCCACACATACACCCCTGGGTAGCACCTGAAGACCTTATTGCTCTATGCTCCGATCACAGTGGAGAGGACTTTTCCTGAGCGTCAGGGAACGAGGCATGCATTCCTCCCTCCAGAGCACACACGGTGCTTCTCAGCCACTGTTTCTGTACGGTCCTCCTTCAGCTAAGCCTTCACCCAAAAAACACCCCTCCCTGACTCCCAGTGAGCTGCCTGCATCTCCACACGGGCCTGGGTTTGTTCTCCAAAAGCCACAGAGACCATCTACGGCTACCAGCTCCCCTGAAGAACAGCAGCAGACTGCAGCAGAGAGATTTACTCAAACTCTTCCTGTCCACCGACTTCTGTTCCCATCCCCCTCAGCGCCTGAAATAGTTTCCTATGGAGAAAGGTTCTCTCTCCACCACCCAGGCCACCCCAGGCCTCCAGAGACGGCACAGCTTGCCACAAAGCCCAAGTCCAGACAGCTGGTGTTCTCAAGCCACAGGTGCTTGTGGGCTAGCCTGGCCTAGCCTGGCCTGCTCCTGTGAAGCAAAGATCATTCCCCTCCCAGTGGGACACAATCTCATTGCCACGAGAATCCTGTCCCAAAACATCCCTCACTTAGGCAGGCCTCACGGGCAGCTGGTGTGAGCATCGATGGTGTGTGTGACCTTGATAACGGGTGGCGAGAGGTCACCTCCCAGAGAAAGGGAAAGGGGAGAAGACAGGTTAGCTAGGCCTCCTGATACCGTTCAGGCCTTCAGAAAGAGCCCTGTGGAGCCACAAGGTGTAGGGAAGCCTGGGGGGGGGGGTGGGGGAACTGCATAAAGAGACGAGGGAGAGTGCGGAGAACATAAAGACTTCCACCTGTGGAAGACCACAGAGGGGCTCAGCTAGCTCAGAAAACAGAGAGAAAGAAGCCAGCAGTGGTCTCAGCAATGCAGAAAATACCGGCATGAGATTCGTGTGAGTGACAGCAGCAAACCAGACCCTCCTGACCCTCCAAGCCCTCACCCAGGCCTGAAATACTCCCTGCATGCGGCCTCATGAGGCCCAGTCCCACATATCCCCACTCCTGTCCAATCACCCCTTTACCTCGAGAAGAAAGCCCAGGCTCCAAGGCCAGGGCCTACGCCTGACTCCCCACTGACCTCCCTCCTCAACCTTCCATCTGCCCTGCCTGCTCTGAATGCAGCCCAAATCGTCCCCAGGCCGGCCCAAGTTCTAGCTCTTTCTGGAGACACTTCCCCCAGAATCTCTCTCTGCCCGCCTTCCAGAACCATTCCTGAGGACGACAAGAGACAGCCACAGAGCCACAGACCACCCAAAGTCTCGGTATAGACCCCACACTCCAGCCACCACTAACTCTGACTCCGTGTTCCAACTTTTGAACAAATTCCAACTAGAAGGATCCTCCAGATGACAGAAAAAAAAAAGGAGGGGTTTGAGTCCCGGGATCCCAAAGTTTGTGACTATGTACATGTATACATTTGTGTGTGCATGCCTGCCTGCTCATGTACACTCCACAGTGTCATGTGGAGGCCAGAGGAGCACCTGCAGGGGTCAGTTATCTCCGTCCACCATGTGGGCCTGGTGGACCTAACTCAGGCTGGAAGCCTCAGCAGCAAGAGCCTTCACCCTCTGAGGCACCTTGCCCGAGAGCAGAAGTTTTGAAGAATAGAAATGGAACAAAGCAATTCCCTCTGAGGATGGCGGCTCCGTGCTCTAGCAAGCAGCAAGTCCTGAGTATACGACAGGGCAATAAGGGCACTAAACGGCAGAATTGCATCCCATAAACTCTTTGGTGGCCAGGCCGGCAGGAAACGGGGCATTCGAATGTATATTCCCTGGTCTGTCTTGCAGGAACTCATGAACTCCACAGGTGCTATGGAGGAAAGAGATGGGGGGCTGGGAAGGTGGCTGGTGACCAAGCCATGAGCCCTCCTCCCCTGAGCCTGCCCAGCCTGCGAGGAAGCTCCCCAGATCTACTGCGCACTTTATAGACATCCGTTCACAGGAGGTCAGGGCGATTCTTTGGAGATCTTCGAGTGCTCTCGAAAAGAAGGACAGAAAGGGCAGCTTTTCGTTCTGGCCTTAGCGAGCGAGCGAGCGAGCGGTGAATGGAATCACAAAGACATCACTGGAAAGCCCCGCTCTCCAGGGCCGGCAAAGCAGGCTCGGAAAGTGTCTTAAGTCTCCTCAGCCTGCCCTTTGTGATAGCTCTGACTGCGGCTTTTGTATCCACCGTGCATAAAACAAATCATTACCTCCTTCTTAGATACTACGGCAAAGAGTACCAAGAACATAATTAAGGGTGCTTCTCTCTGGTTATGTACCACACACACACACTACCTAACAAGAGGCTAACACCCCCACCCCCCAGCCCCCGCTAATCTGCTTATCCCGGCCAATGCTGTCATAAATAAATAAGAGCCAACACAGACCTCTTCAACTCCAAAGTCAAAGCCACCATACCTTACAGCAAGCCAGTCACTTCAGGCAGCCCCTCAACCAACAAGCTAAGAGCAGGTTGCAAATCCCGTTACGGGCAGGAAGCACGAAGTGGCTCCCCCGCCTCCCTCAGCCGGCACCTTTGATCTGCCTGGGAGAACAGGACACGGGACAGGACAGAGCGGGCTGCTCTCTTCCACCCTGATGCATGGCAGGGAGCCCAGGGTTGGGGAGGGGGGGGGGCGGTCGACCTGACACCATAGTTAAGGAGCCCTGACACCGATTAGTATCAGAGCTGGTATCTGCAGCCACGCAGCAAGCGCGGCAACCACTCCCCACAGAAAAGAAAGGGGAATTGGCAGTTCGGGAGCTCCATCTGTCCCACCCCTGCCCGGTCAATGTTCTCGGAACTGAAGCACTTATGGGTCACAGCGCTCTCCCGGCAGGTACATAGCAATCCACTGGTCAAATCGCAGGCGGTTCAACTGGTCTTTTTTTTTTTTTTTTTTAATTCCAACAACATAGAAGTTTCTGTCCTTGGGAGTACGAAACCAAGTATGCTAGTGTGGAGAACAAAGGGTGGTGGCCAGAGCCGGCCGTGCAGGGCAGTGTCTGTGTCAGCACTGGCGTGAACCAGAAGCAACCCGTGTCCCTCGGAGTCACCGCCTCCTAAACCCAGGGTGCACCCTGGCACCTGGAGCTCCCTTGAGACTCACAAGGGGTGTAGTTTTTTAGCTAGTTGGTTAGTTTTGTGCAGGTGTGTATATATGTATATGTGTGTATATGCGTGCACACATGAGAAGGCATTCGTGTGCAGGTCTGGGGACAAACCACACCTGGCTTCTTCGTGGGTTCCAGGGATCTGAACTCACATGGCCAGTCTGCCACCATAAATGCTTCCACCCACTGACCATCTCCCCGGCCCTAAGGACGTAGTCAACTCTTTCACTTGCATCGTTTTGGTTTTACTGCATGCAAGCCTCTGAGCACGCCCCAGCTGGCATTTAGAGCCCTGTAGGCATTTCTCCTACGAAATCCAGGACTCTAAACTGAATCCTAACTGCAAAAGGAAGGAAGGGGAAGCGAGAGACAGCTCTACCTGTAGTAGACAACTTTAACTCTCGTTTGCCTACAGTGATGACTTACTTGAATACATGTTGGGGATTTCAACGCTATTTACCTATGTGACAAAATCTAAACGTTGAATTATTCTTAATAGTGCTCAAGTCAGCAAAGGCAGATCCTAGTTGCTTCAAAGTGCCATCCCCCAAAGTACCAGGTGGCACAGGGTAGAATTAAGACACGCACATACCTGCATATTCCCATTCCCCCAGCCCTATCTAAACAATGCTCATAAGAAAGGTGGGACACACAGGCACAGTCCTGCAGTTCTTGTCAACTGTGGAGCAGCGCCCCCTGGTGGTCCTGCTTGGTGCGATTCAAGAGCCCTGAGGCAGCTTTGTGGGGTCTCTAGTCTCATCATTATCCTTCAAAGGAGGTTGGAGAAAGAACACCACACTGTTGGTACTGCTGGGAACCTGGGAGCTAAAGAAATGTCCAAGAAGGAGGGATATCTCAGGTAAGCTACAGCACCCACATACAATGAAAGCTGTGCGCGAAGGCATTGCAAATAACCTCTTAAGCTGTAACATGGAGCAAGAGATTGATTTGTGGGCTGAGGCTATGTCTCAGGGGTGGAAGGCTTACCCAGAAGCCATGAGTTCAGTCCCCATACAAGGATACAAAGAAGGAAGAAAGGAAGGAAGGAGGGAGGGAAGGAAGGAGGGAAGAAGGAAGGAAAGAAGGATGGAGATAGGGAAGGAGGGAGAGAAGGAGGGAGGGAGAAAAGGAGAGAGAAGGAGAGGGAGGGAAAACACAAAAAATATTTAACACTGCCACTGTAGAACCGGACTGATGGCTTAGTGGCTAGGAGCTCTTGCTACTCCTGCAGAGGACCCAGGTTCGATTCTCAGCACCAACATGGTAGCATTCAACTACTGTAACTCCAGTTCCAGGGGAATCTAATGCCCTCCTCTGGCCTCTGTGGGCATCACAAAGAAATGGTGCACAGACATACATATAGCATAGCAATTCCATAGCTATATATTGTATCCTTTAAATTATTATATGCGTTTAGACATACATTATACTATATTCTGATTACTGTAATAGCTCGATTGTTACACAGAAATGATTAAACATCAGTGATTACACCATGTGCTCTCAGATCCAGAGCTGGTTTGTACCCTTAGTTACTACATGTTCAACCTTGAGCGAGTTAACCATAATGCATATCAGTTTCCCAAGCCTGAAAAAACAAAAAACTATTTTTGAGGTGTACTGTGTGGATTCAGTAAGTTACTAAGCAGAGTGCTTGCAGCAGCTCCTGGTCCATTACAACACCAGGCACAGCAGGGGTAAGGCCATGACCATCACTGCTAAGCTCTCAGCCTAAGGATAGGCAAAACTCAAAAAGGGACAGACAAAAAACCCACTGCAGTTGCCTCTATATAAACGAGTTCAAGTGTCTGTAGGTGTTTCTCATTTTTGCTCTAAACAGTTAATATTTTTTTAAAGATTTATTTATGCCCATGAGTACACTGTGTCTGTCTTCAGACACACCAGAAGAAGGCATGGAATCCCATTACAGATGGTTGTGAGCCATCATGTGGTTGCTGGGAATTGAATTCAGGACCTCTGGAAGAGCAGTCAGTGCTCTTAACCGCTGAGCCATCTCTCCAGCCCCCTAGTTAACTTTGGAAGCTGGTTTACATTAGCCTACAAAGAAATTTAGCAAAGCAGGGTTTGTTTTTCCCTCCCTATAAGGATAGACTTGCAACCTGCATTGGGAGGGGAGGCATGGGGGGTAATGGCAAGGCAGAGAGAGACCCCCTCACTGCTGCCACCATCACCCACCATGCAGTGCTGCGGAGGGTGTGCCGTGAATTGTCCTCCTGATTTAAATCTCAGCCCCTCCCTTCTCCGTCTCAAATGCTGCACCGCCCTGGAAAAGCCCCCTTCCAACACATAAGGTCACGGGCACAGCCATCATGCCAGCTGCTACCACATCAGCTTTTATTTTCCCCTCCCTACCACAAAGACTAGCCGTAATGACCTTCAAGAGGCACCACAGTCTCTGCTTATTCAACGGAATGCAGATGATAACCACCATCAACATGTAAACACGCCTTGAGTCTCACTAAATGTGTCCCTGAGCAATTTCCAAATCACTTTAGGGCCGGAAGCTCCACAGGGACACTCAGGGAGATGCAGCTACCCCCCCTGCGACCCCCACCCCTTCCCCCCCACCCCTGTCAGATGGCATCCTGAAGATGGGAGCCGCACTCTGCTGTGTGCTCGCCTCTGCTCTGCCATAAAGCCCTTACTCTCTATTCAGAACATGAACTCCTACTCACTCTTCAATACCCAGCTCAAGCACCACTTCCAAGGTATGGCGGACCTGCTTCCAGTACTGAACAGAGTCCCCTCCCCCACCTTCTTCCTTCACAGCCCTGCTGTTCCTGGTGTGGGCTGCTTCTCATGTCTGCTCTCAGATCCCTCACTCTGTGTGCTTGGCCATCTCCCCTAACACGGAAGGATCCGCAGGAGAATGTAGGTGTGTCCACCCTGTGCCAAAGTGTAGGGGAAATAAAAAACGCGCAAGGGCTTGGCCCCTGAGCTCCACCCTCCCACGGCAGAGTATTTGGAAGAGCTTATTTGCAGTGCCTGCCATTCACTAGGAAAGAAGGAAGGGACAGGGACAAAGGAGGAGCAAAGAGCTGAAAGCACCAATGAAAACAACAACAACAACAAAAGCATGAGCACTTCAAATACCCATATTTAGGAAACATTATAAGCCTACAAAATTATTGGGCATAGTCAGAAAGTTAAGAAGACAAAATACCTAGTGTACACAGAGCTGGTGCGAGCTTTGGGCTGGGGGGGGAGGGGGTGCTTAAGGAAAAGACCGTGCTCAGTCCCTCCCCTTGGATTAGTGAATTCCAGAATTCTGGGGGCTCAAAGCGGCAAAGAAATCATCCAATCCATTTTAATCAATGAACAAATGATTTACCTTTCATTTATATAGAACTCGATCAACTGTCATCCTGTGGGCTAGGTGCCAGGATCAAAGAGCGGAGAGAGCTGTCCTTCCTTCTAGAAGCGAAGCCAACTGAAAGACATTAACAAACAGAAAGGTAAACATCTGGTCTGACAACGAATCTCCACCTTCACACCCACCATACCTGACCCCTCCTGAAATCGTCATTAAAAAATCGATCTAGTTTTAGGACCCACAGGAGAGCTTGGGAATAGGGCGGATCACTGCCAGGCCTGATGACCTGAGTTCAGTCCCCAGGGACCCGCTTGGAAGAAGGAGAGAACCAATTCCTCCTCCAAGTTCTCTGCTGACTTTCATATGGTTGCTGTGGCCTGTGTGTACACCCCTCCAACACACACACACACACACACACACACACACACACACACACACACTAATAAATTACAATAAAATAAATTCTTTTTGAGACAGAGTCTCACTCAGTAGCCTTCACTGGCCTGGAACTCACGATGTAGATTTCAGAAAGGCATGGGCCACTCCTTTGTCTCTTTCTTTCCTAGTGAAAGACACCCACTGCAAATAAGCTCTTCCAAATACTCTTTGCCGTGTGAGGCTGGAGCTCAGGACCAGACCCTTGCACCGATCTCTACTCCCAGGCACTTAGATTGGCACAGGATGGACGCATGTGTATTCTCTTGTGGGTCCATGTTAGGGGAGACGGCCAAGCACACGGCCTGAGTATTTTGAGAGAGAAGAACATGTAGCCGCTATGTGGATCTCACAACGGCATGAATATGTGCCTGTTCAAAATAAATAGATGGGTGGGTGGGTAGACAGACAGACAGACTGACAGGCTGATAGATAGACAGATGGGCAGACAGATAGACAGATAGGCAGGCAGGCAGGCGGGCAGACTGATAGTTACAAAATGATCCAATCTGTTTGTTTCTAAGCTTTTTTTGTTTTTAAGCTTTTAAATGGGCAGGTTTTGCTATATGAAGCAAGTGGATCTACATGGCCCCTAGCTGGGCTGAGCTGCATAGAAACCCGAACCATGTATGCATGGACACACTTCAAGAGGCACCAGCGACTCCAGTGAGTATACAGTTATAAGATCTGCCCTGCGCATGGGGCATTAGAACTTTCCACCGATTTCTACAGCTCCTTTCTTCCTCTATACCACAGTGGCCACCTGCATGCGTACGACTTGATTGAATTTACCTGTGCCCTTCAAGGTAGCATTTTGTATTCACTCTGGGGTTTGTGGGTTGTTTGGTTGTTGTTGTTGTTGTTGTTGTTTTTAACCATTTTCACATGTGTAAGACGTGGCTACCGTTTTTTTATTAGCATTTTATCTTTTTAAAATGTGCCACTGATGACCTATGTCCTTAACCTCATCCCAATAAACGTAGGTTTTTATCCCAGTCTCCCGTGGCGCCACGATTCTTAAGAACACCTATGTCATAGCATAGCATAAACGACTGTATATCTGTATTTCCCGCCCCCCTTGGAGTAAGAAAGTATATCTGTATTCTTGCAATGAGACATAAGTAGAGTGCTCGCTCTGCCATGCACAGAACTTAGGTTCAGGGTCCAGCACAGCAGAAGCCAAGTCTAGTGATGTGCCCATGATCCCAGCACCCTAGGGGCAGAAGAGTGAGGAGCTGAAGGCCATCTTTGATGCTACATAGCAAGTTCAAGGCCAGTCTGACAGATATGAGATGCAAAAAAAAAAAAAAAAAATCTTAAAAGTTTCTGATTTTATGCACCTATGTGAAGAACAAAGGTGTCACTAGGATGACAGCACGCTGGCATGGGCTTTTACAACAAGAGCAACAATAACAAAAACAAACAAACAAGGACTCCACATAAACCCCACCCACAGCCCTCCCCTAACCTGACAACTTTCCCCACCTGCCTGGCTCTCTGCACTGACTCTCTTCTGGAAGCAGGACCCATTCTTGAGGTTTGGTTCTACGAAAGAAAATGCAGAAGCCCCCCCCCCCCTCTTCTCACTTGGTCTTGGTCCTCTGTCAAATACAAAAAAAAAAAAAAAAAAAAAAAAAAAAAAAAAAGTTCAGACCTCACAGTGAAATGTCGGCCCCTGGCATAGGTTACAGGAAAATAGAGTCTCGGGGAAGCTTTGGGACATCCGTGCCTGGGCTCCAGCCCCATGCTTCTCCCACTGTCACCTTGTGACGCAAGGCAGATCTCATGTCTCTCCGCCCTCCGGCCCCCTCGGCGGTACAAAAAGATAAGGATGCTTTATGGGGGCTCTGTGGGGATTAAGCAGGATGACGTACTTAGCGGTGGCTGCCGTCAGTATTTGTCCTTTCTTTAAAGGTTAATTTCTTTTATGTGTATGAGTATTTTTGCCTGCATGTATGTCTGTGTAGCACGTATTGTGTACCTGGTGCCCATGCTGGCCAGGAAAGGGGGTTGAATCCCCTGGTACTGGAGTTACAGATGGCTGCGAGCCATCGCGTGGGTGACGGGAATCAAACCTGGGTGTTCTGCACGAGAAACCATTGCTCTGAGCCACTGAGCCATCTCTCCAGACCCCGGCCATCATTTAAAAGGAAGATTATAAATCCTACTGTCAGTCGTAAGCACACTTCCTCATATGTCTTGCGTTATTTGCCCTATGTTGAACCCCCACCTCATGTCTTTTTGAACCTAGAACTTAAAAACTGGGTCACTGGGAGGCAGAGAAACCTTTGAGCTGTTGGGACCCACTCCGGGTCCACATCAGCCAGTCTTTCTCTCCTTAAGGTCTTTTTCTTCCGCTAGTGTTTGACTTCATTGCTCACTCACTCTCCCTCAGGTAAACACTGAGGGGCACCTGACCTACAATGGGGTTGAGCGGGCACTCCCCAGAGCCTTCATTTTCTCAGCAAAATGAGGTCTAAAATACCCCTAAGAGACTGTTGAGCTGAAGAGTTTTAAAAGACAGCGAGCTCCTACCAAACCTTTGACGAACCCTGTCATGTCCTAGGTGCTCTGCAAAGGCAATCTACACGGAAACAGTCTATAATGCAACACGGGAGCCACACCCCTGTCCCACCAGAGCTCCAGCATCAGTAACATGACACCCTCGGTACCCTCTTAATGCAGGTAAGAATGGCTTGGAAGATGCGCTGTCTCCCGCCTCCTACAGACCCAGACAGGCTCGGGCAAGTGTCCCTAGCTGAGAAACAATGAGTCTGATTACCCTGAAGAGGCTCACGGACTGCCTGGGTGACTCAGCACTGGCAGTTGCCACAATTAGAAGCATTCCAGGCGGTTCCAGGTCAGAATGACCCAGCTGCCACAGTTTTGTTGTTGTGTTGTGTTTTGGTTTGGGTTTTTCCCCCCCACTGATACAGTTTGCGGTGGATCTTCCAACAACACCTTAAGAAGAGATAAGGACTCGGTGGCTTTTGCTCAAAGCAACAACGTTATGAACTCTGCCCTTGAGACGCAGGCAGGTCCCCGTCAAGGAAACCATGAACACTTTTATGTCTCTGGCTACAACTGACCATGAGTAGAATTCTCAGAGACCTCCCCCGCACCGAGCGCACCACAATTTCTCAATAACAGAATTTCTTGCAAGAGATCTTCTTACCCATCACCCAACATAGAGCATACATAAGTAGCGTGAGTGTCTGAGGGGGCTCTCCTACAGACAGGCATAAGGGGGTGGGAAAGACAATTATTGACCCTGAATATCAGATCCTTGCCAAAACTTTGCAAGGGAAAAAAATTAACATTTTCCACATTATTCTTGCTAGTGTTAACTCATTACCCCAGTTGGCTTCTACACATTTAAGGTGAGATAGTCAAAGTGCGGGATCCGTGAAACGGTTGTAGCAGAGAGCATCGCTCGGGCCGGAAGCCGCAGCACGCACACCTTTAGCACATTATATAATTGTTAGTTGTTTGTTTGAGACACATCTTATGAGCCCAGGCTAAGCTCCAATGCACCATATGGCGAAAGCTGACCTCAAGCTCCTGATCCTCCCCCTTCCAAGTACCACCATGCTCATAATATATAGAAAATATACAGGGGGGAAAAAAGCTGGAAGGAAATACATTACATTGTAAACATTTAGTGAAGCTAAATTATAGGCACTTTTATTTCTTCTTCCTAATTTGTATCCTCTGAGTTTACTTGGTTTTGTTTATGCAAATGATCACAAGCAATTTTTAAGGCATTTTTTCCTATGTCTGAGTGTTTTGACTACGTGTGTGTGTGTGTGTGTGTGTGTGTGTGTGTGTGTGTGTATCACATGTATGTCTGATGTATGCAGAGGCCAGAAGAGGGCATCAGACCCCCCGGAACTGGGGTTAAAGGGAGTTCACACCATGTAGGTACCAGGAACAAACCCTGGTCCTTTGAAAGAGCAGCACAAGCTCTAACCACTTAGCCATCTCCCTGGCCCCAGTCCCAAGTAGTTTTTATAAATCGTGCACACGGTCACAGGGAGATCTGTAAGGAGCCACATGGGCAGCAGGGCACCATGTAAGCTGGCTTCTAAGTCAGTTAGTTAAGAGGCGACCAGAGACACCTGCTTACCCTTCACACCAGACCACCTGAGTAGTGCTTCCCCTAGCTGACAGCCGCAGGCCACACGGATAGCCCAGCACATAGTGTCTCTGACCCAGGGCAGCCAGGGCAGCCTTTACCCCACAGACACCAGGCTCCCCAGTCCTTCCAGGCCAACCCCAGTTCCTCTTCCTCCAAGTAACTCTCATGTTAACTCCTTCCTTCCTTCTCTGTGCGTGTACATGCTCACTGTGTGCACCTGTGTATTCACACATGTGCAAGTGCACATGAAGGCCAGAGGTCAATGTCAGGTGTCTTCCTCCATCACTTTCTACCTTAGTTTGTGAAACAAGGCTTTCGATGGACCTAGAGCTCACCTGATTAATTCAGCAACACTTGGGGGCCAGTGAACCCTGGGGATCCTGCTGTCAATGACTCCCCAGGGCTGGCATGACAGATGTGCATCACCATCACAAGTGGCTGTCATGTAGATACTGGGGACCAAACTCATGTCTTCGTGTCTACAGAACAAGCACTTTGCCAACCGAGCCATCTCTCTGGCCTTCTGAGCTCTTTGATTTTAAAAATTAGTGTGTGTGTGTGTGTTCTATTAAATAGATGCGGGGAATATTTGAATAGACGGATGTTGCAAAGACTTAGTGCCTTGGCGTACAATGAAGACCTGGTCCCCGCCAGCAAACACCCTCACATGCTCTACCTAGCCCATCATCCCAACTGATCAAGAACCCGACCTTTATGCTGGTTTTTTTTTTTTTTTTTTAAAGACAGAATCTCTCGATGTAGCCTTGGCTGTCCTAAAACTCACTCTGTATGTCAGGCTGGCCTTGAGCTCACAGACATCCACCTGTCTCTGCCTCCCCAGTGCTGGGATTAAAGTTGTGCGCCACCATGGGCAACCTGAATTTTATGTATTATTTTTCTCTTGTTTTCCTTCTTATGCATCACATGGGTTTCAATGTAACTCATTTAATTTTTAGTTTAAACTTTAACATAGACTTAACCTGACTTCTTTTTTCCTTGTTTGCAAAGGTCAACTTTAATATGTGTAGGAATGCCTGAGGTATCTTGTTAAAATTCTGTTTCAGGAGATCTAAGCTAGAGCTGAAAATACCATTTCTTTCCATTAAGTAAAAATATGTATATCTTTGGTAGAGAGAGGCATGTGGGTATCACAGCACCCTGGGGACCAGGTCCTACGGAGGTCAAAGGTCAGCTCTCAAGAGTCGACTCTGGTCTCGCACCTTCCTGAGATCTCTCTTGTCTCTGCCATGCCGTATACTCCAGACCAGCCTATCCACAAGCTTCCAGTCAATCTCCTGTCTCTGCCTTCCATCTCATAGTAGCGAGGCTAGGGTTACAGACATACAGCACAACATCTGGCTTTTTATATGGTTTCTGGGGACTGATGGAAACTAATCCTTCATCCCACTGAATTACTGAATGGCTTCAGCTAGGGGAAGTATTACTCAGGTGGTCTGGTGTGAAGGGTAAGCAGGTGTCTCTGGCAGTCCTTGTTATTTTTATAAGATTTATTTATTTTTTTATTTTATGTGCATGCATATTTTGCCTGTACATATACACACACACACACACAGAGTGGGTGTATATATATACATATATATACATGCATGCATACATACATATACATATGGTATATATATGGTGTGTATATATATGATAAATGTGTATATATATACACACATACATATATACATACATACACATGCATACATACATGTATACACATGCATGTATATATACATATGTGTATGCATATTCCATATGCATGCAATGCCCACAGAAGAAGGTATCACATTCCCTGGAACTGGAGTGTTCGGGAGTTATGAGCCACCTGTGGTGACGGGAACTGTGCCCAGGAGCAGCCAGTGCCCCCAGTCACTTAGCCATCTCCCTCCTGGACAAACAC
The DNA here is from genome assembly GCA_964023405.1 of Apodemus agrarius. Classification (NCBI taxonomy): domain Eukaryota; kingdom Metazoa; phylum Chordata; class Mammalia; order Rodentia; family Muridae; genus Apodemus; species Apodemus agrarius. The sequence continues at coordinate 101,568,038 of OZ030011.1, read as the reverse complement.
GTGCATACAGGAAAGGGACTCTCTCCTCATTTGATCTCCTTCGTGACCTTATAAGATAGCTATTTAACCCTACTTTTTGATGCTTTCTTGTTTGTTTTGACTTTTTTTTTTTGTTCTGACTTTATTTTATTGTTGCTGCTCGCCTGTTGAAATAGGAACCCACTCTAGAAAGGACTAGGCTGAAACTCACCATATAACCCAGGCTGGCTTCTAACTGACCATCCTCCTGTGCCAGCCTCCTAAGGGCTGGGGTCACGGGCCTGAGCCTCCCCATGCATCTCTAGTAACAGTTCATTAACCTTACAGACTTGTTGGCGATGCTGGGGACAGAACCCACGGTCTTGAACATTCTAGGCAGGCACTCTGCCTCTGAGCTACATCCCTGGCTGGGAAAATGCACTGTAGTACACATATATCAATTCATAGAGTATTCGCAATCCAGATTTCTCCCAGGGCATACAAACTCTGGACATCTAAATGCTCGCCGTAGGTTTTTCGGACAGTAAAGGACTGAAAACCGCTATCCAGTCCAAGCCCCTCCATCTTATAATAGGAAACGGTATCATGTCAGAGACAGAGAAATAGAGCACTGAATTCCAGGAATCCTCTGCTTTCAGCTGGGTTGGGTGTACTAAGTTGCCATTGGGGATACATTTGGAAAGTGTTCTCCCACGAGGAACTTCTGTGTGTGTGAACTTGGAGTCGAGGCGAAGAAGCTACCAGCCTGCATCCTACCAGAACAGTGCCCACCAGGATTTCTGTGACATGTTCTTCAGACACAGAGCAAAAACCTTAATTCAGGACCCTTGCCCAACAGACACAGCAAAGTCCAGAGTTGTCCAATACAACCTCTGTGCACCACGTCTCTGAGGTATACACCTGGTTAAAGAACTGATTCCACAACCCGAGACAACTGATCTTGAGATTGAGTGTTGGTTCCACAGCTATTTGCACAAAGATTAGCCTTCATAAAAGCCAAAGGGAAGGAAAATTACAGGTTAGAGGGGCTCGTTGCCCCTACAGCAGTTTGGGATGCTGTACTACGGAACAATAGAGGTAGTAGGCTTCAGCATTAGGGACTGAGGACACGCCCTCCTGGACCAGCCCGCCCATTTCCTTGGAGCATCAATCTCGCCAGTGACCCCTGTTCTGTTTCTGTCACCCCACGAACCAGGAACTCCAGTAAGTCCAAGAGACGTGCTGTCCGCCAGTGCCTCAGCTCCACTTTGCACTCAAGTTTCACAAGATTCTTTCAAACTCTGTGAAACCCCAGAATGGGCAGGGCCCCCAAGAGTGGTGACTTCGTCTCATCACCAGAAGCAGATGTCTGGGTAAGTACAACCAGCAGAAGTCTTGGTCAAAGGCTCCGGGAACTCAAGAGAGGCCCTCATTTCTCAAAGGAAATACACACGAAACAAGGACACACCCTGCGCACTTGTTAAAAGGAGCAGCACTAAATTCTTAGTGTGCTGTGAGACTGAGTGTAGGGAAACACTCCCTTACGGGTAGTCAGGTCAGCTTGCACGGACTGAGAACCCAGCCCTGGTGGCTTGTCCTCCGAGGTCTGTCCTGCAATGACTTCAGTGACCAAAGCTCCTCCAGCCACTTGCAGACAAGAGACTGCTTCCTATTCCAGACCAGAAGGAAGAGTGAGAGCAAAGGATAAAAGCAAGGAAGACACCATAGCAGAAAACGACTGCTTTTCCAAGAAGCTCTTCCCCGCGGGTTCTGCCGACAAAGCTTCAATTCCCAAGGGCATTCAGCTGGCCGCTTTCTGTGCTAATACAGACAGGGCTCAAGATGGACGAGTGGGCAGTGCCGTCTGCCACAGGCAGCCTCGGAGCCCAGCGCCCATCCAGCCCGTGACCGAGGAGATGAGTGATGTGTTTTGGAAAGCAGGACATGAGAAGCCACGATAAGACAAAACAGACCAAGGCCAAACCCGTCTCAGACTTGGAGGTCGCGCTGACCCTTCTGGGAGGAGAGGATGTTCAGACAGGCCGCTCGCAGCTCTGTGTGTGAGGACAGTTTGTGAGCCTGCAGAGGTGGCTCTTTCCAGCTCATGAGCATAGCACAAAGACTGTCCGAACAGGACACCCCAACCTGGGTGTCACACATCACCTCACTCCGTCACCACATAATCCCAGGAGGCAAAGAGTGAGGGCTCACACAAGGTCACCCAAGGAGGAGGCACAAGATGGACCTGCTAACGCTCCCAAACTGTGGTCTCCCCACCTTCCCTTGTTCAGTTTCATCTTGAGAGACTGGACACAGCCCTGCCTCCATGCTGTTTACGCCAGAGCTGAGGCAGACTGAGCTTCCTCTCCGGGCATCCCTGGCCAGCAGGATGACTGGCCGCTCTGACTGTGACTTTGCCATCCAGAGCCTCAGAGCCCTCTGCTTGTCCTGGCACCTCATGCCTGTGCTCTCTAGATGACACCGCTAGGTCTGTTAGGTCTGGTCTAACTGAAAGCAGTCCCCGCTTATCCACGACACCCCTCAGAGCTCAACTACAGAGGCTTAAGAAGCACGTACCGCAAGAAGGTCTTTATTGGTGTCCCGTCACAGGCCTCCTTCACATTAGAATCGATGTGAACACATAAGAGGTCAATTTAAAAGTCTAACTTTAGGACTGAGGAGAAACTCAGTGGGCAGAGTTCTTGCTGTGAATGAGGACCTGAGTTCAGTCCCCAACACTGGGGAGCTGGGGACATGTGGCTCCCTGGAGCAGGCTAGACAAGCGGCCTAGCAGGAATCAGGGAGATCCTGTCCCCCGCCAAACACATCTAATTATTCTAATAATATGTTGGCATGGGATGGACCTTCCGACTTGGGAACTGACAGTGCTCGTCTGCCCTCCCCGCCCCTCCAGCTCCTCTAGGCGCGGAGATAGTATGCAACGCAGCCAGTGTGGTTAAGGAAGCATGGTCATCATCTGGTCCCTCCTGCCAAGGACAACCAAAGCCCTGTCATCAAAAAGATGAGACTGGGGTTGACAAAACTGCAGAGCAGGTAAAGGCATCTGTCGTCAAGCCTGGCAACCCGAGTTTAATTCTTGGGACCTACCTAGCAGAAAGAAGAAGAGTAAACTCCGATCTACACGCGTGTATGCATGTGTGTGTGTGCATACATGTGCATGTGTGTGTGTTGTGTGTACATACACGTGCATGTGTGTGAACACACACACAGACATGAAGTAAATAAATCATTTTTTATTGAAAATAGATTCCCTCACAAATCCATCCCAATCAGTTTCCCCTCCATTCCTTCTGCCCCCCCCACTTCCCTTTCCCCCAGATCCACTCTCTCCCCATCTCCTCTTCAGAACAGAGCAGGCCTCCAGGAGACAATAGACAAACAAGATACAATAAAACAAGGAGAAAGCCCTTCTATCAAGGCTGGACAACCCAGAAGCAGGAAAAGGGTCCCTAGAGCAAACGGTCAGAGACACACCCACTCCCACTGTTAGGAGTCCTGCAAAAACACCAAGCTGACAGCCATAACATACACAGAGGGCCTGCTGCCGACCCGTGCTTGCTGCTTCGGTCTCTGTGAGCCCAGGGGAGCCCTGCTTAGCTGATTCAGTGAGCCGTGTTCTCCTAGAGTCCTCCATCCCCTCTGATACACACACACACACACACACACACACACACACACACCACAAAGTAAATAAATAATTTTCTTATAGAAGAGATAAAACTCCTGAGGGCATTTTGTATGCAAAAAGTCACACTCCCATATTTTATGAATATTCTTTCCCATTTCATCTCTTTCTGTATTCGACCTAGAACGGATGGCCCAAGCCCTATTCAGAGTGACTCCAATTATCTGCAGTTTGGTGTAAAGTGCTTTGGCAGAGAAAGGCTGGACCTGGACTCAGCCCGGTGCTCCCTGACTGTGCCCCCAGCTCTGCTGCTCAGCTAAGCTGCATCTTGTTAGATATCCTGGCCCGAGCTTTGGAATTCCAGCATCTAGACAAGATGAAAGCTCCCAGAGAGCAGCCAAATTTACCGTTAGAGAAAAATAACGATGGTCGTATGCCAAAGAATAAATTTGATATAGTGCTTCCTGGTTAGTTTGAGATAGTCTCACTTAGTATCCCAGGCTATCCCAGAAATCACTTTGTAGCCCGGGCCGGCCTCAAATCCATGATGATCCACCTGCCTTAGCCTCCTGAAAGCTAGAATCCATGCAGGAACCACCACTCCTGGTAGGCAGCTGCTGCTGCTGCTGCTGCTGATGATGATGATGATGATGATGATGATGATGATGATGATGATATAGTCAATGGTGGTTGTGAGGTTATTTTGGTAGGATAAGAAGATTGAGGCAGGATCTGACTACATAACCAATTGTTGATTTGATACTTATTTGGTAATTCGAGCTGGTTTCAAATTCACAACAATCCCTCCAGCCTTGGCCTCCCAAGTAATAAAGTTACAAATGTCAGACACTACCCCCACCAGCCTAGTGCATCTCAAATGTGTTCCCTTTCCACTGTCAATGATTACAAAGTTATAAATTTCCACCCCAGTGGATCTTCATATTTCTACCAACTTTGACATCAGAAAACTTTGTTAGAAAGGCCACTTCCTTTTGAGTTTCTCGGCCATAGAAGAGGGTAATTGCCAGTAATTTAATGTGTATATATCAGTTTGTTAGAGTCATAGGCTCCTTAGTTCATTTGTTCATGAAGAATGGGCAATAAAACCCCTCTGAAAGTGAATGATCACAAAAGAAAACAAACTCCTCCTTGGGAAATTCTCCAGTCTCGTGAAGTCCCAGTTCCCTTCAGTTGTTCCTGAGTACATCAGTCCTAGTCCTCCAGTGATTCTCACAGGAATAAGAACTACACGCAAGCGTGGGCTGGAGGAAAACCAGTATATGAAACAGGGTGGGAGACAGGGGAGATGGCTCAGGAGGTGAAACGCCTGCTGTGCAAGCATGAGGACCCGAGTTCGAATCCCCAGCGCCCGTGGAAAAGCTGGGTATGTTTGTACTTGTGTCTATAACCTCAGAACTGACAGGTAGTGAGATGAAGATCCCCGAGACATGATGACCAGTCCATATGGAATATCAAGCCTCAGGTTCAGTAAGAGATTATGTGTCAAGGCACTCAGGCTGAGAATGATAGAGCAAAACACATTCTCCTCTGACTTCCACATTCAAACACACACCTACAGACACACACAGAGAGACACACACATGCACACAGACACACAGACAACACACACACACACACACACACACACACACAATGGTCAGTATGAGAATCTCCATGTAAATATAAACATCACGCACTTTATGACTGTTGTGAATACCCAGGTGGACACAGTGGCTACTTCATCACGTGGCTGCAGCTAAAGAAACTGGCAGGGAAAATAACAGTAGAAGAACCGAAACGTTGATGGCTTGCAATCCCTTCAGTATCTGTTCTACCATCAGTCACAGGGAAACAAGGCACACAGCCGAAATGTCAAGGAACAACCACTTAAAATAGCATATTGCCCAAGAGCCCAAGTTCTAACAGCATGCTAGGACAGATAATTTATAAGAGTCTGCAGGGAGCCATGACCTTTTGGGTATTTCTAAAACCAGAAGCAAATAGAGAAAAACAACAACAACAACAAAAAAGATCACGAAGTCTTAGAGAAAGTACTCACCCACTGAGCCAAGCCACAATAATATGGCAGAAAATTACCTTTAATGCAGACTTAACAGTGGGCTAGCAAGTATGTTACAATTCATCAGAAGTCATAGTAAAAGGCTCCCCCACCCCCACTTTATACATACATTGTTTTAGTTTGACATGAGATAGTTGTGACAATAACCATGGTACCCCCAAGAGGACAGTGACCATCGGGAGTTGCAGAAGGACCCAGAAGTCATTGATGATTCACAAGTCCTCACACATCCGTCCTCTCTGCTAACTCCCCTGGGAACACATCATGGAGGAGATTACTCTAGGGGTTGGGAACTCTACCACTTTGCTCTCAGCCTGTCTATCTTGAACTATGTGCCAGCAAAGTGGCTTCCCCATCAATCAAGTGCATTCCCATCCCCCACTGACCACAGAGATACAAAGAGCCATAGAGTCATTTAGAAAGGCTCCTCGGGCCACGTGGGGAGGGCAGCAGTGAGATCAAGGTCAGAGATGTAAAGCAATCCCTGCCCTCAAAGTCCCCAAGTTTGTCCCAGGAACCAAGCTACTAAGCGGACTAGTGAACCACTGAGCTACTGGTGTGAAGGGTGGCCTAGCCCACCAGCTCTCAAGAGGATGGCCCCGCCTCTCTGCTTCCCCCACTCTTAATATGTCACTTAGTCTTGAGTCAAGAAGGCATCAATGGGGCCAGGCATGGTGGCGCACACCTGTAATCCCAGCACTCAGGAGGCAGAGGCAGGTGGATTTCTGAGTTTGAGGCCAGCCTGGTCTACAGAGTGAGTTCCAGGACAGCCAGGGCTACACAGAGAAACCCTGTCTTGAAAAAAACAAACAAAAAAAACCAAACAAAAAAAAAAAAAAGAAGGCATCAATGATGGACTGAACTATAAAATTCTGTTGAAGTCCTTATCCCTAGAATACAAGCTTCTTGGAAGCACAGTCTGTAGGCAAAATTAGATGTGAGGTCAGAGCATGGACCTCTGGCTCTAATATGACTGGGAATCTTAGGTAAATAAATAAATAAATATATATATATTTATATAATATATATGTGTATGCTATATATATTATGTATATAATATATAATATATTATTTTTATTTTTATTTTTACTTGTTTATTTTATTTATTAATTATATAATTTGTATATATTATTAATTGTATATAATATATAAAATACATATATTGTATATATATTATATATATGTGTGTATATATGTATACATATGAGTTTATGAGGGTACAAGTGAGTTTAGAGTCCACAGAAGCCAGAAGAGGGCACTGGATTCCCTGGAGCTAGAGTTAGAAATGGTCATGTGTTACCAATATCCTGGGAATTGAACCCAGGTCCTCTGGAAGGGCAGAAAGTGCTCTTACCAGCCCCTATAAAGGAACTTTCAGACAGACACGTGAGAGAACCGTGTGAAGACTAGAGTTGATGTTCCCATGGCCACGTAAGCCTAGAAGCCAGGAGAAAGGCTTTGAGCTTACATGGCCCTAAAACCTACAAAGAGATGTGTCCTGGAGAACAAGTTCATTGAGGCTTCCCATCTCTGGGACTCAGAAAGCATAGACGAACATTGCGATGCCCAGTCTGTAATGACTAGATATGACAGTAACCTTGGCAAACGCGGGGCCTTCCCTATCTGCAACCTTTGCACTCAGTCTGAAGCTGAGAGGTGGGAGGAGGCAATGAAATACAGCAACCTTGAAGAAATCTCTGGGTCAATCCCCCAGCTGTGGGCTTACAACCAACAACGACACAGGCTCTGAGAGCACAGGACAATGTCCCACAAGCTCCCATGCCAGGGACCCAGGTCAGCCTTGTGTCCTCAGCCTCCTGCTACCCAGCCCCTCCAGCTGCAATTCTGAACACCAGAAAAGGTCTCATGTCCTACAAGCAAAAGCCTGTCTGACCCTTACCATCCCATAAGGAAGAGGAAAATGCTCTGGCTCTCCCAGGCTCGCCAGATCTCTGTGGAGGACTTTAGCCAAGTGGAGAGCTCCAGGGAATAGATAAAGAACCTTAGATGCCAGGACACTCCTGCATGGTCTAATAACAGATACCCAGAAACCTGTTCAGAGTCCATTCGTCTCAGTCATACTGAGTGAGCACCACCTGTCATTCCAAGGTCTTCGTGAAGGCGTAGGCATCGGCAGGGTCAGGGGTGGCGCAGGGGTCAGTAGTAAATAGGTTAGTACAAATACCTGTCATGGCATACCTCAACCAAGCCCTGCAATGTGGGAGAGGAACGGAGACACTGTGCTTGAGGTAGCCATGATATGCTCTCAGTATTTGAAAGAGACAGATGAGCACATTGGTGGGACAGGTTAGACAGTGAGGGTTGATCACTGAAGTGGGGAGGGGAGGACTGGGTGCTCATGGACTTTGTGGGGAGGGACTGCACAAAGAGTTAAAGGAATCCTGAAGGCTGAGCCCCAGCATGGTGATGCTTCTCCTGGAATAGCCCCCGGCTTGCCACGGAAGCATGTGTCTACGAAGCGTACTCCCAGGTCCTTCTGGCTCGCATGCCTCATAGCTACAGCCCGGTCTGAGTGGCCAACTCCAGCCACCTCCAAAGAAAGCCAGGTTCCGTTGAAACAAAGGCATCTGAGGTGGTGGCAGTGACAAAAGGCAGCCCACACAGCAGGTTGTCACAAGGGAACAAGATGGCTCCAGACAGTGGCGACTGAATGACCTCAAAGACCCTTAGACAATCTTTGTCGGGAGATCAAGGGCAGGACAAGCCTGGCCTTGTAATAGGAACCACCACAACGTGACCCCATTCTACACTCACACAGCCTCCCTCAGATAACCCTGGGCCTACTGTCTGCACCTTCCACATACAAGGGCAGAAAAGAACACTAGAAACACAATCGGGGTCAGGTGACGCATGGTGCACATTAAGGAACTTGGAGGTGATCTAGCAGGTATAACAGAATGGACCCTCTGCTGTGTTCCTATTGTTTCTGGGTAGGAAGACTTCCCTCCTCAAAGCCAAACAGCTAGGTTCCTGCCCTCTCCACACCTGTCTACCCAACCATGCCTCCTCTTCCAGAGGAAAAACACCTCCAGTCAGAACTCTTCCCAGGCCTGGGGGCAGGGCCTTTTCTCCTCCCCCTTCTAGTTGTGAACCCTCTGTTTAGGTAAACCCCCATCTGCACTTCCCAAAGCCCTGGGTAGGGGCATTAGCAAGTCCATTTGGCCCTCCCACACAGTCTCAGCAGGAAAGAACAGGAGACTGCTCTATTTACAAGGCTGGGGTTTAGGTAGGGAATGGGAAGATGACTCCTAGTTCCCAAGCTACCCCACTCACCCCTCCTCTTCTCCCAACTTCTCGCACTCCCAAAAGAAACCATAGCAGAGTTTGAGGACCCTGCATGACAAAACCTGAAAGCATTCTCAGGGTACAGTGGCCTTAATATGACCCATGGTGGCACCCTGGTAGGAGCCTGATATAGCAATTCGGCTAAGGACCCATGCCATAGGGGTCAGAGAAAGACAGAGAAAATAGACTGCCCTCCCAGCAACCCCAACACACACACATACACACACACACACACACACACACACACACACACACACCTGGCAAGAAAATCCCTAACACTTGGCAATTACCTGCCTATGACATCCTGTGGACCCCCAGCCGAAAACTGGAAGTCTAACTCCACTCCAGAGAACAGGAACAAACCACTGACAGTTTATATTCCAATTACTAGGCTACCTACACATTTCCAATTTAATGCTAGATTCCTGTTTGCAAAGTCCCTTTGAAAATAAAACACTAGCTGGACGGTGGTGGCGCGCAACTTTAATCCTAGCACTTGGGAGGCAGAGGCAGGAGGATTTCTGAGTTCAAGGCCAGTCTGGTCTACAGAGTGAGTTCCAGGGCAGCCAGGGCTATACAGAGAAACCCTGTCTCAAACCCAACCCACCCCCAAAAAAGAAGAAGAGAAAACACCGGGTCCCAGTGAGGCTTTTCCTAGCTGCATTCCAAAGCATGCAGTGTCTTCTGTGGCTAAATCAGTCTCAGTGGGCAGCTCCACATGGGCCTCTCCTTCACAAAGCCAAAGGAAAGGGAAAGAATCCCTCTGCCCCCTCTGCCTGCCGGGAGTCTGAATGTGTCACAAACTCCTAGTGGGTTGGATCAAGCATACTACCAAAGCACCCTGCCTTTGCTCTCAGAGAAGTATGCTGTCACCTTCTGTTCCCAGAAGAGGGCTAGTGAGTGATCACTCTGGCCACAGAACATTTGCCTGGTCCTTTCAGATAGAATCCCTCCTGGGAGACACAGGAGGAGACAGGAATTTGGCCACCTTGAAACTACCAAGTCCCTCCCTACTCAAGCCCCCGTGGAGAGCCACATGTCATACTGGGATTCCAGCTGAGGGGGGGGGGCCAGATGGTTCTGCCACCACCTCCATGGAAAGGGACAGAGGAAGCAGGACAGGAGTCAGAGCTGCCTCCCTCAAGGCTATACCATTTAGGACAGGAAATAAATTTAAAGACCTGATTTCTTCTTGAAGCATCTCAGGTACAGAACAAGTAATGTCTTCAGTCCCCCAACCCCACCCCCACCCCAACCATTCATTCTCTTCTATTCATAAGGTTTTCCTCTCACCCCTATGAGCTCTTCTTGAGCACAGTCTGTGTCAGATTTGATCTGTTCCCTCCGGTTGTCAGGACTGTTATTCTATACTATTGAAAAAAAAGAAAACTGAGTGGATAGGCGGATGGACAGATGAATAGATACTGAATAGCTGATTGGATGAACGGGCACGTGGGCCATGGATGGATAATGTGGCTGGGTGGGTGGATGAGTGGATGTGTGGGTGAGTGGTCAGATGGCTGGATGGATGAACAGTGGGTGGGTCAGTGGGTGGATGGATGGATGGATGGATGGATGGATGACAGATGGATGACAGATGGATGAGCAGGTGGGAGGGTAGATGAATGGATTCAACAAATGGTCCTCAAGTGTCTATCATGTGTGGAACACAGTATGAACCCCAGCAGATATAGCAATAGATGGCACCTGAACCCAACTTCAAAGGCACTCATAGCGTAACGAGGGGAAGCGCCGCTGATAAACTAGCGCGTGGAAAGTTGTGTGACTGGAGGAGGGAGCGAAGGGCTCAGCACAGAGAAAACCTACACGGGCTGAGCCACGAAGACTGTGCGGTGTCCTCTGGACACTGGAGTTGCTGTGTGCTCTCCTGAGCCTTCCGAGTCATTCCTTTGGTTGTCATCCCCAGTTCTTCCCCACTAATGAGCTTTCTGCAGCCAAGACCCATCTTCTTTATCTTCTCTTCCCCAAACAGTAACATGAAGAGGCATAGACATCCAAGAACACGACACCGACAATAACAGCAGTAATACAGTGTGACACAGTGATATGGTGGTGGACAAAGGGTATGGGAGTGCTACAGGATTTGGAGTCACGGTCTCTCAACTGGTGAAGTCTAGGTTCAGCAATGCTGACTCTGACTTGGAGAAACTATTTTCTCTGACAGAGTCCCTTGTGCACATGGAGGCATGGGGGAGGTGCCAATATAAGAGCACTATTTAAAAGATTCAATGACATCACATCATGAGACTCTGTCTCAAAAAGTAAGTAAAATTTAAAGGCTGGATATAATGGCACACACCAAGGCAGATAGATACAAGCAGATCTCTGTGAGTTGGAGGCCAGCCTGGATTACATATTGAGTTCTAGACCAGCCAAGGTGACATATTGAGACCCTATCTATACACACATACATACATACATACATACATACATACACACACACATACATACATGCATACACACACACACACACACACACACACACACACACAAGGATTCTATAGGAATTACATACTACAAATGACTACAGCGCCACACACTTGGCTTCCATGTATATCTAAGCCTATATCCCATTCCCTGGGTATCTTAGTACTTCTATATTAGGATTTTACTGCTATGAACAGACCCCATGACCAATACAAGACAATTTTAAAGGACAACATATATTTGGGCCTGGCTTACAGGTTCAGAGGTTCAGTCCATTATCCTCAAGGCAGGAGCATGGCAGCACCCAAGCAGGCATGGTTCAGGAGTTGCTGAGATTCTACATGTTCATCTGAAAGCTGCTAGTGGAAGCCAGTCTTCCGGGCAGCGAGGATGAGAGTCTTAAAACCCACACCCACAGTAGCACTCCTACTCCAACAAGGCCACACCTACTCCAACAGGGTCACACCTTCTAATAGTGCCACTCCCTGGACTGAGTATATACACACACCATCACGCTGGGTTTGGGGACATCATTGATTTCCCACTGCCTTTGGCATATAGATTACTTCCATCTCATCTGACCCAGTCTGCCAATCAAAAGGACTCTCTGCTCTCACCCACCCACCTTGCCATCCTTTAGACTGTGAGTTCCTTTAAGGATGAAATCAGGCTATACTCATCTCTAATCCTGAAGCCCAGCTCAGCACTTGCCAGAATATCACTCAGAAATCACTAGCTGGTGTAGCTCAGTGGACAGAACTCTTGACCAGCACGCATGAAGCCCTGAGCTAGACCCCTAGCACTACATAAAACTCAGCGTGATGGTGTGCGCCGGTAATCCCAGCACCAAAAATGTAGAGGCAGGAAGCTCAGAAGTTTAAGATCTTTCTGAGCTACATAACAAGTCTAAGGCCAGTCTAGGATGCATGAGTTCTGGGAGGGAGGGAGGGCTGCATGCATCACTGGCTAAATAAAACACCCCCACCCCCACATCCCCACACCCTCACACTCCCCACACCCACACCCACACATACCAAATACCAAGCCAGGATGTCCTCAGTCAACATCTAAGTTTTTGATACACAAAAGACCAAACCTGGGGATAGAACAGCATGAACACTCAGTATGAAATAGACGTGAATTATTTCAAGGAAGCCACTGTTCTTACATTCGTTAGGCAGGAGTGAACACTAACAATGATCTAAAATGATCGGGAGACGGGATGTTCTTGTCCACTGAAACGTTTGGGATTCAGAAGACACCTCAACCTCAAGGTGGCCAGGGAGGGCTTCCTGGGGGACACGGCTTTGAAGGACTGAAAGGTTGCCTTGCCTGTGGCTAACATGAAGGCAGTTCAGGGACACTGAGCTCCAGCGGATGGGAGCGTCCCCAGACCCCAACCTCCAACTCCAATGGCAACGTTTGAGGGCAGGCAGGGGTCTTCTTCACATGCTGGGACCAAAACACACCCCTCCGAGCTGATCTGGGGACTCTAAGAGGGCCCCAGGGCCCCAGGAAAAAAACAGAGGACATGTCAGGCAGCTGCCAGGATCAGCCAGGGCCTTGTCTGAAAGCCTGCCCTGGGCAGCTTGCCCACTGGAACTACAAACAGGAAAAATATTGACCCCACAAAAACCTTTAAATTTTTTCCATTTGGCTCAAAGACCGTCGGCTCATCTCCTTCTCCAGGCCGGGGGTGTGGTAGGCATCTGACATTCTTTCTGCTCCCATGGGTGCTTTCTCCCCTGCTGCCCTGTAGTTGAAAGATCTGACTACCTTTGTCTACAAACCCCACCCCTCTGCCACCCAGGGGGTTTCCCTGTGTAGCCCTGGCTGCCCTGGAACTTTCTCTATAGACCATGCTAGCCTTGAACTCAGAGATTCACCTGTCACTGACTCCTGAGTGCTGGGATTAAAGGTGTGCCTGACTACCATCTTGCTGTTTGGGTGTTTGTTTTGTGTTTGAGTGCTCTGCTTGCTTGTATATGTCTCAGATCTCCTGGACCTAGACTTAGAGACAGCTGTGAGCTGCCATGCAGATGCTGAGAATTGAACCCAGATCCTTTGAAAGAACAGCCAGCGCTCTTAACCACTGAGCTAACTCTCCAGCCTTGTCTACGAATCTTAAGTGGTAGGTCAGTAAAACACAAAATAAGTCAGGCTTACACAAAACATCCTGAGAATTCTTTAGATCCCAGAAGGGTCACAGCACACTTTCCCTGTGCCAGGCACAGCTGTATCTTACAGAAACCTTGAGATTGACATATGAGATCTAAAGTCTTTCCTTTTGTCACTCAAGGTAAGGAAGGCTCCTGAGGCTGAGTACCTGACTCCTGGAACAGGAGTTTCAGAAGGTCCCAGACATTCCGACCTGACTGAAAATGGCTCCCATAGGCTCATAGGCAGTTATACTATTAGAAGGTATGGCCTGTTGAAGGAAATATGTCACTGGGAGGTGGGCTTTGAGTTCTCATATGCTCAAGACATGTAGAGTGTCCCTCCCTTTATGCTGCCTACTAATCCTGAGGTAGAACTCTCAGCTCTTCAGCACCATGTGTGCCTGTAAGCCACCATGCTTCCAGTCATGACAATAATGGACTGAACCTCTGAACGTGGAAGCCATCCCCAATTAAATGTTCTTTCTTTATCAGAGCTGCCATGATCAGGGTGTCTGTTCACAGCAATAAAACTAAGACACTGGGTTACCCTCTTAGGGTTCCACAGCACCTGTTGCCAATTCAAATAGTCCTCAACAATCCTGAATAACAAAGGCACACAATTTGCTTTTGTTTGGGGTGGGGCGTTATTTAGTAAACATGTAAGTTCTCTTGCATGATTGTCGTAAAGAAAATCTTGGTGGGATTCGTATCTGCTTTGTTCGTTTACTATAGACAGGAAGCATGTAACACAGTAAGTCTAAATACGTGCTCACTGAATGAATTAGTTTCTTTTACTATTATTAGTTCTTTTATGTGTAGAGTTAGTTTCTTGGAGTGGGATGTTAGCTAGCTACTTCATCTCTGTAAGAGTTATAATCATAACTCTTATGGGGCTATAAAGACGGCTCAGTGGTTAAGGGCATTGCTGCTGTTTCAGAGAATTGGAAATTCAGTTCCCACCACCCACATCAGGTGGCCCACAACTTCATGTAAAATTCTAGTGGACCACAACTGCCTCTAACTGCAGCTCTCAAAGATCTGAAGCCTCATTCTGAAATCTGCAGGTGATTGTGCTCACATGCACCTGTAGATGTGCATATATATATATATGGCTAACAAGTCCATAGATGAGGTCTATGGGAAGCCAGTGTGTTCACCTATGCAAGCCCCTCAGCAGACCCTAGCAGTCACCTTCAGGTCTGTAAGCTACTTACTTCTTTGCCGTGGAGACATCCCAGTTTTCCAAGATGGCGCTACTGCCTCCCCTACTCCACGGGGCTGTGCTTGGTTGAAGGCAGCCTTCTCTGAATTCACGACGGTGTTCCCTGAGTGCGCTTACTAAGTGTCTCCTGATACCTGGAATGCTCTCCCCTCCCCATGCTCACTCCTTTATTGGCTCCCAGGAACCCAAGGCCAAAGTTTGTTTTCCCAGTCGTCTTTACTGACTCCCTAGGATCGGGGGGGGGGGGACCTTTAGTTTTCTGTGTCTCAGCTCTCCCGTTATGAAGTGGGGAGATTGCACAATGTCAGGAATGACATGACCTCAAGAAAAATGTCTTCTGGGAATTGGACAATGTGACCTTCTAATGCTGTTCCATCCACTCCTGGGTGTACACAGCCAATCATTCACTAAAGCAACGGTTCTCAACCATCCTAATGCTGTAACCCTTTAATACAGTCCCCCAGGTTGCCATGACTACCAGCCATAACATTGTTTTTGTTGCTACTTCATAACTGCAGTTTTGCTGCTATTAATCGTAATGTAAATATCCAGTATGCAGGCTATGGGCGGTGACCCCAGGTTGAGAAGCACTGTACTCGAGGGCTGCTCTGTTCTCAGCTTGGCAAACGTGAGCCCAGTCCCTTAGTCCTGTGCTCTTGCTTTTGGCTTGAGCCTACAGGAGTCAGTGGTCCCTAGTGAACAAGTTCCACACCAAAAAGAATCACTACGTTGCAAGACTGAACACAATAAATGTATTAAATCATACCGTGGGGCATGGTACTAACCAACAACCAGCTACAGAACTAACACTGGTAAGTCAGCTTGTGAAGACTGTTCTAGAAGAAGAAAGGAACCACACACTACTTCTGCCCATGGGAACTACAGAAAAGGCCTCTGTAACGAGTGATATGGATGGAGCTGGTAAGGTGACTCAGTGGGGAAAAGGTGTTTCACCAAGCCTTACAACCTGAACTCAGTCCCCGGAACCTACGTGATTGAAAGAACAGACTTCTGCAAGCTGTCCTCTGGCCTCCATATGCACACTGTGAGCCCCCTCCCAAGTAAGTAAGTAAGTCAGTAAATGAAGGAATTGTAAATCAGGATGTATTACCATCTCTGTGAAATCAGTGACTATCAACTGTGCCTTGATCTGGTGGAAGGGAGGGAGGGCTGAGTGATGTTATAGCACTAGGGATTAAACCTAGGGCCTCCCTACATGATGGATAAGCACTCTGCCTCTAAAGTTGCATCCCAGACCTTATTTTTTTTTTAACTTTTAAATTTTGAGACAGGAACTCACTTAGATGCCCAAGATAAATCTGAACTCACTATATAGCCCTGGCAGGTCATGAACTGGTGATCCTCCTGCCTCAGCCTCCTGAGTAGCTAGGATTATCAACCTGTGATGATAGGCCTAGATTGGTGGAGAAATTTTAAATATAAAAATCAGAATGATGGGGCTGGAGAGATGGCTCAGCAGTTAAGAGCACGGACTGCTCTTCCAGAGATCCTGAGTTCAATTCCCAGCAACCACATGGTGGCTCACACCTATCTATAATGAGATCTGATGCCTGCTTCTGGTGTGTCTGAAGACTGATACAATGTACTTATATAAATAAAATAAATAAGTCTTTTTTAAAAAAAAAATCAGATGACATATTCAAACCACTGGCCAATCCTAGTACCTCAAAGGTAGGCAAGCTGACATAAAGTACTCTGTAATGTAAGGCACTCAGACATTTACCATGCCAACAGTGAGCCTACATCTGATCAAGCTTCTGTATCTAACTAGTATTGCCTAATACACATGGGCAAAGGCACATAATGAGAAGGAACTCAGCAATTCCAAGAGAACAATGACTCGGTGCTTTCAACAAAGAAATGTCAAGGAAAAATTGCTACGGATCAAAAGAAGCTTATGTAACTTACTAATAAGGCCAGTGCCGGGGGCTGGGGAGCTGGCTCAGTCAGTTGGAAGCCTGCTAAGAAAGCTCAAGACTGTTCAGCTCGCCAGCATCTATAAAAAAAAGTCAGGTACACGGGTTGTGCCTGTAATCTCTACTTGGCAAAGGTCAGCCCTGTCCCCAATCCCTGTGCGGCACAGTACTAGGGAGCCAGCCAGGTGGATACCTGGGGCTTGTTGAGTACTAGTCTTAACCAAATCAGCAAATTCCATGCTCGGCGAGAGCTCCAGTCTCAAAATGCAAGGTGGGGAATGGTTGAGGGAGACACCTGCTATTTGCCTCTAGCCACCACACGCACAAGCACACATGGGTACACATACCCACATGCACATGTGCATGCACACAGGAACACACAAACAAAGAACAAAACAAAACAAAAATGTGTGTGGTGACACAGTCATTTAATCCCAGCATTCAACAGGCAGAGAGATTAGAAGATCACTGTGAATTTGAGGCTAGCCTGGTCTACATAGAGAGTTCCAGGCCAGCTAGAGCTAAGAAGTAGGATCCTACCTCAAAAGGCAAAATTAGAATAGTTCCCGGGCCGAGTTGGGTCCTGACTGTATCACTCAGGCTAACTGCTCAGATGTAGTCGTGAACCGTCTGAGGGGTGGGCGGCTGCTCCACGGAGCCTGCTTCAGCAGAGCCCCTGAGCCAGCGGGACCTACTGCTCACATGCTGGGGGCTGGAAATCCAAGATCGAAGAACAGCTCCATCCGTGCGGGATGACGGCTCAGTCTCCGATTTAAAACTAGCACCTTCTTACTGTGTCCACACTCGGCACAGCGTCAGGGCCTCTTTTATAAGATTGTCCGCCATATTCATGACCTAATCAATCCCGGAAGGCCCCACCTGTCAATGCCACCATACTGGGTACTAGCTTCCAATGTACTGAATTTTAAAATCATCTTAACTACATTTGCTTTATTCATTTAGGGTGTGCGTGGGGAGTGCACAGGTGTTGCGGGACATGTGTGGAGGTCAGAGAACTTTCCGGAGTCTGTTCTCTCCTCTCACCATGGGTCCTCTGAAGTGAGCTCAGGCTATCAGGCTCTGCGGCAAGTGCCTTTACCCTCTGAGTCATCTCATTGGCCTTGGATTCTTAGGGGCAGGGAGCATCGTTTGTTTACTATAAGGTTGCAAGTGGCCCAGACTGGCCTCCAAGGCTCTCTGTAACTAAGGGTGGCCTTGAACTTCTAATCCTCTACCTACCCAGTGCTGAGATGACAGGCATCCGCCACTGTGCTAGTTTCCAGCACTTCTGAGGGTTGGACCCAGGGCCTCAGAACAATAAGATGAAGATCAGCATCCCAGGCTGTCCTCTGACCTCCATACATGCACAGAGAGAGGCCTGTGCACGCCGACACTCACACCCAACCCCAAATGTGCACTGGGCAGTGAGGAGGAGGGAGAGGGAGAGACAGAAAGAGTAATGGTAGAGTCTAGTCTAGCAAGAAATATGAATGTCGCAGATCTAGTTAAAAAAAAAAATCTTTGCCAAATCTCTCTCTGAAGCCAAATCTCTATCATTTATGTTGGCTTTAAAAGAATGTTTTGCTTTTGTTTTCTTTCCTTCTAAATTTGAGTTTAGACTAGCTGTCCTGGAAAATGACTGTTTGTTCTTGAAAGGTTGTGTGC
Organism: Apodemus agrarius; assembly: GCA_964023405.1. Classification (NCBI taxonomy): domain Eukaryota; kingdom Metazoa; phylum Chordata; class Mammalia; order Rodentia; family Muridae; genus Apodemus; species Apodemus agrarius. Next base: position 101,549,617 of record OZ030011.1, on the reverse strand, counting down.
GTTCTTGTTCAGGCGGCTGCCATACAGCAGGGAGAAGAAGCAAGCGGAGAGGAGGGAAGGGTGGGAAAGCAGAGCTTGGGCAGGATGGGTGAGGACCGGAGGAAGGACCTGGGGCAGGAGGCTGAGGCCATCCCCCCCCCCCCAAGCCACAGGCTTCATCCGACTGAGACAGGAAGAGGAGGTTCTGGGAAACAGGCAATATCAGACTCGTGCCCCAGAGGGAGGGGTGCAAAGGAATGGATGAAAGGCAGAGCAAGCCCTAAGTTGTAGGGAGCTGGAGGCTCTACTCAAGGAAATATAAATCCAACTGCCAACAGCCCTTGGAGAGGACTGTCTAGTGATGGAAAACAGCCACGGAGGTCAAGCTGGGAACAGGAACTAGAAATACCGGAAGAACCCAGGGAAGGACCCATCTCTACCTTCTACATTCTGAGGGCTCATCTTGCTCATAGAGATATGAGCTCTTAATATGTGAAGACCTCTGAGAACAATCCCATCTAGTAAGGGGTGAGAGGGTTCCTTTTGTCATTTTGGTGTATATTTTGTTGTTTTGATTTTTTTGAGACAGAGTTTGTCAGTGTCACCCTGAATGTCCTGGAACTCATTCTGTAGACCAGGTTGGCCTCAAACTCAAGAGATCTGCCTGCTACTGCCTCCTGAATGCTGGGATTAAAGGTTGTGCTCCACCCCCACTTCCCTACTACCCTACCCCCTACCCCCTGGAGATTAAATGCAGTGTGTCACCACCACCCAGCATAGTCACCACCACCGCCACCGCCACCGCCACCACTGCCTGGCATAGTAAGGAGTTTGTGCTTGGCAGCCTACTGATCCTTCCTGAGGCCATTTCAATACATTACCACAAAATAATACTGCACAATCCCAGGGAAATAGGTGGGAGAATTAGGGAAGTTTCCAGAATCCTCAGCTACAAGAACTCAAGGAAAAAAGAAAATTTTCCCTTCTGTACCTGCAGAGCCAATGTGGGAACAAGAATGATAACTAAGGAACAAGTTTCATGGCCTTAATGCGCCAGCAGAGAGAACCACCCAGACCCCAAAGAGCAAGGGGGGACCCTCAAGCCAGAAGACTCCAATATTAAAATAATACCCATTGCGCAGAACTGGACTGCTCAGTGCATCGGGCCTACTCTCTGTTGGTTTCTTGATACCAAATATGAGGTATCGTTTCAGACCAGAGAACAGTCACCAAAAAGTTGATTTCAGGGCATAGTTAATATTGCTATTGTTATTGTTACTGTGGTTCATCACTAGAAAACACCGAAGCTTAATATCTACTGTGATGTTAGTCTCAGCTCAAATTGCTGAGATCCAGAATCACCTGGGAGGTGATTATCTTGATGAATTGAAGTGAGAAGACCGTTCCACCACCGCTGGCGGCATCATTCCCTAAGTGCATTTGTTTTCTGCTGCTGTGATAAATCACATTGTTGGCGGCTCATCTAGGCTCCACCCCACAGTGTCCTAGCAACAGCCAGGTGTGCCTGACTCACTGTAAAAGAGGCTGCTTGCCCCCTCCTCACTCTCTGCTCTTCTCCTCTTGCCCTGCTCCCTTACCCTCCTCCCCCTCTCCCTCCATTTCCCTCCTCCCCCTCTCTCTCCAGATGCTTATGGCCTGCCTCCACTCCTCTTCCTCCCTCTCTCTCTCTCTCTCTCTCTCTCTTTCTCTCTCTCTCTCTCTCTCCCTCCCTCCCTCCCTCCTTTCTCTGTCTCTATTACTCCCCTCAACTCCCCTCCCCATTTATTTATAATGTCTTAAATAAACTCTATTCTATCCTATACCATCGTGTGGCTGATACCTCGGGGGGGGGGGAAGGGATGCCCCAGCATGGGTCCGCAGAGGAACCCCCTTCCCCCACACCTCACCACAACTCCACCAAACATATCCCTGGCTTCTTATTCTTTTTTATAAGACACAACAACCATGACCAAGACAACTTAAGAATTTAGTTTCACTAAATTCTTAAGTTTCAGAGGAGGAGCCCATAATGGCAGGGGAGGCACCGCATCAGGTGGCCAGAGCTGAGAGAGCACATGTCCAACCACAAACATGACGCAGAGAGTGCGGACTGGAAGTGGGGTGGGAGCGTGAACTCCCAAAGCCCCTCCCTGTTGTGAGAACTCTGGTTTCTTTAAAACCCAGTTATGTTCTATGAGTGTGTTTTGGTTTTAACCCCAGGGCTGGGCTATGGGGCTGCTGCGGACTGTCCACAGCAGCTATGATTTGTCTCGTGCTCTGGCAGGGGCGTGATTCGACTCTGCTAGATGGAGACAGTTTATGTTTGGCATTCTGGGGACTCTTGAGAAGGTATAAAAATCCCAGCACCCCGAGAGGCTGCAGCAGCAGCTGCTCCAGCTCCTGCTGGTTCCTGCGGCTGCTTCTGCTGGATTGTTGGATTGCTGGTTAGAGATATCCCAACCGACGAAGATGGGACTTGCTCCGAGGAACTATAACCTTGACCTGTGAGCCAGAATAAGTCCTACCTTCCTCAAGTTGCTTTGGACAGCTTGCTTTATGACAGCAAGAGAGTAAGTACATAGCCAAACTGGTGTATAGGGAAGAATTACAACTCTTACATTTCTCAGTTAAATAGATTATTGCTTATTGTTTAATTTTGTTTCAAAATGTGCACATTCCTTCACTGATTTACATTAACACTTTGTTTTTAAGACAGCACTGGGGACTTTGCCTAGATTTGATCTCCAGCCCCACCACATAAACCAAGAGTAGTGATACATGTCCCGGAACTTGGGAAATAGGGGCAGGGGAATAAAGAGTTCAAAGTCATCTTGGCCATGTAACAAGTTCAAAGCCAACCTGGGATACATGAGACCTCTCTCTATCTCAAGACGGGTAAAGACTGGAGACTATGGGTAAACCTTGATGCTGGAAGGTCTGGGGATGGGGGGATTCCATCCCCAGTGAAGTCGGCCACATCTATGGTCATCTATCTGCAAACTCTTAGGGTTGTTATTGCTGTGATGAAACACCATGACCCAAGCAAGCTGAGGAGGAAAGGGTTTATTGGGCTTACACTTCCATGTTGTAATCTATCAGTGAAGGAAGTCAGGGACAGAAACTCAAACCCGGCAGGGACCTGGAGGCAAGGGCTCATGCAGAGCCTTGGAAGGGTGCTGCTTGCTGGCTTGTTCAGCCTGATTTCTTACAGCGCCCAGGACCGCCAGTTCAGGGGTGGCCGCAGCAACAACGAGCTGGGCCCTCCCCCATCGATCACTGATTAAGAAATTCCCTACAGGCTTGCCTACAGCCCCATCTTATGGAGCCATTTACTTCATTGGCATTCCAGCTTCTCAAGTGACTTTCGCTTATATGAAGTTGACATAAAACTCTCCAGCACACTAGAAAAGCATGAAATCTTAGAATATATGTTTCAAATTCTGTGTGTATGTGGAAGCCAGTAGTAGACGACGGCGCGCACATGCATACAAACACACACATGGGTGTGTGCATGTGTGCGTGCTTGCGCTCATGCATGCCATGGGGTGCATGTGGAGTCAGGTCTCTCCCTTCCCTGTGTGGGTCCAGGGGATGAGATTCAGGTTGGCTCAGGTTCACCAGCTGAGCCATCTTACCAGCCCCTCCCCCTTACTTTGGAGACAGGGTCTTTCACTGAACTGGAGCACAACAATCAGATTCGACTGGCTGATCAGAGAGAGCACCAGGGATCCTTCTTTCTCTGCTCCTTTCCCCTCCCCCCCCCCAGCACTGGGTTGTCCGTGTATACTGGCATACCTGGCATTTTACCAGGGTTCTAGAGCTCTGAACCAAGCCAGCTCCCTGGTTTAAATTTTCAAAGCTGTTACATGATTCAGAAGGCATGTGGAAATATCTACAGATCCCTCATGGAGCCGCCATGGAGGGCAGAGACAGGGGGTCTCTTTCAAGCATTCACCTAGTGCCCCGAGCATGCCAGCCAAAGGGAAGCTACTCTGTCATTACCACACAGTTCCTCTGGGTCTTCCATTTATTGCTACCAGCAACTGCACTGGAAGCCACGGGCTGCTCTCAGCACAGGCCACAGGATTGTCTGAGTGCGAGGACTATCTGATCAACATACAGAGAGCCATGACTGGTCTACTCAGCCCCTCACAGACTAGTTCAAACAATCGCCCTTTGTAATATATATTGTATGTATGTGTGTGTATGTATGTATGTATGTATGTATGTTCCTCTGCTCCAATACCAAACACATTTCTCAAGAATAGAGTCTACATGATACCAAGAAGCAAGGGTAAAGCTTGCCAGTTGACAGCTGACTGCGGCTGGCTGAGTGACACCCAGACCATAGAAAACATTAGAGCTGTTGGGACCCCTGGTCACCAAGTCTAAGCACCTTGTTTTCTGGTGGAGAAAATCCCCATACGAGATGTTCCTTGGAAAGAGCAAGGAACCCTATGACCACCTGCCCACCCTGACTCCAGCTGAGCCAACCCCAGGAGAGTCACAACACAATGTAATGTATACATACATAATATTACACACACACTCACATTACAAAGGGGGCTGTTTTCTGCCCACAGCCAACCGAGACTCATAGAGAAAATGTGCACACGACTGCCTCTCCTACTTGATCTTTTCAGCATTAAATGAATTTAATTTGTCAGCTGACCCCTATTGTATAATTATGCATCGACTCGAAAGCCTGGCAAAAAGATCTGCTCAAAGATCAAGCCCCGAACCTCCCTGGGACGAGTTTCAGCAGGTGAGTGACAGAGGACACCTGCCAGGGTCACCTCCGCTGGTGGAAGGGAACCCTGGCTGCTGTCTCACAGGTACTGAACAGAAGTCCTCACACCCACCGGAAGAGGAGGGAGGGGGACTGGAGGGGCTCTGAACCTAGCATACCGCAGGGGGAACCAGGAGACCGGAACTCTGTTTCACATCTACAATCACCAAACGCCAACCTGAACCTCTTGATTCATCAAAGAGGCTGGGGCCTGGAGACCTGTTGTTCAGGAAGGCAAAGCAAGATGCAAGCCTTGGTCTCCCTCTCGCTGCTCCTGTCACTTGCCATGTGCCCCGAGTCACCAAAGTCTACAAAGCTAGAGAGTGCTTCTGACTCTATGACCACTACTCAGACCTACCCGAATCATCATCAGCACAATCCCCTGGCTTAGTCTCTTTCAGCCACTATGATGAAACCCTGACACCTTAAAGGATGAGCGGCTTATTTCAGCTCCCAGTTCCAGGGTACAGTCCATCATGGTGGAGAGGCCCCGACAGCAGGTGTGTGAAAGAGCTGGTCACACGTGTCCACAGTCAGGAAGCAGAGTGTGGGGAGTGTTTCTTCTCAGCCAGCTCGCTCCATCTTATCCTGGTCTGAAGCTCAGGGATTGGTATCACCCACTCCTATGGTGGGTCTTCCTACCTCAACCAACCTAACCAAGATAATCCCTCACAGGCCCCCTAGGTTTGTCGCCTAGGTGACCCCAGATCCATCAAGTTGACAATCAACGCCACCTTTGCCCAGAATTGTAGCAGTAAGCTTCAAACGCAGGAAAACAGAGGTTGGGAAATGCCTGCCAGCATAAAGGTGGCTTCTTAGAAGACTTAAGACTCTGTGAGGCTTCCAAGAAGGGAGGGGGTGAATGAGTAAGTAGAGGAGGTTACCCCTCGAACAGTCCTCACCCCTGCCCGTTCTCACACGCTACAGACAGCATTAGCAGAAAACACACGATGTAACAGGAACACACCGTGACTTCTCCCTTACAAAGCACACAAGCCATTCCAACTATTAACTAGACCTACACAGGGACACAGGGAGGCCACTAGGCCACAGAGTGGCCACAGGCTTAGATCCCCAGCCCTGTCCTTCCTCGTGGGTGGCACCATAAACAACTGTCTCCACCCTCCCATATCACCGTTTCACTCCTTGGTATTTCCCAAGCGTGAGTGTCATTTTTCTCTGGTGTCTGGATAATCACAGTGCAACTGCAGGTCTGGTGTCCTTTCACAAGTTGGGACACTTAACAGCTCATGTTACAGTTCACTGATATCTTGTTCCTTGATTTCATTAGGACACAATCAGCTTCCTGATGTTTATCCTGTAATCAGTTGGGGGTCTTGGCATGTGTACCATTCTCTGAACTCATATATTACAAAGATTTTGGAATTTTGTTTTTCTTGTATTTCTCCCTCCTTCCCTCTCCCTCTCCCTCTCTCTCTTTTAGACAAAGCCCCATTTTGTAGCCCAGGCTGACATTGAACTCATGGTCCTCCTGCCTCAGCCTTGAAGGAGAGAAAAGATTTGTTTTGGCTCACAGAAGAGTTCATCCATCATGATAGGGAGAGCACAGAGTTACAGATCAGTTCACATAGCCTAGGAAAGAACAGGGAAAGTCATATCCCCCAGCACACCCTCCAGGACCAGCTCCCAATTAGACCACACCTCCCATAGACCACACCCCCATAGACCACGCCTCTCATAAACCACACCTCCCATAGACCACATCCTCAATGGCCACACCTCCCAGTGGCCACACTTCCCAAAGACCACACCTCCTATTTGCACCATCTTACAAAAGTATCATGGTATTGGGAATCCATCAAGGGATTAATCCACGCATCAGGCTAGAGAACACTCAGGGGCCAATCACTTCCCAAAAGCCCATCAGCTGACAACCAAGTTCAGAAGCCTTCGAGAGGCATTTCATATTCAAATCATAACATCTCTCCAGAAGCCAGGCAGCCCAATGGTACCAGTAGACTAGAGGCCCCATGGGTTATGGCTTAAAATACCAATCGGCCCCTTGCAAGCAATATGGCTTGTTGCTAGGCTCTCTAAACCACCATTCCTCAGGATGGACCAGACATAATAAAACTTAGTTCATAGACCCTTATAATAATCAGTTGTGTGTTCTTTTAATACACTAAGTGCTACAGAAAAATATCAAAACATAAAAATAAACGCATAGAAAACAGAGTACAGTATTGGAACAGTAAGTATTCTCACCATGTTTGCAATTATTGTCTTTTCTTAAATAAACTAGTAAATTGCAAATATAGAAACTAAAAAAGGCAAAAAATAGGCTAATTTTGAAAACTTGAGAAATCCAGGGGATAGAGAGATGGCTCAGCAGTGAAGAACACTCACTGTCCTTCCATAGGACCGGAGTTCTAACCACCTACATCAGGTGGCCTGCAACCATCCTTAACTCCAGGCCCAGAGTATCTGACACCATCTTCTGGCCTCCTCAGCCACCCGCATGTATGTGCACATACATACCCATACACAGATACACACACACACACACATACACATAATTAAAATTAAATCTTGGACAAAGATAAAGAGGAAGAGGAAGGGGAGAAAGGAGGGGAAAAGAAGAGGAAAAAGAGGAAGGGGAAGGAGGAGAAGGAGAGAAGGAGAGAAGGAGGAGGAAGAGGAGAAGAAGAAGAAGAAGAAGAAGAAGAAGAAGAAGAAGAAGAAGTAGTAGTAGTAGTAGTCATCGTCATCATCACTGCCACCCAGGCTCTAGAAAGAGTCAGTTTGTCAACATAGATGAAAGGGGACACCAAGGGTGTATGTGGTTCCTGAAAATACTGGAAGGAACACTGCAGGAAGCTTACATCTGTGATGGTGGTTGCTGGACACATCTCAAGGTCATCTTCCTACAAGGTACAGAGCATATTCTTTGATAATAAATTCTTTGCTATAACCCAGAAACAAAGAAACAAAGGGACAGGCTGCCTAAGTGACCTCACACTCGGGAGTCCCACCACCCTTCGCCTCTCCGACTGTATCTGCCTGTCGGCCCTCCCTTCCATCCCTGCAAAGATTCAAAAGATCTCCCGACTCAGAGGGAGAAATGCCACCTCAGCAGCAGGCATGGTTAGTTGCGTGGTATCAAATAACTGAGCTGAATGTGTTCCTCGGCCAACTGCAGGAAGCCCTAATCCTCAGTTCCAGTCTGGTGAGTTCCCAGGTGACAGGACCTAATTCTGGCCTCTGAGGATCCGGTCAGGTAAGGTGAGCATAACACAGTATGGCCAAGCGAGCCAGACACGGTCTGAAGATCCTGACCACAGTCCTGCAGATCATCCGACTCATGCCCCACCAGAAAACATGGTGCACGGGGGCATCTCCCTCACCTTACCCATGTCTCTGAGTCATATTTCAGTCACACCATAGCAGCCATCACTCCTCTGCTTCTGTTTGCTGTTCGTCTTAAGCTTTCTCCCAGAGGGGTTCCCAGTTGGTAGAAGACTTCAGAGAAGAAGTTCACCCAGCACTCGCCCATCAGTCAGAACACAGATCATTTTTTGTTCTTTTGTATTTATGAGTCAGAGACTCCCTGAGTAGCCCTGGCTGGCCTGGAACTCACTGTGTAGACCAGGCTGGCTTCAAACTCATAGAGATCTGCTTCTGCCTCCAGAGTGCTAGGATTAAAGATACCCACCCATGTTAAAAGGCTGGTCCACATTTAGATACCATGTCCTTCTCACTGGGGAGAGGGGGGGAGGAAATCTTTTCTCTGTGTCCTTACTGTAAGTATTCCACTACAGAGATTTTGATAGCTGCAGATATCAGATATTCTTTGACATAATTTCTTTAGATTTATGAGATTTGGGCTTTGAAGAAATTGAAGTTGTATTGTGATCTTCTCTGCTTAATCAAATATTTACATTATATTTATATTACAATGAATATATTATAAAATTATACCTATCTCTTACAGGAACTGTTCAAAAGTATCATTGAGGTATCATTGAGGTAACAGATGGTTATTTATTAGATAAAATGGTTTCAATTTCTTGCACCCTAGTAAAACCCTGTCTCAAGAAAAAAACAAAGCAACACAGTAACACAATGGCCATCTAGATGGCTCAGAGGGTAAAGGCACTTGCAGCCCATCCTACTGATGCTCGGACCCGCATGGTAGAAGGACAGAACTGTGGCAAGTTGTCCTCTGACCTGCACACACACACACACACACACACACACACACACACACACACCAAAACAAACAAAAAATGTAAAGAAAAGATTGATGGTGCCCCCAAATGCTGACAGTGCTTATCTCTAAAACAAAGGAATTTATTTCTTGTTTTGCTTTCTCTTCTGCTTATAAATTTTCTGGCACCAGCACATTCAATCTTTGATTCTGAACAGAATGCCTTTTAATCTTTTAATCAGATAAAGAAATCAATATATTTTTTTTCTCCAAACAAAACAGAGAGCTGGACAGAATGGCGAATGCTAATGTCATTGATCAACCCCTGCCTACAATTAACAGTGGATGTTAGCTCAGGGCTCCCTCGCCCTGGCTCCCCACGGGGAGACCTCCTTGTCCAGGCAGGGCAAAGGATGGGGCCAGATAACAGTGTGTGGACGTGCCTTTGATGTCCTCAGCCTTCACTGGGACAGCAGACCAGGGGAAACAAAAGCTCATTCTCCGGCTTTGGCCACAGCCGGACTCCAGGCTCCCCACCTTTTAATACTGCTGGGCTCTCTGGCATGACCTCTGCCCCCACACACAAAGGCCTTATTCAGCCGCACGGCGAGCCATGTTGAAAATTCTCTCCAGATTCAGCCATTGAGAGAATTTTTGTTTCCAAACTAGCTTTGTGTTTCCATGACTCAACTGGACTGAGAAAGGAGTTTTGGAATGAATTGACCCCCTCCCCCAAAAAAGATAATTTCTTCCAAACTTAGCAATAATTTGGGGTTCACAAGAATTTTTTTCAAGACAATTCCAGATACATTTTGTATAATTGTACTTTTTTTTTCAAACTTCTCCAGTGAACACATCTGTGTATTAGAACATTTTTTAAAGTTATCCGTATTCTTAACAAATGGAAACTCACATTCCCCAGACTACATTTAAATTACACGTATTGGCTGCCCAGGTTTCCAAACCAACTTCTAAAACCTCTTCAGTGGGTGGGGAGGTCTGGTAGGAGCTGATAGCTAAAATTGGCCAGCAGTTTAGGCAAGCCAGTCCCTGAAGGAGCCCAGGCAGGTCATGCCCATTTCAACCACAAGGTTAACTTCACCCTACAGGTCAGGGTGCCCCAGATCAGCCGAGGATGCTGCAGGCTTCCAGACGCCATCAGTACAGCCGGTCTGCCTGCCCTGACTCATGTTCCCACTTAACTACCACACAGTCTTGACTCACAGTGTCCTAAAGCCGATTTGTAGTCACAGCTATCGGGATGCCTAGAGATACCTTAAAAAAATATCTATAGCAACAACTTTGTATTTGGAGACAAGGTCAGGTAGCCCAGGCTGGCCTCAAATCTTCTACGTAGCCAAAGATGCCTTTGAACTGCTGATTTCCTCCCTCCACCTCCAACATGCTGAGTTTATAGGCATACACCACACACACACACACACACACACACACACACACACACACGCACGGTTTATGCTGGGGGTGGAGTCCAGTGCTCTACCAATTTTGCTATAGCTCCAGCTCAAAAAAGATCAGCTCTGACCATCTTAAAATTTAGAAATCAGCTCAAAAGCAAATTCAGCAGAGGTCAGGAAGCTGTCCCCAGAAATGGGACTGGGACAACTTGGCAAGGACATGAACCTGGACCTAAACCACAGCACCTTCAACACCGGTTGACCCCCAGTGGCCCACAGACTCAAAAGAAGCACAGGAACAGAAAACAATTCTTTAAATAATAGAATGTTTTTGTGATCTAGAGTTAGTCAAAGAGTTTATGAATTTAACATCAAAAGCATATTTCACAGACATACATATAGTTGCACACATAGACATACATGTAAAAACACGGAGAGAGATGCACACATACACACTCAGAATATATACAGACACACAAAGGCACACACACGCATACACACACACATATCACATACACACACACATATCACATACACACACACATATATATAAACAGACCCTCACATATAGATACACACACAGACATACATATACAAATATCCACACAGACACACAGATACACACACTCAGACATATATATACAAATACACACAGACACACAAACACACAAACAGATATACACAGAGACACACGCAGACATATATATATATATATATATATATATATATATATACACAAATACGCACACACAGCTGATACACTTAGACTTCATTAAGAGTTCTGCCCTGCTGGGCGGTGGTGGCGCACACCTTTAATCCCAGCACTTGGAAGGCAGAGGCAGGCAGATTTCTGAGTTCGAGACCAGCCTGGTCTACAGACCAGAGTGAGTTCCAGGACAGCCAGGGCTACACAGAGAAACCCTGTCTCGAAAAACCAAAAAAAAAAAAAAAAAAGAGTTCTGCTCTGCCAAAGCGCAGGTTAAGGAAATGAAGAAACAGAGCACAGCAGGAAGGAGATGCTCACAAAACACGCATCCAGGGGAGAGCAAAGCCCAACAGTGCAGTCAGAGAGTGGACCAAAGTCGTGAAGTAGCACTTTACTAAAGCAGGAAGAACAGACAGCAGAGAACCTACATTAATAAAAACAAAACAAGGGGGCCAGGAGGGATCGCTTAGGGGTTCAGAGCACTTGTGGCTTATACAGAGGACCAGAGTTCAGTTCCCACCAGCACCCACATACAGCAGCTCACAGCCACCAACACCAAGGGATCCAATGCCCTCCTCCGGCCTCTGTGGACATGCTCACATATGTGGCATACACACATAAATAAAAACAAGCCTTTTAAAAACACAATAAGACACCAGCACACACCTTGCAGAACAGTTAAGTGGAAAGTGGTAATATCAAAGACTGACAAAAATGCAGAGAAACTAGAACCTTGTGCCCTAGCTATGAGGATATTTTATATTCTCATAGTCACTCTGGGAAACAGTGTCACGACTTCTCATGAAATTAACCATGCAGGTGCTGAGAGATGGCTCAGAGGCTAAGAGCACTGGGTGTTTTCGCAGAAAACTGGGGTTTGAGTTCCAGTACCCACATGGTGACGCACAACCATCTGTCACTCCAGTTCCAGAGGATTTGATGGCCTCTTCCGACCTCTGCAGGCACCTGACATGGATGTGATACACAGACATACATGCAGAACAAAATACACACACATACACACACAAATTAAAAAATTTTAATTAAAAAAACATGGAACTAACATAAAACCTAGCAATTATGACCTTAGGTATTGTCCTAGTTGGGGTCACTATTGCTATGATGAAACACCATGACCAAAAGCGAGTTGGGGAGGAAAGGGTTTATTTGGCTTACACTTCCACTGCTGAAGGAAGTCAGGGCAGGAACTCACACAGGACAGGCATCTGGAGGCAGGAGCTGATGCAGAGGCCATGGAGGGGTGCTGCTTACTAGCTTGCTTCCCCTGGCTTGCTCAGTCTGCATTGTTATAGAACCCAGCCCAAAGGAGGCCCCACCTACAATGAGCTGGGCCCTCCCTCATCAATCACTGATTAAGAAAAAGCCCTACAGGGTTCCCTCAGGCCATGTGGTGGGAAACACCTAATCTGAGCAAAAAGCCAAGAATTTCTGTGAGGGAGAATCAGAGGCCCCACCTCAGAGTGGATCTGTTTTCAGGAGAAATTTGTCGGGGAGCCTTGCACAGGAGCACTCACTAGCAACGCTCCTCACCTACGAGAGACATTTGGAGAGTCTGTCCTAGCCTTAGGATTCCTCATCTTCGGGCAGCACCACAAGCGAGTAATTCAGGCTAAATGGGGTTCTGATGTGGTAATCACTGTAGGTAGAGGCACCAGAGAAGCGGGGAGAGGAGGGGGGAGGGGAAGAGAGGGGCAGGAGGGAGCTGGGGAGAGGGCTCAACATACAAAGATGTCTGTCCATCACCAAACCTGACAGCCTGAGTTCAGTCCCCATAGTGAAATTGAAGAGAAACTCACAAGTGGTCCTTCTGACCTCCATACTGCCCCCTGACCCCAACTCCCACCCCAGAGAGAAAGCCGAAGGGTGTGACATTCCTGTAATCCCAGCCTAGTACTTGGGAAATAAAGAAAACAGCCATCAAGCTGGGTGTGGTAGTGCAGACCATGGACCCCAGCACTCAGGAGGCAGAGGCAGGCAGATCTCTCTGAGTTCAAGTCCAGCCTAGTCAACTAAGTGGGGTCTGGCCATCCAAAGCCACATAATAAGACCCTGTCTTTTTTTTTTTTTTTTTTAAGGCAGACAGAATCAAAAATACATAATATCCTGACTCAATTATGTCCAGCCAATCAGGGACAACCTGTCATTTCCAGGCAGTAAAATCAGCATCCTAATAAACCAAAACTTTTGAATTTCTGCATCATGACACACAACTCAAGAGGGCTAAGGAGACAGCTCAGTTGGAAAAGTGATTGCATGAAAGCATGAGGACCTGAGTTCGATTCCCCAGCACCCTTGCGAAGACAAAAACCAACAGATACAACTGTGTAGTGAAGGCAGAAACAGAAAGAGTCCTAGGGGGTTCACTGGCCAGCCAGGCTAACCAAATACAGAGCCCCAAAGTTCAACAAGAAACTTTGACTCAACAAAATAAAATGGAAAACGACTAAAGAAGTCACCTGAGCCAACGTCTAACCTACACACGCATCGATGTGCACATGAAAATATAACAATATTTAGTACGAGAAAGGAAACATAATAATGGACAATTGTGTTTATATTTATCGTATTTATTAATTTTTTAAAATTTTTTTGAGATAAGATCTTATGCTGTAGGCAAGATTGGCCTCCAACTTGCTGCAATCCTCCTGCCTCTGCCTCCAGAATACTAAGACAGGCATGCTCCACCAAGCCCAGTGACATGTATTTTGAAACAGCTTTTATTCCATGTGTACTCTATGCGGTTTATAACCAAGTAGAGAGTCAGACAGAGGATTGGGGTGACCCTTCAAGCTGCCTTGGTAGACAGGTCTATGCAATCAGAATCTCTGGAGCACCCCCTCCCTCCCATCCCACCCCCTGCCCTAGGCCACCGCCTGGCACCAGTCCTTCTGGTGACACTGAGGTTTGCTTCTCAGCAGCTGCCTCCACTCTCCAGCCTGGGTTTCCCTCACCCGTGTGGTGTAATCTGCTCAAACTGATCCCCACCCCTCGAGAGATCTGTTTCCTAGCTACGAATGCCCCTTCCCTGAGAGGCCACTCGGCAGGGCAGCCCTGGAGAGTCCAGGTGCTTCTGGAGTCACTTTCTCTCTGTAGTTGCCTTCCCAGGACAGGGACAGAAGTCACAGAGGCTGGACAGTGGCAGTCTCCCATAGCAAACCGTCATCTATTTATTTCTATTTTATTTCTATTGCCTGCGTGTGTGAGGGGGTGGAATTCCCTGGAGCCGGAGTTGGAGTTGCAAACAGTTTGGAGCCACCCTGTGGATGCTGGGAACTGAACCGGGGACCTCTGGAAAAGGAGCCAGTGGTCTTGACTGCTGCTCCGTCTCCCTATCCTTGAAACCATTTTTATCCAACCCAACTTCCCTTCCTTTTTTTTTTTTTGCCTCTCTTATATTGACTCCAGGAAATGCTTTCTTGAGAGCCGACCAGTTACCCCTGCCTTCACAAAGAACCCTCCTAAGCCACTTCAGAGAGCCCAGCTCAGGGTGGACTCTATCCTCTCAGTCAGAGTAAGCCTTTGTCTCCCCCAGTCAGTTATCTAAAGACTCCCAATTTGGTAACAGAGGCTCACACAGAGGGGCAAGGCTGGGGCTGAGAAGAGGCATCTGGTTACTGCCAACGGGTGCTGGGTTCCTTTAAGGGTAATAAAAATGTTCTGGAACCAGAGAATGGAAAAGCTGCCCATCTCGGAATGCATTTTTCTTTTAAATTGAATTATGTACATTAAATTATGGGATGTAAAATATGATTTAATATTTTTTAAAGTATTTGCTGCAGAGCCAGCAATATGGTGCAGCGGGTTAAGGTGCTTGCCGCCAAGTTTCATAACCAGGACCCACACGGTGGAAGGAGAGAACAGATTCCTGCAAGTCGGACTCTGACCTCCACACATGTGCCGGATCGAGCGAGTACATGCAAATAAATGTGAAATAAAATATTCAGGCCATACAAAAAGGAGCTGAGTAATATAGCCTGGCATATAAACATCTTGATACTGGTGGTCTTGGGATGAGGAAGTAGCTTCTTCTCCTTGAAAGTTCCTTTACTGAGATACTATTTATCCCAAACAAGCCACCTAAGCCTGCTCACCTATAAAATACCAATAGCAACCCCAGCTTTGCCGGGTGGTAAGGCCAATGGTGAGTCACCAAAAACAGCCTTTCCTACGGCCGGTGCTCAAGAAGAGGCGACTCATCAGCTTTACGGCAGAAGGCCACGCAGTGAAGCAGCCATGAGTAAATGAACTAATCTCACAGAACAATGATCTTCTAACGATCTTCTCCTGCCGTCCTATACTTCCTCTCAGGGTCCACAAGATTACAAAACACACGTGAGAGGCTTTCAGGTCTGGAGAGATGGCTCAGAAGAACACTTACCGCTCTTTCTAAAGAACCCAGACTTATTTCCCAGAATCCACACTAGGCGGCTCACCTGTGACTCCAGCTCAGAAATCCACATCTTGCCTCCATGGCACAAATCCCCACACATGATACTAAACTGGGGGATACTTTTGGTTCATGTATAGGCTGGACCTCAGAGGGAACCCCTTAATTTCTAATTGTTGCCCCCAGTCTTCCAGAAGTTCTGAGAAGAACAAACACCCATTCATTCAGCACCTACTAAGGGCCAGCCATTGTATAGGGTGGTCGGTTTCCACAGTGAGCAGGAGAGACTCGATCTTCCAATTGTTCTCAACCTTTGGGTCACAACTCCTTCGGGGGCTGAATGGCCCTTTCATAGGAGTGGCGAAACCCCACCAGAAACATCAGATATTTACACTGCAATTCATAAGTTACAGTTATGAAGTAGCAATGAAATAATGTATGGTTGTGGGTTATCACAGCATGAGGAACTATATTAAAGGGTTGCAGCATTAGGAAGGTTGAGGACCACTGCATTAGAGGAAGGCGGAATCCAAACAAACACCACTGCAGATAGAGGTGTCGCTGCAGGCTTTTAATTTTGAGTGAAATTGCCTGCATAGACTCCAGTCCCGTATCGCAGAGATTGCTTTCCCAAGTCCTTAGAGTCAAGAATGTGTCAATTCTCAGAGTTCCTGAATGATGACCTCACCGTCCCATCATTCCAGGTCAACAGTACTGGATGCATGCACTCCCCTCATAGCCCGCCATGCATGGAAGGGAGGAAATCACACACTGTTCAGGAGGGTCCAGGGATCGAACCCAGGTCCCCATGCTTGCAAAGCAAGCACTCTACAGATCGAGCTATCTTCCCAGCCCTGGTTTTATTATTTCAAGCTTATAGCTACCTTGGATACAGTCATGGTTCTTAAACTGGACTGCCCATCAGAGACACTCAAAGTCACATTAAACCACAGAGTTTCGGGGTAGGTCTAGGTGGGGAAACCACATTTTTTTAATGCTGGTCCAAGCACTACAGTTCATCAGACATCACAGTAGCTCAAAAGGCGACATTTATAAAAGGTTGTTAACAAAGTTAAAGTCAGAAGGAAGCTTGTAGGCGACCTAGGTCAGCTTCCTTAAGGGACAGATAGGAATAAGTGAGAGAAGAACCAGGTCCCTCAAGGTCAACGTGAACAGTAAAGCAAGTTTCCTGACTCCAGGACCTGGGTCATTCTTTTACACAGCCTCATTCCGTTTGCCTCTGCCCATTCATCAGGGCACACTGATCTAGCTTTGTCCACGTTTGTAATTTTCCACAATGAAGAGTCATGAGAATCAACGGAATCAAGATTTACACTGAGGAGCAGTGATGTGGCCCAGAGGTTAGGAGGATGACACTCTTGAAAAATTCCTGAGCTCTGTTCCCAGCATCCAGGCCAGACAGCTCACAACAGCCAGCTAACTCCAGATCCATGGAATACAGTGCCCTCTCCTGGCCTCCATAGGTAACTGCACTCACAGTCACAGACACACAAGCACACCTTCTACATTTTTTAATTTAAGTTTTAAAAAATTTTACACTGTATGTTTCCAAGAGAGCTGTTTTCTCATGCAAACACTGAAATATATCTCTTTCACTCAAGAGAAAACAACAAAAACACTGCACACATCTATGTCAGTCCAAATTTAGTAGATAAAATTAAAAGCACAAATTTCTGTCCCCAAAAAACCCTAATTAGACAATATAAATAAAATGCAAATTGTATCCCACATGTCCTATGGATTGATAAGTGACTACTGTGTCCTAGGAATAGATAAATGACCTAAAAGTTGGTTTAAAAACCAAGATTATTTCTACAGAGACCAAAAGCTGAAACTAGACTTCATCTATTTGACCTCCCAGAAATCAAGTATCTTTTTCCACTCCTAAGAGAAGGCAAGTTTGAGACACATTTATTGTTTTCCCACTGTAGAAAAAATGGCAGAAGTATACATAGGAAAGGTATTAGAAATTTCTATGGAAATGTTTACATTATAATTTGTCTTCATACAAAATATATAATCATTATTTAAAACAGTAATATAAAAATAAGATAGGCAATATTCACAATCATTATATAAAAAAATTCTGATACAAAATGGCATAAATTATCTGTCTTATAGTTTCACCTTCTGGGAGTGGTGACATATACCTTTAATTCCAGCACTCTTTGGGCAGAGGCCGAAAGCTTAAGGCCAGCATGGTCTACATCGTAGTTCCAAGGCAGTCAAGGATACACAGTGAGACCCTATTTCAAAAAAGAAATTTTTTTGACCAAGTTTTTAGTAGGACCAGAAATTTATTTTTATGCCAAGAAAAC
Source organism: Apodemus agrarius (assembly GCA_964023405.1). Lineage (NCBI taxonomy): Eukaryota > Metazoa > Chordata > Mammalia > Rodentia > Muridae > Apodemus > Apodemus agrarius. The sequence goes on along the minus strand of OZ030011.1, from coordinate 101,531,813 downwards.
AAGTTCAAAATGAGTTCAAGTAATTAAATGTGAATCATAATTCTAATTTCTTGTTTGCTTTTTTAATTCCTTTGCATATTTGGGGAGGGCAGGTTTGAGACATGGTTTATCTGTGTAACCTTAAATGTCCTGGAACTCACTCTAGACCAGGCTGACCTCAAACTCAGAGGTTTGTCTGTCTCTTCCTCCAGAGTGCTGAGATTAAAGACATGTGCCACCATGCTCAGCGCCCCCTGCACAGTTAACGTTTTGGTCACAAATGTGTATTACTTCTGCCATATTTTTGGTATAATTAACTTTAAAGCATTACAGCTTAGCACTGTATCTAGAAACTGAGCCCAAAGCCAAAATTACCCATTAATCACTGTACAAGAGACAGGATTAACTGCCTGGGACCTTTACGGCAGAATCAGAAGTCCACAGACCCTCTAGACGAGCTTGCAACTCCCATCAAGCCCACAAAAGCTCTAAAGGCATCCTTATCACATCTGCTGAGAGACGCTGGAAGGGAGAGTGTGAGGCTTTTCAAAGCAAGCCCCCTTCTGCAGATGTGCAAGCCCCCTTCTGCAGATGTGCAAGCCCCCTTCTGCAGATGTGCGGGCACTGAGAAGGAGGCTTGCTGTCAGCCCCTGGTCCAGGTGGTTCAGATTATCACAGGGACCGACGAGGGACTCTCACCTTGGTCGCACTCTCCTTTCGTCCCCTTTGGGTTTTCTGACCTGTTATTGGCTCTGCTTGGAGGTTGCCTGAGAATCTGTAAGCAAACTGAAGCCCCAAACTGGGTACAGTAAAAGGAAACTTCTAACTTCAAGTGAAACGGTAGGATCCGAGGTCGCGGAGGCTCAGGGAGTGGCTTCCTGAGCCAAGGAGCAATCGGTGCTGTATTAAGCGTAGAGAGAGCTTAGCTGGGCTAAGCGAGTACAGCATCTGGTTAGAATTATTAAACAAGAGTCCAACTACTAAGCCACACGACGGATCACTTCAAATTGCCTACCAGTCAAGACTGCCACTGCTGTCCCCACGTTTGAAACATATTAAGTCACAAACCACTTTTAGCCACCTTCGGTAACAAGAAGGGCCGAGGTGGGATGCCAGTTTCAAACCAAATGACTTCTAACTCCACGAAGAATAAATACTCTTATCAGAATGAGGAGGAACCGAAATCCTCAAGCAAATGTTGTGGGGGTAACCAAATGTCACAGATCCAATTGTAAACTTTAAATGAGCCAGAGTTCAGCATGGGGTGGGGTGGGGAGGGGCAGCTACCCCCTCACACAGAGGGTGTTCTACACTTCAATCTAGTTTGCTTGTTGACAAGCATCAGAACTGGCGCTTGGCTTCCCAGAGCTCTGGGAAGCTGCCCTGCGGAGACTGAGGAAACAAACGCCAAGATGGATTCTAAATTAAAAAACCCCAGCAGCATCAGCCCACCAAGCCAAGCAGCGCAGACTTAGACCTGTGCACTTCTTTTCGAGACTAAGTTTCAGAATCCTCTTTGGTGACACCCACTGTTAAAAGGCAAAAGATTGTCCTTGATGGGAATACACACGGGTGTTTATTTGGTTAAATTTACACATCCGTCCCTTTTAAAGGGCTAATAAAACAGCATTTCAAGCCCCGGAGCAGCACTTGACTCTATAATAAAAGTCGATTCAAGAAAAACTTCAGCCTATAAAGTAGGTTGGTTGCTCCTCAGGACCAAGGATTAATGAAGTTTGACAGCAAAATGGCCCAGTGTCTCTCTGTGTGTCTCCTGGCCTTCCCTCACAACCCCAACCCTGATCACTGGCAGACGTGCATATGCGTGTACACACACACACACACACACCTCTTGGACTTCAGCCAGTAGCCTTTGTTTGAGGCTCCCAACTGAGATTCAGTAACCAAAATTCAACCAATGATCACCACCACCGCCACCAGCCTTTCACAGGCTTTCCCTGGCCACTCTGGGAAGAAGTCCCATTTCTCCCTTTTTCCCCACGTGCTGTAGAAGACACAGCTGCCACCCCTCCCGGGGGAGGGGGGAGGGTCGGCAAACAGCGTCCCAAAAAAACGGGGCTGTGGTATACACAACCTGGAGCAACGCTGTCTTTTTCCTAAAGTTCTTACCTACGCAGCCCAGCCGGAGCCCTCACCATGTGCCAGACGCGCTCCGGCTCTGGCTCTCCCTCTCCTTCTGGCTGTTGCTCTGGCTGGCTGTCTCACTCACACACACGCACGCACACACACGGACATGGACACCTCCCACAGCCCTTGGCGCGCGACCCCCCGCCCTGCGGCCACCCTCACCTCGCGCCCTTTGTCCTTGCCCCGCGTCCTCGGGAGCCCGCGCTACCCGAGCCCCGGCGCTGCGCAAAGCCCGGAGCCGCGGAGCCTGAGAGTCCGCCCGTCCGGGTCTTGCGGGCTGCCGTGCTTGGGGGGGACCTGAGATGGGGGCTGCAGCTCCGTCCAGGTGTAGGCACTGGAGGGGACTGGCCAGCCCTGCGGGTGCTGTGCTCGCCCAGTCCCGCCCCCCACTGCAGGCACCCACCACCTCGCTGGGCTCTCACGGGGTTCCCAGCTTGGGAGGGGTCCGCGCGGAAGTCGGAAGCCTCTGGGGACAGAGGTCATTTGTTGCTTGGCCACAAATGCCCGAAGAGGAGGTGGGGTTGGGAGGACGTACCAGTGAGCGAGACCCCCCTCCCAGATGTCTCCACCCGGTGCAGGGCGTGTCCGTGGACCGCAGGACAACACCCGTGCTGTTCAAGCAGACAGAGAAGGGACTCGAGCCCTCAACAGTGGAGGTTGATGAACGCCCCCCCCCCCAATAAGGAAGTTACCTAAAACCAGCAGAGAAAGAGCCTGGAACCCTGATTATTTGCGGGTGGAACGGGAACTTTCCCTGGTGGGAGTGTGGGTCTGAGGGATGAGCACTGGAGGGAAGGAACAAGCCTGCGCTTGCCGGTGCAGTCCTTTCCGGACCCCTGAAACACAGAGGTGGCCGCGAGCAGCCAGCAGAGAGAGTGGAGGAAATTGAAGCCAGACCACAGAAGAGAGCCATGGTCATCAACACCCCCTCCTCCAACCTCTTCTGGAAAGCCCTGTGTCTTTAGAACTTGCCAGAGACATACCAAGCATCTGGTACCCCCTGCCATTCAAGAACCCCAGGAGGACCAGTGAGCTGCTCAGTTGGGTACAGGAGCTTGCAGCCAACAACTGAACCCCTGTGTTAGATCCCAGGTACTCACGTGAGGAAAGGTAAGAAGGAACTGCTACAAGCTGTCCTCTGGCCCCAAAGTGCAACACTCACCGATAAATAATAATAATAATAATAATAATAATAATAATAACAATAATAGTAACAGCAGAGAGCTTGAGCCAGCCTCACAGCCAAAGGTCCTAGAAAAACGGAGATTTTCTGACAAGGAGAAGGAGGCAACAGGAGACTAAGGGCCAATCTCCCTCAAAAGTGGGCAGGTTGAGGAATGCCCCCCTCCCCATTTTCCTAATGGCAGAAGCATCAGCTTCCTATTCTAATTAGGAAATATTCCAAGCACTGTGGAGACCAGGGACAGTAACATGATGAGCCTTGTGCCTAAGACCCTGCCAAGCCTGACTGGCTGCAGAAATTATTTGAAGAAGTTGTAGTCCTGTTGACAGACGGACTGCCTAGGATAGGGTGAGTTCCCCAGCACTGCATACACATCAGCCAGGCGTGGTGACCCAGGCCTATAAAGTCACTGTCACCACAGTGACAGGAAATGGGAACTGGAGGATCAGAAGTTCAAGGTCACTTTTGGCTACATGGAGTTTGAGGCTAGCCTGTGCTACGTAAAATTGCAGCTCAAGAAAACAAAACAAATAAAATCTCATACAGTTAGTTGGAGCTCTCGGCCATGTAGGCTGCAGCAATTTCCTCCCAATCTAACCGTCCACACTGCTCCAGAAGGTAGGTACCTACCTACCTACTTACTGCTGTTAGGAAGACACAGCCCGTGTCAGCACTGCAGCTCTCGCTGTGGGATCACACTGTTCCATTTTGTCACCTGGACCCTTTGTTCTGTTTTGCTCGTGAGAATATCTGCAAGCTTCACTTGATCTTACAGGCAGAGTCAGTTCCTTCACTGGAACTGCTGACTAATACTCCCTGTCGTGAGCCCGGGACAACTGATGTTTCTGTTCTGTGGATAGACAGAATAGTATGAACAAGACTGAAGCCAACATTCTCGAATTACAGACGTACTGCTGCATTGATAGTAGCCAACATAATTTACTTCATGGTTTGGGTCAGAAACTACATATATATACGTATATATTAATTTTATTATATATATGTACATACATATATAATATACTTTAATTGTATTCCCCACCCCAATATTGTCTCATCTTCCTCCTTCTATTGAAATCCTTATTCCTAAGTTCTTCATGTCTGTCTGTGTTTGTGTGTCTGTCTAAGTATGTGTATGTATCTGTGTGTGTGTGTGTGTGTGTGTGTGTGTGTAGGTGGGAGTGTCTGTGGGGGTGTGTCCCTGCATTTAATTATCATTTCCCACATGGTCCGTGAGTGGGAAAGTTACTCGCTTGGAAGGCACCCTTACGTTTTCACAGCTTATCTGGCAAATAAAATGCAGAGCAAAAGTGAGCAAACTTTTTATAAAGGCAAGGAGCAGTTTAAGTTTCCCCCTGGCATGACTGAGGCAAAGCCCTTTTATAAGTATTTAAAATGTTACCTTTTAAACTTGGAAAGAGGCTGGGGTGCAACTCAGTGGGTGAATGCTCGCCCGGCGAGCACAGAGCCCCGGCGTCTACCCCCAGTGCATGCTAAAGAAACCGATGAATCAATACATAGCACCAGACTTAGCTCATGGCTGCAAAACCCCCGAGTCTAACAAAGCTGATCAGGCCCACCCACAGCAGTCAGCTTGCCGCAGAAGAAAGAGACTGCAAATGGCTTCCCCGCGCTCACAAGGCCATCCGTAACACTTCCAACCAGCATTAAACTTAATATGAACACGGTGCTGCACTTAAGAGGAAAAAAAAAAAAAGGCACTCCCTCACACATATACCCCCCTCCTCACTCATCCACATCCTCCTGTACGATTCTTCCTCACGTGTCTCTGTCTAAATCTAACACATAAACAACTAAATCCTGAGCACGTAAACACTGCCTGCAAACCTTCACTGGTTATTATAATGACTTTGGGGGAAACAATGAATCCTAACTTTAAAAGTCTGTAATGAGTCTTAGAAAGGCACAGGCTCCTACCAATTAAGAATTAATTAGAAAACAAAGTGGGCCCACTAGAAAGGGTGTCGATTGTTTTCCAGCCTAATGAATCATTCCTAGCTCCTAGTTCATTAACTTAAAACACCGCCACAGAGGGACCGCTTTGTTTTCTCTTTCCTGGGGCTGAACCTGACCCAGTGATTTTATGTCTTTATTGAACTTGAACCAAAACTTGAAAATTAAAAAAAAAAAAAAGATTTTAATTTTAAAATATATTATTAAGTGAATGAAACTGAGTTTATTTCAAACGTTATTGACAAGAATGGAGCCAAATCCAAACTTGGGGTGGTCAGCCTCAAACTTACCGCGGACCTGTCAGTCTCCAAGCCCATTCAGTGTGCTGGGGCCTTTCCCCCAGAGGCCATGAGGTCAGCCAGGCAATTAGACACGGCTTCTGGGCACCTTTGTCTCTTTGCCCAGCATTGTGCATCCAACGCTCACACACACATTCTCTCTCTCTCACACTCGCATTCCTCTCTGCCCCGTTCATAATACCCACCTCCCTGTACATTTTCGTCTTCCGTGTCTATTCCTGCGTGCTTAGATTCCCCCCACACAGCTACATCTGTAAATGCATGCATCGAAATTGCTCTTTCCCACACGCATTCACGGCTCTCCATAGGATTTCTTTCCACATACCCAGATGCTCTCCGGAAGACCTTGTGTCACAAACATTCCTCCATTGGATGACATAATCCCCTTCAGTTTGTGTTTTCTGACCCCTCAGCTCCTCCCAGGCCTTTTGCTTTTTAACACACACACACACACACACACACACACATACACACACACATTTTTTTCCGCACCACTTTGCCAGATACGATTTCATCTGCGAGCGTCTTTGTGTATTTGTATATCTGGACAGGCACAATAAATAAACATTTTAAAATCAATAAATATAAATAGAGCCTTCCTCCGGTTCCAGTTGTGGCCGTGATTTAAGCAGTTGTACCTGGCATGAAAGTGGATGTGGCTTTTGAAACCTCTAATTACGTCTGTCCGGCGTGTATGAGTCGCCTGCCACTTGTTTCTATACAAAGAAGGCTTTTAAATGGCTTGAGGGTCCTTGAAGTTTGTTCTCTGATGTCTGTAAATTGCACCCCATTTATGTAGTTAACGGGCACTGGGGCGGGGTGCTTCCCTCCCCATAGGGAACCGCTCATGTCCAGCTTCCGTTAAATGATCCCAGGATGTAAGGGTGACTGTTTACCAAGAGGGCCGTAACAAAGGCCCCCAGACTGACTCACAGGTGGGGACTAAAAAGATCCCAGATCAAAGTGTGGGCAGATTGGGCTCTTCCCCTGGCTTTTCCCCAGGAAAAACTGTCCAAGTTCCTCTTGTTGGCTCTCTTTTCCCTATGTTTCTGAACAGTGTCTTTCCTCTAAGCTCCTCTGCGTCCCAATTCCGTCTTATAATAATGCTAGACATGTAAGATTAGGTCTCACCCTAACGACCTCAGTTGATGTCGACTCTTTTTAAATATCCCCTCTACAAATAAGGCCACGCTCTAAAGTACTGATCTGGCTGCTGGGGTTTGGGGAAAGGGACCCTTGACTCATAGCAGCAGGCTTTTACTTGTTTCTGCATATGGTTTATTGGCAAGAGGTATTAACACTAAACTCCACCCTTATCAATAATAAGTCTGGGGCTGGGGTGTATTTCAGTTGGTAGGGTGCTTGTCCAGCATACACAGAGTGCTGAGCTCAGTCCCCAGCACTCTATTCAACCAGAGGAAATGCTGCACACCATCCTTGGCTACACGGCAAGTTTTAAGGCCAGTCTGGGATACATGCGACTCCCTATTACAAAGAGGATATCAGAGGCCCGATATAACATTTCTTCATTTAAAACCTTAAGTCCAGCTCTAACTGAATCCACTCCATTCCACTTCACAGCTATCTTTCACACTTAAAACTATTCCCCAACACACACACACACACACACACACACACACCACTGAGACAGTGAGGCTGGACTCCTAAGGTGAACTTGCGCCACCTGGTGGAGAGCCTTGGAACTTGACGGTGCCATCTCTGAATAAGACAGGCCGGCACTAGGCAGTTCACAGAAAGGGAACATCAGATAGGCGCGTGAAGGAATCAGAGGCAAAGCCAAGACAGACCGCAGAGGTAGTGCACATAAGACTAACAGTTAAGCCGCGCCCACTCAGCAATCAACGGAATAACACCAAACAAACTAAAGCACGAGGAGGAACAACAACAACAACAACAAAGATTAATTAGCCAGGCGGTGATGGCGCACGCCTGTAATCCCAGCACTTGGGAGGCAGATGCAGACGGATTTCTGAGTTTGAGGCCAGCCTGGTCTACAGAGTTCCAGGACAGCCAGGGCTACACAGAGAAACCCTGTCTCGAAAAACCGAAAAAAAAAAAAAAAGATTAATGCAATTAATCTGACAAGACTTTTCTTCAAAATCCCAGTTGGGGACAATCATACTTCAGAACCGGACTTCCATAAAAGAAAGTCACTCCGCGCTGAGCTATGGAGACTGCAAGTTCCAGGGCAACCTGGGCTTCGCAGGGAGCCTGAGTTACACAGTGAGTTCAAGGCCCATCTGGGCTAGAAAGGTACGGCCTTGTTTTAAAGAGGAGGAGGAGTGGGACTTGGGGCAAGTTGGCGGGCTGGGGGGTGTGGGGGGAAGAGGGGAAGAAGGAGGAAGAAGAGGAGGAAGGGAGGAGGGACAGAGGAGCAAGAAGAGAAGGAAAGGGCCGAAAGGGAGGGGAGGAGGAGGGAGAGGAAGGAGGGGAACAGAAGAACAGAAAGAAGGGGGAAGGCGGAGCAGGAAGGGGAGAGGGAAGGAGAAGGATGGGAAGAGGGAGGGAAGAGCAAGAAAAGGAGGAAGGGGAAGGGGAAAAGGAGAGGGGCAGGAAGAAGGAGGCAGGAGATGAAGCAGGGCTGCTTACTGGCTCATTCCTCGTGGCTTGCTCAGCCTGCTTTCTTATTAAACCCAGGACTACCAGCCAAGGGATGGCCCCACCCACAATGGGCTGGGACCTCCTCTAACACTCACTAAGAAAATGCCCTACAGCTGGACCTTATGGAAGCATTTTCTCAGTTGAGGTTCCCTCCTATCCGATGTCTCTAGCGTGTGTCAAATTGACATAAAATGAGCCAGGACACCATCCATGTTTGTTCTAGGTCTTCAATCCCCAAACATCACATCAAAGTTAACCTGGCTTTATTAGGTATCAATAACAAAGTATCAAGTTAGCGGATTGGGTGCTTGTAGAGCCATGAGGAGCTAGTTTCCTACCAGGACCCAGCCAGTGCCTTACAAATCTCTGAGCTTTCAATGTGGTAGTTCTTGATAGAGCCATAGACTGCATTTCTAGTAACACACACACACACACACACACACACACACACAGGTAATGGCAATGCCGAGACTCATGACTCATTGTTGCATGGTAGAAGAAATAGATCTCTCCTGTGTTCTCCCTCTGATCCCTCTAGATCTCAGATACCCCAAGTTAGCCTCAAAGTCACTTCCTCATGATTTAGCTGTAGATGTCCTTGAACTTCTGACCCTCCGACTTCCACTTCCCAAGTGCTTGGGATCAAAAGTGTGCCACCACATCTGGTTCATATAGTGATGAAAAGAAAACCAAGGTCTCATGCACACTAGGCAAGCACTCTGCCTTGCTCTCCTACATCCATGTTCCCTTCAGTGTCTGATATGAAGGCATCCGGTTCTTGAGAGGTTTCACCTAGTTGCCTCCCAAAGGCCATGTCTAACCATTTCATCGGGCATTAATTTTGAACACACTGCTCTCCAAAGGGAATAACGGACCTTCAGTTCCTAGTGAGTGGCTGAAGACCTGTTGGGTGGCCACCAAGCTAGGTGGGGGCTCTGTAGTTCACTGTACTGTTCCAGAGAGCTTTACGAGGTGATTGAGGAACAAGCCGCAAAGTCCGTTATCATTTTCCCCTCCTCTTCCGTGTTGCCATGTTGTGTCAGCCATGCTCAATTCGTCCTTACGCTTTCTGGTCATACATCTTCACCAACCTGGGCGTTCCTAGTACTCCAGGATGTCCCTGTGAGAGTTAGAGCTCCTGGCCTACAGCCCAGCACCGGGAAGATGCTCAAACCAGGCAGGGATGATTTAGACCTCAGGCTACAGCCGTATGACTGGGCTTTTGTGTGACTGAGGGAAGACTGAACAGCTGTTCTCCTTTTCCCCAGATGGGTGTGCTCAAGCTCTTTCGTGAGTCTGGCGCGCCCAGCGCCTGTCCTAAGTCACCCTCCCCCCTCCTTCACTGGCCTAACTCCTTTTGACAGTAGAAAATATGGTCAGTTTTCAACAAGCTGCTGTAGGGGTCCAAATGTCAAAATGAATTATCCAGCTGTGAACTCAAACCGTGTCTCTAGCACTCGCTAGCTAGCCCCTTTGGGTAAATTTCTTTGAATTTTCTGACCTGTAGACTGGGAAGAAAACTATTCTCCAGGACTTGCTGGCAGCGGAAGCTTAGTTTTTGTTGTTGCGTTGATTGTTTAAGACCGGGTCTCTAACTACGTAACCCCTGCTGACCTCCAGCATCTGGTGGTCCCGCCTCAGTGTCCAGGGGTGTTGCTATGCCGAGCAAACACCACCAACGCTTGGCCACACCCTTCGGATTTGACATGAGATTTACATGAACAAAGGTATAGAGAGGGTCTGACAGCCAAAAGAGGCTGGATAAAGGGGAGGGGCCTTAAAATTAGCCACGCCTCTCTCTCCAGCACAGGATCTCTGCGAACTTCTTGTGGCAGAGGCTCTCCTAGTTGCTCTGAGAAACTCTCCACCCTGCATAAAATGTGCTCTTTCTCTTCTAGACATGACCTCTCCATGGCTGTACTCTATTTCTACCAATCTTCCGCAAACATTTACTGAGCACCTGCTGCCTGCCAGGCTCCAAGCTAAACACTGGAGATCCCTAAAGAGCAAACGACCTCTGACCCCTAAGAGGTATCTGACCCCTAGGAATGTATAATCTAGTGGGAGTCAACTTCCTCCAAAAGCCCCTCCCGCCCTCACTAAGCCCCAGGTCTCAGGAGCTTCCCTCCAGCCTGGAATTTCCACCATGTGTGACCCTTTCATTCAAACACATAGGGGCTGGAGACTTGGTAAGAGCACTTCTGTAGTTAAGAGCACTTCTGCCTTTCCAAGAGGGCCAGAGCATCCATAGCCAGAGGCTCACAGCCATTGGCAACTCCAGCTCCCAGGGAGCTAGAAGCCTCATGCCTCTGAAGGCATTGCACTCGTGTGCACTACCCACACATACACATAATTTAAAAAACAAGTGGGGCTGGAGAGATGGCTCAGTGGCTCTTCCAAAGGTCCTGAGTTCAAATCCCAGCAACCACAAGGGGGCTCACAACCATCGGTAATGAGGTCTTCTGGGGTGTCTGAAGACAGCTACAGTGTACTTACATATAATAAATAAAACTTTTAAAAACAAAAACAAGTGAATGGAAGCTGGAGAGACGGCTCAGTGGTTAAGAACACTGACAGTTCTTTCCGGGGACCAAGGCTTAATTTCCAGCACCCACATGGTGGCTCACAAATGTCTGTAATTCCAGTGTCAGAGGACCTGGTGTCTGCACACAGACATGCATTCAGGCAAAACACCAAATCACACCGTAAAGGAACGTTAATCCAGCAACGTGGCTACTCTTGCTAGGGATCACAATCGAAAGACTTTCTAGGTCTATATGATCTGGCCAAATGCAGACACACTCTGGATTATAGTACAACCTGGCTGGAATACAGCCTTTAGTACACACCTTTAATCCCTAACAATGAAGGTTGGTTTGTAGAAGAAAGCAGACACGTTTAAAATAACATCTAATTAGCCGGGCGTGGTGGCGCACGCCTGTAATCCCAGCACTTGGGAGGCAGAGGCAGGCGGATTTCTGAGTTCAAGGCCAGCCTGGTCTACAGAGTGAGTTCCAGGACAGCCAGGGCTACACAGAGAAACCCTGTCTCGAAAAACAAAAACAAACAAACAAACAAAAAAAATCTAATTGAGAGCAGACAAAGTGAGGAATCAGAGAAAGATTTGACAGAATGAGTCAGAGGATACACCCAATTCACAAGAGAACAGGACAGGAAAGAAGCTACTTAAGAAAGGGGGTGGCAGTTTACTGGGACAATTTTACAGAGACAGGTTTTAGAGAGAACAAGCTAGTAACTTCATTCAGTAAGAACTCCCCACAGTACAAATTTAGAAACTAAGACACAGAACTACTTTTAGAAACTGGCTTCTTAAGACCTTACAATTTGAAAAGATACCTATGGCTTCAGGTAACTTACTTCTTTTTTCTTTTCTCTTTTTTTGTTTAGTTTAGTTTCTATGTATAGGTGTTTTGCCTACATGTCTGTCTAACATGTTAATATGTCCATGCCTGGTGCCTGTGGAGACCAGAAAAAGAGCATTAGATCCCCCCTGGGCCCGGAGTTAACAGATGGTTGTGAGCCACCATATGGGTGATGGGAATTGAGCTTAGGTCCTCTGGAAGGGCAGCCAATACTCCTAAACGCTGAACCATTTCTCCAAGCCCCAGTTACAATGTTTTATCTATCTCCTCCATTGGATTCTGAGATCCAGTCTATTATATTCAAAACAGTATCTTCTTAAGCCAACCCAATATCAGATACAATAAATAATCAAAAACTGATACAGGAAAAAAAAAAGTTTGTGGTTTTGGAACAAAGTCTACTCTCACGACGAACTTTAGCTGACTTTGAATTCGAATTTAGCTGATCTCCCTGTCTGGACCTCTATGGCGCTTGGCTTAGAAGCTTGCGCCTTCTGGCCCCTCCAAGATGGCTTGTTTATGAGCATGTGCTAAGCACCATTAGATGCATGATGGGAGCTGGACTGTCAAGGTCCCCGGGCACTCAGAACCTGCAGTCCTCCAGTCGGGACTTGGGAACGCCCGCTCCGATTCCCCGCAATCCTTGCTCCATCTCTTTTCTTCCCTCACCCCCCCCACTCCTCCCCCACCCCTCCCCCACTCCCATCCCCCACCCCCCGCCAGCTTCTCCGAGGATCCGTCCTCCGGAACACCCGGGCGTCTGCGGCGGGCGAGGACCGGTGTGCGCGGGAGATCGCAACGGAAGGCGGTGCGCATGTGCAAAGGCAGGCGCACTGCGCATGCGGGAAGATGGCCGGCTCGGGAACCTGAGCGCCTCCGCGGTCACCCTGGTCCCCTCTACGCCTACCCGGATCCCCACTCTGCGCCTGGGCTCATCGCTGGGCGAGTGGGACCGCGGCGCTTCGTGGGTGGAGCCGCAGTGCTCCGTGAGTGGAGCGGGCGGCTCTGAAGGGACCGGGAACGCGCGCGCCAAGCCTCCCGGGAAGGCGGGAGGGCGCGTGGGGCGCGAGGGGCGCGGGACAGCATGAGTCAGCAGCGAACGGCGCGGAGACTGCCCAGCCTGCTGGTGGACCCGGCGCAGGAAACGGTGCGCCGGCGCTGCCGGGATCCCATCAACGTGGAGAACCTACTGGTGAGCGGGGACCCGGGCCACGGAGGGTCGCGAGCTGTGGGACGCGCTCCTTGCATCGGGCCCTCTACACAGTGTCACTCGGTGCCTCGGGGCTCTCCCTGCAGCTCCCAATTCTTGAACCGCCCTTTGCTTTCTAAATGTTTCTGTTGGATTTACTTACTTTGTGTTGGGGTAGGGGCCGCGGGCGCGTGGATTCCACGAGGCACGTGTAGAGCTTAGAAGGCAACTTGGGGCAGTCTGTTCCATGCTTCCTTCCACCCTTGTGGTTCGCGGGATGGAACTCTGGTGGAGTTTGTAAAGCTTGGTGGCAAGTGCTGTAACCAACTGAGCGATCGTGCCTGCCCATCTTTGCTGTTTGACAGGGGAAATGAGAGAGCTAGAGAGTTCCCTCCGTTCAGTGCTTCCCATCTCTCTCAGGGTGCCTACTGGATCTGTCCTTTGTCCGTTTCTCCCAATCGCTGTTTTCTCCGCAAGGCAAGCTATACTCAAGCCGTTCTGGCCGGTCCCGTGCCAGATAGTTCATGCATTGTCTTGTCTGACTCCTCAGAGCAACCTTGAGATTGTTATTCTTAGAGTTTGTCAGAACTGACTCAGATGAGTGTGCAGAGATGTCTGGCCTTGTGGCTAGGTAATGAAGAAACTGGGAGGAACCTCAGAATGACTGCAGGTGACAGCCTTTCCGTAATTATTTCTCTCTCTCTCTCTCTCTCTCTCTCTCTCTCCTTAAAAAAAGTGATTTCTGCACAGTTTCCACTTGATCTTGCATTACTACCCAGCACTGTGCTGGGGACTCGAGTCCTAAGCACTCAAGATTGTTGTAAACAAGCTCACTAGATCACTGATGGTTTTGTCAATTACGGTATGAGTTTGACACCTTATCCTGTGTCACAACTAACTACTCACCTTGGCTGAGAACTCTTTGCTGTATTTTTGACAGCCATGGTGGGTCTCCTGTCCCCTTCTCCTTCCCTCTCTGACATGTGGGTGGCCTCCAGGATTCTCTACAGTTTGTTCATGTAGGTGATCGCTCACTGTTGCTAACTTGTGGCTTGTGACCATGGTAGGTTTTTTAAGGATTTGATAGACACTCTAAACGCTCGCACTGGAAAAACCACTTAACTTTTTGAACTGTGTCAGAAGATAACGTCCTCTGAAGTCTTAGATATTCTTATCCAGTCTGGTGTTTTCAGTTGCCTCAAGGTAACTCCCAAATCTGTACATCTTTCCTAGAGCTCTCCAATTGTATGCTAGATGTCCCTACTTAGATCTAAAACTTTAAAAAAAAAAAAAAAAAAAGGTCTGCGTATATGCCACGTGTATACTGATGCCCACGTACGCCGGAAAACCGTGTTAGATCACCTGGACCTCATAACAAGTGAGCTGGCACATGGATGAACTGAGCCCTCTGGAAAAGCAGCGAGCGTTTGTAACTGCTGAGCCATCTCTCCAGCTGCAGATTTCAAACTCTTTACATCCAAAGCCAGATTCACAGACCCCCTTGCCTAAGAAAGCAGCCAAAGGAATTAGTGGTTCCTTCGTGCTCCCGGAACAAAGTAGGATCCTCTCAACATAATCTGGCTCCATGTTTACCTTCACTAAATTATTTTTCTGAGGTTCCATACTGGATCTTTGGCCTCATTTCCATATTGTTGTCTGAAGTCCAGATTCCCGGGTAACTTGTCTTAAGGGCCTTCAGCCCTTCCGTAGCCTCAGGGCTGTTAGCCATACTCTGTGCCCCAGAGCAGTTCTGTACGTGACTGCTCAGTCCTCGGCAGGCCTTGTGTATTTCTGTCTATTTCATACTGTAGTGAAGATCTGGCCGTGGACAAAGGATTAAGCAAGAAGTTAATCAAGTGGGGGACTCTGTTTTCTTGCCTATAAAAGAGTGACTTAACATGTCAGTGGGTTTTTAATTGACTAGTAAATGCAAAGAATTAATAAGCCATTGTGCAGAGCAGTTACATATCTTGCTAAGTGCTTGTTGCTAGGATAATTTAAATAGCTTAAACCTGGTCTTGGCTTTGGAACAGGAGAAACTAGTCCTGCGTGGAAGTGAGCTTGGTTTGCACATTAGAAGATAAGGAAGATCTAATGGTGACGTGAGTGCAGTCACCTTAGAGAGATTAGTGAGCTCTTGAACGAGTGTTGCCCCCACACAGGGAGCTAACAGAGAAACCTGTGCATAGAGAGAACTAACTACTTAGGAGGCAGTGCCTGGGACATTAGTCTCTAAAAGTTATCTTTTATTTTTCTCTCTCACCTTTAAAGCTTCTAGCCAGGTGTGGTGGCCCAGTTCTGTAATGCCAGTCCTTGGGAGGCAGAGGCAGAAGGATGGTGAGTGAAAGGCCTACCTAGGCTATATAGCAAGTCCCAGGCCAGCCTGGGCTGTACAGTGAGATCCTGTCCTCACTGTTACCCCAACCCTCCAAACTGAAGACTCTAAAGCCACTTAAAGCTGTAAATACAAGGGATGGGGCCCGGGGAATGGAGATACTCCACTCTGTGTATCTGTGTCCGGATGTAGACACAGAGGTTTCTAGATGTGAGAATTGGAGCATGTCAAATGTGCAACTCACTTACTGGGGTCACTGCTGAGTGTTCTCTGAAAGTCCTGAGGTCTCTAATGGTGTCCACTGGGGTTGGGGGTCGGGAGGGGGGCAATCTTCTGCCCGTCCGTGTGTCAACAAGATAGCTTCACAGCTTCACAGTGAGAGTGTTAGCCAATCATGGTGAGCACACTTATGTGGTCCCAGCACTCGGAGGCTGAAGCAGGAGGATAGCACCTTTAAAACCAGCCTGGGCTACATTGGGAGCTCTGGACTAGCCAGGACATTATAGCAAGAAGCTATCTCAGAAAGAGAAGGAAGGATTTTAGACACAGGGAAGACAACAAATGATGGTTTGGAACCTGTTCCCTACGCCAGTACATCCGCTGTATAACGGATCGGCATTTACTGCAGGGTAGGGCTCATGTCTCATTGGAGTGCTATCCTCGTACCAAACTGTAAGCAGAGGAGATGCCCCCTCTAAAGCAAATGGGCAGCCAGTGAGCAGTCTGCGCGCGGGGCTTGGCCCTCTGATTCTAGGTGAAGCGAGCTTCTGCAGCAGGTGGCTGTGAGTGCGTATTGACACTTCAGGATACTTGCTAACACGCTTTTCACACCAGTATGAGAGGCTGGGCTTGTTTCTCAACCCAGGAACCTTGCTGTGGGGCAGGACTGTATGCTAAGCCGAGAGTGTTAACTTAGTGTGGGGCTAGCCTGGGCTATATGAGACCTTTCTCAAAAAAAAAAAAAAAAAAGCCTTGCCGGCCAGCCAGATAACACAATAGGTTGTGGTACTTGCTGCCAAGCCTTACAGCCTGAATTCAATCCCCAGGAACCATATGGTGGAAGGAGAGAACTGACTCCACAGGTTGTTCCCCGGCCTCAGCATGTACACCATTGTGCACACACACACACACGCAAAATATATAAATGTAAGAAGAGAAGCCTTGCTTCCGCAGCTAGCCCAAAGTGTGTTTGGAGAAGGGTTACATGTAAAAATAGCACTGACAGCTGATCACACTTGTCTCCGGTCGGCTTTCACAGGACTGCTGCAGAGTTGTGTTGTTGGCTGCCATCGCCGGCAGTGTTGAGAGCCAGTCCCTGCCTGTGGCTGGGGCATCCAGCTCCAGGGTCGCACACCCAGCATGTCGCACGGTCATTTCAGCCCTAGACCATCCGACACTGGCTTTGTTGCAGGATGTCATCTTATGTTAACCTGCTACCAGATGTCCTTGTCAGGGGTGACAAGAATCATCTGCAAAGGTTCTGTGACTCTGATGTGAGCGGCTTCTCTGTTGGCCACCAGCTGCCCCACCCCAGGCCACCAGCTGCCCCACCCCTGGCCACCAGCTGCCCCACTCCTGACCCAATTCTCTGTCCCATTTGACCACATGTATAGACCATGAATGAGACTGTGCCGTGGTCTTGTTCAGAAGTCTTCGGTGAGTCTCCAGTGCTTAAAACATAAACACTTCAGCATAGCCTTGATGTGGTTGGTCATGTTTCTAGCTACAAACCTGGCCCACTCCCACATGGCTGTAGTGTGTAACTATGCAGGGAGCAAAACAGTTCCTAAATGCTTTGCAAATCGCTGTTGCAGTTTATGCGGCTTCAGCAGCCTCCAGGCACTCGGCAGCACGGCAGGACCAGCACTGGCGCTGCTGCCCTTTGCCTGGTCGTCCAGGACTCTAAAGGTATTTTTTTCCTCTATCCATGCATATACTGCTACCCATTAAGGTTTTTTTGTTTGTTTGTTTGTTTGTTTGTTTGTTTGTTTTTTAAGGCTTCCAGTTGTGTATTAATGGGAGTGCGTGGCTGACTGAGAGTTGGTGAGCAAAATTTTGGAGCCACTCAAATAGCCAGGGGTGAGCCTCTGCTGGTGTGCCGCAGCTCCCACATCTCTGAGCGTTCCAAGACTTAGGGCCCCTGTCTTCTCCCCTGTCTTCTACCTGCTGCAGCTGGTATAGGAGTGTCTGCTGGGAATTGTTTCCCACTGAGTCTCCCTCCCTCCGACCTTCTTTATTTACACAGAAGTATGCGCAGCCTAGGGGTCCTTAGCGGCTTATATCCCAGACCAAGTGCAGTTTGGAAAGACTCCCTTTTCTCATTCCCTTGTTACTTCAGGATGTTGGGGGGAGGTGGGGAGGCCTTAAAAACAGAACTGCCACAGAACAAAATTTATTCTCATTGTTACTATAAAATGCTGAGTCAATGCTTACATTTTCTTTTTTTCAGCCATCAAAAATAAGGATTAATCTAGAAGAAAATGTCCAGTATGTATCCATGAGAAGTAAGTTGATTTCCTACGTGGGTTTGGGTTTTCTAGTTTGAGTATGACATGGTTAATTTGTTCAGTTTTGCATGTATAACAGGGTCATGAGAACAGGACATGGCAGCATGGGATACCTTGCCGTGGTGGCTGAAACCGAGGCTGGGTGGGAGGAGCGGGCCCTTTGCCCTCTTAGTGCAGTGGCAGTGCTATACGTGTCAGCAGAGCCTCCCACCACAGAGTGTCCTGCGGTCCCTTTACTCCTGGCTTTACTGTCTCGTGGGCTCATGTTTAGGATATTGGCTGATCCTTTATGATCAATAGATGGCCCCTCCCTAATTTCTTCTCCTTTGGTCCTTCTCCTGGGCAGGTTGTTTTTTTAATCTCTAGATTCCCGGGTGCGTATCTCAGATTCCCTGAGCATCTGCCACTGTCTCCCCTGTGGCTGGTCGGCAAGTTGAGTCAGCTTAACCTTTTGAGGAGTTTCTTTCAACTGTCCCACGCCTGTGCATGAATGACCACAGTCCAAACTACAGCTGTGGATTGCCGTCCGTGTAACTGAGTAGGCAGAGCCCAGAGAGGTGTCGCAGCTTGCTCAGGGCAGTGTTTGGTCCCACGTGTGCAGCTCTGGGGCTGGAGTCGTGTGTGTGTGTGTGTGTGTGTGTGTGTGTGTGTGTGTGTGTGTGTGCGCGCGCACGCGCGCGCGTGCGCGCGCGCGCGTGTGTGTGTGTGTGTGTGTGTGTGTGTGTGCGCGCACGCTGCAGTCTCTGTCTGCCAGCTCCGCCTCCCAAGCTCAGTCAGTTCCGCTGCCTCTTCCACCTCTACTCTGGACCCCCGTGTGCACTCAGGTCCCCGATACCACTTTGTCCTTCCATGGAGTGGCGGACACCCCTCTTCATCCTCTTAGGAACATCCCCCGTTCTCTACTCCAGCAAAGATTGCATTTCATGTTCTCAAGTAACTGAGTACCACTCGGCACACTGCTGCTTACAGCAGAGGTCCTTGTCAGGCCCTTGCAGTTCTCTTGGTTAAAGAGCTGTCCCTGTAGCAGCCCTTGTCAGAGATGTTCCGTTAGATTTGTTCTTTATATAATGGCTGACATCCTTAGAATGTGCTTATAACCTGAGCTAATAAGACTATAAAACATACCCAGTATGGTGAGTGAGTATAAAATGAGAATAGTGAAACCTGGCTTGTCTTATGAGCATCATTTGAGTTTATTTACCCAAGGACTGGGGTAACTCACCAGCTAATCCATGCAGATCAGTGTGCAGCCATCAAGAATAATGAAGTCCAGCCGGGCATGGTGTGCAAGCCTTTAATCCCAGCACTTGAGAGGCAGAGGCAGATAGAGCTCTGAGTTCAAGGCCAGCCTGGTTTACACATGGAGTTTCAGGACAGCCAGGGCTGCACAGAGAAGCCCTGTCTCAAAAAAGGAGGAGGAGGAAGTACATTTGTGCATACATCCAGATGTTCACAGTATTAAAAGAGCATATTATAAAATATTACCTTCCTACTCTTGTTTTAAAAGCTATGCATGAGGGCCTGGAGAGATGGCTCAGTCGTAAAGAGCACTCGTTCCTCCTCCAGAAGACCCGGTTTGCTTGCTCAGTGGTAAGGTACTTGCTTGGCATCAGTGAGTCGGGTTCACGCCTCAACATGCCCCAGAGAAGAATGAGTAAAAACTACATATTGTGTTGGCAGACTGGTTACAAGTATGCAATAAAGGCATTTAATTCCAAAACTATTTCTGAACCCATTCCTGAGTGGTGTGGAGATGGTTACAGATATTTCTCCTTTGATAAGAGATATTGTAAAAATGAATATTAGTGGAAAACTCACACTAGCCTTTATTGAAACTTTGCTTAGACCAGCTGAGGCCAAATTGCTTTTCACCCAGCTAGAGAAATGTTTCCATAGAAACCAGCAGTGATGGATTGGTGTACAGAGTGTGTGTGTGTGTGTGTGTGTGTGTGTGTAGGGTGCCTGGGCTGAGAGATGTCGCTCGCTTCACATGGTCCTCTGTCCTCGTTCACAGAAGCTCTGAAAGTGAAGAGGCCCCGGTTTGATGTGTCCCTGGTATACTTAACTCGAAAGTTTATGGATCTTGTCAGATCTGCCCCTGGAGGCATTCTTGACTTAAACAAGGTTGCCACAAAACTGGGCGTCCGGAAGAGGCGCGTGTATGACATCACCAATGTCTTGGATGGCATCGAACTGGTGGAAAAGAAATCCAAGAACCACATTCGGTGGATGTGAGTAGATGCCTGTCATCCGTTCCTTCCCCTTCTCTTTAAGGGAGTGGCAGCTCTGTCCAGCTGCAGCAGTGTTTGGGGATAGAAAAGGAAGCTCTTATGATTCTCAGGCCAAGATTGATTCCTTAAGGTTGTCTTCTTGTCTCACAGCGTCCTTAAGACTACTTGGGTCTGAAGGGGAACATTAGATACAGAATATCATTCACATGTTATGGAAAACTTAAGCGGAAAAAGAGTGGTTAATTAGTTAATTTCCCCTTTGAGGATCATGACAGTGAAACATCTGACAGTCGAGGGTTGGGTTGCTTTTAGACTATATTAAAGGCAGGTTTACTGGGAAGCTGCTCTCAGAGAGTTCACTGGCCCTAAGGATTGAGGCCAGGGGAGTCACTCTGGGGAGCAAGGAAGGGGAAGAGAAAGAGAAAGGGCACAGAGAGAGAAGAGAATAGAGGGGATTTTTTTGTTTGTTTGTTTTTGTTTTTTGGTTTTTTCGAGACAGGGTTTCTCTGTATAGTCCTGGCTGTCCTGGAACTCACTCTGTAGACCAGGCTGGCCTTGAACTCAGAAATCCGCCTGCCTCTGCCTCCCAAGTGCTGGGATTACAGGCGTGCGCCACCACGCCCGGCCAATAGAGGGGATGTTAAAAATGTATTTCCTTAGTCAACAATGGAAGACATGCTTCTCACATAGTATAGTACACAGCCAGCAGCCCAGCCCTGGGTTGCCGTTGGGTCTCAGTGGGGAGGAGCTGGCATCTGCATCTCAGCAGGCACACTCATGATTGTGTTGCTACTGGGCTGACACACTGCCCCAGTGTAAAAACAGACTCAGTGTCCGCAAGGCTGTGCTGAATAGTTGACATGATTGGGAAGGATCTCATGGGGAAAAAGCCTAAAGATAAGACAGAGAGCTCTGTGTGTATGTATGTGTGAAAAAGCTGTATACTTAGGATTCCAGCATTTGGGCACATTAGGGATACCACGGGCAGGTGTAAAACCCTGAGATCATCACAAACGTTAGAGGAAAAGGGTTTATGAAGGACACTGTTTTAGGACAAAACACAGGCGGCTCTGATGAGAATGTACTCCTTTAGGGTACTATGTCATTTAAATCCCAGCAATTAGGAGGCAGAGGCAAGTGGCTCTCTGTAAGTTCGAGGCCAGCCAAGGCTACTTAGAGAAAACCTGTCCCAAGAAAAGAAGGGGCATAACCCACATAGAAGGTGTCAAAGGACATGCAGACATGGGTTCTGGCAGGCCCTCCCACATGGCCAGCTCTACCATCACAGAGAGCCTTGCTCCCCTCAGGCAGCTGCTGACCCTGTGTTTGTCTCCTTTTGTAGAGGATCTGACCTGAACAACTTTGGGGCCGCACCCCAGCAGAAGAAGCTACAGGCCGAGCTCTCCGACTTGTCGGCCATGGAAGACGCCTTGGACGAGTTGATTAAAGACTGCGCTCAGCAGTTGTTGGAGTTAACAGATGACAAAGAAAACGAAAGATATCCTTCCATGTACCTGGGTAGAGTTCCTGCTTCCAGAGTAGATAGTGTATTAGGGAGAGCTTAGGGATTTAACGTACATATTCGCGATATAAAATTAGCCCCTTAAAAGTTGGAGTGAGTAAGTTCAGTGCTGTAGCTTCAGTCCTACACGGGCAATCGTGTGAGCTGTCGCATCTTTGTGCACCTTGGTCAAATCTGTGTGACAACAGCTGGCAGTGACAAGCCCAGCTTGCCTTTGCTATCTAAGTTAAGGAGGTGTTTATGTTTTTGTTTTTTAATTACTGTAGTCTTTGTCCTCGTGTTAAAATGTTTGTCAGCTTTTGTGAGAATTAGATTTTCCCTAATTTGTGAGGTAGTTTATTTCTGAAGCAGAGTGTGCTGCCACCATAGTATCTGTACTCACCACTCTGTGCGGAAGCTTCATGGAGCAGGAGGCAGAGGAGGCTGGCCCTCGGCACCCCACCCGCTTCTCCCAGGCCCCCAGACTGTCCTGTGTCTGTGACATTCAGTGTCCTCTGTGAATGTCAGTAATTCCGAGTTGGCCCTGAATTCCTGCTCCCCCGGCTGTCCATGGCAGTCTAATCCTATTACCACAGGACAGGTCTTAGAAAATGTGAGCCAAGGCTTGCAGTGCTGCAGCCAGCCAGAGAGTCTGTGGTCTAGAAGGAAGGAGGGCCGAGCAGCCGCACTGAGTGACAGCTGTATCCGGCGGCACAGGAGCCGCCGAAAGGCGTTCGGCAATTCAGTGTACTTAAAAGGAGATGGCGGTGCGTGGCAGCACTGGGCTTCCTGGGAGCACTTCCTGTTTGCAGACTTGGTTTTCCCTGCCTTCTGGAGGATGCCTACCCAAGCCATGAATGCTTTTTTCTCAAGTTCTCATAGAGCTAACTCTAACAGTGAGTGAGAGTTTACGCCGAACGTACCGTAGGTAGGGACTTGATCACAGTGGAGTCCCCTTGCCT
Organism: Apodemus agrarius; assembly: GCA_964023405.1. NCBI lineage: Eukaryota > Metazoa > Chordata > Mammalia > Rodentia > Muridae > Apodemus > Apodemus agrarius. Next base: position 101,509,500 of record OZ030011.1, on the reverse strand, counting down.
GTGGCTTTGCTTTCTGTCATCTCCGCTGCCCACAGTCAGCTGTGATCTAAAAATGTTAAGGAAAAATTCTAGAAGTAACTTGTTTTTTAAATAACTTGCAGTATGCTGTATGTTATAACTACACTCTTATTATTGATTTTGCCCATATCTTACCATGCCTGACTCATAAATTTAGCCTTACTGTGGTACTGTATGCATATGGAAATGCACACTATATGTAGCGTTTGGTATTAGCCAGTGACTTTGGGCATCTGCTGGGGATTTGTAACATCCACCCCACCCCCATCTCAAGGACAAGAGGATAACTACCTTCATGAGTAGTGTTTATGTTCAGGGTTCGGACTCTATTAATATTTTTCTCTAAAAATTGTTATCTATTTGGTTTAAAGGAGTTATTTGCATTACAAACAAAACACCATAAAATCTTAAGAATTCTTTTTGAAATAATTATTATTAAGCTTTTTTTTTTCTGTTTCCCATTGCTGTAAGGTTATATTCCATAAAAGCTAAGCTATTCTTGTATCTGCATTCATGTAAGAGATGCCAATGTGTGCACTGGCGTGTGCCTTCATTCCCAACACTCAGGAGGCAGAGAAAGGCGGGTCTCTAAGTTCAAGACTAGACTGGTCTAAATAGCAAGTTCCAGGCCAGCCAGTGCTATATAGTAAGACTTTGACTCCAAAAACAAAACCAGAAGGATGGTGTTGTGGGGTAGTGATCTGCCCATCTTGTCAATCCTTGACCAGGTTTCACACTAGCGTACGTAACCTATCAGGATATCCACGGCATTCAAGCTTTCCACGAACAGATTGTCATTGCAGTGAAGGCTCCAGAGGAAACCAGACTGGATGTTCCGGCTCCCAGAGAAGTAGGTAGCACTGCACTGCAGGGAGGATTGAGAAAGGGAGGGGGTGGGTTAGCTGCCACGGCGGTGACCACTAGGTCACTTCTTACCATGTGCTTGTCAGGCTCTGAACCTGGTAGCTTACCTGTGAGTGAGGTAGTCCTTGCTACCTCTGACTTGAGAAGGCCAGCCCAGAGAGGCAGGAGCTTCTTCAGGAGCACACACAGTGACCAGCAGCACCAGCATAGGACCAGAGTTTGGCCTGCAGGCACTCTCAGCCATGCTGCTGCTGTCGGGCTATGGGACCATCAATCACCCCATTGGCCTTGGGGTTCAAATTCCAAAAGTAATAGCTGCTATAGCCAGAGCTTTGGTGGACTCGCTAAAGACTAAGAATGAGCTAGAACACTGAGTCACAGATGTGCAGCCTTCGTGTTGGCTGCCACCTGCTCCGGGAAAGTTTTCATTGAGTGTGATTGTCACCAGAGGACCACTTGGTGAGGATAGGGTTAAAACCAAGGCCCTTCTTGGCATAGACCATGGAGTTCTAACAGCCGGGTGACCCCCCAGCTGCTCATACCCAGCTCTCCATGGAGGTAAGTGAGGGATATTCACACCACCCTCCTTTCTTTTGTCCCCAGCAGAAGTGAGACCCTGTTACCTGACAGTGGGTCATTCGTCCTGAAGGAGCACTAGCTTTTCCCTCGGCCACATTCAGATTGTGACTTGGGGACATTCCTTAGTTTAATTTGGATTTAGACAAGAATCCCAGTAACATATTGAGGACGAGTTATTCCACAGATGCTGAAACCCTTGAAAATCAAATAGCCACTAATCTTGCAGCACAGCTTTCCTGTGGGGCATGGCTAATCCATTCTACAGGAATTAGTGGGGTTTGGTTTCCCAGTGCTCTGAGCTGCTCTGACTGTAATTGCTAAATCGCTCTGAGCCTTTGAGCTCACTCAGAGCCTCTTTTGGTCCCATTAGAACTCTGTGACTGAGGTCCTCCAGGCTGGCTGTCCTCAGCAGTGTACTGGGTCAGTGTACTGACTACTGAAGGCTCCGGTGGGGACTGTGTGCCTAGTATGGGGCTGGCACAGTGGCTCCCAACTCATCTGGCTTCCTACTTGTTCATGTAAATAGTTTTGTTGGAGCAAGGCCTTAAGGATCTGTTTAGATATCACCCATCTGCGTTTATGCTACTGTGGCAGAGTTATATAGTTATGACAGGGACAGCGTGGCCTAAAGAGTCAGAAATAGATATCATCTCCTCCGTCCCCCTTTTAAATGTTTTTACATGTATGTGTGTGGGTATGTGCGCCTTGGTGCAAATGCCCAGGGAGACCTTGGCACTGGCTTCCCCGGAACTGGAGTTACAGATGGTTGTGATCATTCTGATATGGGTGTGAGGATCCAAACTGGGTCCCCAAGAGGAGTATACAGTCTGAACAGTGAGCCACCTCTCAGTTCCCCAGGAATCCCTTTACGGAATGATTCAGTGGCTGGTGGACTTCACTCCGACAGTTGGGAGCAGCATTATTTAATGATGAAAGGTTTCCATTTAAACCAGACCTGCCCCAACACTCCAACCACACAGTACAAAGGTGGTCGGTCTGTCTCACCTGTCTGGTACCAGGAAGGACATAAGAGGTTTAGAGCTCTCTAAGAAGCAAATCACACCCAGCTTGCTTGGATGAGATCCCAGAGAGGAAAGGAGCTGGAGCGACAGAGATGTCTAGACTAGCCTCTCCCTGTGATACGGAAATGGTGGACTCGAGGAGAGCCAGGCCAGCTCCCAATGGGAAAGACAAGGAATCCCAACTGAAAATGCCCCATACACATTTAGCCTCTAAACACAAACAGCCACATTGTTGATTTCATAGGAGAAAACCATTGGAATCTGCTCCTGGGCTGATAAGACTGGGGTTAAAGGATAACCGTCATTTAATGTAGTTCCCTTTGTCTGTGATGTTTCAGATTACATGAGGCTTGTTTTGATTTCTTTTCCTCCTACATCTTTTGACTGGACAAGGAGAACTTCTCCTTCTTTGGAGGACTGTGGAGATCTGGAGAACTCAGCTCTCCATGTGGTAGCTCCGAGACCATTGCTGTTCTCTTGATCAAGCAGACATCTTAACTGTGATTGACCAGTGGTTTAAAATGCAGTGACAGTTGAAAGCGTGCTTTTCTCAAATGCGAGGTAGAAAGGAGACTACGGGAATTGAAGTAAACTGAGAAGCTGTGCTCGGTGGATGCAGTGCTCACCTTGGCAGTTTCTGTGTCCCTTGCTAGGATTCTATCACAGTACATATCAGGAGCACCAAAGGACCCATTGATGTGTATTTGTGTGAAGTAGAACAGAACCACTCAAACGGTAAGACGGCTGGTGGGACAGGAGCCTCTCCGTGTAAAAGCAGTCATCCGCAGTGCCCAGAGAAAGGTGAGCGCGACAGTTTTGTGACGAGAGAAATACTGAGGTGCTTAAAGGATATGTAACCTGAATACATACCTTTTAAGGATATTTTTATGATTTATGAATTTTTTAATCGTGAGTACGTTTGTGTGGGGGTATGCACATGAGCACAGGTGCCCTTGGCGGGTCAAGGCGTCCGATGCCCTGGAGCTGGAGTTAGAGGCACTTGTGAGGGATAGGTGCTCGACCGGGGAGGGCAGGGGTGGCTCCTCACTGCTGGGCCATCTCTAGCCTCCGGTTGATATTTTTGTGCATTTCTGAAATCCCAGCCCTGGGGAAGCTAATGCAGGGAGATCCAAATTACAATCCAGCCTCAGCTTCATAGAGAGCCCGTCCCCACATACACTCCACATCACTGTGGTACGGTTTTGAGGGCACCCGCTGGTGGACTCTGGGCAGGGGGCTCTCTAACCACAGGCTTGAGTTCTAGGAGCCTGATAAGATCATTTCTGCCATTGGTGTGAGAGTAGGTTCCTGAACAAAGGACTTCCTTTGTTTAAATTGTTGAATTGTGTGCTCAGCTGCGATTACAGCCTTCCCTCAGTGTTTCTTTGTGTCTTATTCCAGAAGACAAGCCTCCTCAGTGAGTGAAGAACTTCTCAGTGAGCGGCTGATAGCAGTGCAGAGTGACGAAGGTCTTTGGAGCATCCCGAGTAGGTGAATCATGTGCCCTGTCCCGCGTGGGTGAATCATGTGCCCCGTCCCGCGTGGATGAATCCTGTGTCCCATCGTTCGATCCTCAGCAATAAGTCTCCTCGGAGTGCAGCCATGCTCCTATTCTAGACTGTAGCAGCACTGAAGGCCAGTAGTGTTCTCTCGAGCAGCCTCCGACGTAGGTCCCTGGATGGGTTTCCCATTCAGAATCAGCTCTTTGGATAAGTCTTCACTGTCTTTTGTCAGTGAAATAGACCTCTTGCCTCCTGAAATCGTTTTATCACACAGGCTAGCACAAGGACAGACAGCTGGACAGCTGGTCGTGGACTGTGCCCTGCCCCGATGGATAGCGTTTGCGTCACAGAAGAATTGCCTTACACTGGTTCACATTTGCAGTTAGGTGTTGTGCACTGGTGAGGTGTACACACGGGGCCAAATGTGACACCTTGGTATATATCTGTATCATGTTTAGATTGCTTATGAAATATGTCTGAGTGATACTTATACCCTAGAACACCCAAAATAATGTATGTAGGGAAAATGACAGATCTCTAGTGCCTCGGTTCCCGTAACTTATTAGAACCCTCTGGGTCGGGATGAGAGGAGTTTTCTAAACTTTTACATGTAGAAGTTTCACAGATGCCTGTACATTTAGGTTCATAATACTTAAAGTATTTTAATACGGTCCCCAGTGCTACAATTGGAGCCACATACTTCTTGATTTTAAGCTGCCTACAGAGTCATCATATCCCAGTAGATTGGTGGCATGCCTCAAAGCATTGTGGGAAAGTACAGAATTCCATCTGGCAACAGATCAGTTCACTACAATGTGAATTTGGTCCTGGTGAAATTGAAAGCATTATTACGCTTTTCGTGAGCAGGTTTTATAATGTGTCTGTGCGTCGCCTTGCTCCTCAGTCAGAGGGCCTTACCTCCCGTGCACTGTACCCCGCTCTGGCTCTCAGCCTGCCTTCCCAGTCACCTCGCGCTCTCTACCTCAGTGGGTAAGTCACTTACCTCTCTGTGCCTCAATCGACTCAGTAATTTACCACTAGACTGTGAGCTCCACGGGAGACATCTGTCCATAGTCACTCAGCGCCTTGCACCACACCTAGTCCAAAACAAGTGCCCAGTGAATGCCTAGCAGACTCGTGAGTGGGCGAGTGCCCTGTGGGGCCAATGGAACCCGGACTGCTGTTGTACAGGAGTCTGGGAAGCATCATTAGTGTGTTAAACCTCTCTCGCTTTTCAAAAGATTTGAAGCAGCTTGAAATAACAATCATGTATACAAAGTAGGGATCCAAAATTAAAGTATTAAAAATTAGTGCTGCGTGTCTGGTGTTTCTTAACCACACAGTCAGTCTGAGCCTGGCAGTGTGTGCTGCTGTATATAAAATTCCTGGAAACTACCACATTTGGCCTCCAGAGGTTCCTTCTTTCTTATATATAAAACGTTGTTTGAAATTATTCAAGGAAAGGCTTAGGGCAGTGCTTCTCAAGCCTCCTAATGCTGAAGCCTTCAGCACAGTTCCTCAGGCTGGGTGGGCCCCAGCCATAAGATGAATTTTGTTTCTACCTCATAACCAGTGTTGCTACGGTTATGAATTATTATGTAAATATCTGTTTTCTGATGGTTGTAGGCGACCCCTGTAAAAGGGTTATTGGGGGGCTGGAGAGATGGCTCAGTGGTTAAGAGCACTGACTGCTCTTCCAGAGGTCCTGAGTTCAAATCCCAGCAACCACATGGTGGCTCAAACCATCTGTAACAAGATCTGACACTCTCTTCTGGAGTGTCTGAAGACAGCTACAATGTTCTACAGTGTACATACAATAAATAAATAAATCTTTTTTAAAAAAGGGGGTTATTGGACACACACACAAAGGGGTTGTGACCCACAGGTTGAGAAGTGCCGGCTTAGAAGATGCTCCATTTCCTCCTTGGACTGGTTAAATGATTTGAGAAGACAGAATAATGCAAGAGAAATAGCAAATGGATAACGTTCGTGCTTTAGACACATTGGATGGAAGGGAAAGCTGTAGAATTAAGTATTAATTTATAAATCCGACTGCTGGGTTGCTTCCTGCCGCTATGGCTTATGCTCCCGAATGAAAGACCCACCACAGCCTTTATATTTTAATATGCCTTATGTAGCATAATAGCTGGGCAGCTACCTAGCCTCCATGCCAAGAATCCCGAATTACTACTTACTAAATGCTGTGTTCTGTCTTGGCTGCTCTAGACCCAGTTGGCCGCCTTCTGGGCCTCACTCTCCTGGCTCCTTCACATGGTGGCCATGCCTCTCTGTAATGCACTCTTCTCAGGCATGGTGTCTCTCTTCCTCCATACTCTCCTGGCAGGGTGGATCTCTCCTTCCTCCTCCTCCTCCTCCTCCTCCTCCTCCTCCTCTTCCTCCTCCTCCTCCTCCTCCTCCTCCTCCTCCTCCTCCTCCTCCTCCTCCTCCTCCTCCTCCTCCTCCTCCTCCTCCTCCTCCTCCTCCTCCTGGTCCCAATCCCAGGAATCCTAAAATCCTACCTCTGTCTGTCCTCCCACCTATTGGCTGTTGGTATCTTTATTTCCCAATCAGAACCTCCTGGGGGCAGGTTCCCAGAGGAATACATTGCAGATCTTCTCACGCAAACAATTTTGGGGGAAACAATTAGCATTCGTAATACAAGCAGCTACAGAAAGTTCTGGCATCTGTATATAGAGGTCTCTCTCCAGGAAGAGCTGAGCTTTGTAGAATGTGCCAGCAGATCTTGGTCCATGTGTGATGGTTAGAACCAGGAGAGTAGAGGATTTCATCTGATGAGAATATCAGCAAAGAGGGGGGGGGGGGTTCTAGGAGCAGGCAGGTCTGGAGAAGACAGAAGAAAGAATAATAAAAGGAGGGCAGCTATGTAAGTAGTGGCTCTGGTGTCCCCTGGAAATGCTAGCACTGACTGTGGTCCTCTTAAGAACATGACAAATCCTGACCCATCAGAGACTTGAGCACCAACTAGATGAAGGAGTCCAGATCCAGCAGAAGTCCAAGGTCTTACATGGCTTCTGTTCCCAGCTGTAGAAGACTGATAAGAAGCTGGGACTGGGAAGAGAGTGCTACTCATGCCTTCCAGTCCCCTGCTACCAGCTAGTAACCCAACCTGCAGTCAGCAAGGGAAGGATAGGGGGTGTGGTTTGCAGAGCCAGGGCCACAGGAAGTGAAAGGGTGAACTCAGACCCGAGAGACAGAAGGAAATACTCAGCATTCCTTTCCCACTCAAGATGGCTCCGTGGGGTGGCAGTCTCTGCTCTGTCCCGGGCTCACTGCCGCAGACGCGTCTTACAAATAGAAATGGCCGATTTAAATGATAAAATGCCTTTGCGGTTCTCATTCTGGAATCCTAAGTTGGTTTCTGAGTCCAAATTGATGCGGACATGAATTGTTTCTCAGAGATTTTTCCCTCTGTGCCATGCATACACAAGACCGAAGAGCCGCCGTTGGCCTTGAGGCTGGAGGGGCTGACTGCACGGAACAGATCCTCTGCCAATCCCCATGCAGCATGAAATGTGACAGGTTTTCAGCTGCAATATCACCTACCCATCTTACCTAATGTATGTGGGGACAGCAGCCTTCTGCAGCCCAGAGATAAGGAATAATCTAGTCAGAACATTGTCATCAAGCCAGAGTTTAAATAAATCCCTTGGCGAACTTGAAACTGTTGTCGGTTGCTTCTAGTCAGCAGGGTTGGAATAGTGATCTCTCAGTAAAATGTGGCTGGATCCAGTTGTCCACGCTTAGTACGAATGGAATCCAACACTCTGGTAGTGGTTGCATTCTGGTGAGGAGTTAATTATTCAGACTCTAAATAGACTAGAGACTAGCATGACATGGATTTACCTTTTGGTTTTTGAGACCGTTTCTCTGTGTAGCCCCTGTCTGTCTGTCCTAGAACTGACTCGATCAGGCTGGCCTCGAACTCAGACACGCGCCTAAGGCACACACTACACATACCACTACTCCCAGCTTAACAGGGATTTTCAACAGGTGTTTTCAGATACCATTTTAGTTAATGAGAGAAATACCTTGTAAGCATAGAACCTATTTTATTTGATCCTCAGTGCATATACATACATATATATATATATATATGTATGTATATAACACACACACACACACACACACACACATGTGCATACACGCATGCATGCCCAGTCATGGGATCCTTAGGATGCACTGACCAGCCAGCATAGCCAGTCAGTGAGCCCCTAGCCAACCAGAGGCTCACAAAACAAGGTGGGCAGCTCCTGAGGTGTGACACCAATGAGTGTCCTGTGGTATACACACACACACACACACACACACACATACACACACACACTTGAGGAGAAGAATATAAGTGAGTATCAGACACTAAGTTGATGAGATAGCCCAGCTTCTTGCAAGCATGAAGACTTCAGTTTGGTTCCCAGTACCTATATAAAAAAGGTTCGATATAGTGGTGAGCATTTGTGATCCTATCGGCGAGGAGGCAGAGCCGGGAGGAACCCCAGGCCTTGCTGCCTAGCAAGCTTTGATGGCCCAGCAGGTTCCAAGCCAATTAAAGGCCCGATTTCAAAAACAAGGTGGACAACACTGGGACATGACATCCAAAGCTAAGCTCCGCCTTCCACAGTGCACATGTGCATGTACCTGCAGAGACACACGCACCTCTACACATAGGAAGACATACACACACACACACACACACACACACACACACACAAGCAGACAGTATTCTGTTGTGGTTCGACCGCTTCCCATAGGCTCTCGTGTCGGAACACCTCCTCCAGCGGGTGGTGCTGTTTGGGAAGGCTGTGGGACCTGGGAGGTGAAGCTTTGATGAAAGTTCCTTGACCACTGGGGACTTAGCCTCACTCTAACAGCAAGGACAGAGTAACTTAAGACTCTCCTGCCTATGAGCAAGCGTCTGTCTTCCAGAACCTACTGTGCAGACACTTCGATTGTCACATTGGTCCTTGAACAGGAAGTAGCATCTAACTTAGATGCCTTAGTAAGACAAATATGGGCAATGGGGTTATAGAAAAACCCGTCCTTGGTACCAAGTACAGTATCCTCCCAGGGGAAACAAACCACAGAGGCAAGTTGATACAAGGAATGAGTTACTCAGAGGCTAGAAGGCTGTGCTAGCCAAAAGGGACGTTGAGATAACACGGTCATAAATCCAGAAGTGGCTACAGAAAGGATACCATAACCCAGGTGTCAGAGAAGAGTCTCCACACTGCTGGCTCTGAAACTCCAGGAACAGAAGCCACGCGGGACCTTGGCCCCCTGCTGGACATGGACTCCGTGGCCTAGGGGGAGATCAAGTCTGATGGGCCGTGATTTGTCTAGTGTGCATGTCACTAAGAGGACACAGTCGGGGCTAGCATTTCCACAGGATACCATAGCGACTGCTTACTGCAGCTGCTGGGGGAGTCTGGAAAGGAGCTGCTATTAATGTGTGTTGCCATAGGAAGATGATAGAAGCTGGGACTGGGAAGAGAGCGCTACCTCATGCCTTCCAGTCCCCTGCTACCAGCTAGTAACCCAACCTGCAGCCCACAGGAATGGATGGGGGTATGGTTTGCAGAGCCCCAGTCCAGGGCCACAGCTGAGGAAGTGAAAGGGTGAACTCAGACCCGAGAGACAGAAGGAAATACTCAGCATTCCTTTCCTACTCAAGATGGCTCCGTGGGGTGGCAGTCTCTGTTCTGTCCCGGGCTCACTGCCGCAGACACATCTTACAAATAGAAATGGCCGATGTAAATGATAAAATGCCTTTGTGGTTCTCATTCTGGAATCCTAAGTTGGTTTCTGAGTCCAAATTGATGCGGACATGAATTGTTTCTCAGAGATTGTTTTCCCATAGCATGTTTTGCCCCACGATCCATACCCTGCTCTCGGGGACACAGCCACCGGCTTCATCTCATTCTACCTGGCAATAACAGTGTAAGGGTCCTTCACCTCCAGGATCAGTGCTCTCTGAATTTTCCTCATCGCGCATGCCCATATGCCCTCAGACCACATTTCCCCTAACCCTACACACTGGGCTGCCTGGCGGTGGTGTCTATGAGTCTACGAAGGAGGCAGCCTCAGCTGTTCACACTGTCCCAGAGCTCTGTGTCAAGAACGCAAGCCCACCAGCGTTTCAGCTGGACGTGTCTCAACAAAGAACCACAGCGCTCACAAACACAGCGGCCATGCGGTTAGGGGCTGGGAAGTGTGCCCGGGCAGTTTTTTTGTTTTTTGTTTTTTTTTGTTTTGTTTTGTTTTTTTTTGTTGTTTTTGTTTTGTTTTGTTTTGTTTTTTAGCATACCTAAGTCAGGAAGCTCAGCAGCTATCTGTCTGTAGGTGGAAGCAAAACAACCATCCACCCCGCGTCAGAGGAGTACCCTCTCTGCACGTTTGTGAGAGGCGGCTCGCGCCTGGAGGCAGCTGGAGGGCCCGACAAATAGGCAGAAATACAAACACAACAAAATTAATTAGGTGAGGGGCGGGTTTCAGATTTTCCCCAGAGGTATGCGGGATTGGTTCTTCTCTGTCAGTTGTTGCTTACGGGTAAGTCATTCATAAAGACACGGACTGAGTTTGAAGCCCAAAGGTTGTTCCATTCATCTTTGTATTGGGTTTTATTCTCCCCCGGGAGTTAACAAGTTGCCTTTCAGTGTGTCTCCACTCTTCTCATGCTAAAATGTGCACAGATTTCTGAACTGGGCTCTAGGTCCAATCCTGGACTCCACAACGGCCATAGGGGAAGGAGGTAGGAGCTGCGGTATTCACCTCATGCATACCAGCTAGAGCGCGTGCAAGCTGTCTGCACACTTAGTCATTTCAAGAGTTAGTGGCCCAGCAGGGATATTGTCTCTTTCGCTTGCTCTTGATTGCTTTCTTATTGTGGGGGTGGTGCTGGATGCCTGTGGGTGTGGCGTGGGTGTGGCGGTGACAGCTTTAAGGACAATGGGTTTCAGGGATTGAACACAGGTCACCGGGCTGCAAGCACCTGCTGAACCTTCTCGTGCCAGCCTTGAATTTTTCTTGAAACAGGATCTAACTAGCCCAGGCTGGTCCTAAACTAAGAGGCAGTTCTTCCACCGGAACCTCCCAAATATGGAGATTACAGGCGGGAAATTCCATGCCCAGCTCTATAACCTTCTTGAAAGGCCAGAGTTACTACGGAGTCAGAATGTAGACTGTTCTGCTGTGGCCACCGCACAGGGACAGGAGGAGGGAGCGCAGGAAACTTTGCTGCTTTTGAAGGACCAGCATCAGAGCTTCATGACAATGGGAGCGGCCTGCTGCCAAACCTGACAACCCAGCACCCACATTGCAGAAAGAGAAAACTGATTCTTTGTTATAATTTTTACTTTTTTTAAAAAAAGATTTATTTATTTTATGTGTACAAGTGTTCTATCTGCTTATAAAACTGCAGGCCAGAAGAGGGCATCAGGTCACATTATAGATGGTTGTGAGTCACCATGTGGTTGCTAGGAATTGAACTCAGGACCTCTGGGAGAGTAGCCAGTGCTCTTAACCGCTGAGCCTGAGAACTCCAGCCTGAGAACTGCTCCTTATAAGTTGTTCTCTGCCGGGCGGTGGTGGCTCACGCCTTTAATCCCAGCACTTGGGAGGCAGAGGCAGGTGGATTTCTGAGTTCGAGGCCAGCCTGGTCTACAGAGTAAGTTCCAGGACAGCCAGGGCTACACAGAGAAACCCTGTCTCGAAACCCCACCCCCCAAAAAGTTGTTCTCTGATCTCAAATGCACCATGGAGTGCACATATGTTTCAAGGATGGATAAAAATAAATAAGTTAGATAAATTTACTACATAATAACAATAATTTTATTTTTCAATAATTGTATAATTAAATATTCTAAATAATCATTTAATAAATAAATGTAGGTAGTGTGGATTCTAAAGTAAAAGCATAAAATGGCTCAAGAAAAATGGTGTAAAAAGCATTTTTCAGGAGTCTGGGGTTGTAGCACAACTGAGTTCTTATATAATGCCCTAGGTTTGATCCTTGGTACCACATAACTGGCATGGTAGATCATGCCTGTAATCCCAGCATGTAGGGGGTCAAGACAAGAGGATTAAAACTGATGGTTGAGCTGGGAGATGGCTCGGTAGAAAAAGCACTTACCTCACAAGTGTGAAGGCCAGATCTCAGCTCTCCAGAACCCATGTCATAAAGAGGATAAAGCCATGTAGTGTACATCTGTAACCCCAGTGCATCTACAGCAAGAAGGGAGACAGAGCCAGAAGAATCCCCCGAAGCCAGCAAGCCTGGCATGCTCTGTGGTGAACAGCAGAAGACCCTGCATCAAACGAGGGGGAAGGTAAAGACCAACCTATAGCCAAGGTTGACCTCTGACCCCCCCCCACCTTGTGACTTTGTTCATATCCCTGCACTTAGACTGTACAATTCAAGGTCATCCTGGGCTGCATGGTTAGTTCAAGCCCAGCCTAAGATATATGAGACCCTATCAGAGGAGGAGGAAGAGGAGGAGGAGAAATGTTCAGGCCATAGTGAAAGTCTATACATATAAATGCCATCATTTTCTCTGGCCAACTCATGACCTCTCTCCACCGCACATGGCCACCTCACTGATGAAGGTGACATTTCTAGAGAAGAACACGTTCACCATTCAGAGGCAGCATCCCTCACCTAACATCCTTCCGTTTCCAGGCCTGACCTCTTATCCTCTTCACGATCGTTTGTCTAGCTACTGACCACAGCACAGGAGCAGAAGACCATGAGGATGTGATGATCGGATGCGTGATAAACTTTCAGATTTTCTTGGCAAATGAGGATTTGCTTCTGACTTCTCCCTAACCAGAGCCCACGAGCTGAGAAATCTGGGGAGCCGGACCTGAGCCCCGGAGAGCAGCTGGGGCAGACAGCACTTAACAGTGCTTGAGTCAGACATTCAATTTCCCTAGCCTAGAAAGCATCACATGCCCTGGCTATTTCCTAACTAACTCTGGTTGATAGGTGATAATATTAGAATAAATGAAAAGTTGTTTGTCTCTGGTGGGGGAAAAAATCAGTCTTCTAAGGGATAATAAAATGCTCTTCTGCTAAGCCTCCTTAAATGCGTTTCCATTGAACCATGCAGTGACTTATTCGATCAGCCTGATGGATGAAAAGACAGGCTGTGACTCTGACTTGATGTTGAACCAAGGCAAGACACCACTTGCCAGTTTCCTGAAAGAGCCAAACATCAGGTCCAGGACGTGACAAAGGTCTTTCGAAGGTTCTACTAATAGCGTTAGCCAGAAATACCCTCACCCCCTCAGCTGTCTGAGACAGGCTCCATTTCACAGCCGACTTCACAACTCTGTTTGTCAGTCTTCAAGACATATTTTAAGGCCGGGCAGTGGTGGCGCACGCCTTTAATCCCAGCACTTGGGAGGCGGAGGCAGGCGGATTTCTGAGTTCGAGGCCAGCCTGGTCTACCGAGTGGGTTCCAGGACAGCCAGAGCTACACAGAGAAACCCTGTCTCGAAAAACCAAAAAAAAAAAAAAAAAAAAAAAAGACATATTTTAAAATCATTTAGAGTCAGTCTAATTGCACTGCTACTCCGAGGCACAGCCGAAATTTGATGCAGAGAGTTAAACAAGAACTGGGGTTGTAGCTTCTTGGGACGGTGCTTATCTAGCATGCGTGAGGCTACAGGTACCGTGTTCTGCGGGGGTGGGGGGGAGGCTGAGGAAGGAAAGCTGACTCGAGGTAAATATATCCTGTTTAGACAGGTACTTGACGCAGTTTCAGGCTACAGTGCAACCGTGCATTCCACAGCTGTTAAAGCCATATCTAATTACAATCACCGCCCCGCCCGCACTGATCGGTGCCTGGTTCTGCAATGGCCGCCAAGGGGACCGATCCTATCCTCTCAGTCTGTCGGAGAAGTACCACCGTCCTCTGTAGAAGGGGGGGAGGCTGGGGCTCTGGAGTGTGAATAAGGTGTTGCCCAGGGCTTCATGGCTGAGGAAGACAGAGCCACAGTGTGTACTCCCACAGTGTGCACTCCCAAGCAGGCAGTGTAATCCACTCGCGCCCTCTGAAAACTGACCTCTAGTCAGGTTTGAGGTTATAACACCATAGAGGGAGTCTTAATTTTCCAACAAGTGCTTCATGAGTTGGGGTGAATATTATCTCTCTAACTGGGATGGACACCTGTGCTACCCAGCCCATTTCTCTGACGATTAATTGACCACTTTTTCCATCCTTTAAGGATGGTGAGGCTAGGCGATGAGAAGAGATGCATCGATGGTCTTAGGACTCCCAACCATGAATCTATTTTTGTTGCACCTTTATAACCATAATGTTGCTGCTGAGCTGTGTCTCAGTTCCTAAGACCATCGGAAATCTGTGTTTTTTGATGGTTGTGACCCACAGTTGACAACCACTGATTAACAGCTTGACTTCAGGGATCTGTTTGGGTTTTTTGTTTTTGTTTTGTTTTGTTTTGTTTTGTTTGTTTTGTTTTTTGGATTTGGTTTTTTTCAAGACAGGGTTTCTCTGTATAGCCCTGGCTGTCCTGAAACTCACTCTGTAGACCAGGCTGGCCTCGAACTCAGAAATCCGCCTGCCTCTGCCTCCCAGAGTGCTGGGATTACAGGCGTGCACCACCACGCCTGGCAACTTCCCGGATCTGAAATGCTCATGTATTAGCATTAATACCAAACAAGGGCATTTGATTTGACATATTTTAAGTGACTCACAGAAAGTAATCTCCCCCAGCCCGGGAGGGGGGGTGGGGGGGGTGGGTAGGGGGGGGAGTGGAGGGCAGCTCATCGGTAGAGCGCTTGAGGTCTTAGGTCCGATCCTCAGGACCACAAAGAAGGACTGCCACCAAGAATGTACAAAGTCATCATTAATGCTTGAAATATGGTATCTTTATGTATTAATACTTAACAGCATCTCAGAAGGTAGGATTCTCAGGACCTTGTGAAAATATACAGTACAGTTTTGTTTTTTAAAAAAGTTAAAGTTAAATGGGGGTTTGCCGAGGAGAGATGAGGAAGAGGGCAACATTTGAAATGTAAATAAAATAATCAAAAAAAAAAAGTAATTGGAGCAAAGGCTAAAGAAGGACAGAAATTACCAGGAGGGGAGGTGGGGGAGGGGTGCGTCCCAGAGGCCATTCTGAGCATAGGTCATTCATTGCATTTTGGTCTAAAAATAACCACACTGCCACTGCTTTATGGGAGACATCCTCTCTTAGTCACCAATGGACTCTCTTGTCCCTTTTGCACTTGAATCTTTCTGGCCAGCATTAGGGAAAGTTCTTGATACCATTCTTGTCTGTCTGCAGGGGAGGGGAGCTGGGGCTGTTTTTTGTTTTTTGTTTTCCTCTGAGAAACTACCTAACACAGCAGCTGGGACGATGAAGAATCACTTGAGCTTTTTAAAATAAATGACCGTGAGGAACATTTGAGGATCCGTTTGTCAGGCCGAGTTGGAACGTCTTCTGTGGGCAAGCTCATGTTTCCAATTTGGGACTCGTAGCAATCAGCTGCGGCGGCGCGGCTCATATCCGCTTGACGTCAGCACTGAGCCCTGTGGTATCTTTAGTAGCTCGCTGTGCACAGTGACACCAAGGGATGAGCTGTCTCCTGGAAAACAGCTTGTTTGACATATGTTTATGCAGCTACAACTTGGCAGTGATATCAGAACTCTCCTCTAGAAATCTCCATCACCGAAACACACAGTGGACAAATCTGTAAGGGAGAGTTTCTATTTCCGAATGACCCTCCCTTTCCTGTGAGGGTCACGAGCTACACCCTCATGTAACCGCAACCTGGGCTATACAAACATTGACAGCATTCCTTCCATCAGCATCAAATAGATGAGCTGAATATATAGAAGAAAAAATAAAATGCCCCAGTGCAGAGCTGAATTCTGTTTTACACAAAATGTCTGCTGTTTTCATTTTGTCCTGCTGTACAAATAAAAACATCAAATACACCAGACAATTTTAAAAACATCAAATACACCAGACAATTTTTAAAACATCAAATACACCAGGCAATTTTAAAATCAATGCTATTTTGCCTTTAATGACTTTGGGGTCTATGTGTGTGTGTTTGTGTGTGTGTATATACAAATATACAGTGATTGTTTTATATATATGTATATATAAAACATGTGTGTATGCATGTATGTATATACACAGATATATATAGATTTTATATATATACACACATACATATATACATATTTACATATATTGTGTGGTGTGTGTGTGCACGTGCACACGTATATGGGACAGTTAAATGAGTGCAAATGCATGTGTGGGCATTCTCTTGAAACTGCAGGAGGACCTCAGGTATCCCACTGGTCTGGGGCTATAAGGTACAAGCAATGATATCTGGCTTGCAAACCCCCAGGATCTGCTCTGCCTGTCCCGACCTCCCCGGCACTGGGATCACAAGTGGATTGTACCTGGCTTTTGCATGGGTGTTGGGGATTGAACTCAACTCCTTATACGCATGTTGCAAACACTTCATCTACTGAGCTATTCCTCAACCTCACCACTTTTTTAAAAATCCATTTTATGGGACTGGAGGGATAACCCTGTATTGTACTTGCTTTGTGTTTCATCGTCTCTGTTCCTTCAGCTCTGTGGAGATAAGGTCTCTGGCTGCCTTGGTCTCTTGGCCTTATCTAGAAAGCCTAAAACAATGTCTATCATGTAGAGAGTGTAAGACATCACCACGTCTATCACGATATTCATTGAATGGATGAATGAATTCATTAACAAACTAGTGTATAAAAGTCAGGGCAAGCCAGGTCAGTAAGATGGTTCAGCAGTTAAAGCTGTTTGCTGCCAAGCCTGACAAACTGAATTTGATTCCCAGAACCTACATGGCAGAAGGGGAAAACCCCAAGCTGTTCTCTGACCTTAATATGTTTAACATGGTACTAGCATACACACACACACACACACACACACACACACACACACTCACAATAAATAGATGTAAGAAAAACAAAAAAATAAAAATTGGGACAGTGCAAAATTTATTAGACTGACCACAGCAAGGACACACATGTTTCTGGCACAGGGCTTGGGTCGAGGCAATTTCAGCTGCAATGAATTTAGCAAAGAGCTACATTGTTCATAATGGTTTTTAATGTTTTCATGCTGAGAATGCACTGTGTCTTAGTTTCCTTTACTATTGCTGTGATAAAGCAATTTAAGGGAGTAAAGAGTTATTGTAGACTGCAGTCAAAGCAGCAGGAGCTAAAGCATCTGGTCACATTGAATCCACAATCAGAAAACAAGGGACAAGGACTGGGTATGGTAGCACACATTTTGTTGTTGTTGTTGTTGTTTTATTTTTATTGGATATTTCCTTTATTTACATTTCAAATGTTATCTCCTTCCCCAGTCCCTCCCCAAACCCCTTATCCCATCCCCCCTCCCCCTGCTTCTATGAAGGTGCTCACCCAACCTACCCACTCCTGACATTGTCCTGACATCAAGTGGCATACATGTTTAAGCCCAGCACTTAGGAGGCAGAGGCAGGCAGATCTTTATGAGTTCAAGACCAGCCAGGTCTGCATGGTGAGTTCTAGGACAGTCAGGACTACATAAAGAGACCCTGTCTCAAAAGAAAAGGAAGGAAGGGAAGGAAGGAAGGAAAGAGAGGAAGTGTAAAAGTACCTCTATTTGCCTGATGCAATTGACTTCTCCAAGGTTTACTGCCTCTGTCTGCTAACCTAGGCCTAGTCTTGGACACTTCTAGCCTCCATACAGTTGTATCTAGACCTAGAATGCTTCTGTTTCTGAGGCTTATTGCTGAATAAGCTCACCCTTTCTAACTCTTTCTGAACTCTAGCTGGCTGGTTCAACTCAACTGTTCTGGCTCAAAACTCTTCTCCAAGCTGACTGATTCAATCTGGCTTTGCTCAGCTTCTGACTGAGCTGCTCTGCTTGGCCGCATCCTAACTTTGGCAATGTATTTTACTCTTCTGGCTCCTTTTCATTCTCTGAATCATCTTATCTTCACCTGTGTCTATCTTGTTCTCTCTCTCTGTGCAACCTGTCTCTTTATCACTGTTCCAGTAAAACTCCTTCTTTCTCTGTGCTGCTCTCTTAAGTAGCTTCTCTTTCCTCTCTTCTCATGAGAGTTGGGCATATCCTATTCTGTGAAATCCTTCTCTGATTCATCACTTTGTCTGCCACTCAATTAGACATCACTTTCAAATATCGCTGCTTCCTTCTACAATCTAATTTTACTTTCATTGTTTGGTATTAAAGTGTGTACTAAGAGCTTGTATATATTCCAGCCAGAGGGATTAAAAGTATGTGCTAAGGCTGGGCTATACCACAACTAGACACAGATTTCCCAGCAAACAATACAATCTCAGGGTTCACATTATGATCAAATGCTCAGCTCACTTTCTTCTTTTTTATACAGACCAGGATCCCCCTACACAGGGAATGGCCCTATCCACAATTAAGAAGAGTCTTCCCATATAAATAAACATAATCAAAATAACCACCCGCAGGTATGTCCAGAGACCCACTTTCCAAGTCCTTCTAGATCATCCTGTCAAGTTGACAATCAACACTAACCAGTACACCGGCTGTGTGGCCTTGGGAGTCCCTGGCTGACTGTTTCCTTGGTCTACTAGAATAAACATACAAGATGTATAGCTTCAAACATGCAGAATGGTGAATCACTTCTAAGCGGCTTATCTGCAAATTGCCATTTAGAGTCTCTCCAGAGTCCATTCCACAGTGGATCTCCAGGAATGCTCAGGAAGGAGTGAGCACTGATGGCAAACGGCCATTCTGAACCTCTTCAGTAGACCCAAGGGAAATGGCTATTTCTTCAGATGGAGTGGATTAAATGGGTCATTGGATTTTATAGTCAGCCAAGATGCTTTCTTACTCCTAAGAAATTCAAAGATTCTTAAAACCCAAAACCTCAAGTGATAGAGTTGGGTTTATACAGTTTTTCTAAGACGGAACTTCATCTAACTCTGGGATTACTTTCTCTTCACACACTTATTTGGACATCCCTTTCAACCTTGTCTAAGGGCATGGCCAAGGTGGTGGCTCCAACTTTTACCTCATCTATGAACTGCTGGAGCACATGAAAGAGTGAGTCCTACAGCCCCAAAGCTGTGGGATCTCTAAGACACAGGCAACAACAGAATATCCAAGAGGATCCAGTATTGATGGTGTAGCAGAAGCTAGAGGCCTTGACTCAGACCAAAGACTTGCTGGAGTAAACATTTACAAGTTAAGATGTTTGGACAAGCCAGGCCATGGTGGTGCACACCTTTAGTCCCAGCACTTGGGAAACAGAGGCAGGCAGATTTCTGAGTTCGAGCCCAACTTGGTCTACAGAGAGAGTTCTAGGACAGCCAGGGCTACACAGAGAAACCCTGTATTGAAAACAAAACAAAACAACAACAAAAAAGGACAAAAGGGTATACTATGGGACACACTGTGACACACTACAGCTTCTACAATGAGAGTTTTGTTTTGTTTATTTTATTTATTTTACTTAATTTTTTTATTTTACTTTAGCAGATGGGAAGGTATGGGGAAATGAATGGGATTGAGGTACAATGATGTGAAACTCACAAAGAATCAATAAAAAAAGAAAAAAAATCTCTGTAAGATCAGGCTGTAGGCAAGTCTGTAGGGCAATTTCTTAGCGATTGATGGGGAAGGGCAAGGCCTATTGTGGGTGGTGTCATCCCTGGGCACATGGTCCTGGGTTCTATAAGAAAGCTGACTGAGGAAACCATGAAAAGCAAGATGAACCCCTCCATGGCTTCTGCTTCAGTTCTTGCCTTCAGTTCCTGCCCTGAACTCTTGCCCTGGCTTCCCTCAAAGATGGGCTGGAACCTATAAACTGATATAGACCTCCTCCTCCACAAGTTGTTTTCTGGTCCTGGTGTTTTAACACAGCAACAGAGGAGCAAACTAGAATAACTGGTGTTGTTACAGCAGTGTAAATAGCTCAAAGGGAGGAATGACTGGATGAGCGAGTTTACCCTGAGAATCCCTGCCCTGAGGCTGCTTTACAGCGGTGGAGGGCCCAAGCCAAGGTTAATACAGTAGACTAAACAGAGAATGGCCACCTCTCAAAACGTGGGCTTAACAGGGCTTACAGGAGCTCACAGAGACTGAAGCAGCAACCGTGGAGCCTGCATGGGTCTGCACTAGGTCTTCTGCATACATGTTATGTTTGTTAGCTTGGTGTTTCTGTAGAACTCCTAACACTGGGAGTAGGGGTGTCTCTGACACTTTTGCCTGCTCTTCTGGTGTGTCTGAGGACAGCTACAGTGTACTCATAGACAATAAATAAATAAATAAATAAATAAATAAATAAATAAAAGCACTTCAGAAATAGTTGTAAATGTCTATAGTCTTCACATGCCAACGAAAGCAGAACATCAGCTGATTGGGCTACAAACAAGAGCCAAGCTCCAACTGCTGGGGCTGGAGAGTTGTCCTGAAGTTAGGAGTGCTGCTGCTCTTTCAAAGGACCCCAGTTCTCAACATCACACCAGACCCTGTAACTCTGGGTCTGGAGGGTCCAATGACATCGCCTGGCCTCTATGGGTATATACACACGGATACACATAGGCAAAAATATCAAAAACAAATCTCTTTTTTTTTTAATCCAACTATTTAGTTTCCTTGAAATTCAACCACCAGGAATACACACACAACAGTAGGCACAAACGTACTATGACTTGGCCTTGGAGAAAGATAGTAGATTTGGGATAGTTTCTAGAACCTTAGAAAGTCATGGAGAGGTAGCCAGCCCGGTTGGTAGTCTGACTGGCTGGCTGGCACCCAGGGTCAATGCCCAAGCTCTACCTAAACCGGGGCAGGTGAGATATGCCTGTCATCCTAGCTCTGGAGAGGCAGAGGCGGGGGATCAGAATCTCAAGGTTATCGACAGCTACACAGTGAGACAGATGTTAGCCTAGGTTAAAAGCCTATCTCAAATCGAAATCCTGTCCCAACACGGTTCAGGCTTTTGAGCTGCAAAGCAGGATTTGCACCTCAGGAACAATCTGTGGTGACTCATCTGAAAGGCTCTCTCTCCCAGGCTCTTATCAGCAGCTGAGTCACTAATTTGCTTAGACTGACAAATTGGACCGTGTCCCTCCTTGGCTTTTCTTTTCATGTGCCCCACCACTGCCAGACCATTGCTCACCCGAGAAACAAATGCCCAGAATTTGTTTTTGTCACACATGTCTCCTTTTGGCTCGACTTTTTTCCCCTACACGATACTGCTAAAAATAGTCGAAAGCAAAATCTGTAAATTCAGAGGTCTATCTCAGGGCTCAGGCTCACTGGGCAGCGAGTTTCTCTCTTGGCTCCAACTTGCCTTTCTTGACTAGCCCGGAACTAACAGGCTTTGCTGAACTCGCATGCTATCTTTAATGTTTTTCCTTCTAAGCCAACAAAAGGGTAAGGAAGCATGAGGTGGCTCTTTAAGAATGCACGCCTATGCCTCAGCTCTGTCCCCTCCCTCCAGGGCAGCCTGTTTCTCTTTGCTTTACCCCAGCAGTTCTCAACCTGTGGCTCACAACCCAAGAAGACCATCAGAAAACACAGAGATTTACACGACAATGCACCATGGCAGCAAAATTACAGATATGAAGGAGCAACAAAACTAATTTTTTGGTTGGGGTCCCAACACAGGAGGAACTGTTGTCAAGGGTCGGGGCGTTGGGAAGGCTGAGGACCGCTGTTTTAACCTGTGTCTTCAGAGAGAAGCCATCCTGTCTCTCCTCCCCATCCCTCGCCTTCCTCACTTCCAAAGGCTTGCCATGTCAAATGCCAGGTTCAAGGCTCAGAGTCAAAGGAGAATCTTTTAGCAAGTACTTCTTTCGAAGTCCTCTGCACTCTATTCTAATAACTATTCTAATTGTTAGGAGGGCAAGTCTCAGAGCTGTGGAGACCATAGCCGAGTTGGTAAATTTAGAGCAGCACACATGTGTAAGCCCAGGCTTGAAGAAACAGAGACTGAAGGAGCCATGGAGCTCTTCCGGCCAGCCAGCCTAGTCAGTTGGGAAGTCCCAGTTTAAAGAAGAGATCCAGTCTCAAAAGAATAAGGTAGAAATGGAGAAATGGTTCAGGGGATAAGAGCATAGGCTGCTCTTTTAGAGGAGCTAGGTTTAATTACCATGTGATGGACCATAATCATCTCCTCGTCTGTTTCTCCTCTCTCTCTCTCTCTCTCTCTCTCTCTCTCTCTCTCTCTCTCTCTCTCTCTCTCTCTCTCTCTCTCTCTCTCTCTCTCACACACACACACACACACACACACACACACACACACACACACACACACACACACTACACTCTGTGTAGCCCTGACTGTCCTGGAACTCCTGGGACTCACTCTGTAGACCAGGCTGGCCTAGAATTCAGAGATCTGCCTGCCTCTGCCTCCCTAGAGCTGGGATCCAAGGTGTGTGGCCACCACTTCCCGGCTCTAATGCCCGCTTTGGCCTCTTCAGGCACCAGACATATATGTGGCACTCAGATATACATACAGGTAGAACATCTATACATAAAAAATAATATTAAAATTAAAAGGTAGGAGAGATTGAAGAAGAAGAACCCAACGTTAATCTATGGACTCCACACAATGTGCACACACATGTACAAACACACAGACACACACAGAAGAGGGCAGAGCTGTATGTGGTTTGTATGTAGAATGAGCATCTATGAACCAGTATCTACCCAAGGCCTCAGTGGGAGACTGTTATGAATTGTAGAGTCGTTAATTTTGTTCCCCCCTAGTGTTTTGGGGTGCTACTCAGGGCCTCCCACATTCCAGGCAAGTGTGCTCCTATTGAGCTACAGCCTTGGCCCCTCTCAAATTTTTATTTTGAGACAGAATCTCACTATATAGTCCAAGCTAACCTGGCACACTCAATCCTCCGGCCTCAGCCCTCAGAGTGCTGAGAGAGAAACTAGCCTTGCTCATACCATGACTTCCCACTTCTGGCTCCCACAAGTGGGAGGGAAATAAAATAAATGCTTGTTTTAAGCCAACTACTGTGTGGTAACTTATTATGACAGTCCCCAGACGCTAACTTAATTCTCCCCTGGACCCCCTGGCTTTGTCTCACCGTGAGCCACAGCTTGTCCCACAGACCTCTAAACAGCAAGTACACACAGAATGAACTCCTGAGACCTGAGAAAGGTGATCTGTGGCAAAAGGATCCACACCCAGCATGCTCCACAGACACCTACTCAGGACGACCTCCCCTGGGTGTGTCTTCCACCACTCAGCCTGACCAGACCCAACCCAATCTTCCCAGAGCTACCTGAGCTAGAATAAGGTTCAGCCTACATGCAGCCCCAGGGAGAACCCTGCCACAGGGACATCCCCATCCATATTTTGCTGATCAACATTCTACTCATCCTCAAGATCTAGGTTCCGTGGCACCATCTGCAGGGCGTGTCCTTGCCTTCCTCCCGTATCACTGCATTGCTTATCTTTCTCTTTGCTGCTACCATATCCCTGACCAAAGCAGCTTAAGCTGGGAACAGTTTACGTTGGCCTATAATTGGCGGGTACAGCTAGCCCATCATGGCCGGGGGGGGGGGGAGGGGAGGGGGGAAGCATGGAGGCAGGGCCAGGAAGCACAGGTCACACTGTGTCCACAGTCAGGAAGCAGAGAGAGATGCGTGCTGGTGTTCAGCTGTGTGGGGTCCAGAAGAAAGTGCAAAGGGTTCACTGAAGTGACTACTAGGGTGCCACAGTGTCTGCTGGGCTCCAGACTCACGTGCTCACCTGTGGCTCTGTTCAGTTCTTCTCACCCAGTCCCCTCTCCTAAACTCCAGCTCGTGGGCTTTCCGTCCCTGTATAACGCTGCCCTTTGGCCACGCACATTCTTTGCTGTTGGTCCCCTCTTTAAGCCCTCTCTCCTCTTTGCTCTCTCCTCTTTTCCTCTTTCACCTGCCCCTCCCCCAACTCCTCTCAAGGTCCAGTTCTGTCTTCTGACCATGGTTAATCTACTTTTTCCTCTCCCTGCTCTGGACTCTTCCGGGCGACTCTGGCTGTATCTCCCTCGCATCTACAAGAAAAATCTTCTCAGCTATATCTTGGAACAACCCTGTCTTCGTTTCATTCAAGCTGTCCTTCTTATTATGCAGTCTGCGACCTCCAGCCCATGGAATGGTAATGCCCATATTTAGGATGGGTCTCCCACTGCAAGTAACCGAATCTAGAAATTACCTCCTAAACACACCCAGAGGCGTCTAGATCCCATAAAGTTAATACTGTTACCAGGCACTGGTGGTGCATGTCTTTAATCCCAGTACTCAGGGAGGCAGAGGCAGATGGATCTCTAAGTTCAAGGCTGATCTGGTCTACAGATTGAGTTCTAGAACAGTCAGGGGACAGTCAGGGGATACACAGAGAAAGCCTGTCTCAAAAGAAAGAAAGAAAGAAAGAAAGAAAGAGAGAGAGAGAGAGAGAGAGAGAGAGAGAGAGAGAGAGAAAGAAAGGGAAAGGAAAGGAAAGGAAAGGAAAGGAAAAGAAAAGAAAAGAAAAGAAAAGAAAAGAAAAGAAAAGAAAAGAAAAGAAAAGAAAAGAAAAGAAAAAAGAAAAGCCGGGCAGTGGTAGTGCACACCTTTAATCCTAGCACTTGGGAGGCAGAGGCAGGCAGATTTCTGAGTTCAAGGCCAGCCTGGTCTACAGAGTGAGTTCCAGGACAGCTAGGGCTACACAGAGAAACCCTGTCTCAGAAAAAAAAAGTTAGTAATGTTAATAAGCATCAACATAAGCAAAGATGCTTTAGGTGGATTTCTTGACTAGTGGCCAAAGGAGGATAAGAAACGTTAGGTAGAAACTGTCTGAGATTCAGGGGTGCGTGTCGGTGTCTCCATTCGCACTCTGCAGTTCGCAATCCGAGTTGTGAGGCTGTTGCCTTATTAACAAACAGCTCCCCGAAGTTCCAGCGGCTTCTTTCCCACCCACAACTCTGAGACCTTTAGCTTTACCCTGATTAGTCCTACTTGGAGGGTACAGTCACTTCCGAATCCATCAGCTGTGCTCAGAAGGGACAGAGTGCTCTGAACACTCAAGCCACCTACCTCTCTAGAACCATGCAGTCCCCAAATAGAACCAGGCATAAGTGGACAGAACCGATGTTGGGGTGCAGCAGCAGAACCTCCACCTTGCCCACTCCCTCTTCCATGTGCTGAGTGCACTGGCCAGCTCCTCCGCTAAGACCCTGACCAGCCTTCTCAGGAACGTTATTTCTGTATCTGTGCCTTGCTCAGAAGACTGTCCGTCCCTTGGGAACAGAGAGCCTTGTGTCATTGTATTTAGGCTTCAAATGTACCTTCTATGTGGGTGTTGTTCAGTCAAGTTTTGTTGGAGTAAATTACATTTTGTGTGTGTGTATGTGTGTGTTCTTTTGTGTTAATGCAGGTACATGATGTGTCAGAATAAGGTCAAGTGCACATGTATATCCATGCAAGTGGAGGCCAGAAATCAACTACAAAAATCATTCTTCAACTACTTCTCACCTTGGTTTTTTGAGAAAAGGTTTCTCACTGGTCTGGAACTTGCTGGTTGGACTAGTCTGGCTAGCCAGTGAACCCTAGGGATCCTCCAGTCTCTCCAGTACTGGGATCACAAGTGTGCACTGTGTCCCATCTTTGTAGGTGTTTCTGGGGATTGAACCCAGGTCTTCACAATTGTGTGGCAAGCCCTTTACCAAGTGAGCCATCTCTCCAGCCCTGATGGACATTTTTTTAAAAGAAAATAAGGAAAAGTTGTTTACACACTTTCAGATTCCCAAAGGATCCTATTACTCCACCCCCATGATTAATCCCTTCTCCAGTAAATGAGGCTAATCACAGACAACAACAAAAAAAGGCTCCCACGTGCTGCAACCTGATACATTCAGAACATTCTAGTCATTTTAAAGTCAAGTCCAAAGTCCCCTGCATTTTTTTGTGTATGAATGTGTACAGAATTATAAATAGAAGTGGAAAACAGTAAGACCATGTGAACTCAGTTGGCAGGGACCCTGGATCTAGACCCCCAAATATAGCTGGCTGACAATTCACTATGAGCAGCTTAAAAAAAAAAAAAAAGTCTAACTCAGATCATCATTTTATACATTCTGAGCAACCATCCTGAATATTTATTCAATAGTACATTTTTTCACTTTATTTTTTCCCCCAAGTGTGTGGCTTTTTCTTTAAAAAGAGATGGGAATCTCAGGCACAGATAAATATATACTCGGGCACTTGGCTATAATACAATTCTCTATAGGCAGATCTGTCTCATGTCTGTGGGGTTGGTTTAAATTTGGAAGCTTCCGGAAGGCCTTAGTCTCAGGCTCCTTTTCCCATAACTTAAGCTGGTAGCAGGAGTCCTGAGAAGAGAGTGAGACAGACAGAAAGTGAAGCTGGGGTGGTGGGGGTGAGGGGGAAAGGAAGGGAGGGTCTCCCCTTGGGGATGCTGTCATTTATGACCGGTCTGGTGACCACCACAGCCGAGCAGTTCCAGAGTGTTCCCAGCATTCTCACAGTGTCGTTCCACCTACGTTTCTCCCCTTTGCTCAGTCGGCTCCAAACCCCACACAGCTTCCAGGAGCCAGCCCCACCACCGGATGTGACAGGTCTGATTAGAGTCAACTCAGGCATTTCCCAGTATGCTGTTGGCCCGTGTTTAAAATGTCAGCCCCAGCTCCAGCCTTTCCCGTAGGTATCCGTGTCATTAATGAGGGGTTAGATTTCTAAGCTAGACCATACATGTTTGTCTTAGTTTCTTTTTCTTCCGCTGTGATAAAATACTCTGACAAACCAACTTCAGAGAGAAAGAATTTTTTTCTGACTCACAATCTGAGGTACAGTCCATCATGGAGGGACGTCTATAAAACAGGATCTTCAGGTAGCTCTTCACATCCACAACAGGAAGCAGAGATAAATGCCTGCCTGTGCTCGTTCCTTTTCTCTTATTAATTAATTAATTTATGTATTTAATGTGCATTGGTGCTTTGCTGGGATGTGTCTGTGTGAGACTGTCAGATCCCCTGGAGCTGGAGTTACAGTTTTGAGCTGCCATGTGGGTGCAGGGAATTGAACCCCAGTCCTCTAGAAGGGGCTTTCTCTCCTCTGAGCTTTCTCTCCAGCTCCCTGCCTCCCCTCATCTTTCTCCATTTATACAGACCAGGATCCCACAGGGAATGGTGACCCCACAGAGAGCTTCCAACCTCATTAGCATAATCAAGATAATCCCTAACAGATCTTCCCAGAGACCTGTGGCCCAAGTAATTCTAGATCCTGTCCAATTGCCAATTAAATATTGACCACTGTAGTATCCATGTTACCTAGATGTGCTGGTGGAGCCCTGCAGGACCCTGGGTAAAGGAACTGACCTGGCTAACTTCATGTAGCCTTTCTTCCTCTGTGGTTCTTTCTTCCCATCATTGATGCTTGGCAGATCCCAGGGATGAGCCACTGAGAACTCAAAGGCCACATATTTCCAAGTAGCTGCAACACTGTGATGGCAATGTCTTAGGTCTCCTCATAAGTAAAAACAGGAGGGCTGGAGAGATGGCTCAGTAGTTAAGAGCACTGACTGCTCTTCCAGACGACCCAAATTTAATTCCCAGCACCCACATGGCAGTTCATGGCTGTCTGTACTACCAGTTCCAGGGGATCTGACATTCTGAACACAAAATAAAATTAAATAAATTTGTAAAAATAATGTAGAAAAGGAAAGAGAAACTTGAAAAGAAGAATGCCGTTTAACCCACCATTTGCTTCCTACTTGACACGACAAAGCGCAGTCAAGTGAACTGACTCATGACATCGTCCCTATGACTGGGAGTTTAAAATACCTTGGTCATAAGAAAGCCATTGATTGACCTTACTAATCATGGTGTTCTTTCATGGTCACGCTTGGTCGGGAATAGGACACTGCAAAATCCCCATGGATCAAGGCAGAGAGGCATTCAGAGGACATTCCCGTGTATTGAAATAGGCACGGGAAACTAAAAATGTCCTCAAATGCCTTCCTTTTCAGTCTGGCGTCATCCAAGCCCTTCCCCCCTCCCCCACGAGTGCCATAAATGATCCATTAACAATTCTCATTATTGTTCCGGAAGGTGAAGCACTTGAGTCTCTGTAACAGCTGATACTGTCTTTAAAATATATAAATAAATATATATATGAATATATATAAATAAAATAAACATTCTTAAAGATTTATTTATTATTATATCTAAGTACACTCTGTAGCTGTGTTCAGACATACCAGAAGAGGGCGTCAGATCTTATGACAGATGGTTGTGAGCCACCATGTGGTTGCTGGGATTTAAACTCTGGACCTTTGGAAGAGCAATCAGTGCTCTTAACCACTGAGTCATCTCTCTAGCCCTAAAAATGAACAATTTTTTAAAAAGCGTATGGTTACAGGCTGGTTCTCAACTGTCTCCAGTGCTACAAACAGTACAGTAATCCCCAAAATGAGACAAGGGCTGCCCTGAGGGACTGCAGCGCAGACTTGCGCTCTCTGTAGCATTTATTAAAGTGTGGCAGCAGTACCTCTGAGGATTTTGTCCTGTATCTGACCAAAGAGTCTCATCTTACAGAGGTGTAGGACTTTGTGGGGGAAAAAAACAAAACAAAACAAAGCACACAGTGGTTTTGCCAATGAGCAATCATAGCAGTGATATTGCTAGAAGGAGGAGAGAGGGACCTGAGGGATCTATGGGTCTGGACAATCTTATTGTTGTTGTTTGTAATAATACTAGTAGTGGATTCAGTATTGTGTGTTTCCCCCAAAGTGTTATATATATTCACTCATCTGATTTTACATTATCCTCCTGATATAGGACAGCCTTGGGCATTCAATGAATTCTAATGAAACTGGGGCCCAGAAAAGAACTGCTGGCTACATAGGAGTCCACAGGAAAACCAGGCTTGATTTTCAAACTAAGTAAGACTAGGAGTGACTGCATCATGAGCATCCTGGCAGGCACCATGGTACCCCCTAAAGAGGAGACTCAACACCACATCCATCACCACAGCCATCATACCCAGACCAAAACCGCCTCTACCAATACCACCCCCATCACAATCATCACCTCCCAGAGTGATGGAAGGACTTTACAAAAGTGTGCCTAGAGTTAAGGGAACCCATGCTGGGACAGTGATGGATCAGCCAGAAAAAAGGGAGGCCACCCATGTGCCTGGAGGAGCCAAAAGAGAGGGTACAAGGTCTGGACCCACAGTAAGAGTTCTGCCTGTAGGAAAGGGACACTAGGAGAGAGTTGGGAGAAGGGCAAGAAACAGCTTCCTTCCTCCCGCTCCTCCCGCTCCTCCCACTCACTCCTCCTACTTCCTGTTGGCCCTTCCTCCTACTCTTCCCACTTCCTGTTGGTCCTTCCTCCCACTCCTCTCACTTCCTGTTGGTGCCTTCCATTGGCCAAAAGCAACTGGACGTTGAGTCGGTGAGGTCAGCGTCCCACGGCCACAAGCCTGTGGATAAGAGTGCAGAGCAGAGGAAATGGAAGCTCTCCAACAATGACCTACCATGCGCTCATTCCACGGCAGCGACTACACCAGGGAGCTTACATGGTGGCTTCCTGTCACCTTAGTCCTTATCCTGTGCCATGGCTCTGGACTCAGCTGCTCAAGTCCGGCATATGAACAGCAACAAAAAAATGAAGCCTTATTTTTCCTAGAATTTTATTTAATTTTTATATAGAGAACCTCCGACTCTGATGGGTGGCAGAAGAAACCTTACTTCTACCTACACATGAGAGGTTTTTCATTTCGTTTTGTTGTTTTGTGTGGTATCAGGGATTGAGGTCAGTGCCTCCATCTATTGTGGTATGGCCAGTGACAGCAAGAACACATAGATTTACCTGGGGCTTCATACTTGTTTACAGGGCTGCTGGGGGAAGAGAGTCAACACTCCCGTGTCAACAGAAGCATCTTTCAAGGTGTCTTTGTTCTTATCTAGATTCCTGCCACTGGCTCAAGGTCTTGCCAACCTGCCTTACTCATAGGACCCCTCCAGGCTCTGTTCTGCTTCAGTCCTCTAGAGAATCCATTTTAACGAAGGTGGTAACAGTCCATATGATGGCAGAGGCGGATGTGGTAGAGGAGACGCAAAAATAGGGCAATGGCTCAGGCTTTTCAAAAAAGCAAAGGGGTGCAGAAGAAGAAAGGTGTCAAATAATATGACTGACCTTGAAGAAACTCCCACATTGGTGATGTCCTGTGAGGTTAAAAACAATCAGAGTAGGAAAAAAAACCAACAACAACAAAAAACCATGAAAGCCTTTGATCCGGTGAGCATCAGCCAAGGGAATATAAAATAAGAGCAGCACACGTCCTAGGCGTGGGATAGGAATGTTCCATTTGTGCCCTTAAGTAACTCAAGGGTGATTTATTGTACCTCCATTTAATTGTCTGA
Organism: Apodemus agrarius; assembly: GCA_964023405.1. Classification (NCBI taxonomy): domain Eukaryota; kingdom Metazoa; phylum Chordata; class Mammalia; order Rodentia; family Muridae; genus Apodemus; species Apodemus agrarius. The sequence continues at coordinate 101,479,057 of OZ030011.1, read as the reverse complement.
TCTGGTCCCTGCAGAAGCCAGAAGGAACCACAAACTCAGCCAAATATGGTCCCGTAGTGGCTTCGCAAGGGCCAATATCACTGCTCAGGCATGTGGCCTTTGATTTAATGAGGACATTCTTTCTCATGCCAATCAGTAAGGATCAGAAACATTTCACAGTCACACGGAATAGACCATAATCCACATTTACAGTTTGGTCTTGGTGCTCTTCGCCTTACTTAATTTCCATCATAATGGAGTGGGACAATCTGGGTCAGAGGGGCCACAGAGCATCATAGTGACCAGATCCATCTGCTGTTTTGTCTTCGAGCTGGGGACTTTCATTACGCAGCTCAGGGTGGCCTGGAATTCCCTACATAGCCCTGAATGACCTCAAACACAGACAAGTCCTTCTGCCCACCCTCTCGAGCCCTGGGATTACAGGAGTGTGCCCCCCAAATGTCACCAATCCATTGCACGGATGGCTCTTCCTGACATAGGATGAGAAAAGGGTAGGTAGCCTGTGGAAGAGTGCATAATGTACATGTGCTCTTGGAGATTTAGAAACCAGCATATCAGTACAGCTCTGATCGGGGCATGCTGCTCCAAAGAAAAACGGAATTGCTGCACGTTGAAGCTCCCAACACAAAAGAATCACGGTGTCCCACAGGCCTCCTGGGCTCTAGGATTCAAGGGAACATGGAAGGCTGCTATCTGAGTGGTCCAAAGCAAAACAGGGTCTATACCAGATTCAGACTATGATGCAGCCCTCCTGCTTGAACCATGTAAATGAGCCAATATGATGATGTTAGTGGTAGGGAGAAGACATACATGCCTTTTGAAAAATAGCTCCTGCTGTGTTTTTGGGCCTCAGTAGGAAGGGAAAAGCTATCCATGGAGAATATCCCATGAGCTGGGTATGTATCGGGTGATGGAAAGGCACAAGGACAAGGCTGAGCCAAAAGATGCATCAGATAAGTTATTTGAACCGGCAATCCAAAAACCTGTATGTGATAGCTAATACTGTCAGCTTGAATGGGTCTAGAATCACCTGCAATATAAACCTCCGGGCATGTGTGAGAAGGAATTTTGAGGCTGGGCTAACTGTAGTGAGAAGACCTACCTTAAGTGTAGGCAGAAGCATTTCGTGGGCTAAGGCCCTAGACTGCATAGAATGAGGAGAGTGAGCTGGCACAGAGCTCATCTCTCTGTTTCCTGGCCATGGACGCAGTGTGACCAGCTGTCTTCCCCACCCTGATGGACTACATCCTCGAACTATGAGTCAAAATAAACACTTCCTTCCTGAAGTTGCTTTCCTTGGGTACCTTATTACCCCAATGATAAAAGCAACTAAGATGACACGACACACCCACAGTTGTGCCAGCAAGCTTCCCTTCACCACAGCGTTTAGGTAGGGGGCGGGGGAGTCACGGGAGACTGGCTGAGAGATGAGGAAGGGCCTGAATTTGATTTGCAGATGGGTTGGCTTTGCTTATGGATGCAAGCTGAAGCTGGAGGGCAGTTGCCTTAGAGTAACACCACTGGGTGGACCATTAATGACCCTGGTGAGAAGTTCTTGCAATGGTGGACATTCAAGCATTCAAACAGTATCCCTATGTGTTCATTCTCTCTCTCTCTCTCTCTCTCTCTCTCTCTCTCTCTCTCTCTCTGTGTGTGTGTGTGTGTGTGTGTGTGTGTGTGTGTGTGTGTGTACGGGGGAGTCATTTACCAGAGGTGAGAAGAATTTGACCTCATGGTTGTCCCAAATGTCCTGGCATGCTGGCCAGCCTAGAAGGTAGAAGGATGGAGACAGCGGGTCTGGGAACAGGATCTATTCATAGGCTGGAGTGTATGCAAATGGGTGCAGAGAACCCAGGTCTTTGCATTCAGTTAATAACCGGGAATAATCACGCTATTAAATAACCAAGTAGGTAAAAGAACTCCCCCGTTGCGGCATGAGCCTGGAAACTGGCATCCCAAACACCCAGACAGATGGCCGCAGAGGCAGCCGCTCCGGAGGAGTTAACCACGTGGCTCCCGCTCCCCGAGCTCACGCCACCTTTGCGGACTGTGCTGTTCAGATCTCCCTTCAGGAAAGAGCTTGCTGTTCTGCCACAAGGGACACAGTCGTGAGACAGACTGCGGACTCTGTGGTTCCTTGCAGTAAATGTCCTAAGCCGTCCTGCAGGGACGGAGCCCCGAGTGACATTTTCTGAGCCTGTAGGAGTGTTCAGACAGGGAGTCTGTGCCCTGCAGCTGCCTTCTGGGCTGACCGTTAGTTCACAGAACCCTCATGGCAACAGGGAGCTGCCACACCCATTTCTGCTCTCCGCCTTCCACCCTTGGCAGGTGTCACGCCAGCTTGTCTGTCTGGAGGAGACTTTTTCTGACCTCTCGACCCTTCGCAAATATTACTCCCCAGTGACCTCCCCACCCCCCGCTGCTTCTCAGAGGCCACGACACGCTGCCCTGGGCCATGTGACCTGGGATTCCTTAGCAATGACATCAATAGGGCCAGCTGTTAACAGGTTCCATGGAGGTCATTGCTCAATCTTGTCCCAGAGACTAGCCCACATTCTGGTGTGCAAACGCCTTGGCCCGCCAATGGGCCAGAGAGTTCCCTTGCAGGGGAACTGTAATCAGATCTCAGACCCAGATTCGATGAGGCCCCTTGTGGGAGCAAATGTGATGTCTGGTTCAGGGGAAGGAGGCAGCAGAGAGCCACGCTGAGCAGCCAGCTTTCTCATTTGACACATCTTCACAGGAAATTCTGAGGATTCCGAGAATTCTAAATTTGAATCTGGCCTTTCAGGGTGTCGAGGTAGGTGGATGGAACATTATGTCAGAGTGTCTTTACTTGGCTGATAATGCTCAAGTATTTATTTTAAACATTGAAGCATCTGAAAATGTTAGGAGTCAGCTTCGGGATTAGTTTCATTTGGGTCAGTGGGATGTAGTGACTGGTATTAAAATCACTTCGGTTATCACTAGCCATCTGCAGAAGGAAGAAGGGCTTTGTCAATCTTCCTGAGATCTGCTATGCCCTCTTACCAGGCCTAGAGACAGTGTAGGACCTAAATGTCACACTGAAATGACCAAAGTGGGGTCTAAACTAAAACAACAAGTCAGACGTTCGTGGAAAAGTTGTCCAATAATGAAGACATTGGAATGTAAGCAGGGCATTTGCTCCTCATACATGTAATCAAAGCTCGCAGAGCTGGGGCAGGGAGCTCAATCAATCGCTGAGTGTCCCACAACTGCAGGTCTCGAGGTCCCGTCTCCAGCACCACCAAACAGAAAACAAACAAATCCCCCACCACCACCTTTCCAGGACAACCAGGGCTAGATAGCAAGATCCTATCTCAAAAACAAAAAGAAATAAACGAGACCCCTAGGCCTGGGGTGGGGCTCGGTTGGCAGAATGCTTGCCTAGCAAGCATGGAGCCCTGGGTTCAATTCCTAGTTCCCTGTGACCTGAGCTTGGTGCTGCATGCCTACCATTTTACCACTTACGAGGTGTAAGGTGTAGAATCAGAAATTTCATAGCTATAGTTTATTATTATTATTATTATTATTATTGATGATGATGATGATGATGATGATGATGATGATAGCCTGATATTGACATACACCTGTAATTCCCAAACTCAGGAGGCAGTAGCAGAGAGATCTCTCGAAGTCTGAGGCTGTTCTACATAGCAAATTCCAGACCAGTCAGAGTTATTTAGTGACATCTTGTCTCAATAACAATAATAATTATCATCATTATCCAAAAAGTATTTTTAAAAACAGTCATGTAAGGTGGTTATAAACATGGTTGCCTATCTGGGATTCATTTTTATCATTTTTGCATTTGCTATTGTGTGAGAGAGGCTAGCTTAGGAGTCCGTGTGCACCATGTGTGCATGCAGAGATTCCAGAACAATCTTCTGGAGTCTGTTGTCACCTCCCACCTTGGTTCTGAGGGAGGATCTCTCATGTTCTAGAGTTCCGCTGCTCTGAGTGCTCCAGGCTAGCAGACCCAAAAGCTTCCAGGAGACTCCCCTGCCTCCCTCCTCCACTCTCACAGTAGGAGTGCAGGGGTTCCAGACGTGACCGACCACGCGTGACTTTCTGTAGGTTCCAGGGATCGAACCTAGGTCCTCCGGCTTGCTCCTGCTGAGCCATCTCATTGATCCTGGATTTTTCTCTTTGTGCTGTAACTGTAATCTGTTGTGACGTTTCCTGAGACAATCCTCCTTTCAGGATTGGGATGTAGCCTCGTGGTAGAGTCCTTGCCTAGCAGTACTTGCCCTTCCCCAACCAAATCCCTTTAATGTTGTATTACAAATGTGTCTCTTCTTTCTAGTAAAGCTCCCTCCATAGTGGCTAAACTTCAAGCCTTGCTAAACCTGGAATCACTTCTGAAAATCTTGTGCTTTTGGAAGGTAGAGCGATCGCCCCTGGCTCACAGAAGTCAAGTGCAGGTGCTTGCTCACTCTGAGTCTGTGTGGTTTTCTGCTAGATTCCGGTATCTCCAGGCATCAGGGCTGCCAGTCTGTGTGTGGACCCTCCCTTTACTCCTACTCTACAAGTTCCCACAGGGAAAGCCAGAAGGGATCTCGCAAGGAGTCCTCTATGAGAGAGCCTCTGCCAAGAGGGGGGCTGGAGCATACAGCACCGCCACAGCCCACACAGGGAGGCAGGGGTAGGGAGACAGAAACCAGAATCAAGTGACTCAGACAGCTTCTTCTCTTCAGGAGCCCATGACAGGTGTGGCCAGGCGTTCTGCATCCCAGAGAAGGACCTCAGCGAAACACTAGTGTGGCTCCCACACGATCAAGACTGGCAGCAGCAGACAGGGGAAGGATTTCATGTCTGTACTTCCGGGCTCCTGAAACAGCTCAGCTTTGCAAAGAAATGGCTTGGCTGTGTTGAGCCAAGGCCACACCCAGGTTCAGGATTGCTGCCAAGGGCCCTAACGGACCACTCGTCTTTGGCATAGGGCCTGTGGACACTCCTTTTGTTGATCAGGCTCTTGAGAATTACAAAGCATTGCCTATCCTGTGTAAGCCCACAGATTTCAATCCCTAGTATAGCAAACGAAATATATTTCGAAAGTAATAAAGTAAAATCATAAAAGCATTGCCTCTGGGCACAAAGAGGACGTAAATGTCACTGGTGGGTGTGATTCTTAAAGGGGTGACTCTGACTAAGTACTGACCAGGGCAAGGTAGATGAAAATGGGACAAGGGGGCCGGGCGGTGGTGGCGCACACCTGTAATCCCAGCACTCTGGGAGGCAGAAGCAGGAGGATTTCTGAGTTCGAGGCCAGCCTGGTCTACAGAGTGAGATCCAGGACAGCCAGGGCTATACAGAGAAACCCTGTCTCAAAAAAACCAAATAAAAAAATAAATAAAGAAAGAAAGAAAGAAAGAAAGAAAGAAAGAAAGAAAGAAAGAAAGAAAGAAAATGGGACAAGGGGCTAGAGACATGGCTACATACTGCTCTTGTAGAAGACCTGAGCTCAGTCCCAGCATCTGCATCAGGTGGCCCACAATCACCTATATCTCTAGCCCCAGGGACCTGATGCTCTTTTCTGGCCTTCAATGGTCCTAGGATACACTTGCACATACCCACATATATATACACACATATTAGAAATGTAACAAAGGGCTAGAGAGATGATTCAGCAGTTAAGTGTACTTTATGCTCTTCCAGCGGGACCAACGTTTGATTCCCAGAACTCATTTAGGGACTCAGAATCATTCCTCCGACATTCATAGCATGCACAAGGTGCATGGACATATATACAAGCAAAGCACCCATATGTATGAAATAAACTACAAATAATCAAATATAAACACAAGTTAAATAAAAAAATTACTTTAAAAGCACATCAATGAGGATATTAAGGTAGCTTTTTTCAAAAGCGAAGTGGATACAGTTTGAGAATTGCCATCTTGGCCTAAGTTGTATATTGTTCCATGTTTGTGAAATGAAGAAGACTGTGATACTCCTGGCCGTCAGTTGTTGGGTGTTGCCATGCGCTGGGTGGACACTGGGCAGTGTATCTCATTCAATCACTGTAAGAATCTTAAGAGATACACACTCTTCTTTTTTTTTGTTGTTGTTTTTTTTGTTTTTTGTTTTTTTGTTTTGTTTTTTTTTTTGTTTTTTTTTTTGTTTTTTTTTTTTCGAGACAGGGTTTCTCTATGTAGCCCTGGTTGTCCTGGAACTCACTCTGTAGACCAGGCTGGCCTCGAACTCAGAAATCCGCCTGCCTCTGCCTCCCAAGTGCTGGGATTACAGGCATGTGCCACCACCGCCTGGCGATACCCACTCTTCATAACCCAACTTTGCTTCTGGAGGAACTGAATTTGGAGAGCCAGTTTGTCCCATCTCCACAGCAGCATGTCCTGAGCCAGAACTTGAACCCAGACAGTCTGATTTTATCAGGCATAACCTTAATTCTCTCATCATTCTGTTGTAGTAGACCACAGGTAGTCTTAGAATTCCTGTCGGTATCTCTCAGAATAAAGGTCTGGGGGACAGAGATGTAGTATTAGGGTATTTGTCTTATATGTGTAAGGCTCTGGACTCCACCAAAAAACAGGCATGGTAGCACACACTGTAATTCCAGCACTCAGGAAAGAAAGGCAGGGGGATCAGAAGTTAGTTCAAGGCCATCCTTGACTACATGGAGAATTCAAGGCCAACTTGGGTTACAAGAGGCCCTGTCTAAAATAACAAGAAGAAATAGACAGATAGAACCTAATGTTTTTTTTTTTTTCCACAAACTTCAGTAGCTGAGACATCTGGAGGCTTGAAAGCCACTAATGCAGCCAATTCAAAGTACAGGATGCCTAAGGGGGTGAGTCAGGGACCAGATGGACACAGTGTTAGATAAAAAAGAAGACCTGCCTGGTGCACCTTCAGCATTTGTGAGACACAGGCATCTGGGGATTTCCCTTGGTGTAGACAATAGCTGACTTTAGGAATGAATTCTGAAAATAATTCCAACCTGCATTCCTGGGGACATCCTGCCTTTGACAATGCACTTCTGTGCAGCCCCCAGAACAGGGCTGCATTCCTCTGCTCAGTGGGAATTTCCAGCACCAAGGTCTAGAAGCTCCACCTCCTCCCACTCAAGGACTGGCTTCCAGGTTGGCTGTTTCCATGGTGAAGGTGAGAAGAAGAGAGAGGTTGGATCATTTCCATGGCAACTACACAGGAGTGGTGGTTCCCTTGGCAACAGTGGGAAGGTAGAAGCAGCTGGGCTCAAAAGATCCCTCCCCCATCTCAGCTCTTCCACCACAAAGACCACAGGCAATAAAGACACAAGCTCCTGGGATAGAAATGTTCTGTCTGGGCTTTGGAATCAGAAAGACTTATTTGGAACGCATTATTTCATTATTTAGTTTCTTGTCGTTACAATGAGGCTCATCATGGAAGCAGTTGGATTGGATAATGAGAAGCATCATGTGAACTTGGGTATGTGTGAGCCAAGGTCAAACCCCATTACTGTGCAGTACCTACAACTATCACATAGCAATTACTGGTTTTGCTCGAATGCAGAGGGGAGAAAATCAGATTTCATGAATCCACCCAAGAAACAAGGAGGCTGGGAACCAAGTGGATATTCCTGAGTCTTGCTAGTCAAGAGCTGGTATTGGGGCTGGAGCCAAGTACTGGGACTAAAGATCTGATGTTGCTGTTCTCCTCCTCCTCCTCCTCCTCCTCCTCCTCCTCCTCCTCCTCCTCCTCCTCCTCCTCCTCTTTCCCCTCTTCTTCTTTTTCTTACATTTTAATTTAATTTTGTGTGTATGAACATTTTGCCTTCATGTATGTCTGTACACCACATGCATGCCTAGCCTGTACCTAAAGATGCCAAAAGAGGGTGTAAGACTCCCCTGGAACTGGAGTTCTAGAAAGTTGTGAGCCACCACATAGGTGCTGGGAATCTAACTTGAGACCTCTGGAAGAGCAGCCAGGGCTCTTAACCACTGAACTGGCTCTCCTGGCTCTCAGCGTTCTTCTTGCAACCTATGATCTTCACAACGAGGTCTCTCTGACCTGAACAGGGTGCCTTTGTTTCTGTACCTCAACTAGAAACCCCAAAACAGAGCTTCTACACCTGATCCTTCCTACATACACCCATGGTTTGCACCCTAAGCCTCAAGTTCACAGTGGAGGCTACACAGTAAGTACAATTAGGGGAGGAGTAAGTGTATCCACTGATGTCTCCCAACCGATCAACAGCTGGTTATCAGTTCAGACTACAGTTTGGGCTGCCAGAAGATTATCAGATACTCTGTTGTGTTCCTGTATGTCTTGGTCGCTTTGGGCCTTCCTGAATCAGGCACTATATGAATTGTTATAGCTTTGCTATGGTGCCTATATTGCTTAGAAGGTAAGGCATCACCCTGGAAAGACAAGCAGCTTTAAAACCAACCTGATGCATTGAATCCAGTCTTAAATTCTGATACATCCTAGCAGTGTGACTTTGGGTAAGTCAACTTCCTGAGGATCATTTTTCAGATATATAAATTTCTTATAATATCTTCACAGATTTGTGCAGTTAAGAGACTGTCTCTCTCTCTCTCTCTCTCTCTCTCTCTATATATATATATATATATATATATATATATATATATAATACATATATATGTATATATGCATATGTATATACATATGCATATATATATATTATATATATATATATATATATATATATATATATATAAAATCTTTAGTTCCAGCACACCTTTAGGCCTGGCAATCTAGAGGCAGAGGCAGGAAAACCTCTGTGAGTCTGAAGCCAGCCCATGGGCATGTCTGTGAGGGATTCTCTTGATCATTAGTTGATGTAGAAGGGTCCAGGCAGAACGGTTCTTACAAGCAGATGATCCTAGGCTGTACTTGAAAAGATAGCTACCTAAGCAGCCTGAGAGTGAGTGAGTGAGCTAGTAAGTATCCTTTCTCCATGGTTTCTGCTTCGAGTTTCTGCCTGAGTTTCTGGCCTAACTCTCTTTCTTCAATGATGGACTGTGACCCGGAGTTGTAAGCTGAAGTAAACCATTTCCTTCCCAGGTTGCTTTTGGGGATGGTGTTTGTCATGGCGACAGAATAAAACTGAGCACACATACATGCTAACTGATGTCCTGATGCAGAATTCCAGGACAGAGAAACTAGGCACAGAGATTAGTCGACAGAAGGTTCGAGTAGCGTGCACAAACCCAGTACCAATAAATCAGGAGAGGTGCTTCATACCTACAATCTCAGCACTTGGGAAGCAAAAGAAGCAGGACCATAAATGCAAGGTCGTCCTTGGCTACATAGTGAGTTCAAAGCCAACCTGGGCTACTTGAGACCAGGTATTAAATAAATAAATAAATAAATAGCAGGACAGAGACCCATATGGGTCCTAACTGATGTACTTCCTTTTAGCACAGAGGCAGAGCAAGGGCAGGAGAAATGCTGTGCTCCCTTGAACTGAAATTTAGAGCGCCATTCCCCACAGCTGAGCAAAAACATCAACGGGCCCTTCCCTCATCTCAGATCTCGCAGGCAGCAGCACTCTGCTAAATCAGACAAGACCAGTTTTCAGGAACCCCAACAACTACATCTAGTTTAAGTTTTCTCTGATGCCAGAAAAGCTTATACCTCTTGGGATATGTGTCGGGGGCAGATGAGGTCCTGAGCGAGTGACCGTGTATTGGTCACATGGGTATGGCCATGTCAAGGACTCCAATTTCTCAGATCCAAGGAAATGGGGAGTCCCTCCCCTGGCCCACATGTGGGTATTTACAGTGTATTCAAAAACTAGTAACCACAGTTTCCTCCTCCTGGATGACTATAACCTGACTCTGTGCCCCAAGACACCCCTTACACACACACACACAGAGCCTCCTCATTCAGATGTATACACTATCCCCCTCCCCCTCAATTCAGATTCAAATGTATAAAAAACATGCAGAGGTTCCTCAGTTTCTAGACTACTGATGGTGTGTCTCCATCATAAGCCACAGGCCCGCACAATCCCAACTTTTCTATATCCATGCCTTTCATTTCTAATTAGTTCTATCCCTAAGACCTGTCGACAATACACATTCACTCTGGACTCCATCCACTCCCTTCAGGTGTGAGCAAGACTTGGAAAGCCAGAGCCATGAACTCATGCTGCCTGCGTGGTGAGGTCTTTAGATTAAAGAAGTTTCTGTGCTTCCTCAAGGGCTGAGACCTGTGTCATGAACAGTCCGTATCATCAACAAGAAGGTCTCAGGATCTTGGGAGTGTTCCAGAATACCAGCCAGCCATCAACACTAGGCACCCATCCTTACCAGGCCCCCAGGGTTGTGATTCAGAAGTCATAGGGAGGAGGGCAAGATGGCGGCACACTCAGAAGCCAGAGCCATGCCAAGGGTGGAGTGGCTTGGAGATGAGGGAGCCTACAGGTTCAAGGACACATTTCCAGGCTTTAAAGGACAGTGTGCAGGGGAAGGAGGAGATGAAAATCCCTACTGTATGTTCAGGGCCTTGGGAGGAGCTTGGTGGAAACAGGGCAAAGCACATGAGAAGGAGAGGCTCAACCACTCCGCAGGAACTGAGATGGCCTTCCCAATGCCTAGCAAGCTGGCCACACCAGTGTACCTTCCCCATGGGTGCAGGTCACTGCAAAACATCATGACCTTCGACTAACACTATCTACTGCTGAGACAAATCCTGAAAGGGGCAACAGCCCTTCTGGTAGCTTGGGAAGCAAGTACACCCAGGAAGATTCCTCCTAAGAAGGCAGAGCAGAAAGCAGTCAGAAGAAAGAAAGAAAGAAAGAAAGAAAGAAAGAAAGAAAGAAAAGAAAAGAAAAGAAAAGAAAAGAAAAGAAAAGAAAAGAAAAGAAAAGAAAAGAAAAGAAAAGAAAAAAGAAAGTCAATGCTGGAACTCAGCCATTTATCCTCTTGTTAAAATCCTAGATGGGAGGTCATCAGGCTGAGGTGGCTGCAGGGCCTCGTTCCTATGGAAACAAATAGAAACCAAGCTCAAAGCAAAGGATAACGTGTCTCTGAAGCGCCACCAATCAGAAAGTACCAACCAACCTCCTACTCAGTTCAACCAATCAAATCTTCTCTTTGTCTTGCTTTTGCAAATGCCTTATAAAAGTTTTACCTACACCTTTGGGCAGAGCACCTGCAGCTGGGCACTGCCCTGTGTGCAGATTACTGAAGGCTTTCAAAAACCCTTTAAACTTTGAATGTGCCCACATCTGTCTCTTAATGCTCTGAGCCCACTTGTGGCAGTGAGCCCTTCGCCCAACCACCATCCCCAGCCTCCATGCCATCTGTCTTGTACCCACAAGTGATATGCATTTGAATGCAGGGCAGGCAGGCTCTGCTCCTTTGTGCAAGGGCTATCTAGCATTCAGAGCTCAGGGTAAGGCAGTTTCTGAAATCACCTAGGTGACACTGAGGCAATGAATAAATAAACCAAAACAGAAACTCAAGCAAGAATGCTACTCTACTAATCAAAAAGCCTACATTTGCCTTTGTGCTTCCTGGCTGTGTGACCTTGGTAAAGTCTCCAAGCCTCTCTGAGCCAAATCTGAAAAATGATCATCATTACTATTACAGGGTAGATATGACATTTAAAATTAATGCATGTTGCCAGGCATAAGGATGCACACCTTTAGTCCCAGTACTCAGGACACAGAGGCAGGTTAGATCTCTGTAACTTTGTGGTCAACCTGGTCTATATGGTGAGTTCCAGGACAACTGGGGCTACATTGTGAGACCCTGAAAGTTAATATATATGACGGGCACTGTCCTTGACAGAGAAGCAGGATGCAGGGAGAGTGGAGCTGGAAGCTTTTCTCACCTGATAATCACTCAGCCACGGTGGGTTCTGGAGAAGTTATTGTTCTGACCCGAGAACCATGGATTCTGTTATAGCCTAATGAAAGCCAGACTTCCAGGGCTCCATGCGCAATGGTTCTCACTCTCTGGATAGGAAGACCAGGATATACTATGCTGGGCTCTGACTCAGAACTTGCCAAGGTCTGTCTAGACTCAGTCATTACGAGTGACCCTGGCCACATGTGTACAAGCACACGTGTGCACACACACACACACACACACACACACACACACACATGGTGGTGGGGGAAGGGGTGCAGGGGGGAACAGGACAAGAAAAAAAAAGCAACCAAAGCTATCTTAAGGCTGAGACCAGCTACTAGCAGCTCTCATAATTGGGAGAATTGAAGTCATCTTTGCCACCCAAGTTTGTTGAAGTGGGAGGAAGAAGACTATTTCTATTCCTGGCAACCTAAAACACACTGTCATAAACAGAATCACTGGAAGATTCCAAGCCATAGTTCTTGTTCTTCAGCTCAGGAAACTGAAGGCCAGAGAGGGTCTCTAGCTTGTCAAGGCTGCACAGACTGCCTTGGGGCAACTGAACATTCTGCCCCCCCACCCCCCACCCCCAAACCTCTTTCCTTAACTAAGGTTTTTGTTCCTTTCTTTGTTTTGGGAAGAGGAAAGCTTTTGCTTTCTTTTTTTTTTTTTCTGTGTGTGTGTGTGTGTGTGTGTGTGTGTGTGTGTGAGTACACGCACGCACTCACACATGCAGTGTTCTTCTAGCTCACACTTAAAGAGTCCAGGACAGTGAAGATGAACATGGTAGCTTCCATCTGTAATCTCAACCCCAAGGAGGAAAGGGCAGGATAATTGTGTCGATGATTTGAGGACAACTTACAGGAGCTGGATCCCTCCTTCCACCATGGGAGATTCAGTAATCAAACTCAGGCCCATCAGGCTTGGCAGCAAGTGCCTTTATCTGATGAGCCATGTCCTTGGTCCTGCTATTTTGTGAGAGACAGAGCCTACTCTGGCCTGGAGCTTACTCCGCAGCCCAAGCCTTCCAACTTGTGTTTCTTCTGCATCTGTCTCCTCAAGGCTAGGGTCACAGGGAAGAGGGAACGCATCCAGCTTCACTGTTCTGAACTCCTGTGCAACTGTGAGCTAAAGAACACAGTTGGCCGTGATAAAAGGCAGCATCAGCCCAGACTCCGAGCACATGTCTTAACTCACTGACTCTTATAGATTAGCACATGAGAAGGAGAAATGGGGATGGAGAATTTAAGGGAAACATCAGAGAGTGGATTAGCAGTTAAGAGCACATACTGCCTTTCCAAAGAGCCTGGCTTTGGTACTCAGCACACACTCAGGTTTGGTTGCCAGCACTGACACTAACGTCAGATGTCTTATAATTGCCTGCAACTCCAGCTCCAAAATATCAGGTACCTACCCTCTTTTGACCTCCAAAGGCACCTGAACTCATGTGTATCTACACCACACAGACAGACAGTCAGAGAGATAGTCAGACACACACACACACACACACACACACACACACACACACTATTATAAAATAAATTTGGGAGCCTGGAGAGATAGCTCATTGATAGAGAGCATGCACTTCTCTTTCAGAGGACCCAAGTTCAGTTCTTAGCAGCCATGTCAATCAGAAGCTGACAATGACTCCAGCTCTACAGGATCCCCCATCCTATTCCCACCAAGGGCAACTGCACACACATCATGTCAGATACATTGAATACACACAAATGTAAAATAAATCTTAAGGATTTAAGTGAAAAGGCGGAGGGGAGGTCATGCAGTCTGCTTTTTTTCAAAACCCCACAAATAGGGTGTTTTCATGACAGAAAGTGTATAGGCTGCGACTGTAGCTCATTGGTAGAATACTTGCCTAGCATGAATGAAATTCTGGGCTTTGGGGGCTGGAGAGATGGCTTGACGGTTAGGAACACTGCCTATTCTTCCAGAGGCCCTGAGTTCAATTCCCAGCAACCACATGGTGGCTCACAACCATCTGTAAAGTGATCAGATGCCCTCTTCTGGTGTGGCTGAATATAGCTATTCTGTACTTATATACATAAAATAAATAAGTAATTCTTTAAAACAAACAAACAAACAAACAAACAAACTCCAGGCTTAATCATCAATACCTTTTAACTGAATGTAGTGGTACATACCTGCCATATCTGCCCTCAGGAGCTAAAGGCAGGAGGACCAGATGGTCGGGAGCATTCTCAGCTATAACATGTTCAAAGCCAACCTAGGATGGATAAGAACGGTCTCCCAGAAAGTCAAAACCTAAAAACACAAACAAAATGAGAAATGTCCTTCCTCACTGTTCCGGGGGCTAAAAGTCTCAAGTCTTCCTCAGCATCAGCAGAGTTGCTTTTACTGAGGGTGAGGAGAAAGGACCTGTATCAGCACCCTTCCTTGGCTTGTATTCGTGGTTCCTTCTACCTGGAATACCCAATGTTCTGCATCTAAATTTCTTCTTTTATTAGGATCCATCATCCAGCCCATGAGACTGGAAACCCACTCTAGTCTAAGATCACCTCATCAGAACTAATCACACTGCAACAACTCTGCTTTCTACTAAGATCACATTCCGAGGCAGTGGGGCTAGGACTTCAGAGAATGAACGTAGGGACTAGTGGAGATCCAAGTCAAACCATGAGAGAGCCCTTTCCTTTGAGAATTGGTCCAGAGTGACAAACCTTCAAGCTGGAAAGCCTAGACCTTGTATATTTAGAAATTTGATATATGACATTGTATGTCAGTGAGAAAAGAGTGATCTATCCCAGGTACCTGAGCTGTTCCATCCTAGGTCTAGTTTACTGTATTTGGGAAATGTGGGGGTCCAACTGGAATCATGATTGGTACCATCATGGTTTATATTCCAAGACCTGTTCATGGAAGGAACTTTAGAAGGATGTGAACTGTGTTCCTCTAGAGTTGATCGTTGAAATCTTATATTTAGAGATGGGGGCTTGGGGAGGAAATTAAATTAGAAGGAAGTCATTTGAATGGGTCCTGATCCAATAAAATGAGAGCCACACCCTTTTGGTAGAAATACATGATCATGTTAGAACCTTAGATCTTCAACAAGCCCTGGACAAAGTTACTGTTGGTCCAAACATCTCCCAAACATACAGACTGAAATTCTGTTTGCTCACTTAATACATATTAAGATCCTGAAAAACTAGGTTATAAAACAAACTTGAAAACAATCTTGCCAGGCAGTGGTGGCGCACGCCTTTAATCCCAGTACTTGGGAGGCAGAGGCATGTGGATTTCTGAGTTCGAGGCCACAGAGTGAGTTCTAGGACAGTCAGGGCTACACAGAGAAACCCTGTCTTGAAAAACCAAAAAGAAAAAAGAAGAAGACAATCTTTTTTTTTTTTTTTTTTGGTTTTTCGAGACAGGGTTTCTCTGTGTAGCCCTGGCTGTCCTGGAACTCACTCTGTAGACCAGGCTGGCCTCGAACTCAGAAATCCCCCTGCCTCAGCCTCCCAAGTGCTGGCGTGCGCCACCACCACCCGGCAGAAGAAGACAATCTTATTAAATGAAAAACTTGAGCCGGTTGGTGGTGGTATGTAGCTTTAATCCTAGCACTGGGTAGGCAGAGGCAGGAGGGATCTCTGTGAGTATGAAGCCAGCCTGGTCTACAGAGAGAGAGTTACAAGACAGCCAAGGCTACACAGTGAAACCCTGTCTCAAGAAAACAAAACAAAACAAAACAAAACAAACAAACCCAAAAACTTGAGTTAAGAAAAGGTCAGGGCCAGAGAGAAAGCCCATCGGGTAAACACATTGGCTGAAGAAGCCTACCAACTGGAGTTTGAGCCTCAGAAGACACATTAAAAATAAAGAAATAGGGCTGGAGAGATGGTTCAGTGGTAAAGAGCACTGACTGCTCCTTCCAGTGGTCCTGAGTTCAATTCCCAACCACATGGTGGCTCACAGCTCTCTGTAATGGGATCTGATGCCCTTGTCTGGTGTGTCTTGAAGACAGATACAGTGTAATCATATACATAAAATAAATAATTAAAAAATAAAGAAATAAATGTTGTAGCTCACATCTGTGATTTCAGTGCTCCTACAGGAAGATGGGAGGTAGAGACAGGACAGTTGCCCAGAAGCTTACTAGGCAGCTGGCCTTGAATAATAGAGCACTGACAGAAAAAAAAAAGAGAGCCTTCTCCATCAAAGTGGAAGGTAAGGACACACTCTCATGAAGTTGTCTGATCATCTCTGTCTGTCTGTCTGTCTGTCTCTCTCTCTCTCTCTCTCACACACACACACACACATGCACACGCACACGCACACGCGCACACACACACACACACACACACACAAAACAAAAAGAAAGGGAGAGGAGGAGGGAGGGAAGGAAGACATAGAAAATGAATCTGTGATCATGTGCAGATGTATACATATAAAAATAACCACATTCTATTAATTTCTTTCAGGAGGCTGTGTAACCACAATACTGACAGAAACAATTGAAAGGAGGAAAAAGTTATTTTGACTCACGGTTTCAGGGAGTTCAGCCCATTGTGTCAGGAAGACACAGCAAAAAAGTTCCAAGACATCATGAAGGGTGGAGCTTAGGAATCGGGGGAGCACAGACAATGCCTGACCTTCTCCTCTTCCTTTATGTTCTATCTGGGTCCTGGCCCATGAGCTGATGCCACTCATATTTGGGTGTATCGTCCTCCCTCAGTTAGTGGTCATCCCCCTACCCCCACCACAGAATTTTTCTTCAGTTCAGATTTTCTATAACACTGAAGTTTTTTTTTTTTTTTTTTTTTTTTTTTTGGTTTTTCGAGACAGGGTTTCTCTGTGTAGTCCTGGCTGTCCTGGAACTCACTTTGTAGACCAGGCTGGCCTCGAACTCATAAATCCGCCTGCCTCTGCCTCCCAAGTGCTGGGATTACAGGTGTGCGCCACCACCGCCCGGCGACACTGAAGTTTTTAATCATAAAAAAATTGGCCACCAAGATGGCTCAGTGGGTAAAAGTACTTGCCACACAAGTCTGGCCACCTGAGTTCAATCCCCAAAACCCAAATATATGTATATGTACATATATACTACATATATGCATATATGTATGTGTGTATATGCATGAACATTTATATAAATTTGATTGTCTTCCTAAAGTAAAACACTAACCATCCTCACTCATTGATGGATTCTCTGACAACATCCCCTTGGAGGACTCTGCTGAGCTTCTGCCATGTGGGCAAAGCAATGCTTCGGCTAGGATGGTCTGTATTTATCCTTAACATCCAGGGACAACACAGGCAAGGACACTAGCCTTGAGTTGCAATCTTCCCCATGGCCTCTGCCTCTTTGTAAATGCCAAACAGCATTGCCTATTTGGACAGCGAGTGTCTGTGCCTCTTTTGCAATACCATGGTGGAAACCACAGGCTGTTCCATTACCCAGTGTCCTTTTTACAGGGACACATAGAGGAAGCTTTAGCAGAAGCTTCATTCCAGGAAAATGCCAGAGCTCTTGCAAATCGATTTGTATGCATTCTTTTGTCAGGAAAAAAAGAAAAGTATGTAACTCAGTGTGTTCCTCCCTTCATTTTAGCTGCCAGAAAATGCAGACCCACACTTGAGATCCCTTTAGAATAATCAGTTGTTAGGACTATGGGGCTCTAAAACATTAGAGCCAAAGACCCTTCCCAAGACATAGGATCCTTGTCAATATCTATGGAAAAAGCAAAGCTGCCCCCTGTCTGTTGCTGTTTTTCTCTGGTATTCAGTCGCACTGCTTCCTTAAAATAGGTCTCTCCCAGTCTATTCCCAAGGGTCTCTCTTTGCACCATGGCTGCTGTTACTCTCCTGTAAATCCCACTGTGTAACCTCAGACTCATTCTAACCTGGACAAGAACTGACCAAAACAGGAACAAAGTTGGGTTTTCCAGCTACCTACATCACAGCTGCCTGGAATGCAGATGCCACTTCTCACTTGGACTGCCTCTTGCTTCACTCTTTCATTCTGTGCTCTCATTGTAATATTTCCTACCAGCTCAGAGCCTAGGAACTCCACCTTAGGATCGCATCTTCCACCCTTCATCTTATGCCTCTCTTGTGTTACACAGGCCAAATCCAGTTAACTCCTGGCATGGAGAAAACTGGCTGTCCATATGGACAACTGGTCTACCTCTAGAGAACATCTCTCATGTAGAACTTTTCAAACATCTCCCCTAACCTATAACATTTTAAACACATACAATACATAGATCTGTGGGGTCTATCATATCCTATGGAGAATATGTAACATGAAGGTAAGGAGTATGTCTTTGGGGTCAGGGAGTGAATATTTACATGTTTGCATGTACATGTCAAAGCCAGAGGTTGTACCGGGCGGTGGTGGCGCACGCCTGTAATCCCAGCACTTGGGAGGCAGAGGCAGGCGGATCTCTGAGTTCGAGGCCAGCCTGGTCTACAGAGTGAGTTCTAGGACAGCCAGGGCTATACAGAGAAACTCTGTCTCGAAAAACAAACAAAACAAAAAACAAAAACAAACAAACAAACAAAAAGCCAGAGGTCAGCACTGGGTATCTTTTTCCGCCTAATTCCTCTACACTTTCTTTTTTTAATTGAGATATGGTCTCTCACTAAACCTGGAGTTCAGTGCATAGGCTAGGCTGGCTGGCCAGGACGCCTCAGGGATCTTTTTGTCTTTAGCTACCCTACTTTCCAGATGCACACTAAGGCATTCAACTTTCTTATCTGGGTCTTCAGAATCCTAACTCAGGTCCTCATACTTGCATGGAAAGTACTGTCCTGACAGAGCATCCCCCAGCCTTGTCCTTCTGTTTTTATACTCCCACAGCGTCACAAAGCCTCCCGGCTGAGCATAAACATATGACGTTTATTGAACAGAGAATGATAGTCATGGGCCTGGTTCAGGAAGTAAACTCAGGCAGGATATGGAAAGGGTCCACCTCCCTGGACTTTCCTCTCTGTAAGCTCTTCTATGAGGTCACAGCAGGAGGTTGGGGGAGGGAAGGAAGGAGGGAGGGAGGGAGGGAAGGAGGGAGAGAGGGAGGGAGGGAGAGAGCAGGCTATGAACACAGTCAAGAACCACCTAGTTCCTGACGAGGCAAAGAGGCTTATAACAACAAGTCAGCAGTCAGCATAATTAAAGGGCTGATTATATATTATCTTATTTAGTCTTCATCCCAAAAAAACTTAAGCCAAGAGGCATACAGCTTGTCCAGGGCTGAGTGGTTAACAGATCTATAGAAGTTCAGTCTGATTTTAAAACTTTTCCCAGTCCTACTGTTCAGAAGAAAGCCAGCATGGACCCCATCTCCCCTAGGCCACAGAGGCTTTCCTCCATTAGATGACTGAGGAGGACATTCTCACAAGGCACAATGGCCATTTTGAGGGGGAGGAGGCCATCCATCACAGCAGACAACGTAACCACGTGCTGGTGCTGCTACAACAAACACAGCTATTTCAGACACAGGAGACTTGAAAAAGCCAAGGGAGGAAGGGCAGCTTAACACAGCTTGGGTTTATTTTTGTGGGTAGGGGAATGACAGCCCGAGATATATGGCTGAGAGTTCAGGAGGTGTTGGAAAGAGAAATATTTGTGTTTTATCTCCAGACTCAGAAACTCCTGCAGAGTCCTAATCTTTGATGAATTCTGTCTGTTTAACAGGCAAAATAATAATAATGAGGGGGAGGCTGGGGGACATTTCAACACATGACACATCAGACACCTGACCCCTGAGATGACTCCTCCGCAGGCAGAAGGCCTCTCTGGCTTCCGACCCCAGCGCAGTTTAAACGGGTCATGACGCAGTAGCGAAGCGGGTACATCCAGTCCCCAGGACAGTTGGCGGTGAGGTGCCTAACCAGACAATGAATATGCCTTTCAGCAGGCCACATTGTTCATACCTTGCCAAAAGCTCTCATTTCCTTTGGTGTTCTCTGTTGTGAACCATTCAAAATGTAGGCAAAAACGGCAAATTCGAACAGTACTTCAGAGCTTTGGCCAAAGGGGTCAGGGAGAAAGAAAAGCAGAACGAATTCCTGGGCCAGGTGAGGCTCTGAAGCCATGAATTCTCTTTGGGGATGCTATGCCGTGCCAGATGTTGGGAAGATAAAGTCTCACAGACAGGACTATTTGTCCAAGGGGTTTTGAAAACACAACCTTTTAAGATACCCACAATGGCCAGTCAACTACAGTCGTCACTCTAAAGAAATGACCAGGTTCTAATTTTCTTCCTTGACCTTGCTCCTGAGGAAATCACAAGGCAGCTCTAAGCAAGGTAGGCAGGAAGGGTTCCCATAAGTGGGGGTTCCGCAGCTGGAGACAAGCCCTGGGGAGAAGAGCCTAGCCAGACATTCACCCTCTCACCCACACCCCGCCTCTGTCCCCACCCCTATCTCTGACTTTGGTGCCTGCTTTAATCTCCTCTGTATTCCTTTGCAAATCACTTCCCACTCAGGGCTTCCAAAGCTTACTAAGGGTACTTGACTAGAGACCCCGAGATTCTGAACAAGGGGAAGACAGACTTCTTGCATAGAGCGGGAGCTTCTGAGATTAAGCACATTCTACTGAGGTTTGTTGGTTTTCCTTCCCAATTTTGGCACTGTTTTTGTTTTGCTTTGCTTTCTCATAGGTAATATGCACAATGAGACACACATAGGGTAAGGTGTACTCTCTCCAAGTGTATATAGGTTTAGTGGTTTTGGGTAGTCTCTCTCTCTCTCTCTCTCTCTCTCTCTCTCTCTCTCTCTCTCTCTCTCTCTTTCTGTGTGTGTGTGTGTGTGTGTGTGTGTGCACCTATGTGATGGTGTGCTCACTTAAGCTGTCATGTGTGGAGGCCAGAGGTCAACTCCAGCATCTTCTATTGTTCTACCCCTTAGTTTTAGTTTTTGAGACAGGTCCTCTATTACACCTGCGACTTACCTCTGTTTCAGCTAGACTGTCAGGCCAGCCAGCCCTGTGGGATCTCTGGCCCGACTTCCTCAGTGCACACTACCACACCCACCTTTTATGTGAGTCCTGGGGATCCAAACTAGGTCCTCATTCTTGTGCAGGACGCACTTTACCTGCTGAGTCATCTTCCCAGCCCATTTGTTCTCGGCCAGAATATTTCCATTACCCTATAAAGAAATCCCATACCTAGTTAGCAGTCCATCACACCACACCCCTTCCAGGACCATCTTTTCCACAGAAACAGCTGATTCTACATCAAGTCGGAACTAGGATGGCTTCCTGTTTTATAAAAACCCAGCTGGGACCTGGAACCAGTAAAGGTGGGCTGAGGTCCCATCCGCAGCTGGTGTGCGGTGATTTTAAGATCCGCAGCTGCGAGGTCTCAAAGTTTAGCTGGTAAAGCACCTGCCTATCTTTTGCAAAGCCCAGCACCTTATAAACTTGGCTTGGTGGCATGCCTATAAGTCCAGCCAGCGTTTAGGAAGTAAAGGCAGGAGGATCAGAAGTTCAAGAGTGTCCTTAGCTACATAGAGCCTTTTCATCCAGTCAGGACCACAACTGCAGGGATTGTTGGGGGTTGCGGGTGGATCTCAAAGGTGCCAGGGAACTCTCACAACAGCATAGATTCAGAATCCCCACAGGAACCGCTGGGTTCTGATGCAGATCCTCAGAGAGGATGCCCATGACCAGTACTGCTCAGCGGGCTCACTAAAGGCAGGTCGGCAGGAGCGGACAGAAACCCGAATGAATACAGCCTTCCTCACTCAGTGCCTCTGTGTTCTGAGTGCCACAGCTCTGGATCCAGACCCAGCGTGCGTCAGCATTTTCAACTTTGACACAGTTCCTTTGGTCACAGCCACAATGTCTCACATCCAAGGGAATAAGAGGGCAGGGAGGCGGGAGGGTAAGCAGGAGAGGGAGTGCCCCTAGAAGCTTGAAGCCAGATCCCAGGAGGCAAAGTCTGTTTCGGGAAGACTAGTAGAAGCCACATGGGCAGGAGAGGGCAGGTGAGGCTGGGAAGAATGGGCAAGTGCAGGCTCACGGTCCTCCCCAGGACAGGCTCACGGTCCTCCCCAGGACACACAGACTCCTGGAGTGTGGCTGGAAACTCCTCACAGCTCATACAAAGCAGCACCTGGAGTCCACTGTCTCTCTTTGGGATGTAAGTGTCCTGCCTGCCTGGCTCTCTCTGACATTGGTCTGGGCAAGCTAATCCTCAGTAGCTGTTCCTGTCTCTGGGTATTTAGGGGTGGGGGCTGGACTGCAGTAGGGAACCCTTCCTTTTCCGAGATCTCTGAGACTACCGGGAGGGGCTGGCTGTACATGTCATAGCTTGTTCGCTGTCACAGTGAGGCCACTCAGGATCCGGCCCACAGCGACCTTTCTTTGTCCCTCCACATAGCTGTTGCTAGAAATTCCCATTAAAAAAAACTTTCCCTTCTTAGAATTCTAATAGGGTATTATGTTACATAAATGTAAGCCCCAAGAGAACATTCTGTTTCAAAAAGATAGCAGTGTACGTATCAGGAACCCAAGGGCCTCAAGAGTGACTGGAACAAGAAACAGGGAAACTGTCAGAACATCTCTGGAGTCTGGGGGTCACTGTGAGCTCTTGCAGACCGACTCCTAAGGCGCGTTCACAGCTGGCCAGCTCAGCTGGCCCTGCCTGGCTGAACCAGCTTCTTCTCTCAAGGGCTTGGAAGAAGTAAAGAAACAAATCACAAATCAACAGTCATTAACAAGCGGCTGATTAGCGAGCTTGGCTCCATCTCTGGTCCAGTTTGCTAGAGTGGAGAGAGAGGGAGTCCTGCAGCTGTGGGTGGGGCTGCTTTGGAATAAAGGGACTATAAGGGCTGAGGAAAATGTCTCACTTGGTAAAGTGCTTGCCATACAAACGTGAAGACCCGGGGTTCAATTCCCCAGAATCGACATTAGATTAATAAATAACAATCTGGTCACGGTATTGCATGCTCGCAATCCCAGCGCTGAACAGGCAGAGACAGAAAGATTCCTGGAGTCTGCTGCCTGGTCAGTCCAGCCTACTTGACAAGCTCCGGGCCAATGAGAGTCTCTCTCTAAAACCAAGGTGGACAGTGGGACAGTGCTCGGCAAACAACAGCTGAGGGTGTCTTCTGGCCTCTACCTGCAGACAAATGGGCATACCCAGGAACGTGGAGGCAGTGGGGTGGGGAGGTAGATATCCACGTTCCTCTAGAAAGGTCTTCCTGCTTTCACACTGCTTTGCTTTGTAGTTCCCATGGTAACACCCACCCCTCTCAGGTGCAAACTAGCTGTTGGTTCACAAGCACTTGGATTCCTCTTGGGATCTTGGGGGATGGTTACCTCAGGAACTCCCTCAGGGCCACCCATAGTCGCAGGAAGAGATACAAGCTCTGCATAGCCTTGCCCGGGACAGCCACACACCCTCCAGCCAAGTGCGGAGGGTGCCAACTCCACTTCCACACCGTGGAGGGGTGCCAGGCAATTCACAGGTCGTCTCTGCAACAGTAACAGTAATAAATACTCGGCTATGAGATGTGCTTTCTTGGCCCTGGGAGGCTTAAATGGGCCTCTTTATTTCCCAGCCTTCCTGCTAAGGGGGAGCAGAGCAGAGCTGGGAGGAAGGACATTCCAGAAATGCCACAGAGCCCTCAGTGAGCCTGCTAGAGGAAGCACTTCAGAGAGAGGGAACTGCAGGAGGGGCCCAGGCCCCAGGGCCAGTGGCTGCCAGGGTGAGAGGAGGGCCTGGCCTTGCTCTCAGAGGAACCCCTGGGGCCAGGGCCGGGCTAGCTCCTCATCCAGGCCAGTTTTCCACGACGTCACATCATCTTTGGTTCAAATTGGTGGAATGTTACCACAATATGGCATCTGAGTGAACTCCAAAGATGTTGTGTTGGTCAAAGATCCCTGGGGGAAGTGGCCCGGATTAACTTTAAACCAAATCATTTTCAGTCTCCACCCAGGTCCTGCTTGTTTACTCAGTGGGGGAAATCCGCCTTCTTCAGGCCTGCAGCTGTTGAGGAGGCCACTGGGGGCACAGTGATACCAAAGGAGAGAGAAAGCCTCTGCAAGTAGTCCTCCCATTCCTCCTGACTGACTGACTTCTTTTTTGTTTTCAAATGGTTGAGCTGGCGGTGGAGCCCAGAGCCTCAGGTAAACTCTGAGTCCTCTCCTTCCAGCTCCATCCCCAGGCTTGAATGTAGGGCTGGGTTAGCGATCACTGGCTACACACAGAGCCTATGCAATTCACTCTGGGGCGATAGCTCATTGGTAAAGTGCGTGCTTTACAATATGAGGACCAGAACCCACTTAAAAAAAAAAAAGCCACACTTGGTGGTGCATCCTTGTCACCCAGGACTGGGGAGATGGAGAGTCAGCCTAACTGGGGAGCTCTAGATCACTGAGAGACTCTGCCTCAAAAAACATAAGGTGGACAGTCCTGAGGAATGACAACAGGTTGTCTTCTGTCCTCCACATCTACCTGTATAAAAATCCACATGTGTGTGTATATAAACACACACACACACACACACACACACACACACAAATACAAAGGAATCATGGGTAAACAAGACAGCTTAGTGAGCACAGGTGTTGTCCACCAAGCCTGACAACCAAGTTCAATCCTTGGGCCCCATAGGGTAGAAGGAGAAGACCAACTCCAGAAGGTTGTTCTCTGACCTCCACATGTGCATAGACATAAATAGAAATAAATAATAAATAAAAACAATAAATAAATAGAAAAGAACAGGAATGTCATACAACTTTATGTTTTGTGGTGCTGGGAGTCAAGCCACTGGACAATACACTCAAGCCCTGACTGGTATTTCTATGTGACCTCTTTTGGCCTGAGAAAGTCATGGGACATCTTCTCAGGTAAAGCTTTCTCCAGTCTGAATGCTGTAAGCACTCATGCATGCACGCATACATGCACATGCATGCACATGCATGGGCTGCCCTTTCCCTTAGTTTCATGGACTTGTGTTTTTCACCTAATCTCTGCGTTGGTTTGGGAGAGCTGACATCCTTTGGGCATGAGGCCGAGGTGGAAGACAGATTTCCCACTTGCAACTTCTTTGTTCCCTGTCGACAAACAGGGTGGGAAATTTGGGCTTACTGTCAGGAGGTCCAAGAATGGGACTTCAGCGTGTGTGGGCCTGTGTCACCTATTTCAGGAACGGGACATCTGAGTCACCGTTTAAATTAAACACAGGTGTTCTCAGAGCCCTCACGGCTGAGTAATGTCACCGAGGGGCCCGTCCCACTGGCTCCCCCACTGAGGGCCCTAGTAAAAAAACTAGGAGGGTCAGAACTGGGGGGAAAGAGCTCAGACACTTAGGATGGCATCTCCCAACGCATACCGTGGAAAAGACGGAATTGTAGACATTCTGTGGTAAAGTCCAATTTCAAATTCTGATCCCAAGCCAGGTATGGTGATGAATGCCTCTAATCCCAGCACTTGGGAAGCAGAGGCAGGAGGATTGGAAGTTTAAGACTAGCTTCAGTGAGTTTGGAACTAGTCTGAGCTACTCGAGACTTTTACACACACACACACACACACACACACACACAAATCCTGATCTTAGAACTTCCTACTCTTTCATATTTAAGGCAGCTCATTTATCTTAATTTCATAATCTATGAAAATTCAACAATTCATAAACTACAAGTGAAAGATGATGGCTATTCAACACTTTATATATATACATATGTATATGTATACATATATGTGTACATAAGTATACATATACATATATACGTATATATGTATACATATACATATATACGTATATATGTATATATATGGTATTTAGCAAAGGTATGCACTGTTGCTGGTATTTGTTCTTTTAACCATTATTATTTTATTATTTCCTCTCTCTCTCTCTCTCTCTCTCTCTCTCTCTCTCTCTCCATTCTCTCTCATGTTTTGTGTGTGTGTGTGTGTGTGTGTGTAAAAGTCTCATGTAGCTCAGGCTAGTTTCAAACTTACTGAAGCTAGCCTTAAATTCCCAATCCTCCTGCCCACCTCTGTGCCCACCTTGTGTGCATAAAAATGTTTGTGCCACAGTGCATGTTTAGAGGTCAAAGGATAACTTTCTGGAGTGACTCTCTCCTTCCACAATGTGGGTCCTGAGGATCAAGCCCACTCACGTACATCACCACGCTTGGCAGGAAGTATCTTTGCCTGTTGAGTCATCTCTCAGATCCCTGGAATTCATTCTTGAATTGTCCGTTGTACCAGTTGTATTTTACAGATCCTGAAGCTGTATGTGATGGTTCATATATGATTGGCCCAGGGAGTGAACCTATTAGGAGGTGTGGCCTTGGTGGAGTAGTTGTGTCACTGCGGGTGTGGGCTTAAGACCCTCATCCTAGTTGCCTGGAAGTCAGTCTTCCACTAGCAACCTTCAGATAAAGATGTAGAACTCCCAGCTCCTCCTGCACCATATATCTGCCTGGATGCTGCCATGTTTCTGCCTTGATGACAATGAACTGAACCACTGAGCCTGTAAGCCAGCCCTAGTTAAATGTTGTCTTTTATAAAACTTGCATAGGTCATGGTGTCTTTTCACAGCAGTAAAACCCTAAGACAGAAGTTGGTACCAAGGACTGGAGTATTGCTGTGATAGGCATGACCATGTTTTTTGTTTGTTTGTTTGTTTGTTTGTTGCTGGTTTTTTGGAAGAATGTGGATTTTGGGACTTTAGATTTGGAAAGCCATGAAATGCTTTAAGTGGGGCTTAGTGGACCAGCCTAGTAGGAATATGGAAGACAGTGGTGCTGAGGGTCATTTGAACTGTGTAGGCCTGATGGCCCAAGAGGTTTCAGTGGAGAAGAATTTTAGTATGTGGCCGAGAGACTGTTATTGTGATGTTTTGGTGAAGAATATGCCTGCTTTCTGCCATTGTCTGAAGAGACTGCCTAGGGCTAAGGTAAAGAGATTTATATTAACTGCATCTGCAAAGGAAGTCTCAAAAAAGCCCAACAAAGACTGTCCTCTGGTTAAGTCTGATGAAGAGAATTTTGAACAAACAGAGCAAGCCGAGAAAGGAAAAGTACAAAATATATAGTTTGAGTATTAAAGGGACTCCAGGAAGTGAAATGAAGCAAAATTCAAGATTATTAAATTGAATTAAGAAAATGGTGACCTTGGGGCAAGATTCCATCCAGCTAAATTTAGGTCCAGGCAAGGTAGTATAAATCTTTAATCCCAGGCGGCAAAGATAAGCAGATCTCTGAGTTCAAGACCAGCCTAGAACAGAGCAAATTCTAGGTGAAGAAAAACTTAAATCCAGGCTCAGTGTCTCACACCTTTAATCCCAGTGCTTAGGAGACAGGCATGCAGATTTCTGAGTTCAAAGTCAGTCAATGGAGCAAATTCCAGGACAGCCAGTTTAGGAGTGAAGGGTCTGGGGGAAAAGGAAGCTAGTGATAATGGAACAAGGGGGCCAAAGTTCCAGCTCCTGCAAGCAGCAGAACTCAGCAGCTTCGGCCACGTGTCTCTGGCTTTATATTCAAGAGGAGAAGGAGACTACTTGGACAATTGATGCTGGTTAGCTGGAGCTAAGAAATTAGTGGGGATTATGAAAAGACCAGCATCACTTAGGTGAAATCTTCTGGGAAATGTTTTCTGAGAGCACAAAGAAGCTGTATTCCAGAGACAGCTAAGGCTGTAACTCATGCTGCAGCTGTACTTGGTAATGTGTAAGAATCATCCAGGTGGTACTGGTTTGGAAGGCATGAAGGCATCATGAAGAACAGCTGAGGTTTGGCACTGTGAAAGGTCATGGAAGGCCACTGGTGAAAGTTGTAACCAACAGCCCAGGACTGAAGGGGTCATGCAAAGGAGTTGAGGCTTGGTATCATGAAGAGAGCCTGTGAGAGGCTTTGGTGAAGCATAGTTGCAGTGGAAGACCCTAGCATATTGGAGATGCCAGTACCATGGGATGACCACCAAGAACAGCAGTGGCAGTGGAATAGATCAACCTGAACTTAGAGTGCTACAGAGGGCAGAGCAGGAGAAGTGACACCAGCTCTTTGGAGATGCACAGAAGATCATGTGTGGATCTCAGACATTAGAACAAGAAGCTGTGAAGCTGAAACTGACTTGGGGTACCCAAGATGTTAAAGATACCAGAGCCACAGGATACCTGCTAAGGAAAGCTGCAAACAGGGAGTGGAACAAGCCCAGGAGAAAGAACCTTGTTGCAGTCAACAAAGATGAAAAAGTAGTTGAAGATCTGAAGACTGCTTTTCTATCAGACGTTGAGATGCAGAGTTTGGACTTTGCCCAGCTGGTTTCCTGTCTTGCTTGGGGGATTACAGTTAAGTAATTGGATGAATCTCAAAAGAAAACTTAAACTTTGGACTTTTAACACTGTTGAGACTGCTATACACTATGGGGACTTTTGAAGTTGGACTAAATGTATTTTGCATTATGCTATGTTTAAGTATGGCCCTCATAGACTCATGTTTGAACAAGCCTATGGGGGCCAGGGAGTGGAATATGATGGTTCATATATGGATTGGGCCAGGGAGTGAACCTATTAGGAGGTGTGGCCTTGGTGGAGTAGGTGTGTCACTGTGGGTGTGGGCTTAAGACCCTCACCCTAGTTGCCTGGAAGTCAATCTTCCACTAGCAGCCTTCAGATAAAGATATAGAACTCTCAGCTCCTCCTGCACCATACCTGCCTGGATTCTGCCATGTTTCTGCCTTGATGACAATGGACTGAACCTCTGAGCCTGTAAGCCAGCCCTAATTAAATGTTGTCTTTTATAAAACTTGCATGGGTCATGGTGTCTGTTCACAGCAGTAAAACCCTAACTAAGACACTGCGTTCAGGAAGACAAGGACTGATTCTTTTGCCTTTGAAATTCTCCAAGAACAGGAAAGTGTGTAGGTAGCTGTCACCAAAGCCCCATCAATCAATCTACTTGCACTTGGGACATCACCCCAACTGCATTCGTTTAAATGTCCTGCAGGTTTAGACACATGACCCACGTCACAGTCATCAGATTGATAGAGAGAGCAAGGAACAGAACCCTGGAAAACTCACAGCACTTAAGCTTATCCATCAGCAGTGCACAGGACTGGAAGTGGACCAGTAGAAGTCCAAGCTGGTCTGAGCTGAAGATTCCAGAGGAGCCTAGCAGTGAGCTATGGGGCTCAGAGAGGTCTGCATGAAAGCATGTCTGCAGGTAGAGGAAGGCAATCTCTCACGCTCCAGTTCATCAGTGACAGATTGTTGAGGACCCATTCCAAGCAAGCGCTGGGCTCCAGGCTGCGACTACAGTGGAGAGTGGGACATGGGAAAACAGACTAAGAAGAGCTTCTTACTTGGTTCCATATGGCACTAGGAGTCAGGGCCAATGACAAGAGCACTGAGGATACTGAGGAGAGAACGTGAGGCAGGGAGAGCCCCCCTGCACCTGGAGGCTGAGTAGAGGACTCAGGCTGGCCAGGTGAGGAAGAACTACCAACCGAGAAGGTGGTACTTAGATGATCCAGGGACTCTTGGCTTAGTGTGAGAGTTGAAGTTTCCAGAAGCCTATAGATAACATGGGCTTCCTTGCTACAGCAGGACCCAGCAGTAGCTCTTTGGAACCTGCTTTCTACAGGTGACAGATACTCAGCACTCAGCAAGGCACAAAGGAGGAGAGTAAGAAATGTCCCAGGGATGACAGCAGAAAACACACACACACACACACACACACACACAGAGAGAGAGAGAGAGAGAGAGAGAGAGAGAGAGAGAGAGAGAGAGAGAGAGAGAGGAATGGTTTCACTATGACAAGTTTAGTGCCAAAAGACTTGTTTGCAACTTTGGGCCAATAGTGGATCAGATTATGCCCTAAAGGTTAACTGCATGACCTCAGTCTTGGCACTGCCTCTGGAGCCAGCAGTGCTTGAGACTCTGTGCTGTGACGTCTCAGCCTCTGTGGGCCTTTGAAGAAATCAAAGGAGGAGGGCTTTCTGTGTCAAATGTAGTACCTGGAAGAGGGTAATACATCCCAAGTGCTCACCTTAGAAAGTAAGAGGAGGACACACACACACACACACACACACACACACATACACACACACAAAACACACACACATCTGCTCTCTCTTGAGCCTATGAGTAGTTGGAGGATGTGGTGCATTGTGGTTAGAAGAAAACTAAGCCCACGCTGTGACCCTCTGCATGCACAGTCCCAGCTGGATTTCTATCAAGTGGCTCAGTGCCTGTCCGTGTGGGTCACAAGGGCCAGTGGATGTGAGAAAAAGCATCACTGTGAGTCTGTGAGCTCTGTTTAAGGGTTTCCAGACACCCAGTATCTATCTATTTCAGGAAGGTTGTTCCTGTCACTGCAGTGGACAACGACTCCAGGCTGCAGGCCCCAAGGCATGTCTTAGGGAAGTCAGGGATAAGAAAGTCCCTGTTCCCAACTCTCTACCTGTCTAGGGATCCAGAGAGGCCACAGTTGGCAGTTACTGCAAGGGTGGAGTTCCCTGGGGTCAAAGTCAGAAACAGACGGAAATCTGGGACAGACCAGACTATGTGAGCATTTGTTTAGTGTCTCTAGTATGTGCCAGGCACTGAGCCAGGTGACTTACATACATTAAACAATTTATCTCCAGAACAACCCTGGGACCAGAGGCATGCTGTTATCTTCATTACACAGGTTCTAATGGGCCTGGCGATGTGCCTTTGTGCCCCCCCTGCCAATGTGGTCTTTCTCATTGATCAGGTCTTCTCTAAATCATCGTTTTCTCAAACAGCCTTCTGGGTACTATTTCTAGCCTAGCACTGCTCTCCCCATTCTCCAATCTTTTTTACAGTGCATAATGTTTTTAGGGTCCCCTAACCTTTATATATACTCCATGGCATGAGAGTACCACACACATACACATACACATACACATACACATACACATACACATACACATACACATACACATACACAGTTTGAAAAGAAAAAACAAAAGGAAAACATTTTTTTCTGTTGTCTACCATTCTTCTTAGATGCCGTAGGAGAAAGAAGACTTTTCAATGAGCCATAGAATCACCCATGATCTCAGGCATGTGGCTATGAAGCGAGGGTGGAAATCACAGCAAGCTTCCTATCGCATAACCTACACGGAGCTCGAAGGATGGCAGGTATCTGACCAGGGCTCACTGTAGCTGGGGAGAAAGCCCTTTACCTCCATTCCTTTGTTGCGTCATGCTCACACATCATAGCTGCCCCTACTTGGAGAGAAATGTATTTTGTCTACACAGGCATTTAATTCTTTTTCTTGATAAAGAAGGTCTCATGTATCCTTGGCCAGCCTCAAAGTTATTATATAGCTGAGGCTGGTTTCCATTTCTGATCCTCCTGCCTCTGTCTCTCAAGTGCTGGGATTAGAGGCACGCACCATCCTGCTTGGCTCATAAGCATCCAACTTGAATGGACACAGCTGCAGCCCAGACCGCGCCGTTGACACTGTAACTACACCACTTCTCTGTTTGGCATGCTCCTTTCCTTCCCTTTTCCTACCGGGCAACGACGTAGTACTTCCACCACTGACACAGAGCAGGCACTTAGTCCCAGCTTTCCCCTCCCTTTCCCCATCTCTCTAAGGTGCCTGAATCACGCGTCCTCCCAACTCAAGCTTTGGGATGGAGGTCCCCTTCAGCAAAAAGATTTTATTTATTTATTTATTTATTTATTTATTTATTTATTTATTATATGTAAGTACACTGTTGCTGTCTTCAGACACACCAGAAGAGGGCATCAGATCTCACTCCGGATGGTTGTGAGCCGCCGTGTGGTAGCTGGGAATTGAACTCAGGATCTCCAAAAGAGCAGTCAGTGCTCTTAACAGCTGAGCCATCTCTCCAGCCCCTGCTGAATTCTTATATCCTATCCTCCTTCCTGCTATTCAGCAAACGTTGAAAGGGGGCATTTCTCTCCTAATCATATGAATATCCAAACCCAGACTCCAAGCTTCTAGAAGATGTGGATTCTCATAATGTCCCAAGGCTTGCCCTTCTTTCTCTCTAACAAGGTGAACTCTAGTCCCTGCATTCATTGTAGCAGGTCTTCTATCAATAACAATCATGCTTACAGATGTCACACCTTTTGACAGCATAATGTTGTCATCTACAAAGTTCATGATTGAAAAGAGAAAGGAAGGAATCACACAAGAAACTCAAGTGATATTTTCAGTAAGTTTATGATTTTGTGTCAGGCTGTATTCTTGGCTGCATAAGGCACCGTGTGGATGGATGTTTTGTTTTTGTTTTGTGAGACAGAGTTTCTCTATATAGTGCAGGCTGTTCTGGAATTTGTTTTGGAATTGGCTGGCCCCGAACTCAGAGATCCGCTTGCCTCTGCTTCCTGAATTCTGGGACTGAAGGTGTGGACTGCCAGGAACAGCTGACGGAACATTTTAAACATGACGTAATAAAGCAAGCCAAGAAAGAGAGTAGCACTAAAATGTGAATCTGCTTGGCTCTGAACTGATTCTCTCTAGACTTTTGTAGACCAGGCCTGGGCTCCATCTCTATAATTATTGCATTCCCTGCCCAGAAGATGGCATGAGCCTGTAGAGAGGGTTTTAGGACCTGGGTTGGTCTTGATGGAGAAATTCCCAGCATGTAAACAAAGGCTAGATTAAGGGTTATGTGGGTCAAGTGTCAAACCAGGAGAGCAGAATCGGGTCTAAGGGGTCTTAGGACACCCAGAGTGTTGGAGCCAGAAGGTGAGAGGCAAACCCGAGCGTCTCAGGAGGCAGAGAGCAGAGAACTGTGAGGACAAGCCGGGTGGGTCTGGGCAGCCTGAAATCGGCCTCATTGATGGTGTCCAGATTGGCAGTTCTGGGAGGGAAAGACCCCTGCCTTAAGGTGTCTCCAGCTTGCTTGAGCTCACTGGAGACAAGACAAAAGGAGAAGACATGGCAATGAGATTTCAATTTGTTTCCTTATCACTGTGTGTGTGTGGGTGTGTGTGTGTGTGTCTGTGTCTTTTTCCTTCACATTCGGGGCCACTGGCAGTGTCCAGGACCCAACGTCTGGTGTCTGGCCAAGGTGCGAGATTCCATTTCTCTCTGGGGTTACACTTTTGTCAGGCTTTGACATTTGGGAACTGCTCAGGAGACCTCATGGCCACAGTCTGCCAAGGCTGCATTTTGCAAAACTGTCCTTTCTACATCAGCAGCAACCTCAGTGTCTGTCACTGAGAGTCACTGAGGAGAACAAGGGCAGCCTTCATCCCAGACACTGCGACCTCTCAAGAAAGAATGCAAATGGCTTCTTCTGGCTGCTTCTTCACAAGAGGAAAAGTCTTTAATGAGCATTTTGGTTTTCAAATCACAGATATGAATACGCTAATAACAATTTTTTAAACACAAAACAACCATATTTAATGACACTGGCAAAGCTAGTGAGTTCCTGCTTTGCTTGAGGAAATGGATTTCCAGGGCTAGGAGGAAGTGAGGAGGCTGGCTTTCATGTCTATTTTCATTTCCCACTGAAGTCCTGTTTCCTTTTGACTTTGTATACACAAGGAAAGGCCAGTTGTTGTCCTGTTGTTACAGATAACCTAGGTCCTTAGAGTCCATTAGTTTATCTAAATAGGTCTCTAATAAACTATCTAGTGTTTCCAAAATATTACTCCCTGGTTAGTAACAAGGATAATAGCAGATAACGCTTTACTGAGTAACTCTTACATAATACACTTGCTAAGCACTCAGCACACATCAGAAATACTGTGAGGTGTAGCTCAGCATGCAGTGGATGAAGAGTCATATTGTTGGCTGGCTCTGTATCTGCCCTACCCTCAAGTCCGACCTCTGAAGATCTGTTGCAAAGGAGCTGTGTGAATGTGTATATACATCCATCATCACTTCTGGTTTTGATACCAAGGGCAAAAACTAGAATACAGATGCATATGGGAACAGATGAAAATACTACATTAATTCCCAATTACGGAATATTATATAGTCCTGAAAAATCAAGCTTGTCAGGTGTCTGGGATAGAGTTCGCAAACGTGTTAAGAAAGACAGGGGGGGGGAAAGAGTGGGGAATAGCATGGGGGGAGAGGAATTATGGGACATATGGTGGGGGGTAACTGGGAAAGGGGAAAGCCTTTGGAATGTAAACAAAGAATATAGAAAATAAAAAAAAAAAAAGAAAGAAAGACAGGGCGCTGGGGATGTAGCTCAGTTGGTAGAGATTTATCTAACATGCACAGAGTCCCTGGATTGACCTCCAGCTCTGCCAACTGGGTGTGATGGTGCACACCTGTAATCCCAGCACTCTAAAGATGCGGTCAGAAACACCAGAAGTTCAAGGTGGAGGCCAGCCGCATGAGATTCTGTCTCAAGTACAACAGATACAGACAAATAAGCAAACAAAGCCTCAATGCAAATAGCAATAGGTGCAGCGGGCCAGGATCTCGGTCTGCATAGTGAGCTCCAGGACCGTCAGGTCTATGTAGAAAGGCAACAAGAGAATAATATTTACAACATGTGGTCTAGTGGTGAGAAGAGTCACCTTCCAAAAAATAACAAAACTGCCAACCCAGAACATATAAAAAGTACCTTTTTACAATGACCAGAAGTCCCTCGTATAACCACTTGTATGTGCTTAAAGATCCACACCGATCTACTTCTCTGGTTGTGTTGCTATTGAGGAACATAGGGACATTACATTCTAGTTGTCACTGTGGCTGTCAGAGACGCACTGTATGTCTGCTTCCGGCAGGAAGTTCTGTTGTCAGAAGGCCAGACTGAAGGAAAGGGGTCAAACAGAAGCAGAGGGAAAAAAGACTCTCAGACAACAAGCTACACAATACGTAGTGTTTATGTGTTTGAGAAATTATGTCAGTGACTGGCAATGCTAGCAATGAAAATATTGGGAGAAAGCAATGCTTTTGCATATTTTGCTCTTGTGGAATATTCCCTGCCCCACCCACCCCCCATTTCAAAAAAAAAAAAAAAAAAAAAAAAAGAATGAATCGACAATCCGGCTCATAAAACCTATGTGACAAGTCAAGGCTGTCTGATTTGAGAGTTTAAAGTCAGCCGGGTGGTGGTGGCACACGCCAGTAATCCCAGCACTCTGGGAGGCAGAGGCAGGCAAATTTCTGAGTTCAAGGCCAGCCTGGTCTACAGAGTGAGTTCCAGGACAGCCAGGGCTATAAGAAATGAAACAAAGCAAAACAAAGCCTCAGATACTACCCTGAAGTGCAATGATGGTTATACAGCCCCCTGCTCACCAGAGAGGCTGCTGTTAAAACTGAGCCCCACAGACCTTTATCTATGTGTGCAAACCCATTTACTCCATGGCAATGCCAGTCTACTACTGAGGTTTGTGGGAGCCACACCCTTAAAGGAAGTCGTGTTTCCATGCTCGCTTACTCTAAAAGGTGAAGATCCTAGGCAGGAAATAAGGTTGGTCTTAGGGAGGAAGAGGCAGGCCAGGACCTGCCTTGCTCAGCCCAATGTGGTTTCTGTGGAGAGAATCCGTGAGTCCATCATGGGCTCACCACAATGCAATGATGAGACCGTGGTGGTGTTTACAGTGACCACTAGCCGCTGAAAAAGTGAGCCCCTGGGACAGTTCTGAAAGGATTAAGACTGGCTCTGAACAAACGGAGGGCATGTCTCCACCCAGAGGTCAGAGAAGACTGCCTCTGGGCAGAGTCTGTGGCTGAACTCAGGGAGCCTGTCGTGGCCACACGGTATCTTAGCTGTATGCTTTGATAAGCCCCCGAGGACAGCTGTGTATCCGAAGGATGGCCCACCAGCCTTGTCACAGTCATAGCCTCACTGCTGCAGAAGACCTCTTCTGACAGAACGGAGGCACCTCCCTCTTCCTTAAGTGACAGTGGTGTTACAGACCTGTCCTAGCAACTGCGAGGTAGGCTAGAGAGTCCCTGAGATGCTTTTGTTGTTGAGAAAGAAGAGACTCAAATGTTTCTTCTCTCTGTCCAGATTATCTGCACAGAGAAGGGAATGGGCCTCTTGCCCTAGGGACAGAAATGCCACCACCATGCTGGAAACGGCTAGCAGAGGCTGGCCATCTATGCAAGGGGTCAGCTGCAAAAGGCATAGCCAACCGAGTTCGTGGCATTTCAAGGTGGCAGGAAGGACGTGCATGCTGATTTGTAGACCCACCTCCACGTGCCAGTACAGGGAGTGGATCCTGGGACCTCATGCTGTGACACTAAGCTGTATACTCCAGCGATCAGATGAGGTCTTCTGCTCTGGGTGGATGGGGGGCTCCTGGGCTGCTGTGTGATATGAATATAAAGGAAGAGTGACTTTGTTTCATACATCAAACTGATAAAGTTGTGTGTGTGTGTGTGTGTGTGTGTGTGTGTGTGTGTGTGTGAGCGAGCATGTGTGTACATGTGGTGTATGTATGTAAAAAAAAAATACAAAGTCAGTCTTATTGACTCTTTGCTTAAAATCTGTGAGTACCATTCCATGAGATGAATTCCAAGTTCTTTTCCACAGACTTAAGCCCCCAGTGCTCTGTCTACATACCCCTCTACTCTTATGTACCATACCACCAGGGCACGGAAGCCTTCCAGATCTTAGAGTGACTCCTGTCTCAGGTACCTGGGCAACTCCTAAGTATCCTAGAATCAGCTTTGAATGGTCTTTGCCTGGGAAGCTTTCCCTTGAGCACACTGTCCTCAGATTCAATTCCTTCTGCTCGGGGCTCTGGAGTTACAGCATTTGCTGTGCACTGTTGGCATGCTTTGTTCTGAGCTGGGGATCTTCCCAGCATGCACGTTATCCCCAGTGGCTAGTGGGCATTAGCACTCCTCAGTATGCGCCAACTTTCTAAATGGCGAAAGTATAGGACTTTATGCAAAGGGGTCATGGTACAGTTCTACAGGCCTGTGCCTTTCACTATTATTGGTGACCGAATAACAGACTTCAGAGCACTGCATCCCAAGGCATGCAAGTAACCTTCATTTACACCTCTTTGCTGCATTCTATCCCCTGAATATGCACCCCATTTCACCCAAAGAGCCTAGTACACAAGGTGCACAAAACCAAACAAAAACCAACCAACCAAAGAAACCGCTTACTATGCTGCAGAGAGAAATGGTTCCGGGCCTTCCGGTATCTGTATCCTTTCCATCCTTCACACACCTAGCTCCTGCCCCTGCCTGGTTTATGCTACCTTTGCCTTGAAGGTCCTTCTGAGAAGTTAGTTATGTGTCCTGGAAGCTGAGCGTATCTCTCCCAGACAAGAGGAGGGATTCCCTCCAGGGAGCCTCTGCTCCTGATCATTGCACTGGTCCTGAGACTGGTTTTTGTTTGTTTGTTTGTTTTGTTGTTGTTGTTGTTGGGGGATGTGTGAACCCTGCCTGGAGTCTACCCTCTGCCACATCACTGTATTCAATAAATAAACGAATGCATAGAGGGTTTCATTTCCATTCTTAGAGACCTGCCTGGTAAGGCTTCAGGATGGATTGCCATATGTCCTCTTTTACTGCTAGAGACACAGGGACCCTGGAAGACTGGATCAGAGTTGTTTTTTTTTTTTTTAAATCATCTTAGCATACCAGAGAGAAGTCTTGGTTTTTGCACATGACCAAGCTGAGAGAAGGTCACACAGTCAGTTACATAACCATAGAGCTGGCTGGGCTACCGAGATTGATACCCCAGTACATTTCAAGAATTGTGAGTCATCAAGATCTCATTCCTATTTCCAGTGTGACATAATGTATTTTTTGTTTCTAGACAAAATAAAGCTGATTACTTAAAACTGTAAAGCACTGGCCTGGAAAGTTGATTCAGCATGGCAAATGAAAAACAAAAGATGTAGCATTTTAGAGTTGACGGGAGTCTTGTAAAAGAGACATCGGAAGTAGCTGTCTGTGGTGTCATCTATCAGAGTTACATGGTTCCTAAATGAGAAATCTTCCATTGGATTCATGTTTTTTGACCCTGCATCTCTCACACTTTCTAGGATGCGATATCTGCCTCCAGTATCACGATGAACAAGTGATTAAATACCGATTTCATGCTTGCTCATGGGAAAACACTAGCATCTCTAATCATCACCATCGCTTCCTACTTCGAAGAACTTTCTGAAGGAGGTATAGACCAGACTTGTTGAACCTTTACATAAGAGAGCTGATAAGATCCGAAACAGGTTACTAGGAGGAGCCTGAATGTCATGTCTGGGTGTTTGCCCAAGTGTGAGGCGTGTCTGCAACTTCATGTGAAATACTTGGTGCTTTAGGGCTTATGAGAATGGGAGTGTGAGGCTGGGGAGATGGCTCTGTAGGTAAGAACACTGGGGGATCTGAATTCAGAGCCTCAGTGTCCATGTAAATAGCTGGGAGTGGCTACGCCCCTATAATTGCAGTACAGAGTCTGGAGCAGGGGAGACAGAAGCATCTCTGGGGCTCGTTAGCCAGCCAGCCTCGCTGAAAAAGAACACAAGTTCCAGGGTCAGTGAGAGACGGCGTCTTATGGGAATAAGACAGAGAATGATAAAACAGGGTACCTCCCTCCTCTGGGTGTGCACTTGCATGCACATTCACAAATAGATGGTTACACTGCACCTCAGGCAGGCATGAGTGTGCACACAAGCACATACACACACACACACACACACACACACACACACACAATCATAGACAATACAAATGTGAACAAAATAAGCAAATTCCCCAAACACAGTCACTGTATAGAGTATGACCTTGGTATATCGTCATGGCTAACAAATAGGATGACTAACAAATCGGTTTGTCTTATGAACTATTCTCATGCTGTGGTTGGTATATGCCCATAATCCCAGCATTTAGGAGGAAGAGGCAGAGGTTCAAGGTTAGCTTTGGACATCGGTCTGAGCTACACAAAATCCTATCCCAACCAAAACAAAAAAACGCCAACCAGAACTCTGGAAAAGGTTAAATGTCTCTCAGAACACTATTTCTAGGGAACTCATGTGGCGAACAGTAGTGTTTTAGTGCTGGAAGGCAGGTCTGCTTCCTCAGCTCTTGTCCATCAAAGTGACAATGAGGTTGTCCCAGACCCGAGTGACCTCTAACCAGAAGATCTGCTGCATTACGGCGGGCGCTGGCTCTTTTATCTCAGGCCAAAGCCAGTCAAAGTGCCAGCTCAGAGCAGCTGCCTCAGTTCTCCAGCTTCTGTACTTCAAGAAGCTGTGCTGGGGGACAGAGATCAAAGGAGCCAGCCAAACTTGGAGTGGTCAAGTTCCCTGTGGCCTCCCAGGAATGTTGTTCTCAACAAGGGTGAAGAGCTGTGAGAGAGGAGCTGTGGTCCCGGAAGGCCATTGACTGGGCTAACGCCTTTATCTGACATATGAGGAAACTGAGGCCTGAGACCTCCTCTAAGGGTCATGGCTAAAAGCACATTGTGAGCTGCATCTGTCCCTCACAATTGCTATTCTTAACATTCCTATTTTCTTTCTATCTTTCTCAGTGCTTCTGAGTTCCTCCCGCCTAGGATCCTTCAGAATTAGTGTTCTTGCTCAAGGCCATTTAGCACAGGTTCTGGGGAGATGGCTCCGCGGCTAAGGACGCTTGCTGCCAAATCTGATAACCTGAGCTCAGTCTCCAGGTCCACACGATAAAGGAGAAAACTGACTCTCACAAGTTGTCCTCTGACTTTTATGTGTGTGCTGTGTGACACATCATGCCCTGGGTGGTGTACACATATACACTATATCTTAGTTAGGGTTTCTATTGCTGTGATGAAAAACCATGACCAAAAACAAGTGGGAAGGAAAGCTCCCACTCCATCACTGAGGGAAGGCAGGGCAGGAACTCGGGGAGGAACCTGGAGGCCGCTTACTGGCTTGATTCCCACTGACTTGCTCAGTCTACTTTCTTATATGACCACCTGCCCAGGAATGGCCCCAACCCTGTGGAGCTGGGCCCAATTGCATCAGTCATTAATCAAGAAAATGCATTACAGGCTTGCTGACCAACAATCTGATGAAGGGACATCTTCTTTCTTTCTCTTTCTTTCTTTTCTTCTTTCATTTGTTTGTCTGTTTTGTTTTTTTTTGAAACAGGGTCTCCCTATATAGCTAGATAGCTCTGGATGTCCTGGAACTCACTATATAGACCAAGCTGGCCTTGAACTCACAGAGATCCACCTGCCTCTGTCTCTCAAGTGCTGGGATTAAAGGCATGGGCCACCATGCCAGGCATGGAGGCTTTTTTCCCCCATTAAGCTCCTTCTTTCCAGATACCTCTGGCTTGTGTCAAGTTTGAAAAAAAAATCCAACCTGTACACACTAAGAAATGAAATAACAATGAATATTTTTGGATTTATATTTTTGCGACAATTTAAAACACGGCTTTCCTTATATTTTTCTTGCCGTTGTCACTGCTGCAAATGAACAGACATTCCAGTGCTAAGAGAACAGTGACGGGAACAAGCGCTCTGCCAAGATTCAAATAGAGCCCAAAATACTCCTTACCAAATGGCTGCCTCACCCGGAGAGTCTTCACCCAGTTCCTAATCTGAGAAGCGACCTGCAAAGAACAAAATCACTTAGGGAGAAAACAGCTGCCATGGGGACACGAAAAGGGAGCCCAGTGCCTCTCATACGGGGAAGCAGAGGAAAGAGGAGTGCTCCTGCCCCCTCTGCCTTCTGGGCCTTGAAGGAGGCAGAACCTCTTTTCGTAGCATTAATTCATCAACCTGATGTGTCCTCATCCTAGAATCCCAGCTTATACCCTTATGGGCAACGTTTGTTCCCGCCCCATTTCTTCCCGGTCACCATAGCTGGCAACTCCTTCCTTCCTCTCTCAGTCTTGCTCATTCCAAATGGCTTCTTCCGGCCCAGTTTCCAGTCTATTCTATAACACGCCTTCCTAGTTGTCCTCAACCTCTGATTGAAATGCTTGCATGGTTCTCTTGAGTGTTTAGTATTCCCTCCGCAGTGTGTCCTCGGCGGGTGGGCCCTTACAGGTGATTACTACCAGTTTCCTATGCAAGGAAATGGAAAGTCAAAATAGGGAAATATTTTTCTCAAGGCCAAGAGAGGCACAGAATGGGAAAATAATGTACTCATGGATATGGTGGCTTATACTTGTAATCCCAGCACTATTGAGGCTAAGGCAGGGGATCAAGAGTTCAAATCCTTGAGCTGGGTGGTGGTGGCAGGTGCCTTTGATCCCAGTACTCTTGAGGCAGAGGCAGGCCAATCTCTGAGTTCAAGGCCAGCCTGCTCTATAGAGTGAGTTCCAGGACAACCAAGGGCATGCAGGGAAACCTTGGCTAGAAAATAAATAAATAAATAAATAAATAAATAAATAAATAAGGAAAGAAAGAAAGAAAAAAAAAAAAAGACAGCCAGGGCTCCAGCGAGCCTTGCTGATACAAAGACCCTGTCTAAACAAAATACAACAAGCAAGCAAGCAGACAAAGATGCCATGTGTTGCTATTATTTCTAATTCCTCATGGGCCAGGTACTGACTCTAAGGAATTGGGTGAGCTGGGTTCCAAGAGAGGGTAGAAGTGGCCTCCATGTTGGAATTGTCAGTGATATGGACAAGATTAAAGCAAGACAGGGACAGTCGTGGCCCCCAGACATCAGTGACAACGAGGAGCCTATGATGGAGCGAGGATGCAGTGTGAGAGAGGAGTGGCTCTGTGGGGGATGAAGGATGAGGGCAGAATCGCTACAGGACAAGCCCAAGTAGAGGGGAAGAAACATTCATCAGCCCTTTTCCAAGGACACTCCTTAGAGGGCCCAACCAGAAGACAAGTCACCGGGAGCTCAGGAAGACAGTCCTGACCAACAGGTGAATAGATGATTGTATTGAAGCAAATAGAACATCTAATGAAGTTTCCCACTATAAAGCAGGGAAGTTGGGATGCTAATTCTGTCTGTAGATCCCCCCACCTAGGGCCTTTCTAGTGTATCACCTAGTTAGGAACGACCCAAGTTCTTAAACTAATTGCTTAGTCAGTCCTTCTTCAGGCAGCAGATACTCTGAGCTCGAACTCACTCCTCTCCTAGCCCTGTGTAACTCGAGGCCCATCCCAATCAGGAAAACCATGACCTTGACTCTCCCATCTCCAGAGTCTTCTATGCACAGAAGCTTTGGGCCCGTTTTGGTCTGTAAGTCTGCTGAGGACCGCAATGACCTGGGCTAAACAAGGCTACAGCAGTCACTCCCGAGATGCTAGCAGGGAGTGCTGGTGGGCTCATCACTGAATCATATCATCTTTCAGTGTAAGTGGGGTCATCATGAGGACTAGGGCTTCTTAAAGCTGTGGGGTTGGCATTGTGTCCATGGGTCTAAGGCCCTGAAATAGTGTCCCTGGCTTGCGGCTCTCAGCTCCGGCCTGCCAAGTCCCAGCTGCTGCTCTGTGTGTCAAGCTGAGGAAAACAATTAACCCTTTCCTTCACATGCACGATTCCCACCTGCTACAACATGGGGAAAGAAATGTTGAGATTCAGAGTGCCTTCCCTCGAAGTCCTGCCGGCAACAGCAAGTCAATGTCTCACAGCTGTGTAGCCCACAGCTGTCTAACTCTGCCAGTGGGTATGCTGGTTCCGAGGCCATGACTACTGGCAATCAGCTTTGGACTAGTTGCCTAAATATACAAATAGAAAGGGCATTAAAGTAACCAGAGGCCAGTTTACTTGAACATTAAGTAAAGGTTGTTCTCCACTGATGGAGACTGGGAAGTCTCAGATCATCCATCCTCTTCCTGCCACGTTCAGGACACATTCAGACCTGGAACCAGACAGAACCAAACTGGCTGTGAGCCGCAGATGAGAAAGAAAGCCTAAAAAGGTCACAGGATCCCCTCACAGTCACCTGGCTGAGAGACAGTCACCACTGAATCCCTGTCCCTCTCTTGGATCACAAGACTAATAAAGACCCAGAGAGATAAAGTGAAGAACCGGTGCTGAGGCCCGTGGGCTGCTGGGAAGTGTGAGCTTGTCTTCACTGAGCGTGGACTTAGTACACTGAAAACAGCATGATGGTCCTCCATGAACAACCTAGGAGAGAGTGAGAGAGAGAAAAAGAGAGAGAGAGAGAGAGAGAGAGAGAGAGAGAGAGAGAGAGAAAGAGAGAGAGAATATGAATAGAATGACTACCACAGAGAAAAGTTAGTTGCCACAGCCAGGAGCCAGGAAGAGTGCATGTGGTCTGAAAGGAAGTTTTTGTGGTT
Source organism: Apodemus agrarius (assembly GCA_964023405.1). Classification (NCBI taxonomy): domain Eukaryota; kingdom Metazoa; phylum Chordata; class Mammalia; order Rodentia; family Muridae; genus Apodemus; species Apodemus agrarius. Next base: position 101,436,092 of record OZ030011.1, on the reverse strand, counting down.
CTATCAAAAGGACATTTACCCCTATTGTACATGGCCAGAGAAGTGAGCTGCCCATGCCCATGTCATCTGCATGCTGGCTTCTTCTATGTTCACTCTCTGGAGGCCAAAGCAGTCACTAGAATATCCCAAGGGCATCCTCAGCCATCAAAATGTCACTCTAAAAGACGGGAAGTACAAAGTGGCTTCTCAATGCATAATTTACAGGCTTTCACGGAAACCGATTATCTCTCCATGTACTAAGGAGCCTCCACTTAATCTATGGTGCCTTTCCCCCTTTGTATGATTGGCAGGTTTTTAATTAATCACGATCCTAAACCGCTCCATTAGAGATGGTAGTCTATGCATTAGTCAGCTATTCCTGAACTGCCTTCCTTCTCCCTTGACTTTCTTCTTGACTTGTCACCCTACTTCTGAGGATTCTTTCCCAAGTCGTATGGGGTCACATCTAGGACTCTTACTGCACACGGCTGTAAGGTCAGTGGGAGGTCCAGCTGCGAGGCATCAGGAGGGCTTATCTGAGACCACGGTACCACTGCAGCTGGACAGGTCCAGGGTGTCGTGGGTGCCCTTCCCCCTTTCCCTGTACACTGTCCCTACAAGACTGCACACCACCTCTCTAGTCATTGCTCACGTTCCCATTCGTTCCCTTCCCACCTTCCCATTTCTGCCATGAAGACTGGGAAGGACCAGGTGGGAGAGACGACATAAGGCAGAATAGCATGAAACGTGGCGTAACAGGAGACTAGAGTAGATTAATGTCAAAATTAGCGCATGAAGGCTGGGGCAACAGCTCAGCTGTCAAGAGCTCTGGCTCTTCTTCCAATGGACAGGGTTCAGTTCCCAGCACCCACAGAGCAGCTCGCAACTGTCTGTAGCTCCAGTTCCAGGGGAATCCAGCCCCCTCTTCTGTCCTTCAAGAGCACTGCACACACATGGTTCACATCCGTTCATTCAGGCAACACTCCCCCTCCCCCAATAACATTTTAAATTAGCATAGGAAAGACCCAGTTGAAAGAGATAAAGATTAAAAGTCCTTGTCACATCTCTTCCTGGTCCCTCCCCCCACCTTCTCATCAAGGCCAACATGTAACAAAATATGAGGAAAGAGAAGCATGCTGTACACGTGACTTAAGTGATCCTACTGGGCCTGTATAGGTAGGTGTCATTGGTCTTCTTACTCCCTTGGGAGTGCACTCTTAAGAAAATGTCCCTTAAGGCCGGGCATGGTGGCGCACGCCTGTAATCCCAGCAGTTGGGAGGCAGAGGCAGGCGGATTTCTGAGTTCGAGGCCAGCCTGGTCTACAGAGTGAGTTCCAGGACAGCCAGGACTACACAGAGAAACCCTGTCTCAAAAACAAAAACAAAAACAAAAACAAAAAACAAAAGAAAATGTCCCTTAAACTGGGCAGTGGTGGCACAGGCCTTTAATCCCAGCATTCCAGAGGCAGAGGTAAGAGTATCTCTGAGTTTGAAGCCAGCCTGATCTACAGAGAAAATTCCAGAACAGCCAGGGCTACACAGTGAAAACCTGTCTAGAAAAACAAAAAACAAATCAAATAAAAACAAAACAAAAAAATAAAAACCAAAACTCAAAACAAAACAAAACAAAAAGCCCTCTCCCCCCCCCAAAAAAAAAAGAAAAAGGAAAAAGTCCCTGTTTCCACTACTCACATGTGGCAGTCTAATTTCTTCCCCTGGAACACAAGAACCTGAAAACCATGGTAGCTACCCACGAGACCTTGGCGTCTGCCTATATATATTACAGGGCACCTCGTGGTCTCCCTTGTGTACCTGGAGCACCTAGCTAAGCATTCTCTTAAAAGCAAAGGGCACGGGAACCTGAGAGCTCAGAAGAGCCAAGTCCTTCATTCAAAGAACAGGAGGTGTTAGTGGAGGAGGAGCAGGGGCCGGGTGAGGAGGACTGGGAGTTTGGTGGGAGAGGTAGGGGTAAGGGCTTGATGGGAACAAGAAGGCAAGGAACTGCCCTCTGTGTCTGTGGGAATCAGTTTCTCCAGAGAGGAGAGAAGCAATTCTGCTCCATTTTGAGGGAAAGATGAGAGGACTAGAGGAAAAGGAAGAGTAGCCCCCCCCCCCCCGATTCCTTGAGAAGCCTCAAGGCTGAAGCTTTCTTCTGAGATCTCAGTTGACCCAAGGTTGGGGGTGAGGGGAGAGAACTCTCGAAAAGCATCCTGGACCCATGGCTATCTTACTAATGAGGACAAAGGGATTGCTGGCAATGATATCAAGACCAGGACCCCAGACATTTCTTGACAGCATGGTGTCTCTCAGACACTACAGGTCTGTTTTCAGAGTGACCTGCCTTTTTCCACTTAGAATAGGTGCGGGAGTCCCACACAGCTCCTTCTCCCCTGGGAGTCACCACACAGCAGGCTGGGGAAGAAGCTGTCTCGGATGAGCACTGTATCTTTCATCTAGAGATCTTAAGCAGCCTTAATGACAGCCACGCTTCATTATTCCTGCTTTGTGGATGAGGACAGTGACTCAGAGGGCTTGGCGAGCTTCTCATTCACGCTGGGAGTGAGAACCATGAATAAGCCTTAGGATGAAGCTGGACTTTATAAACCTTTAAACCTGTACCCTTTATAGTAGTGGAGTTTACAAAAATAATGACCCCTTTGCACCGAGAGTTCACGCCTTTGTTCTGTTATTAAGTCTGCCTTAGGTGGGGCATAAGCATCTTAGGACAGGGATCCAACTTGAATCCTTCAGTGTGAAGCAAGGTGGGAAAAGTTGTGTGTTTTATTGGTATTGCCTGGACCACTCAGTTCATTGTTTTCATCTGTCTGGCTGTCTAGCCATCCATCTACCTATCCATCCATCCATCCACCTATCCATCTGTCCATCATCCACCCATCCATCCATCCATCCCCCACCCACCCACCCATCCCTCACTGACTCATTGCAGTAACAGACACTTCAGTCTCTATGACATCACCTGTAAAATAGCATTGGCAAAAGACTGATTTGGAAATTAAGATAATTTCTATGAAGCATACCGCCTAACATATGGTAAACCTTTAAGGTAACTATTATCATTACACAAGTAATTACAAGAGATATATCAACACACACACACACAGAGAGACACACAGACACACACAGACACACACATTCTTGAACAGCCCTTTGTAGGATGGATCGGTCAAAGTTGAAGCCAAAGGGAGTCAATTCTTGGGGAAGAGACTGATCTTTGCCGTTAAAAACTAGAAATGAGGAAGTGGTCTTTCAGTAAATAAAAGAAGGAGAGTCCTGGATCCTCACTTTAGATCATGATGTGTCAGAAGCATTGGGAAGATAATAAATCAACTGGAGTCGCTTTACAGTGGGTAGAAACATGGAGACATAGGACAGACGTGGAGCACAGCTTTATATCCTGGAGAGGGTAGTTATAAAGCCCTGTCATTCACAGGCCTGTCTTTATTCTCCATTGTTCTTCTTGAGAATAGAACAAATATCCTTGCAAATTCTTGCTTGACTCGTCTTCAATCAGGACACCCGAAACTCGGTGTTTAAAAAGGAGACAGGATGGAGTGTTGAGGTGAACAGGAAGCGAAGGTACCATAAGGAGGAGCAAGCTCGTGGGAGGCTTCTGAAGGCCTATTCGGAAGGAACTGGGTTGGTATCATTAGGAAGCTGTCAACTCCTCCTAAACTCTTGCAACTCCATTCTGTGTGAGCTAAACCCTGGATCTGAAATCCTCCCTAGCCCAGACACAAATCCAGAAGCTATAAAGAAAAGCCTTCATAGGTTTGACTGGCTGAAAAATAGAAATGTTTGTGTGACAAAAGATACCTAAACCCAGAAAGAAAAGCCAAAGCCTGGGAGAAAATCTTCACAAAATGTAATGTATTTTAAGGATATATTGTAACAAGGAGGGGCGTTCTCAGTGCTAAGGAACTCCCACAAACCACTACGGAAGAGGCAAAGCCAACAAAAGATGTAGATGGGCAAATTTAGAAGAAATGGGTATTCAAAATACTCATGTCCTGCAGTAATTAAGAGAATGCAAAAGGAAATGGGTTGTTATTGTGTTCAACTGTTTAACTGGCAAAACTAAAAACATTTATAATACTTTGTATTGGCAAAAGTGTAAGCATGGAGGACACCATGAACTGATTATTGTGTGTGTGCATCTGTGTGTGCGTGCCTGTGTGTATATGTGTGCACACGTGCATTCATGCACATATACCACAACACATATGTGAAGGTCAGGGGACAGGTCTGTAGCTGTGGTTCTTGGGATCAGACTCAGATGGTCAGACTTTCAAGGCAGCCTCTCCTACACACTGAGCTCTTTGCCAGCCTAAAGCATTTTTAAAGGCTAGTTTTGCAGTAGCTGTGGCTTTAAAGGCTGTTTTGTAAAATAATCTGCTTTTAAAGAATTAGTCTCCTTCACATCTCCACACACAAAGGCAAAAAAAAAAAAAAAAGAACAAGAATGGCAATAGCAACATGAAAACATTTATTATTATTATTATTATTATTATTTACTATTACCATTATTATTATTATTATTATCATTAATTTGGCTTTTAGAGACAACATTTCTTTATGTAGCTCTGGCTGTCCTGGAGCTCACTCTGTAGATCAGGCTGGCCTTGAGCTCACAGAGGTTTGCCTGCCTCTCCAACACCAGGGTTACAGGTATATGTCAGCACCACCCAGCATGAAAACATTTACTAAGGGCCAGCCAGCAATCAGGACACTAAGACTCAGAGAAGTTAGGTAACTGACTCAGGGTCACACAGGTAACATGTGGTAGTAGCAGGTAATTCAGGCATTTGTCCCCAGGGTTACCAGCTGACTCATTGGTTCTCAACCTGTAGGTCTCCACCTGTTTGAGTGTCAAATGACACCTTTACAGGGGTCCCATATCAGATATTTATATTATAATTCATAACAGTAGCAAAGTTACAGTCATGAAGTAACAGCGAAAATAATTTTATGGTTGGGGGGGTCACCAAGACATGAACTGAAAGTGTGGGTCCTTCTTAGAAAGGGGAACATTAGTCCCAGCACCTGGGAGGCAGAGGCAGACAGATTTCTGAGTCCAAGGCCAGCCTAGTTGTCCAGGACAACTAGGACTATACAGAGAAACCCTGATAGGAAAAACCCAAACAAACAAAAAACTCATGGGAGCAAATATGGAGACAAAGTATAGAGCAGAGATGGAAGGAAAGGTGATTCAGAGACTGTCCCACCTGGGGATTTATCCCAGATACAATCCCCCAATGTGGACACTATTGTGGATGCCAAGAAAGATTTGCTGAAAGGAGCCTGATATAGCTGTCTCCTGAGAGGCCCTGCCAGGAGCTTACAAATACAAAGGCAGATGCTTGCAGCCAACCATTGCACTGAGTGCGGGGTCCCCAATGGAGGAGTTGGAGAAAGGACTGAAGGAGCTGGAGGGGTTTGCAATCCCATAGGAAGAACAATAATATCAACCAACCAGACCCCCCCATATCTCCCAGGGACTAAGCCACCAACCAAAGAGTTCACATGGCTCTGGCTGCATATGTAGCAGAGGATGGCCTTGTCAGACATCAATGGGAAGAGAGGTCCTGTGAAGGTTTGATAGATGCCCCACTGTAGGGGAATCAAGGGCAGGGAAGTAGAACTGGGTGGGTGGGTGGAGGAACACCCTTATAGAAGCAGGGGGAGTGGGGACTGGATGGGGGTTTTCTAGGAGTGTGTGTGTGTGTGTGTGTGTGGGGAACCAGATAAGGGGATAACACTTGAAATGTAAATAAATTAAAAATAAATTTTTTTAAAGAAAGTGATTAAGTCTCCCCCTCCCCCCAAAAAAAACCATGAACTGTATAAAATTAATTTGTAACTGGAAGATCGCGATGCTCCTTTTGAAAGCCCATTATATTATCACCAGGACAAAGGACTTGTAAGATCTGTAATAATGATTATCTAATTATCATGCCCCAGTGCACTAGTGGAAAGGTGGTTAGCTGGCTCTACTCTCTTGGCTTTGGGTTTGTGGAGGTATAAAGAAGTAGCTACATCTACAGGCTTGAAGAACTACTGTTTTTTTTTTTTTTTTTTTTTTTTTTTGCCCAGAGGCCAGTTTTATTATCTACAAGAGAAAGGGTTCTCTTGAGTCATCAAGGGCCTCTTCCAGTCTTAATCCAAGTCAGAGTGGCTCCTCCCAGAAGGATAGACATTCCTGAAACCCATGCTGGGTGAAGTGCATGTAGTTTTGGCCAAGCCAGGGCTGTAACCTACCTGCAGATTTACCTTGACACTCCCAGGAAGCTTTACAGTCCACTATTTAGGGGCATTACACTGTAGTTTCTCTTAAAATGACCCATCCATAAGTACAAGTTTTCAAACTCAATATGCTTTTTAGCATTTTTTTTTTTGTTTTGTTTGTCTTTTGTTTTGTTTTGTTTTGAAGACAGGTTTTCTCTGTGTAGCTCTGGTTGTTCTGGAACTCTTTCCCTAGACTTAGGTTGGCTTCAAACCCTCCTGCCTCTGTCTCTCCTCAGAGCTGGGATTAAAGATTTATAAAGGCCACCACTCTATGTGACATCTTGAGAAGTGGGGAGAATCCCATTCAGTTAGGAGCAAGTGTGATCTTATTTGTTTAGCTGCTCATTTCAAAGTGTTCATAATCCCCTTTGCATTTTTCACTTCCGGTACATTTTTCCTTATTCTCAACCGGCCCGCAATAGCCGCAGGATTCTTCCCGTGAATGTGACAAGAGCTTGTTTGGATTATTCAGCTGCTGGAAGATTGAGTCCCCTCCCAGAGCTCTGGTCATTGCGAACATTCTGAATAGCCCTGCTGTAAACATCTTCACGCAAAGTCCTTCTTTCTTCGGCTCATTTCCTTACACTTGGACTTCCTTAAATGGCCTTACTGGGTCAAAGGGGCTCTGCGAGCAGTTTTATAGCTCTTGGCACATAGTTTTCAGATTGCACCCTGAGAGAATCTGACCAATGGCTCGGGGGCAGCAAGAGGGCAGGAATGCGGAGAAGCAGCCCCTCTTCCACTCTCCAAAGCAAGGGCCCCACGAATGCAGAAGCGCTTCCTTATTGCCCTCCGCCTGGCCAGTGTCTAAGGTCTAAGGCTGGGCAGGCAGGCACCTTGGTCAGGGAAGGGCACAAAGGTTTCAGAGAGCCTAGGATTTATGTCCCCGAGGCAGAGGCAACTCCTCCAGACCCTCCCAGCCCCGGGACTCAACAGAATTCAAAGGAGTCCCATACTCTGAGCGCGGGCTAGGGGTGCGGCCTCGCCGCCCCCAGGGAGCCCCAGGCCAAGGCCCCAGGCGCGCCAGGCCTGGGAAGGGCGCTGACCCCCGGCGCTGCAGTTCGGCGCGGCTTGCATAGCTGCGCGCTGAGTCAGCGGGACACAGCGGGCGGGGGGCGCGGACGTCAACTAGGCCTCTGGGTCCGGCCGGTGACGCGGGACACACGACGGGGACCACGGGGCACCGCGCTGCCACCCGTCCCGCTTCCCAGCCCCGGGAAAGGGCCCGACGAAACAGAGAGACTAGCCGGGCGGGAACGGAAAAGAAGCTTTGCTGCTCTGCCCGGTGGCGGGGCGTGGCTGGAGGCCAGGGGCGTGGCTTGCCGCGGGGCCGCGCCAGGGTGGGCGGGGCGGGGCCGCGCGCGGCCGACCGCGGGCGGAGGGGCTTGTGGGTAGCGGAGGCGCGCGGCCGAGTAGGGACGCGGCTCGTACTGCGTGTGAGGGGAGCGGGCTTGTGGGCGCGCGAGGCGGCCGGCGGCGATATGCGGGTGGACTGGCGGCGGCCCTAGCGGCCTGAGCCCCGAGGGCGGGGCGGCGCGGCGCGGGCGCCCCTTCCCCGCTCCTGCCCGCCGAGTCCTGGCGAGCTCGCTACCGGCCGGGCGGCGCGCGTGCGGCTGAGGGGCGGGGACGCCGTGTGCCTCGCTGCTCCCGGCCGGGCCGGGCGGCTCCTCAGACAGCGGCGCGCGGCGGGCCCGGGCGGAGGTTCCGCGGGCGGCGCTAGGCCGGGCGAAGCGGCATGAGCCGGCCCCCGCCGACGGGGAAAATGCCCGGCGCCCCGGAGGCCGCGCCGGGGGACGGGGCGGGCGCGGGCCGTCAGAGGAAGCTGGAGGCGCTCATCCGAGACCCTCGCTCGCCCATCAACGTGGAGAGTCTGCTGGTAGGTGCTGCTAGGGAGGGAACTCCCCGCCCTGCCTGGTCTCCCCTTGGCCCACCGGCCCAGCTTCCGGCTGCCCGGGTCGCTGGGGACCGTGGTTCCAGAGTGGAGACCCCACCTGGGATTCCCGGGTCCACCTCCCTGTGGAGCGAGTGTCAACTCGGCCGCCCCCGTCCTTGGAGCGCGCAGGGAGGAAACACCCCTGGTCTCCTTCCCGCCTACCCAGTCGGTTTGGGGCGGAAAGGTGGAGGATTGGCTGTGCTTCCTATACTAGACTACCCAATTTGAAAGTGTCACGCAGTGTAGGAGCTAGGGGTGAAATCGAGGGAGAAAGAAACCCGACGCTCTCCCTGTTGGGAGTACCACCTGGGGCACATGACAAAGAGCTGCCCTCCCTCGGTCCTCTCCGTGCGGAATCTGGGAACGCACAGCTCAAGTTTGCTGTTTTCAGTTGCTTTTGGACATTCCATAGTAGCTATTTAGTGCATTTGAATTTATGTAAATTAAATTTCCGGAGATTGTTGCTCTGAAGCCAAGACATGAGTCTGAATTGTAGAATGGAATAAATCTCTCCCCCTCATCTTGTCTTTCCCATAGCATTCAAAATCCAAATTAAGAGCCTTGGGAAAGGCTGCTAGCTGGAGCTCGATTAAGAAAAGAACACGATTTACAATAAATGCTATGTAGAATGCTGGTGTACTTCTCTTCATGTTGAGGGAAGCGATTATGTTTGGCAGGCGAATTTGATTAGTGTTCAGCTAGAGATGCATTTATGGGAAAAAGTGGTGTGAACGTGTATCCTGAGGAGAAGTCGAAAAAAGATACTCTGGCTATTAGCTCTGGAGGGCTAGACATAGGGTGGGTGATCAGGCATTCTGTGCAAAAAAGCATGTCAGTTCTGAGCCCTGCTAGGAGAAGCCTAGTGACTCCGTGATGAGAAAAACTGTCTCCTCCCTTTCCACTGACTAACTTTTTTCTTCTGAGGCCGTTGGTTATCCTTTGAGGTTTCTGGAATCATTTGCAGAGTGACTCAGTCCTGTTTGGCCACAGTGCAGGAACTGACTAGAGAGTGGGTATCACCCTATAGGATGTGTAAATATAGAGGTTTTTACTTTTTTGAGGGGGAATATGTTTTTTTTGTTTGGTAGTGGGTTCCTGTGTTCTTGAGGGACGCGTTTTGGAAGTCTTCAGAGTAGAATTGGAGGTCATAGCCTTTTTGTAGATAAAGCAAAGCTTCTCCGGCGTCACTGCCAGCATTTTCACTTTGGTATTTTGCTAGCAAAACTTTGATCCCAGGCCAGAAAGTTCAGTTAAAAATAGTCTCTGTAAATCTCAAGTATTCACCAGGTTCATTCTCAATCCCAGATAGAAATGTTTTTACATTTCACAGTCATCTCTTGTATTGTTAGTAATGTTAATTATCATTATTAGGGTTATTTTGAGCTTGGAACCAAGTTGTTTATACCTGTGACATGACTATTTTGTTTTATTAAAATATTACCTAAATTATTACACGTGGTTAGTAAAAGTTCCTTCATTGAGTGCTTAACACACCACAATTGTTAAGGTGACATATTACCCTTAGGAAGGTTGACATCAAATGCTGATTTGACAGCAGGCTTACTGCTGCTTTTACTTGATTACATGTTATTGAGAATCAGGACAGGTGTTATTCTAGAGTGCAGCAAATGTTACTAAGTCAAAAAATGCCATTTATTCCTTTAGAGTGAGTTTCCTGGTGCCTCTGTTGCACATTCATAAAAGTTGAAAACATCATTAAAGTTATAATAATATCTAAGTTACATAAATTTTATCATGAGTTTTAGAATGAATTATGTGCTGGGTGGTTTTATGTTAACTGGACACAAGCTAGAGTTAATGGCATTTTCTTACTTAGTGATTAATGCGGGAGGGTCCAGCCCGTTGTGGGTGGTGCCGTCCTTGGGCTGGTGGTCCTGTAAGAAAACAGGCTGAGCAAGTCATGGGAAGCAAGCCAGTGACCAGCACCCCTTCATTGCTTCTGTTTCAGCTTCTACCTGTAGGTTTCTGCCCTGTTTGAGTTCCTATCCTGACTTCCTTTGATGAGGAATGGTGTGGTATGGAGCTGTAAACCAGATAAACCCTTTCCTCTCCAAATTGCTTTGGTCATGGTAAAATTTTAATTGTGGTGGTAGTATACATAAAACTTACCATTTAAGCCATGTTGAAGTCCACAGTTGGGTGATGTTAAGTGCATTCACTGCTGTGCCAGCCGTCACTGCTGTGCACGCATCCTCACAGCCTTTTCATACCTTCTGGTTGTAACTCTGTAGTCTTTAAACTGATACTATTTTTAAAATTATGTTTTAAAAAATGCTTACAAAATGACAGCTGTTATCACTTTAAAGATTCGAAATCTTGCTATGAGCTTTTTTCACAATTAAATCATTGCTTTACTTAATATTACATTTCTTTTGGTTTTATTCTAGAAAACATACCTTTAATAGTCTAATACAAACAGCCTGAAATTTAGTTACTGTCTTTAAAAACTTAGAAAGCACCATTGGAAGCTGTATATTGCTAAATGTGGCAAGTGATGATGAAACATACCAGGATTTTCTATAAAACGTTTTCAGAAGGCTAGGCAAACCATTCATAGGGAAAACAGTTACACATGGTAGCATGTAAAGTTTTAGTCCCGTGTCTAGTACGTCTTCACACTCATCTTACTTCTCCTATGTGCATTTGGCACATTTTTGCTAGCTTTATGTTTTCTTTGAGACAGGAAATGATTTTTGTTTTAGATATTTCTTACTACAGTCAAAAACTCGTTTTGAGTTTGCTGTTATAAGTACTGATCATTGTCAAACATATATAGGGCTGAGTTTCAGGACGCTATCAGTGTACAGACTAAATTATCTTGTTTCTTTGCAGAGGCTATTTACTTTATTTGTCCCTAAAATATGCAACTCTTTTGAAGTTGCAGATTGTGAGCTGCTTGGTATTATATAAAAATAGTTTTGAGAGAGATTTGCTTCTGAAATTAAAAAAAAACAACAAACAACATCTATCTTGTGTGTTTGAGTGTGGGCATGTGCCCTGCCATGTGTAGAGGTCAGAGAACAATGTGTGGGAGTCGCTTCTCTCCTCTCATGTGAATTCTAGAGATCAAACTCAGGTTATGGGATTGTCAAGCTTGGTGACTTGTAAGTACCTTTATCTGCTGAGCCTTTTTGAATTCAGGTCAGTAATTTTGAAGTATTTTTAAGGAAGGATCTTAAGTGACAACCTTTGGGTAAATTCCTGTGTTGTCAGAGATCCTCACATTGCTTGCCTGATGTGTTTTACTTAGTTAACATGTATGCTGGAGAAATGTCTTAAGGTTTATGCGTTGGGATTTTATTTTGTTTTTTATTAAAGAGTATGTGGCTATAGTAACATATAATACATAGGTTTTTGTGAATGGGTAAAGGTGATCAAACATTTACAAATTTCATTGGATTGAAACACAAAATACCAATTAAAACTTTAAATTTACATTTCTTTCTTTGTGTGCGTTTTGTGTCAAGGCAGAGGTATGGAGGTCAGGGAACAATTTCCAGGAGCCAGTTCTCTCCTTGCACCATGTGGATTCCAGTAATCAAACTAAGGCTGTCAGGCTTGGCAGCAACTGCTTGTAACTGCTGAGCCGTCTGCCTGGCCCCAGAAACACCTATTAAAAGTGTTACCTGCCAGTAACTATATGAAAATATTACTGTACAGAAATTTTATTTTTGGTAGTTCTGGATATTAAACTCAAGGCCTAGCACATGCTAGGCAAGTGTCTGCCTTAGGGCTATGCCCCAGATCATGAAAATATTGATCACAGTTCTTGGGTTCTTTCCATTTAGTGCTGGCGCTTCACCCAGTTCAGATACAATTGCATGTGTTCACTCCCCATAAGTAATGTCTGAGACTGTTTTGAAGATGCAATAAAAATGAAATAGAATAAAAGATGAAAAATGACTTCATATTTCATTTGTGTGAAGTAGGTGGATATTTAGAATACACAGATTATTTGCTCTAAAACTTAATTTTTTTTTTTTTTTTTTTTTTTTTTTTTTTTTTACTTTTTTTTTGTGGGTATGTGTAGGGAGCTGAGAAAAACTTTTGAAAGTTGATTCTTACTGTGTGGGTTTCAAGATCTAGCTCCAGTTTTTCAGGCTAGGCAATAGTGCTTATTTCTGCTTGCTGAGGTATTTATAATATAAATATAAATAAATTTAATAAATGTTATATGCTGGGCATGGTAGTCCATTCCTTCAATCCCAGCACTCAGAGGCAGAGTCAGGCAGATCTCTATGAGTTTGGGGCCAACCTGGTCTACAGAGTGAGTTCCAAGCCAGCCCCAACTACATAGTGAAATCTTGCCTTTAAAAAAATTGTTTTAAGCAATTAGTGTTAAGTCTTTGTAAGGACTTTTTTTCTCTTATTTCTCTTGGGTTGATAATGAGGTAGAATTGCTGTGTCATAGGATATATGCATATTTGCTTTTTTAGGAAATGACCAGATCTTTTTAAAGTAGTTAAACTATTTTATATTTTACACTTGTGCCAACAACACAGGAGGGAAGATTCCAGCTATTCCACAGCTTTCTTAACATCAGAAAAAAACAAAACAAGAAACCCCTTCTATTGTAGGGAGTGGTAGCTCATTGTGTTGTAATTTGCATATCTTGATGACTACCACACATACTGGCTATTTATATATAAATATATGTGAATCATCTGTTAGAGTATTTGCCCTTTTGAAAAGTTTGGCTGTCATACAAGTTTTTATGTGCTAGACATAGAAATGAATTTGTGTACAAAGGGAATGCTGTGAAATTTGTTTTGTGTATTTTCTCAGTCTGTGGTATGTCTGTTTTTAACCAGTTTTAAAAATGGTTATTGCTTTTTTTCCGGCCCAAGTAATTGTTGCCTAGACCTATGGCATGGAAATACCCTCTTTTGTTTTTATTCTAGAACCTTTATGATTTATCATTTATATAGAGGTCTAGGATACATTTTACCAAGTTTAGTGTGTGGTGTGAGTTAGGCATTGGAGTTGATCTACACAACTAGTTACTCAGACTACTTAGCATCATCATCATCATCATCATCATCATCATTATTATTACTACTTTGAGAAAATTATTTTTTGTTTTTTACTGAGTCGCTTATCATCTTTGCCAAAAATCTGTTTACTAATAGACTTTTGTGTGTTTTCATAATAGTCACCTTCAGATTCTTAGTCATAGTTATGTTGTCTAATCAAGCTTTGTTTAAAACTCATTTCATTTTTTGTTTTATGAAATGGGCAGCTAGCCAACCATGATTGGTAAGATGGAAAGCATCTTAGATTTAAAAATTATTCTGTACTGGCTACTCATGATGAGGGTTATTGGGGAACAGAAAGTCGATGGCTCAGTTCGACCTTACAGGCCCAGGATGACATGTCACTGGAAATCCAGAGGACTGGTGGAGTGACTCAGTTGGTGGAGGTGTGTGCTGCCAAGCCTGGCTAGTGACCTTGAGTTTGATTGCTGGGATGTACTGGGTGAACAGAGAAATGACTCCTACAAGTTGTCTTCTGATCTCTACATGTGCACTGTGGCACATATATACAATAAATATAAACAGAACAAGACAAAAAAAAAAACAACCACAGCCCACAAAAGCATAGCCATAAGTGGGCTAGCTTATTATATGGAGTTTAATATATAAGTTAGTATCAAGTCATGGTGGCTGGCTGTTCTTTATCCTTGCTGGGAGCTGCTCTTCTGCTTTCCTGATTCTTTAAAGTGTGATTACTTTAATGTAGATGTTCTTGGACAGGTCTGCAGTTAGCTTGTTTTAAGTGACCTTTATTTACCTTTTTGGAAAGTGGACTATTCAGAGTGTGTCGTCTCATTCTCATATTCATTTATTCTCTCTTTCTCTTTCATATTAGGGTTGCTTTTTGGTTCATTGGTGTTAATTCTTTTGGAGAATATTTCTTTTTTTTTTTAAAGATTTATTTATTATTATATGTAAGTACACTGTAGCTGTCTTCAGACACACCAGAAGAGGGCTTCAGATCTCATTACAGATGGTTGTGAGCCACCATGTGGTTGCTGGGATTTGAACTCAGGACCTCTGGAAGAGCAGTCAGTGCTTTTAACCGCTGAGCCATCTCTCCAGCCTGGAGAATATTTCTAAAGACCTTATGGCTTGTTTTCCAGGCATCTAAAATGCTTTCTAACTGATTATATTAAACGACTATTTTACTTTATTCTGTAGAAGATTTTTGAACAACTTTAGTTATGATGTATGAAATAGGACATTTTCTTTAAAGGGATTACAGATTGGGAACTAGTTTCCTTTTTTTTCTTTTCTTTGATTTTGTTTGGTTTTTTGAGACAGGGTTTCTCTGTGTAGCCCTGGCTGTTCTGGAATTCACTATGTAGACTAGGCTGGCCTCGAACTCAGAAATCTGCCTGCCTCTGCCTCCCAAGTGCTGGGATTAAAGGCATGCGCCACCACTGCCTGGCTGGGAACTAGTTTCCAACACTTCGTTATTGAGGTTAGCTTTTAGCTCTAGAGATGAGAAGCAAGCCTGTTTTAATACTTGGTTAAATGGTGCTGAGGAAGTCTTACAGTGTTGAAGTATTGTCTTTTTAAAAAAATATTTCCTGGCCTTTGAGGTTATTTATTTAATTTACTTATTACTTTTGAAGTCAAGTGCTTACCTTATAGCTGACTGGTCTTTGTAGCCCAGGCTGTCCCTGAACTCATGAACCTCTTGCTCCAGCCTTGTAAATGCTGGCGTTACAGGCTTGGGGGGACACTTGGCTTGCAAGTTTATTTTTATTTAATGTATAGAAGGTAAACTGTATTAGGAATTAGATGTTTGTGGAATTAAAAAGTAATTCAGTTTTAAGTAAAAAGAGTAATATATTTAAAGTTATAGTCCCTCTAGAAGTGATAGTGCAATAGACCCCAAGTAAGTTTTGATATGTTCTTGTCATTTGGCCTTTGTCAATTCATAAGAAGGAAGATAGGCAAACATCTGTATGCTGAGAAGATAGGTTTGGGATGTTAGAACGGTTGGTCTCCTAGGAAAAGTAAGTTGTAATGTAGGCATTTTCTAGGTTGTACTGAAACAGTGTCTTTAGAGAAATATAAAAGCTAATTTTGTGGTGTATTTTAGGTGAAGTTAAGACACTATGTGGGCTAAAACAGCTTTTAATCATTTGTGTGTCATCTGTTCCTCTGTCCTAGCTTCTAGTTAGTCACATTTAGGTCCATGTGGAGGAGCCAGGTGACTTTTGTGTTAAGTCAGGTTTTCATGATCAAGAACAGATGAAAAAATGGTGGTTATGTTTCAGGTTAACTTTTTTTTTTTTTTTTTTTTTTTTTTTTTTTGAGACAGGGTTTCTTTGTGTAGTCCTGGCTGTCCTGGAACTCACTCTGTAGACCAGGCTGGCCTCGAACTCAGAAATCCACCGCCTCTGTCTCCCAAGTGCTGGGATTACAGGCGTGCACCACCACCGCCCTGCTCCAGGTTAACCCTTAAAACAGTATGTTGGCTGGTAGTAATCAAGAATATTTGCTTACTAACAAATTAAAATCAAAAGTCAAAGGGCATGAGAGATTTTGGTCAAGAATACAGGTGTCTCCCTGCACTTGGGATGCATAGACTGACAGGTCACTGAGATTTAGGCCAACTTGGTTTACAAAGTGAGTTCCATGACAGCCAGAGCCACACAAAGAAACCCAATCTCAAAAAAACCAGAAAGAGAGGGGGAAAAATCTGGATGTCATTACAAGTTATAATGAAAGACTCTATTGAAAAACTTTCAGGTAGTAAGCATATTATAAAACAACTTTTATTATATTTTATATTTATTTGTAGGTAAGTATATATGTTTGTGCCACTCAGAAGTCAGAGGACAGTTTTTGAGTCTTTCCTTCCTCTAGAGATCAAACTCAGGTTGTCAGACATGCCAGCAGGTGCTTTTTCACACTGAGCCATTTTGTCAACTCCATGATTACTAACGTTTTTATTTAACTTTTATTTATTTAATGTTTATAATGTTTCTTTTTTAATAAATGTAATTTACTTGTTCTATATTTAAAACAGTTACAAAAATGAATTTTGAGTTACTCTTTCTGCTAGTGGTGTTCAATCAGCAAAAGGGAGTAATATATAATACTGTATTTGCTTGTACATCCTTCACAATAATGGGTTGAATATATAAATATAATTTGCAGGCATAGACAGTGCATACTTCTATCTCTTATTTGTTCTTAGAATCAGGTCTGAAATTAAAGTCTGGCTAAGGGACAGATGTTAAATGATGCCATTGTTTCCTAGCTTTTCAAGTTCTTTGTATTTTCATCAGGATTTTTTGAGGGGTGGTGGCAGAGTCTCTATTATGTAGTTCTGGCTGTCTGGGAACTCACTATGTAGAGACCAGGTTGGCCTTGAAATCACAGAGATCCAACTGTCTCTGCCTCTTGAGTGCTGGGAATAAAAGCATGTGCTATTATACCTCAGGTATTGAGGTATACTTTATATGCTATAAATTCATCCAATTTACATCTGCGATTTAATTAAACTGTCACCTTAACATGTTCTCCTTACCTCTAAAATTCTATTGTTCAAGTTCTCAGTCTTGACTGCAGTCCTAGCTTTGGATCTGTATCTATGTTTGTCTTATTTTAAAAAAACAAATGTACATAAATGGTATCATACAGTGTATTAGTTACTTTTCTGTTGCTGTGATAGAACACTATGACCAAGGTAACTTGTAGAGGCAAGTTTATTTTAGCTTACAGTTTCAGGGGGATAAGAGTGCACATCATGGCAATGGGGAGGTATGGTAGTAAGTGGCAGGCATTGAAGCAGGAGCAGGAAGGTATAAGAAAGCTCACATCCCCAACCCCAGACAAGAATAAGAACAAACTGGAAGTGGTGTGAGGCTTTTTACTCTCAAAGCCTACTCCCAGTAACATACTTCCTCTAGCAAGGCTCCACCTCCTAAAGGTTTTACAGCTTCCCCAAATAGCACCACCACCTGGGGTTGTTCAAATATCCACACTTGTGAGGGACATTTCTATTTTAAACCGTCACACACAATATGCCATCATTGCATCTGGCTTTTTTCACCAGTATAATGTTTCTAGTTAGGTTCATCTGTATTGTAGTATGTGTTAGTATTTTGTTTTTTAGTATTGCTGAATAGTGTTATTGCATGAATTATATATTACATTTGTTCATGAATTTATCATAGGTGAGGACATGTTATTATTTCTCTTGGATAGATTCCAAAGAATGAGATTGTAGGGTCATGTGGTAGTTTATGCTTAATTTTGAAAAGCTGTCAATATTTTCTAAAATAATCATACAATTTCATATTCTTTCCATCAATGAATGATAGTACTTGCAGTGTACTTTATTGATAAACAAATAAATTTTACTTGTGTCCTTTCTTTGAGAGAGAGAGAGAGGGAAGGAATAAGGGAGGGAGGGAGGGAGGGAGGGAGGGGGAGAGAGAGAGAGAGAGAGAGAGAGAGAGAGAGAGAGAGATTGAGATTGATTCTTCCTGTGATGCGTAGGTTGACTTTGAACTCCTGGACTCAAGTAATCCTCTGGTCTCAGCCTCTGGTATAGCTAAGACAAAGCAAAGGCCATGTTTTACCATGTCTTGATTGTTCTTTTCTTTTGATTTTTAGTGGTGTACCATGAGTGTGCTGTATATAAATTGTGTTTTGTTTGTTTGTTTGCCCCCCAACCCACCTCCCACCCCCCACCCCCCCACCCACCCCCACAAGGTTTCTCTGTATAGCACTGGCTGTCCTGGAACTTACTCTGTAGACCAGGCTAGCCTCGAACTCAGAAATTCACCTGCCTCTGCCTCCCAAGTGCTAGGATTAAAGGCATGTGTCACCACTGCCTGGCTAAATTGTTTTTATGTAAGGGGATGCTAACTATGTAATGAAGAGAGTTCCTGCGCGCCCCCCCCCCCCAACATGAGAATCGTAGTTAACAAACTTTTTTTTTTTTTTAAATGAACTTTGTTATGGAGCCTTTTACTTCTGAGTAATGAAATTGTTGTTGAACTTTGTAAACTCTTGTTGAAGGAGTGACTCAGCTAGTTGGCTTTTTTTCCCTTTTTCTTTTTTTTTTTTTTTTTTTTTTGAAGACAGGGTCTCCATATGTAGCCTAGGCTGGCTCTAGACTGTCTTTCCTCTTGCCTTAGCATACTCAGTGCTCACAGTCATGTCCCAGCATATTTTTTTCAGTTATTTTTAAACAAAATATGTTGAGGACTCTGATGTAAGCATAGTCTTTCCACCTTTTTTGATTTTTGTTTTGGGTTCATGTTTTAATTTTATTTTAAACTGTTGTTAGGAATAAGTTTATAAACAGTCTGTCATCTTGACCCCAGTTAGAGTGCTAACCTTTCTTTTCTGCATACAGATTAGAAACGATTCTTACTGCTAATCTAATAACTAGTTTTCTGTAGAGTTATAACTGTAATGATGTAACTGTTGCATTGGTTTTGTCTTTGAATACTCTGCAAATTAGCATACAGATAACATGTCCACTCGTTCACAGGTGGCATTGCATGCTGATTTGTGGGTTTATATTATTTACATTTTTGGGTCTTCTCAGATGATTCCTTATTTGAAAATTATGTATCTGCATAGGACTTTAGTATTTTGTCTTTTGTTTAATCATACCTCATCTAGAAGTCATACTTTTAGATGATTGTAATTGTTTGGGTTTTTATTAAATATTAACATTTTTATTAAGTATGACCCTTGCTCTTATTAAGAATCAGAGGGAAATTTTAGCGAACAATTTAGATTTTTTCTTTTATGTTAAACTCATGTTAAAATTACTTTTGGTTGTAGTGTTTTTGTTCTTAAGACTACTCAGAGATATTCTCGGGCTCCCAAGTGCTCATGGAGTGCACCATGAATGTGGTGTATATATTTAAATTGTTTTTATGCCCACAAACCCTGCCCATGAGAGTCGTAGTTAACAAGCATTTATTTCTTTTAAAATAAACTTTGTTATAGAGCCTTTTACTTCTGAGTAATGAAAAGAATCTTGTTGAACTGTGTAAACTCTGGTAGAAGCAGAATTGGCTTGTGTGTCTGGGTCTGGGTCTGTGGGCACATGAGCATCAAAAATATAAAATACATTAGCATAGTAGTCTTGAACTGATTACTTTCAAGAGATACTGAAAATGAATTCTGGTATGTTGAATTCTTGCAAAAGCGTCTAAAGTATTGAATGTGGGGATCCTACTGTGGACATCCTCTCTTGGGGAATCTCCCTTTAGAGACTCTCCTGGGGAGACCCCCCACCCCCACCCCATCTCCCCTTCAGGACTCCTGAAGTAGGTGGACTGATGTAGTCTTCAGGAATAAGATGAGAGGCACTTTTTTTTTTTTTCTGTACTAAGTGAACAAAAGTGTCTAAGATCTTTCAGAAGACAGACTTCTGACTATGTGGCTGACATAGAAGGATGCCAGTCATCACATTTGTCTTTCAGGACTCTACAATCAGATTAATAAACACTAGCTGGCTTCTCTTTCTCTTTGTTCCTTCTTCCCGCCCTTAATTTGCTGGGTTTTCTTTCCTAAAGGAACCATAAGTATAAAAAAGAATATTGTGATAAGACATACAAAATAAAAAATTTATCATTATACCTTGCCCAATAAATAATAAAATTAAAATACTGTGTAAAAACATATTTGTAAGTTAAAAACTAACATTAAAGGTACACACATGCCACAGTGCATTCGTGGAAATCAGGACAACCTTTGGGAGTTGCTTTTTTTCCCTTCCACCAGGCATTGAACTCAAGTCTTCAGGCTTGGTGACCAATGCCTTCATTGAATGAGCCACCTCACTGGCATCAAATGTGTAATTTTGCTATGGAACAGAGAGTGACCTTGACCTGATTTTTTTTTTTTTTAATTCTGTTTATTCTTTTCCTTTTGACAGAATTTCATGTATCCTAGGCTGGCCTAAATTTGCTATGTAGCAAATGATGACCTTGAACTTTGTTCTTCCCACCTCTTGCTCTAAGCCTTGAGATCACACAGGCCTGTGCCATCATGCCCCATTGACACAGTGCCAGAGATGGAGGCCAGGGCTTTGTGCATGCTAATAAGCAAGTATTCTGCTAATAGAACTATAGCCTAAGCTTAAAATATGTAATTGTGATAGTTCACGTTTAATAATTAGGAAAGTGAAAAATAATGGTAATCATGGTTACTGAGTCAGCTTAATTCATGAGGAAAAACCCAACCAGAAATTTAAAATTTAATTTATGGTCCTTCAGATTATAGTTCCTAAAGTAATGTATTCTGTGTCTATCTTGTGATTATGCCAGTATTAAAAACAAAACAAAACAAAACAAAACAAAAAAAACCCAGAAGTTTTCAAACATTCTTTTGTGGTAGCAGCAGGGGCAAGTGGATCTCTGAGTTTAGGCCATGCTGGTCTACAGAGTGAGTTCTAGGAGAGCCAGGTCTACACAGAACCTGTCTTAAAAAACAAACATTAAACCAAAACAACAACAAAAAAGAAGCAAAAATAAATTGTAAAATACAATCCTTATTTTTAAAACAATTTTGAAATTTTACATACAAAGCAGCTTTTGAGTTATTGGCTGTACCAAGCAATACGGAGAGTGCTTTTTACATTTTTAAAAAAGATTCATTTATTATGTATACAGCATTCTGCCTGCATGTATGCCTGCAGGCCATAAGAGGGCACCAGAACTCATTATAGATGGTTATGAGCCACCATATGGTTGCTGAGAATTTAATTCAGGACCTCTGGAAGAGCAGCCAGTGCTCTTAACCTCTGAGTCATCGTTCCAGCCTCCTGTTTAGATTTTTAAATGTATTTTAGAAAGTACTCTCTCAGCTGAGTGTATTGGCATAGGCGTTTAGTCCCAGCACTTGGGAGGCAAATGCAGGTGGATTTCTATGAGACCAGCCTGATCTACAAAGCAAGTTCTAGGATAGCCAGAGCTGTTACACTGAGAAATGCTGTCTCAAAAAACAGAACCAAACCAAACCAAAAATAAACATAAATAAATAATTGTTGTTTTCATAGAAAATTAGAGAAAAAAAGAATTCATTAGTAGCTGATAAGTTGCCCATGCTTTTTAGTCTTTGAAGACTTTTAATACTTTAGTTTTTGTTATTAATGAATATGTAAATATTGTCTTGTAGAAATTTGATATATGTATTGTAGAAATTAAAAAAAAAAAAAACCAAAAGCAGTATTGGGGCTAGAGAGAGCACTGTCCACTCTTCCAGAAGTCCTGAGTTCAATTCCCATAACCACATGGTAGCTTATGACTATCTATAGTGTGATCTGATGCCCTCTTCTGGCATGCAGGTGTATATGCAGATAGAGTACTTATATACATAAAATAAGTGAATTTTTTAAAAAAAGTGTCAGTTTTTAAAAAACATTTGTATGAGTGTTATGTATGCAAGTATGTTTGTGTAGCACATATGTGCCTACTGCCCATGGAACTCTGAAGCGGCATTGCATGCCCCAGAACTGGAGTTACAGGTAGCTCTGAACTGCCATGCTGGTAGGAACTAGCCATTAAACCTGAGTTCTGTGCTTCTAATAACTGAGCCATCTCCAGTCCGTGTTTATTGATTTTTGAGATAATTATATAACTTGGAGGAGAGTGGCAACATGGTTTTTATATTTAATATTTGAGTTACCATGGCTAGTAAAGCAGCACACGCTTCTGGCCGATGTGTGATTAGTATTTATGAAGTGCTCGGGGGCAGAGTGAAAGCGTCTTTATAGTTGCTAACCGTTGATTTGGAGGATGTAGCTGAGTTGGTAGCGAGCTTGCCTCGCATGTTCTGGGCTTAAACCCCAGTACCACATAAAATCAGCCCAGAGGGTGAACCTAGCACTCAAGAGGCCAAGGGAGGAGGGTCAGAAGTTCAGCGTCGTCCTCCTGGGCTCTGTGAGAAGCTGTCTCAAAAGACAAAACAAATGATAAAGCCTTAAATATTTAACTGTTTCTTTTTTATGGCCTGGTCTACATAGAGAGTTCCAGGCTAGTTAGTACTACATAGTAAGACGGTGTCTCAAAAAATAATCGATATAACAATAATAAAGAAAAATATGGTTTGAAAAACAAGAGTAAAGTTGCAAAGTTTGGAGACTTTCTGGAAAACAAGTTGTTTTCCATATGTAAGACATCTCCACAATAGGAGAACAGATGATAAAATTAAGGCTAAATTTAGAGCTAAGAAAAAGAACCCAGCTCACAATTGATTTATGATAGTTTTTTTTCATGAAAAAAGTTATAGAATACTGTAATTTTAAGAAATTACCTCCCAGAGAGGAGTTTTTGGGAATTTTTGTCTCTTAAGATTCTGTGAATAAACCAGCCTCTTGGCATTATGTTTTAATATTTTTAGGAACAGGTTTATTCAGTTCGATTCAGCAAGCCCTCAAAAGCAAAACAAACATTTAAAAAAGTTACAAAAGCAATACATGCCTATTAAAAATTTTAAGAGATGTAATATATAACACTTTCTCTGTGGCCTGTGTTACTGAGGCAGTAGTAGACTGTGATACCAGCACATCCCCCTTGCTGTTTGCATTTAGCAGCATTATTCTTTTAATCTCATGCATATAAAATCATGACTGTTTTCCCAGATAGTCTCATCATATAGTATTTTTATTTTTTTAAAAAAGGGGCATTTATTAACTCTGTGTGTGTGTATGCATGAAGGTGCACATGAGCCATAGTGTGTGGAAGTCAATTCTTTCCTTCCATCCTGTGGGTCCTGTGGATTGAACTAAGGTCATCAGGCTTTGCATGGCAAGGAGCTTTCCCTTCTGAGCCATCCTACCAGTATCAGAACAGTCTTTTTAATGTACGGTTTATTAATACTCGAAACACTGATTTACCCAAAGTCTGGGTTACTCTGGACAGGATGGAGGTGTAAGAATTGACTCTGAAATTGGTGATAACCTGTTTATTTTTTCATTTTATGTGTATGGATGTTTTACTTTTATGTCTGTGCCTCTTGCCTGCCTAGTACCCTTGAAGGTCAGAAGAAAGCATTGTGTCCCCTGGTACTAGGGTTACAGATGGTTGTGAGCCATCATGTGGGTGGGTGCTGGGACTCTAACCCTAGTCCTCTGGAAGAGCAGCCACTGCGCTAACTACTGAGCCATCTCTCTATCCCTGCCAGCACATACTCATTAGCTAACAGAACTCATCTAAATTTAATTTGGCTCTTTCCAGAGAGGCCTGAATTTTTTTTTTTTTAAACGCTAGAATCAAACAGACCCTTTCCTAATTACAATTGTTCCAGGCACTGGCTGATTGCTGAGATGCTTGATTTTCTCCTCCATAGAGCTCTTGGGACTTGTTGTCTGAACCACCAGCCTAATTTTAATTTCATAGCTGCTTCTTTCTGTTTGGTATGTCCTGAGACACTTCTTGGGTCAGTCTTTTCCCTAGCTGTTCTTCCGTTCCCAGCAAAATGTTTTCTCTCTTGTTCTGAGGTTGACATACTTGTTTGCATCTTCAAATTCTTTCTCAGATATCACCTTTCCCATTGCCTTAAGCACCTGTTCTGCTCTCTGTGTGTAGGATCCTTCTAATTGCAGTGCCCATGGTATCTTTTCTTAGAACTTTTACTCAGTCTGATGTACCTGGGTTTTATATCTGGTACCTCTCCTCATTTCTATCGCTTGTTGACATATTTCTTGTCAGTCTCTTAATTGTTTGAAGATGTAGGCATCTGGCTCACAGATTCTCCACAAGTGATTGGCACTGTTCCTTTGTGTAAACTTAGTGTTTACATGGACAGGTACTCAGAACCCCAGCTTTCGTCTTCTAATTCCATCACCCCTCACTTTGGTTTTTCTCATCACTTCATTCACTCACTGATCACATGGAAGTGTTCTGGATCTCACCATTACCTGAAATCCACTTTGCTGTTCAGATCATAAATGTAAAACATCACACTTGCAGTCCTGCTCTAAGCTTCTTTATTCTTTCACTAACATTTTTTTTAGACTTTTGAGATGTAAGGCTCTAAACTCTTCTAAATGCTTCCTTCACTAGCAGGCAAGAGTGCAGTGTCCATCAATTCGGGTCTCTTGCTACAACTCTCAGTTTTCCTGCACCTTTGAATAGCCACTGTATGCATCTGGCACAGTTTGTCTCTGATTACACAAAAAGTGTTTGTTGATTAGTGATGGAGGACAGACAGACAATTTACTGGATTAGCAACACAGCACACTCGTGGACTCCAGCCTTGGAGAGCTGTTAAGACTGTAGGCTTAAGGTAATTCTTTCCTTCTTCTTAGGGGCTTTCATTTCTTTCTATTTAGAAACAAAGTCTCCTCCACAGATGGTGTTCCTGTTTCCTGGAAAATAGAAGTCCTCAAAAAAAGATTCCTTAACTTTCCTGCCACTTGACACACCAGTTTATCTCTTTAGTACCGTTTGTTCTTCCTTTCCTTCTGTTTCATTCGTGTTCCGCTTATCAGGAAGATTCTTCAGCTGCTTTGGATTGTTCCTTCGTTATTGCTGATAAACTCTCATTGACTTTAATGTCTCTCCTAATTCTTCTAATTTTGCTAATGATGTTCAGATGTCTCACAGAAACAAAATAAGCGACCAAAATGCCCTTAAAAAAAGAAAACTCCATTACTGTTAAAGCTTGTATCTCTTGGATCTGCTTATTTCTAGGACTTGCTTGATGGCCTATGTATTGATGACTTCTGTTTTATTCCACCTGCATGCTTGTGTTGCTACTTTAGACGAGATGCATTTATCTGCTGGCACCTCTTCTTGGTTAACTGTAGTCTTTCAGAGGCTAGATCGAAGTCGTATTCCTTTCCCTCTGCTTATCAATCTGCTATGATTTGGTCTCAGATTGGGTGATAATTTTTTCTGTTGTTTCTCCTGGGCCAAACCAGAAATCCAGTTCTGCTAGTACACCTCCTAAACATAGTTCATGTCTCTCCTGTCACTCTGCTTGTTCCTCTCCTACTCAGATGACTGTCATATCATTTCTGTATCAGCACAGGACTTTCTTCCTCAGTGGTCTTTGCTCCAGTTTTTCTTTTCTTATTTTCTGTTTTTCCCTTCCCTTCCCTTCCCTTCCCCTTCCCCTTCCCCTTCCCCTTCCCCTTCCCCTTCCCCTTCCCCTTCCCCTTCCCCTTCCCCTTCCCCTTCCCCTTCCCCTTCCCCTTCCCCTCCCCCTCCCCCTCCCCCTCCCCCTTCCCCTTCCCCTTCCCCTTCCCCTCCCCCTCCCCCTCCCCCTCCCCTCCCCCTCCCTTCTTCGAGACAGGGTTTCTCTGTATAGCCCTGGCTGTACTGGAACTCACTCTGTAGACCAGGCTGGCCTCGAACTCAGAAATCCGCCTGCCTCTGCCTCCCAAGTGCTGGGATTAAAGGCATGTGCCACCACTGCCTGGGTGGAATTGCTTTCTTTATAGGACATGTAGACAACACATAAACCACTCACAGTTACTGTAAGGTGAGATCAAAGGAAAGACATTCACTATTGTGAAATGCAAAGACTTTTATAGCCATTTTGTTGGTGTATGTCATAATGCTTTATTCATTCAACAGTATACCCCTTTTCCTACATACTAATTTGTCAATTAACCATCACAACCAAGATAGGCAATGGTTTTATCACTCTTAAAACATTTCCTCATTTTCTTTATGGTCAGTCCCATCTCCCATGTCCTCTAACAATTTAATCTTTTCTCATTTTTAATTGCTTCTCTCTTCTAGAATTTCTTAGGAATTAAAAACCTGTAGTATAAAAGCACATATTTTTTGTATATTTTTCATTTTGTGTGTGTATGTGTGTGTATACATACAAACAACACAAACACATGTGATTGTTTCCCAGTATGTTAAAAGAATGGTGCAGATCAGTGCACTGCATTACACAGAATTGAACTTGGAGTTGTGCTATTGTAAAAGTACATGAAATAAGAGAATCAGCTCTGTACTACTGTTCTTGCTTCATTTGCTTTATAAGGAAACTATGTTTCATCCTTTAAAATTTGAAACATGGCTCAGTGTATGATCATTTTTTGTACATATTTTTTAAAAAAAGATTCTTATATCTGTGTGTTTGTTTATGTGTGTCTATGGTACACACACACACACACACACACACACACACACACCCTCTGGGGTTAGAACGGGTTATGGAATCCCCTGGAGCTGGAGTTATGGGAGGTTATGAAACTACAAGAGATGTATGCTGGGAACTGAAATCAGGTCCTCTGCAAGAGCAGCAAGTTCTCTTAACTACTGAGTCATCTCTCTAGCCTCTTTTATACATATTCTATAAAATCTTAAAACAAACAAACAAACAAACAAAACAATGGGGGCTAGAGAGATGGCTCGGGCGTTAAGAGCACTGACTGCTCTTCCAAAGGTCCTGAGTTCAAATCCCAGCAACCACATGGTGGCTCACAACCATCTGTAATGAGATCTGATGCCTTCTTCTGGGGTGTCTGAAGACAACTACAGTGGATTTATAATAAATAAATAAATATTAAAAAAAATGCTTGGAAGGCCAGCTGTGGTGGCTCTTGCTTTTAATCTCAGTACTTTTGCTCCCTATATAGGCAAAGCAAGATAGGTCTCTGAGCTTGGGGCCACAGTTCTACATAGCAAGTTCCAAGGCTAATAGTGAGTCTCTATCTCAAAAAACAAATATATGAAAAACCCAAAACAGCAGCAGCAATAACAACAGAACAATACATTTTTGGCTGGAGAGAGGGTTCAGTGGTTAAGAGCACTTTTCAGATCCTAGCATCAATGTCAGGAAGCTCAAAACCACCTCTCACTCCTGTTCTAGGGGCTCTGATATCCTCTTCTGGCCTTTGTAGGCACCTCCTATACAGGTGCCATGTATTCACACACATTAGCATACACAGTTATAAATAAGAAAATAAAAATCTTAGAAAGTTCAACAGTTTTTGAGGATACAATGTTGAGATCAAGTTTGTTGATGGTTTTGACTTGTCTTACATTTGCTCCTTTTGTCTACCTGTTTCTTTGACCAGGAAAGGTTTATTACCTTTGCCCAGTGGGCTTTAGTGTTTTCTTTTGTTTATATTTGTTTCTATCAGTTCTTTATATATTTAGGAGCTGTATTCAGTGTCTTCAAATGTAGAGTCATTGTATTGTGACATTTTTTAAATCCACGTGAAATCTGCTTTGTTTGATGTTTGCTCTTTTTTAATTGGTTACTTTTTCTATTCATAACAAATGTAATTATTGGGGTTTTAATTTACCATTTAAGATTTTGAAAGTTGGCTCTCTCTCTCTCTCTCTCTCTCTCTCTCTCTCTCTCTCTGTGTGTGTGTGTGTGTGTGTGTGTGTCTGTTTGTCTTTCCTTATTGCACGTGGGATTAATTTATAATGATCTTATTCCTTCCCTCATTCTCTTGCTTATTATACATCTTTTGCCTTTTATTTTACTGGCTTCTCTAGACTTGTTATTTTGGTTTTCAAGTTTCTATAATCTTAAAAATATAAAGCTTTATATTTAAAAAAAAAACTTGCTTTGTTTTAGTGTTGTTGCCCCTGTCTTATTGTGCTGCTGCTGCCCAAGCTGACCCTGAATTTATGGACTAAATGGATCCTCCTGTTTTAGATTCTTGGGTAACTGTGTCTACGTGTGTACCCCCTTACCTGGCTTATGATAATTTTTTCTGTTGTGATTCTGACAGTTTTGCAAAGGAAGAGCAGCATTATTACCTGGCAGATCATGAGAAATAAACATTTGTGAAATGAAATGCTACTGATTTGAACATGTTTGTGTATAGAAGCCATTAGCACTTTCAATTTTTTTTGTGTCCCCTCCCCTTTAAATACAGACTATTCAGTTACAATGCTAAAACTAATTGAAACCATTGTAGATGTTTTGATTTTTAACTTTGGCAGTTTTTCAAAAAATATAAGGAAATATAGAATTTTTAGTTTTACTTATCTCTTGGTTCACACCACTTTCATTCCAGAGTGAATTTTGTGTCATTATGTTTTCTCTTGAAGAATCTCTACCTACATGTTCTTGTATTTTTAAATCAAGTCTGATGTAATTCATTTTTGTTGATTTTATGTTTTCAGTGCTGGGAATTGAACTCGGGGATTAATACATGCCAGCCAAGCCATAGCTGCATTCCCAGTGTTCCTCATTTGTTTGTTTGCTTTTTTAAAGATAGGTTTTTATGTAGCTCAATCTAGCCTTAAAATGGTCTACGTAGCTTAGGCTGGCCTTAAATCCTCTTTCCTCAATTTCCAGTATCACAGGCATGTACCACCATATTCTGTTTCCTTTTTAAAACCTTTTTTTTTTGTTGTTTTTTTTTTTTTTTCAAGACAGGGTTTCTCTGTGTAGTCCTGGCTGTCCTGGAACTCACTCTGTCGACCAGGCTAGCCTCGAACTCAGAAATCCACCTGCCTCTGCCTCTCAAGTGCTGGGATTACAGGCGTGCGCCACCAACGCCCGGCTTAAAACCTTATTTTTATGTAAGATCTCATTAATTTTTCCTCAGCCGCCTAGTAGCTGGAATTATAGGTATGCACTACTATGCCAGTCATATTTGGTATTTTGATACTGAATGTTCATGTGATGCTGTTATTTTCTTACTGTGATAGCTGACTCCAATATTAACTTTCAGATGGGAGTAGGTTTGCTTATTTCTTAGAACAAGGATATTAGGATATTTACTTATGCTGTAGATCTTTGTTGAAATGATATACCAGATCTGTCAGTGAATTTAGTTTACCTGTTCAATATTTCATTTTATTTATTGGGAAAGTGAATCTATTTTGTGATTGTGTGTTAATTTTTTTAATATCCCGAGAATATGAGTTTCTGTTTATTCCTTCAAACCCCCAGCTGAGCTGTAGGATTGGGTATTGGAGTTGTAGCAGTGAACAAAACCTCAACATTCCCTTCCTGCCACTTGGAGCCATATGATAGTAGTTAGGTGATATGGTATTCTAAGGTAAGGAGAAAGAAGAAAAAGATAAGAAGCACAGTGTTTAAAGTTTATACAGTAAAATCTTGAAAAATAGAGATCTCATGCTAATACAGCGTGAACCCTCTAGAAGGAAATGGCTTTTCTAAACTCTGAGCTGAGAACATGTCTGGCACAATCCACTTTAAAAGGTCATTTCTAACAATTGGGAACAACTTTTATATACACTTTACGTAGAGATCTCATTCAAATATTGTCCAAGTAATTGGGATTGAAAATGATCATGATCTAGGATCATGTACTTCACTGAATTTCCATGGTCCTCTGTCTCCTTTCATCTGGAACAACTCTGAGAAGCCTTTCTTATGAGTTTCCCACTCTCCAGAGTTTTGAAGATTACAAGTCATTATTTCTGAAATTTGGGTTTGTCCAGTATTTCCTGGTAGTTAGAGCCTGGTGGTATTCTGGCTGATATCACAGATATGATGGTGTGCTCTCAAATCTTTTTGGTGGGCATATTAATGTTGGTGATGTTAGCACTGGCCACTTATTTAAAAATAATCTCGGCCGGGCGTGGTGTCGCACGCCTATAATCCCAGCACTTGGGAGGCAGAGACAGGCGGATTTCTGAGTTCAAGGCCAGCCTGGTCTACAGAGTGAGTTCCAGGACAGCCTGGACTACACAGAGAAAGCCTGTCTCGGGGGGGGGGGGGAATCTCTCCTGTGCCGGGAGAGATGGCTCAGTCAGTGGTTAAGAGCACTGACTGCTCTTCCAGAGGCCCTGAGTTCAAATCCCAGCAACCACATGGTGGCTCACAACCATCTGTAATGAGATCTAGTGCCCTTTTCTGGTGTGTCTGAAGACAATTACAGTGAACTTACATATAATAAATAAATAAGTCTTAAAAAAACTCTCCTGTTTCTAGTTTTCTTTTTCATAATTAATAAGTATGTTGTGAGCCATCATGTGTTGTTGTGAGATGCCCTGTGGATGCTGGAAACAGAAAACACTTGTCTTCTGCAAGAATCATACATGCTCTTAAATAATGAGCCATTTCTCCAGCCCCTAGTATTTTGTGAGGAGGGACTTAGAGTATTTGAAACTATGTTTCTATTTCTACTTTTACTGACTAGTTTTAGAATCTTTTGAAAATTTCCAAATTAATTTTTTTGCTGTTATCAGATGATTTTCTATCTCAGTTATTATACATTTATTAGTCAGCGTTCTGTAAGATTTCATTAGGGGAGTACCCTCCATTACTATCATAACTGCACTTCTGCAGCACATAGCGTAAGACTAGAATACCTGCCATTGCTTACTTGGTAATCAGGTTCCAGATTTTCCAGGAGAGACCATCCCACAATAGCCTTTATGCCCTCTTTGAAATGTCACCATCAGTCATTATGCATAGAAAGATTGTTAAGAACCAGAACTAGGAAGTTTGCTTTGAAACAATCTGCATAAACAAGACTGGAGTATCAGTGGATATGTTAACATGGAAGGGAGAAAATATTGTGGGGTTCCACCCCTAGGCAAGAACTACAGGCAACTAATGGCAGAAGAATTATCCTCTCTAGGGCATGAGTACCCTTTTGTTGTTCAGTGCAAAGTGGTCAGCCCTGAAACCATATATAATACAATAAAAATAGACTCAACAAGTTGTATTTGTGTGTGTGTGTGTGTGTGTGTGTGTGTGTGTGTGTGTATGACATACCCACATAGCAATAATAAAGAAAAGAGGTTCTGAACCTAAAAGAAAGTCTGTGTGAGAGAGGGAAGAGGTTTGAAGGGGCAGGAGGGAGGAATGTGATATTTTATTTCAATTAAAAACATTTTCAGCCCGGCGGCGGTGGTGGTGGTGGTGGTGGTGGTGGTGGTGGTGGTGGTGGTGGTGGTGGTGGTGGTGGTGGCGGCAGCGGCGGCGGCAGCGGCGGCCGTGGCGGCGGCACATGCCTTTAATCCCAGCACTTGGGAGGCAGAGGCAGGTGGATTTCTGAGTTCGAGGCCATCTTGGTCTACAGAGTGAGTTCCAGGACAGCCAGAGCTACACAGAGAAACCCTGTCTCAAAACAAAACAAAACAAAACAAAACAAAACAAAACAAAACAAAACAAAACATCTTCAAAAATGATTCAAATAATTTTAAAGCCTCTGAAATTTTGTAGAAACAGTAAGGAATGGTCTTATATCGTCATTCAAGTTGCATTAACTTTATGTAACTATTGAATTTTAAAAGTAGGACTATGATAAAATACATCTGAGTAGATAATGCCATTTTATGACCAATATACTTTTCTTTTTGGTACACGGTACTATGAAATCAAGTTGCTCCAGCCTTAGAATCAGCTTTTTCCCTAAATGGGCTTTTTCCTTGTTGGAAGTAATGTTTCAAAGCCAAGATGAGTGCTGAGTGGGCTCATGTCTTTTGGAGTGTCTCTATACCTAGACCCTTTAAACCAGTTGTTCTCAAACTTCCTTATGCTGTGACCCCTTGATACAGTTCCTCAGATTGTGGTGACCCCCAACCAAAAGCCAAAGTGAAGAAAGATTTTCAAGAAGTACATAGGAAAAGACTGTTTACAGATGTGAACAGATTTGGTCATTGAATGAATGATGTGTAGGTCACTTATGAGCTCCAACTATTTTATTATTTTAGTAGGGAGTGGTAGGAGTGGATCGAGGTCTGAAGTTATTAGGAGTACCAAAACTAAAGCAATGCCATAAATATTTCTTTCAAGGAATTTTTTTGTGAAGATAAAGGGGAAAAATGGAATAATGGCTGTGTGGGAAGTGGTTTCAACAGCCTTTGTTTTTCTACAGTAAAAGGAACAATATATTTTAATATTAATGGAAGAGAAGGATGAGAGAAAGAATGAATATATGGATGAATGTGATTGAGAATTGAATAGAGGAAGAATTTGGGTAATTGTAGATGAAAAAATTATTATTTTCTGTATTAATTAATGCTGGAAATTGATACAGTGGCAATTATTCCTTAACCAGCTTTTCCTCAAATAATCACACTGAAACCTTTAAATATTTCAAAGCCTTTGGCTTTAGCTGGGCAGACTCTCAAGTAGCTCGTTTAAGTTAACCCAACTACCTAGCCCCAGCCACCTAGTTATACTTTCCAGGCCTGTGATCATGTCCATTTTCTCCCTGGTGTCTCTCCTGGTGAAAAGTCTTGCCCTTTCTTCCCAGGGTTCCTTTCTCTTTCCCAGGAAGTTCCACCTTCCACTTCCTGCCCAGCTTTTCTGGGCATCAGAATTTTATTAAAGCCAATCAAAGGCGAGGAATGACAGACACAGTATACTGCAATAGGAAATTAAGGCTATATCAGTTTTCCAAGAACAGTATGATTGAGAAACCAGCTAAGGCCGGGCCGGTGGTGGCACACGCCTTTAATCCCAGCACTTGGGAGGCAGAGGCAGGCGGACTTCTTGAGTTCGAGGCCAGCCTGGTCTACAGAGTGCGAGAGAGAGAGAGAGAGAGAGAGAGAGAGAGAGAGAGAGGGAGGGAGGGAGGGAGGGAGGGAGGGAGGGAGGGAGGGAGGGAGGGAGGGAGGGAGGGAGGGAGGGAGGGAGGGGGGAGGGAGGGAGGGAGGGAGGGAGGGAGGGAGGAGAGAGGAGAGAAGAGAGAGGAGAGAGAGAGAAGTGGAAGGTGTATTATGATGATTGACTTTAGAGGTTAGGTTATGTAGACGGTATGGGAGGGAAAAAGATGAAATAGAGTGGGAAAAGAGACTCTGTATTGAAGGAAGGTTCTTGTTGGATCAAAGGAATATTGGAATTGAGGCATTAGAGCAGTGGTTTTCAACATACCTAATGTTGTAACCCTTTAATACAGTTCCTCATGGTGTGATGACTGCTTCCAACCATAAGATTGTTTTCATTGCAACTTCTTAACTGTAATTTTCTACTGTTATGAATCATTGTGTAAATATCTGATAAGCAGCAAATCTGATATATAACCCCTGTGAAAAGGCCTTTTGATATTCTTGACCCAAAAGGGATAGTGACCCACAGGTTGAAAATCATGTTGCATTAAAGTAAGCTGTGAAGATACTGCTTAAGACAAAGTATTTAAAATTGAAATTATGGAGATGTTTCAGTTATTGTTAGTGTTACCTTAGGAATTAGTGTTTAATTATGATAAGATTAGTCTTAGAGTTACAGTGTACAAGGAGTCAAGACATTTCTAGAGACTGGGATTAGTTAGTCACTGGTGCACTGATGCAAAGCTGAGTTCTTGGGTAACGTGGAGGAAGAATAGTTGTACAGTTGTCCTGGTGAATGGGAAGAAACACCACATGTAGGACCCCACATGCAAAAACAGTTGTAGAATAAGGTTAATCATGCCATCAAAGGAGAGCAGGGCTTTAGCTGGATAATGAATGTGAAAGAAAGGTCATTTTAAAAGATCAGGAGTAAATGAGCTGCAGGTCTATATAAATAATATTTAATATGCTAGATAACAGCATTTAATATTTAAGGATTGTATCATTGGTCCTCTTAATATTTGGGAAACTGTAAGGTAGTAGGATAAAAACAATAGAGGAGACAAGTTGAATTTGAAGACTTTTGTTTTGGCTTAGCTTTTTGTTTTCTTCAGGAGGAGGTTTCTCTGTGTAGTCCTGGCTGTCCTGGAACTCACTTTGTACACCAGGCTGACCTTGAACTCATTGAGAACCACCTGCCTCTACCTCCGAGTGCTGGGATAAAAGTGTGAGCTACCACCACCCAGTTGAATTTGAAAGATTTTGTACTTGAAGAACTTAGGGCTAATAGACTCAATAAACTATGCCCAGCAATAGCTGTTGTAAATATAGATTGTCATCCTTCTTAAAGAACATATGTTGGGCAGTAGGGAGTTGGGGAGCATGCCTTTAATCCTAGTACTTAAGAGGTAGAGGCAAGTGGATCTCTGTGAGTGTGAGACCAGTCTGGTATACGAGTGAGTTCCAGGATGTCAGGGCTACACAGATCCACCGCCACCACCCTCTTCCCCCCAAATAAAAGAACATGTGTTGCAAGAAATACTAAAAATGATACAGTATGTCCCCATGCTACACCTTGCTACTCTCTGCCCCAGCGGCGGTCTTGCTGCTTCTATCTCCAAGCCTGCCCCTGCAGTGAGTGTGGTCTTCCCAGCTCCTGTTAGCTTGTCTCAGTGACACCCGTACTTTCTCAGCCATAAACCTCCTGTGGTCGGTGGCCCCACATTCCAGTAACCCAGTCAAACAAAATGCTAGAAGCTTATAATTATTCAGTCAGATTTATATATCAATAAATTCTCAATACACAAGATGCCCACACAATAAGTTCAGGGCCAACTGATAATGGTACAAGCTGTCCACCTAGATTAGGCAAGTTACTATAATTATTTTATCCCTATATGATATATCTACCTGTGGTTATTTAAAACTACTTGGAATCTGAATCCCCTTGTTCATCTTCCATTTTGCTTCTTTCTCCCTCCTTCTGTCACCCTCTCCACACTTTTTGCTCTGCCTCCCTTTTTCCTGTCCAATCACAGGCTTCTTGTATTAATAATTAAATTAATTGGACGAGGAAAATCATGCTACAAATATGTAATGTGTAGAAACTTACAGTACAGACAGGCTTTTATGCCTGAGAGCTCATGAAGTTGTCAAAAAAATGCTTTCATTGAGTTCTGTTTTGAAGAGTAGGTGAGATGTGGACAAGTAGAGGAGACCAAAGAACACTTTCTTACACTCGTGGAACACGGCTTCCCTCAGCACAGAAGGAATATTGACTGGGGAAGCAGTGAAAGACCAGTTTGAGCAGTTACAGAATATACAGATCATTATGAAGATCATTGTCTAGGCAGTTAGTTCTGTATAGTACATAAGTAATGTGAGCCACACGTGTAATTTTCATTTTTCTAGTATCATTTTTAAAAAATAGGAATAGGGGCTCAGAAATTAAGAGCAGAGGACCCACATTTAATCTTTGGCACATGTTAGTGTCATCTACTCACAACTGGTTGTTAACTCCAGTACTAGGGGTTCTGATGCTCTATTCTGGACTCTAAGACCACCAGGTACAGATACACATGTAGGGAAAACACTTTTACAGATATTTTTTAATTATTCATTTTTTTTGTTTTTTTTTTTGTTGTTGTTTTTTGTTTTTGTTTTTTTCAAGACAGGGTTTCTCTGTGTAGCCCTGGCAGTCCTGGAACTCACTCTGTAGACCAGGCTGCCCTCGAACTCAGAAATCCGCCTGCCTATGCCTCCCAAGTGCTAGGATTAAAGGCGTGTGCCACCGCCCGGCTACAAATATTTTTTAAATTAGAAATAAATGAATAAAATAAAATAATAGATTTCATTTAACCTCATAATCAAAATGTGATCATTTCAACATGTGATTGGTATTTTAAAATATGAATATAAAGCAATACTTTAGTTTTTGCTTTGGTCCTAAATTTTTAAAATCTGATGTATTCTTTGTATTTAGAATGCATCTCAATTCAAGCCAGCTATGATATAATAACCTCACATGGCTAGTGACTTTTATAAATAATGGACAGTAGAAATATGCAGCAATGTGAATAAAGGGTAGTAAAACTGTAAGAAGTGACAGGTCAGGGGAATACATGTCAGCTCAATGTTACATTGTCTAGACATTTGGAATCTGTTGAATAATTTTGATGAGGGACTAACATCAAGATTATTAGTCAGCATTGGAATAGGGGTAGACTGCAGCAGAAGAGAAGAGGACAGGTAAGAAGTTATAAGAACCTGAGAAACATTAGAGAATGGTGGAAGTGTCCCTACTACAGAGGGAATGACCAGAAAGGCAGAGGGAAGGCGTTTTAACCCTGAGTGTAGTCTGATAACAATGGAATGGCATTGCTGATTAAACAGAGCAGTCAGCTCCATGCAATGTGACTCATTCACCTTTGCTATGTGGACCCTACTGTGTTAGGTAAGCACTTAATTACTCAATAGTTTGGCTTTGTGTTTGTGTCTATAAACATGTATGTGTGTTTAGAATATAGAAAAAGTTTTTACTTTAGGGAAGATAATGAACCATTTCTTGCCTTTAAGGAATTTATGGTTGTTAAATTTCTTTTTTTTTTTTTTGGTTTTTTCGAGACAGGGTTTCTCTGTGTAGCCCTGGCTGTCCTGGAACTCACTCTGTAGACCAGGCTGGCCTCGAACTCAGAAATCCGCCTGCCTCTGCCTCCCAGAGTGCTGGGATACAGGTGTGTGCCACCACCACCCGGCCCGGTTGTTAAATTTCTAATCTTGTGATTCTGTTAGTAAGAAAATTTTGAAAAAAATTGCAAATAGATATTATTTAATACATTTAAATGTTAAAATATAAATGATGCATAAAAAATAGAAGTTTTAAAGTGAAAGGTAAATCTACAGATAAGCCTATCAGCCTTTTTTACCAAATGAAATATACTTTACTGTTTTTAAAATTAGGCTTAATGTCAGTGCAGTGATTTTCAAGATCAGGTTCTCACCTGAGTTTGTTTGTTTGTTTGTTTGTTTGTTTGTTTATTAAAGTATTTATTTATTATTATATGTAATTATACTGTAGGTGTCTTTAGACACACCAGAAAAGGGCATCAGATCTCTACGGATGGTTGTGAGCCACCATGTGGTTGCTGGGATTTGAACTCAGGACCTTCGGGAGAGCAGTCAGTGTTCTTAACCGCTGAGCCATCTTATCAGCCCCCTGAATTTATTTTGTTCCTGACTTCTGAGGACTGCCATAGTTTTTGTTGTTTTGCTACAAATGAAGGACATATAACACACCAGTTAGTAAATTTGTTGTTACTATTCAGCAACTAATAACAGTTTTTGGTGGTTATTGAGACTTAGTAAACTGTTTTCTCTGGTGATGGAGAACAGAACTTAAAAGTTAACTAAGTTAGCTGCAGTTTTATATTTTAATACATGAGTTTAAAATCACTCAACTGCCCTGGGTCTGTCACCATAGGGAGCTACTTGGTGCCCTTGAACTCAAGTCAAGGTGTCTTTGTTGGGTTCTGTAGAAGACTAAAGAAGCTTTTATTAACATTAGGCACAGTAGAGCATTCCTATCAACGATAAAGAGGGGCGTTACTGCATAAAGGTGGATACCTGGTTCTCTAAAACTGTTTAAAAGAGTTCATGTACGTGAACCTAAGAGAGTGAGCAGCAGCGGTGAGTGACAAAGTAGAAGAGTTTCAAAATACATGCAACTACTTATAGTTTATCTGACTTAGAGTGCAGTTTGAAAGTTTTAATCATGCAAGTTAACATATAATCATGCAAGTTAACATAGTTTATTCCTCCCAAGACTGCAAAGAATGTTTTACTCAGTAGTACTCAGATATGCCTGGGGACATTTCCAAACATCTCTTTTCAAAATATTTCCTCTATAGCAATAGTTTCTTTCAAAATATTAAAACTTGTTTTTGTCATTTACTGCTAAGACTGTTGTCCTTACTTAGATATTTCCCCAACAGTACTGACCTGGATATTGTTGTTAAGAACTTGCTGTCATGAATCATGCAAATTTAGAGCAGGTTTGCTTTTTATAGAAGAATATATAATCCATCTGTAAGTTCAATGACTTTTAAGAATTTATTTATTCACTTCACATCTCAATATCCACCCCCTTCTCTTCCTAGTACCCACCTTTCGCAGCTCCTCCCTCTTGTCCCCTCTCCTTCTCCTCTGAGAAGGGGAGCCCATCAGCCGCTGCAGTACTAGGCACATCCTCTCTCACTGAGCCAGACAAAGCTGCCCAGTTAGGAAAATAGGATCCGCAGGCAGGCAACAAATTCAGGGACAGCCCTTGCTCCAGTTTTGGGGGGACTCACATGGAGACCAAGCTGCACATCTGCTACGTGTGTGTAGAGCATAGGTTTAATCCATGCTCACTCTTTCGTTGGTGGTTCAGTCTCTGGGAGCCCCCAAAGGTCCAGATTAGTTGACTGAGATGGTCTTCCTGTTTAGTCCCTTTTCTCTTTGGGTCCTTCAGTCCTTCCCCCAACTATTCTGCTCCCGAGCTCCATCCAATGTTTGGCTGTGGGTCTCTGCATCTGTTTCGGTCAGCTATTGGATGAAGCCCCTGAGGACAGTTAAGCTAGGATACTCTCTGCAAGTACAACAGAGTATCATTAATAGTGTCAAGGGTCAGGGATTGGCTTTGCCCATGGGAATGGGTCTCAGTTTGGGCCAGTCATTGGTTGGACATTCCCTCCATCTTTGCCCTTTGTCCCTGTACATCTTATAGGCAGGTCACATTTGCATCAAAGGTTTTGTGGGTGGGTTGCTGTCCTATTCCTCCACGGGGGATCCTGCCTGACCACAGAAAGTGGTCATTAGGACCCATATCCCCAACTGCTAAGAATTCAGCTAGAGTCGCCCCCATAGACCCTCTGGAGCCTTTTCCCATCTCAGATCTCTGGCATATCCTGGAGATTGCTCCCACCCCTGGCCAATCTCTCTCTTCCCTGCTCTCCCTACATATGACCTTACCCCCCCCCCACTTGCTCCTCTTTGTCTCCCCAACTTTTAAAAAATGTGTTGTGAAAAGTTACACAGAAAACTTTTGTATAAAGCTAGAAGCTTTCATGGTAGTTTTTCTTTTTCTTTTGTCCTCCCTCCCTCCCTCCCTCCCTCCCTCCCTCCCTTCCTTCCTTCTCCTCTCCCCTCCCTTTTTCTTCCCCTCCCCTTCCCTCCCCTCCCCTCACCATTTTTTTTTCCCTTTTCCCAAGACAGAGTTTCTCTCTTTTAGCTCTGACTGTCCTGGAGCTCACTCTATAAACTAGGATGGCTTGGAATTTAAAGACATCTGACCACTTTTCTCTCCTGAGTGCTGGGATTAAGGTGTGTGTCACCACCATCTGGCTTCATGGTATTTTTTCATCTCGCCACAAAGGATTGAAAACAGTCACTTATACTCTCATACTCTTATTATTTTTTTTTTTTATACAAACTTTAGTTTTGGTGTGATGGTCTATTACAGCGCTCGTGCACTTAGTTGTAAAAGCTTGCTCTTTGTGTATAGTGCAGTCAGTTAAGGTTCTGTGTTCTTTGATAGAGGACAGATCTTAAAAACTAAGTTATCTTGCATTTTTATGTATGTGGGATTCAAGAGTTTTATGTTTTAGCCACAGCACCACCTCTGCCACTGATGACTGTTAACAAAATCTTTCTGTAGCATTAATGTTAAAGAAGTACTTTGATACTGAACATGCATTTACTTTTTCCAGTTACTTCTATTACAGCAATGTCCAGCATGTATTTAACAGATATTTTAGAACATATGGGTGCTTCATTCTAATTGTCTAATAAGTCTTACTACACAGTTTATTTCCTTACTTTTTCTCTGATTTGTTTCTTATTCTTGAGTGCTTTCCAAGGGCATATACTGTCAAGGAAATTATATTTTCCACCAATTGGTTCTGGTATATGTCAATCAAAACAAGGAAAATACAGGGATAACTCATGTTTCCTGGTAGTATCTAAATTTTTAGAATATATTATTTGATATTAAGGAAATAAAACAAAAAACCTGAAGAGACATTCCAAATTATTATTATATTACATTTAATAAAAATTAGTTCAATGCTTTATTCAGTTCAGGACATTAAACATCATTGTCTACGTCTTAAATGTCTGTTGGATGGTGATTAGTTTTTAATGTCTGGATGTTGTATGTGTGTGCAAAAGAACAAAATAGGAATTCTCTCCTTTTACCACATGGGGCTTAGAAATCAAATCAGGCCCTTGATGCCTTAACCCATCTCGCCATCCTGCTAGCCCCAAAATATGTGTTCCTAAAAAGCTATGCACAGGAATATTGGAGAAATTAGAATAGAATAAGGCTTTTACCCAAAATACATTGTAGTATTTTTTTTTTTTACTTTTTAAAGATTTTCTCAACCATCTATTTATTAATTTATATTAGATATTTCTTTACATTTCAAATGTCATACCCTTTGACATTGTAGTAATTAAAATAAAATTCCCATCACTGTTAAGTCTCTAGACAGTTGTGCCCAGCATCACAAGCTTGTCAATACCTGCAGAATTGGT
The DNA here is from genome assembly GCA_964023405.1 of Apodemus agrarius. Classification (NCBI taxonomy): domain Eukaryota; kingdom Metazoa; phylum Chordata; class Mammalia; order Rodentia; family Muridae; genus Apodemus; species Apodemus agrarius. Next base: position 101,395,836 of record OZ030011.1, on the reverse strand, counting down.
TAAATCTCCAATTAAAGCTTGAGCTTTTTTTCCTTGAGACACCTTAATGTCTTGAACAGGAGCAGGAGGGGGCCTAGGAGGCTCTGTGCTTTAGGAAGGCATTTCTGCCTGACTTAATGTTATGTATAATACTAATAACACTTCTTTAATTTGAGAAAACTTGTTCATCATCATTTAAAAACATTAAGAAGCTAGAAGGACATTATGCTCACTTAGTTGTTAGTTTTTTTCCGTACTAGTCAATGCGAGATAGCTATACTGTTGAAGTTCATGTTTATCATTAGAAGTTATGAACTCAGTCCCTGTGTCAGATAGACTCTTTGTGATATTAAGCATTACTGAGGAGGTTGCTATGCCTACCTTCTCATTCTTTTTTGCTACATATTTTCGGTTATAAGAGTTTAATGTGTGGAAGGGGTGAAGGGCCAACTGTCATTTTCTCTGTTTGCTGATACTACTTGCATTTTGGCTTTAATTTACACCTGTGATGTACACATCAATTTTTAAATAGTTTCAGTATAATGGATACTAAACATATATGAATTTTATAGTTTGCTGAGTTTTGACATGTTCTCTAAAATGGTATAATTTTAATCTGTGAAGTTAGGTAAAGAATTTAAAAATTAGTAGGCAATATGGAAGAATAACTATGATAAAATACATGTATATTGCATTTTGTCACACTTGGTTAAATGTTGTTACCAAGAGTGAAATGTTACTGAAAACTATTACATTAAATTTTACCTTCTGGAACTGTAGCTCTATGGTGGAGCACTTACCCTCCTCGCTTGCAGTGGCCCTAGGGTTTATCCCTAGCAGCTACACAGAAATACAACTAACCCTCTTACTTCCTGTGTCTCAGCAGATCATTTTGTACACTCTATGAAATATACATATCCAATTTTTGGGTCTGTTGCCTATCTGGTGGGTGCCTGAAAACAAAATTTTGCTATAGTATGACTTAACAGAAATTATTTTCAAACCTAGAAGATCATTCAGAGACTAAATGTCTAATCATACATTTATTTTATTGCTTTTCCCTTTTGAATGAAAGAAAGATTATGGTGATTTGTGGGTTCCATTTAAAGGAAAATCCAGGTTCAATATCTTTTGAATTTTTTTTTAACAAGTTGCTAATGTGTACTTGATTGCTAAGAATGGAGGAACAGTATACAGAGAAGTTATGGGTGGATATGGTTACTAACTGTACTTTAGAAAACTACATTTGCATATTAATTAGCCTTTTTATTGCTTTCTTTTTTTTTTTTTAAATTCCAATATACTGTATTGGGCTCTTTGAACTTACATATTTAGATTAGAAAAATCAGAGTAATTTTCCGATATAATGAAAATAGAGCACATTTATTAACAGTAGGAAAACTACTTACAGAAACAATGCATTAAACCTCACACAATAAACACAGCCAAAATAGCACAAGAAGCTTTTTGATATTCTGATGCAGTATCATCAAAGACTGTGACACACACACTTTAACATATACCCACATAAAGCATTTATTTCATAGGAGGGAAAAATAATGATTTTGTCTGTTACTGAAATAGATTTCCTGGTTTTCAGCTTTGATTATGTACTACAGATAGACTTCAAATAGTAAAACAAACGCTTCCTCATATAATATATGCTTAGTAAACGTAGATTGCTAATGTCTGTAGATTTTTTTTTTATACTTTTGTGTGCATGTGGACTTGTTTAAGCAGTTCATTGCTTAGATTTGGTGAATGTTTGGTTGGGAAATTGTTAGTTTTTAAGAGTAATGTGATATTCAAGTATTTACGTGACTTAAAAAAATATTTTATTTTTAATGTATGTAGTTCTGCTACTTGTGCAGGTACACACAAAGACCAGGAAAGGGTGTTGGCTCTTCAGGAGCTGGAGTTATAGACTATTGTGAGCTGCCTAATGTGGATGTGGGGAACTGAAGTTAGGATCTCTGGGAGAGCAATGAAGGTCTTAATGACTGAGCCATCTATCCAGCTCCCTTCAGTAACTTTCTATGTAAGACAGAAAAAGAAGAGGAAAAAAAGTTTTTAAAACTAAAGACAAAAAAAAAAAAAAAAACAAAAAAACTAAAAACAAGGTCTTAATGACTTAGCCCTGGCTGGCCCAGAACTTACTATATGGACCAGGGTGGCTTTGAACTTTCAGAGGTTTGCTTGCCTCTGTTTCCTGAGTGCTGGTATTTAATGTGTGACTCTCCATGTCCAGAAGAAAACATCAAGTCTTAATTTCAGTTGTTGTATTTTGGGTTTTATTGCTGTGAAGAGATACATGGCAACTCTTATAAAGGAAAACATTTAATTGGGGCTAGCTTACAGTTTCAAAAGTCTGTTATCATCATGATAGGAAGCATGGCAGTGTGCAGGCAGATATTGTGCTGGAGGAGCTGACTTTGTGTCACATTGACGTCAAAGTCAGCTCCCACAGTGACACACTTCTTTCAACAAGGCCACATCTAATAGTGCCACTTCCTAGAGCCATGCATTAAAACACATGAGTCTGTGGAGACCATACCTATTCAAACCATCACTGTAACTGTAATGATTTGTCATGTTTTGTGTTTGGAATTTCTTTAATTTTATCTCAGAGTCCCTAGCAGGGCAGCTTTCCATTTTCCCTTCACTGCTTAACTGTGCATAATGACTGCTAGAGAGATTTGCTTCACCCAGAATACATTCAGACAGATAGTGTATTACTTTTTCTTATAGTTTATAATGGGGAAATACTTAAATGACTTTTTTGATGTTTTGTTCTATGGAGAGTTTAGAGTAAAATAGTATGCTTTGAATCTTGAGTAAGAAAATATTTTTTTGTTCATAAAGGAAAAGATAATTATCGGTTATAAATGAAATAAATCAAGTAATATAACAATTTGACTAAGTTTATTCCCCAAACTTCTGAACTACATTGTGAATATTTTGGTTAATACCTTCCCCTATTTAATATTTTAGAAGAAAAAATACTTAAAATATTAATATTAATTACTTGAAGTTGTATTGAGCCCAGTACCAACCATTCGGCCTTTAACCTGAGCAGAACTGGGAAATTGTTTTAACTTCTAAGCTTAATCTTCATAATTAGGAGGAAAAAAGATAATAGCATCTACTTGCACAGTCTGCTAGAAAAATTAAATGAGATGACATATTTAAGTGTCTGACAGTTCTAATACCAGGCACTAGGTAAATACTAGCTGTTGTGCTGCTGTTAGCACTGTTATAGCCTTAGAGCCTTGACTGGGTCAGTAGTAAGTCCTCATCCACTTAAAGTCCTACCACAAAAATGTGCTGTAGTTGGATGACTTCTGTCACAACTCGTTGTTATGCAGTTAATATGTTGTATGATTCAGCCTTTCAGCAAGAGCTGGGGCAGAGCCAGTGAGGCACTTGCACTCCACACACAATTTAAGGAGGTACCCAAGCTCCTACAGTAATTAAGCATTTTTAATGTAATATTAAAAACAAATAGAAAATCCTACGAGAAGCCAGGCGTCCATGCTTCACTTTCATCCCAGTACTCAGGAGGCAGAGGTAGGCCAAGCTCAGGCTGCTGCGGGCAGCACTTGAGCTGCTGAGCTCTTTCAGGGACGCCTTTTATTTCATGCTGATTTTTTGTGTTCCTTGGCAAATCTTGTTATCTTCAGGGAAATTCTTTTCTTTTTTTTTTTATTTTAAAGGATTATTTATTTATTATATGTAAGTACACTGTAGCTGTCTTCAGACACTCCATAAGAGGGCGTCAGATCTTATGGATGGTTGTGAGCCATCATGTGGTTGCTGGGATTTGAATTCATTACCTTCGGAAGAGCAGTCAGTGCTCTTAACCACTAAGCCATCTCTCTAGCCCTCCTCTCCCCTCCTCTCCCCTCCTCTCCCCTCCCCTCCCCTCCTCTCCCCTCCCCTCCCCTCCCCTCCTCTCCCCTCCTCTCCCCTCCCCTCCCCTCTCACCTCCTCCCCTCTCCTGTCCCCTCTCCTCTCCCCTCCTCCCCTGTCCTGTCCCCTCCCCTCTCCTGTCCCCTCTCTCCCCTCCTCCCCTCTCCTGTCCCCTCCCTTTCCCTCCCTTCCCCTCCCCTCCCCTCTCGGCAATAGACTTCTTGTTGAAGATGGGATAAAGTTAGTCTGTTGAATAATTGGGTTTAGAAATCTTCCAGTACCTACAGAACAAAACAGTATTAAGATAGCTTTTGTTGAGCTCTTCATGATAAGTAACAGCAGGTCAGTTAACACAACTTTTTTGTGACAATATAAGCCTAGTTCACCCTCTTTAATCATCTGCATTTATTCAGGATATCTATCTACTCACATCAGAAGATTTGGAGCTAGAACCTCAGATGAGATTAAACATGAAATATTTGTCTTACTGGGTCTGGGCTACTGTGCTCCGTCTGATCATTACTAGTCCCATCTATTTACCTGGAAAAGGCACCTCCTTCTCTTACTTCCACATATACTGAGCACAAAATTAATGATTGTTAAATGAGTGAAAACTTAGGTTTCATTTCTTTTTCTTTATTTTGCCTTATATACACTGCCAGCTTCTTGGCTAACATTCTCTGGTTAGGAAAGTTTTTCAAGCTGTTGGGTATGGAGAGTCTCTGCAGTATACTATTATGGGTTGGTATTTTACTCAGTAGGAACAGCATATATAATATTTAAAGACTTTTGAATGTTTAAGAATTGTACAAACTTGCTTTTTACTTTTTACTTTTTTTTTTTTTTTTTAAACAGGATGGCTTAAATTCCTTGGTCCTTGATTTGGATTTTCCTGCTTTGAGGAAAAATAAAAATATAGATAATTTCTTAAATAGATGTAAGTATATTTATTTTTACTATTTTCATCTGGACATGCAACTGTACTTTAAATGAAATGTGTTTGTTTAATTTTTTGGTACATAAATCTATTAAGAGACACCACGACCAAAACAACTCTTCTAAAAGAAAGTATTTACCTAGAGGCTTGATTCTATTTTCAGAGGTTTAGTCCATTATCATGGCAGGGAGCATGATGACACACATGATACTGGAGCAGCAGCTGAGAACTGCATCATGATCCACAGGCCACTGAGCTTGGCATGGGCTTTTGAGACCCAAAGCCCACCCCCAGAGACATACTTCCTCCAGCAAGGCCACTCCTCCTAATCCTTTTCTAATCCTTTCAAATAGTGACTAAGCATTTGAATATATGAGCCTATGGGAGCCAGTTTTATTCAAATTACCACAAGCTATTAATTTTCTAAACTCACTTTTATTTATTTGCCATTTGTTTCCCTTTAAAATAATATTTTGCTGGTAGTGGCAATGACTGCCTTTAATCCCAGCACTTGGGAGTCAGAGGTAGGCAGATCTCGGAGTTCCAGGCCAGTGCTAGTTCTACAGAGGTCTATAGAGCTAACGAGGATAGCTAGGGCTACAGAGAAACCGTCTCAGAAAAATATTTGTATTTTCAAAGTAATTTTGCTGAACTAAGTTAGAATATGTAAAGTAGAAACACTTTTAAGATTATATATGAATTGTAAAGACTATAACTCTTGATCTAACTGAAAGTTTAAGTTAATATTGTAACTATGTCTTTGCTTTTTTTAACCAGAAGACTTTAGTAAACTTTGTTTCAATAATTGCATACATTTAGACCCCTTAAAGGAAAAAATGATCTGATGCCAGTTACCACCATGTATATGGCTATTCTTAATGTTTCTTAGCATTATGTCAGAATAGGTAGGTTCTAAAAATATATTCTCAAAATGAGTTGGGCATAGTGACTAGTGCTTGTATGTAGCAATCCAGGAGGCTAAGGCGGGAGGTTTAAGGCTGACCTGGGCTACAAAACAGTGTTAATCCCAGGGGCCTAGAGAGATGGCTCAGCTGTTAAGAACACATATTGTTCTTGCAGAGAACCTAAGTTCAGTTCCCAGCACCCAGGTCAGGCAAGCTCATAACCAACTGTTGTTAACTCCTAGGGAATCTCATACCTCCTCCTCTTTCTTTCTGAGGGCACTGCACTCACACACACAAACCCATACTGTTAAGTACATAATACACAAAATTTTTTAAATGTCTAATAAAAGAGGAAAGAAAGTTTGAGAATGATTAATGCATCCTCTTTATCCCTACATCTAAGTCCTTTATTTTGAAGTTGCCAACACTAGGATATTTCTGTACTTAATAGTTACTATAGTAGTTGATATATTTGAAATATTTGATTGCCACCTTTTAAAGAAGTGGGTTAAGTTTCATTACTAAATTTGGAATAGTAAGTGATTTCATCCCTTTCTCTTTGGAGATAACATTTAACAATATGGCTTAGAACACACAGTCTTTGTATCTAGTCTCCTGGTCCTGGGTGGCATGCCTGGCTTTGTGATTGCTTTCTGCCATTATAAAGCACACCTGTATTGCCTGAGTCATTGATCACTTGCACACAGTGAAGTGAGAAGTGGAATAGCTTTAGTACTGCTTTTTTGGAGGTTAGTGATCTTGATGGACATGTGCCAACAAATTCCAGAGCTTTGGTTCCTTAATGCAAAGATAACATACATTTTAGCGTATGTGTTTATTTTAGTGCTGTGGATTGAACTTAGGACCTTACATTGTTAAGCAGTCTGTCACTGAGTTACACCCCATCCCCACATTTTAAAGTTTTAAAATAGGATCCTTTAAAGACTAACAAACAGAATCAGCTGAAAATTAGTTCTAATATCTAGAAATAAAAAAATGTTTATAAAAATAATGGCTCCTTTCAAAAGTTCCTTATTTATGATATTGATATTAAAAGTATGGTAATCTTTTTATTGTAGATGAGAAAATTGTGAAAAAAATCAGAGGTTTACAGATGAAAGCAGAAGACTATGATGTTGTAAAAGTTATTGGAAGAGGTGCTTTTGGTGAAGTTCAGTTGGTAAGAAAGGATTTGTTTGGTTTTTACTTTTTTTTTTTTTTTTTTTTAAACATCATAGCAGCTGAATAGTTCTAAAATCAATTCTCAGCTGTTGAGGAATTGGTTTTCTGTCTTTGATCAAGTCATTCCATCTCTTAGAGCCTTAGTAGTTTCTATCTTTAGGGGCAGCCTGTCACTAACACTATTCCAGCTCTAAAATTCAGTGATTTAGAATAACGCCAGTTTGGTTTTGCCTATGATCTGCTTAGAAGTTAACACTATGCTATATTATACTCTGGTATAAAACTATATGAGAACTACGTTTTCATTAGCTGGTCAGACTGAAGCTGAACTTGATGGTGAATGCCTTTAATCTTAGCATTCAGGAGGCTGAGACAGGCCAATCTCTGATTTCAAGACGAGCCTGGCGTACAGTTCTAGGCCAATCAGAACTATATAGTGAGGCCTGTTTCAAAAATAGCAAAGATGGTCATATTGAAAGCATTCTGTTTAACAAACGATTACATACATATATATGTGTGTGTTTATATATATGTGTAACACACATGTAACACATATATCTAACACGTGTGTATACACAAATATCACAATGAAGAAATTCTTTATCTTTCAGGTGAAAGTACAACTATTATAACTTTTAACAGTAAATATTATATTAAATGAAGCATTATAATAGTTTTCTTGTTTTTAGTCCCTAAGCATGAGGCCACCAATATTTGTAGAGTCCAATTTTGTCTTTGAGTCTAGCATCCTCTTGATGACTCTGAGTGTAAATTCTTCAAGTTCTGACCTGGAGAGAGAGTAGAGACAGTAATACCTATTTTGTGAGAGTCACTGTGGAGGATGATGATGATTAAGTTAATTAGTAAGATAAATAATGGAGGACAAGTTCATTAATAAGTAATACTAGTTAGAGCACTCCCTAAGGATTGTTTTGTTATTTTTATTGCTTATTTGATATATAGAGGCAAATCACATATTTTATACAAATACATTGTTCTCTGCATACTTAAGATTATTGCAGTTATAAAAGAGAATTTGAGGTTGGACAGATGGGTGTCAGATCTTAACCTATTCTTATTTTTCTTTTAGTTGGGTTTTTTGTTTTGTTTTGTTTTTGTTTTTGTTTTTTTTTTTTTTTTTTAGACAGGCTTTCCCACATTCTTGGCTGGCCTGGAACTCAGTGTGTAGTTGAGGATGGACCTTGAATTTCTGATCTTGCTTCCACTTCACAGGTGCTGGATTACAGGCGTGCATCCTCATGCTCTCTTTTACATGGTGTTCAGACCTAGCCCAAGGCTTCACATATGCTAGGCAAGCATGCTTAATCATCTGAGAAACATCCCAGTCAGCCTGGTACTGCTTTGTTTTGTTCTGAGACAGGGTCTCACTATGTAGACCAGGCTGACTTACAACTTACTGACATCTGCCTGCTTTATGACTCCTGAGTACTGGGATTAAAGTCATGTACCACCATGCCTTGTCCCAATTTCCCATATTTTTATGTCAGAGCTGTTATTCTTTCTTGCTGTTGTGGTCATTATAATGCAGTACATCAAAGGAGTGGAATTTTACCTATATATTTTCATATATATAGGTAAAATTTTATTTTTATTATTTCTGTTACCCAAATTCAGGTATTTTTAAAAATGAAAAAAATATTATATTAATCTGGTGTCTGACCATAGATCTTATGTGTTATTTGTTTTGGCTCTCCTTTTGCCTCTATTATCTTTGACAGGGATTCTTTAAAAGGAATAAGATTGCCAGGGGTGGTGGCGCATGCCTTTAATCCCAGCACTTGGGAGGCAGAGGCAGGCAGATTTCTGAGTTCAAGGCCAGCCTGGTCTACAGAGTGAGTTCCAGGACAGCTAGGACTACACAGAGAAACCCTGTCTCAAAAAACCAAAAAACCAACCAACCAACCAACAAACAAAAAACAGCAACAACAACAAAAAAACCCAAACAAACAAAAAACCAAAGCAAAAGGAATAAGATTATAAAGGTAACATTCACATGTTTCTTTCATCTGTATAGCCTTTTGAAGTTGATTTGTATGTAGTAAATTAGTATGGTGTATATATGGGGAAAATGTTCCAATTTAACACATCTTTATGATGTGTTTATTTTGAGATTAGTAAAAGGAAGTTTCATGATAGCACAATTTCTTCTTTCCATGTGAAATACTTTATCTGGTTATGTTGAAAGTAGGTTAGGTTACCACAGAGGATAATGTTAACCAATTTGCACAAATAAGGTTTTATTCTAAGAGTAACTTTGATATATCCCTGAAATGCCATAGCATATAAAAAGGTTCTGGAGTCAATAGCAGTATGGGGAGAGGTGGCTCAGCAGTTATAATCACTTGCTGCTGTTACAGAGGACACTGGTTCAGCTTCTAGCATAATAATGGAGTCTGTAACTTCAGTACCAGGGGATCCAGTGCCCTCTTCTGCCCTCAATAGGCACTGCACACACATGGTTCACACACACACACACACACACACACACACACACACACACACACAGAGGCAATATACTTATATACGTAAAATTAAGTAATTAAAAAAAAGATAGGGGTGTGGGAGGGAAGGCTAGAGAGAGAGCTCAATGGTTAAGAGCATTGACTGCTCTTAACCAGTAGACACAGGTTTGATTCCTCATACTTCTGTAACTCTAGTTGCCAGGCATGTGACATCCTCTTCTGGACTCTGGGCACTGCACTCATGTGGTGCACAGACATATGTGCAAGCAAAACACCCATATCCATAAAAATTTTTAACTTATAGTTAAAAAAGATTAAATAACAGGAAAAAGGAGTAGCTTCCCCTCTAGGGCCTATGACCTCAGTAGTAAAAGTTCATAGACATTTTTGTGTGGTGTTTCTAATACTGAGGAAGAAGAATCAGTGTTGGCAACTGCTGTGTCTAGCCTACAGGATATTGGTTCCTATCATCTAGGCTTCAGTTCTCTCAGTTTGGGGTACCATTAGTAACAGTGTAACCTTAGAACACTTATATTAATACTAAATTGGATTGAATATTCATGTCTGTTAGTGTGGTTCTGGTTCCGAGTAGTGGGATGATTGTTAGCTTTTTTGTCAGGTATTTAAGTGGCCTTTACTTTGAAGAAATCAGGTCTTACTGATTTTTAAATATGCATAGGTATATTACTTACATAGGGCCACCATGGCAATATCTTATTTCATGAAAAACAATAGAATTTCTTTTTATATCAGTTCTTGAAAGGTTTGGGAACCAGCTTATTGGTATCTTATATACTTTGATCATTAGAAACATTTGAGACTGTTGCAAAAGTGTCAGTTAAAAATCTTCCCTGACTTGCAAGATGGCTCAGTGAGTAAAGTTGGCAGCCTAAATTTAATCCTTTGAACTTGCATAAAGGTGGGAGCCAAGAGGTGATTGCTTAAAGTTGCCCTCTTATCTACAAAGTATGTGTGCCCTGGTAGCCACCCTCCCAAACACACACGCACATGCACACAGTAATAATAATTAAAAAAATATAGTGACTACAGGGGTGGCTTAGCAGTTAAAAGAGCAGTTGCTTCTCTTCTTCCCAAGTTACTCAAGCCACACAGACACACAGTCTTTTTAATGTCTTTTCCTTCATCCCTTCTGTTTACTTTTTTAGACAATGGTTTGTGTTTTTAAACTTAGTCTCCACTTTTCTCAGTCTTCATTGTTTTATTTTCATCCAAACTATCTCATATGAACCTCTGCTTTCTATTCCTCTTCTGCTTAGTATTTCATCAAAGTAGTGTTGATCTCAAGTTGTGAAGTACTAATGGAGAGAATATCAAGACCATGTGTGTTAAATATTCTGTGTTATTTGTTCTGTGTATGCTCACCTGGACTGATGTTACTATTTGGAGACATTGCCTTTTGGTTTTATATCTCTATATTCTTAGGTACTATGTATATTCCCAATCTGGGTGTAGGAACATTGAATCAACTTTAGGGGCTTTTATATCATATGAGTTGGTTTTTGTTATTCCTGCCTCTACCTACATTGAGTTAAGGAAAGACAGTTCTAGATGTGATGTAACTATGGATCCTGTTCTGTTTAGTGTATAAAATTAGTATGATACTTTTATCCTGGCCTGCTGGGACCTCTTTTGAAATGTCAGCATTCATGGGGCTTGAGAGATGGCCTAGCAGGTAAAGTGGAGGATGCCAGAGTGTTTGCCACCTCTCTTGCTGCAGTCATAACTTTATCTCCAGCTCTAGGGGATCTGATGCTCTCTTCTGGCCTCTGCAGGTACTGCAGTCATGTTTACTACACACACACACACACACACACACACACACACACACACACACGTGGGAGGGAGGGAGGGAGAGGGGGGAATGAAGTAAAAAGACTTTAAAATGTCACCTTTCTTAGCTTTCCATTCTCAGCAAGCTCACAGTGTGTTTTTTTTTCTCTATCTGCCTTTTAGTCCCACTTTTTTTGTTTTGTAAACTTTTGTTTTAACTCTGTGCTTCTCAGTGCTTGCTTTAAAAGAAAATTTGGAAATTAATCATTTCTCTAGTCTTAACATTCTGTCTGAGTGAAATTTCTTCTCCGTGTATTAATTAATGTTATTTTATTTGTAATATTTCGTCTTGTAGTTTATATGTTGATATTTTGATTCCTTTACTATTTTTTTAAACAAGAGCTATATCTTTCAAGTATTTTGACCTTCATACCAATAATTGATACTCTATCTAAACTGATTCATCCATACCTCGCTTAAAAGAGTATCTAGAGAAGCAAAGAGAAAAGAACAGCCCTTCCCATGTAGCCATCAGTTCATTCCTGCTTTGCATGTATACATATGCATATGTGGCTCTCTAATTCTGTTCATGTGAACTCAGATTTTTTTTTTTTTTAAAATGTAAAGCTGGATCTTTACTCTTTATAAGGTTATTCCTGAGCTGTAAAAATTACTCCCTCCTTCTGATGTTTTCATAGTCCTTATATCTGCTATTCAGTCTTGGCTGCCATAACAGAAAGCATGAGGACATTGTTTTACTTGCATCTTTGGTGGAGGCTTCATTAACATCAGGCAGTACTCCAGGTTAGTCTCATATAAAAATAAGATTTTATTAGTAAGAAATAAATTTGAAAGCCTCAAATGACATGTCTTAGTAAGAATGATTATAAAGTTGTCAACAGGGTTCCAAGATTATCCTAAGCATATTCTTTAGCTTCATTTAGAAATCTGACATCTGTTTAAGTCAGACTGTCTGTATGTCTTTCTTACAAAGAAATGCATCTTAACTGTAGAAATTATGGGATGGAGAGAAAAGAGTTGCTTAAATTCCATCAGCTAGGGTATAACCATGGTTAGTGTTTTGTATCTCCCTTTTTAAGGGGAGGGTGTTTTTTTCCTCTTGCACACATATATACTCAGTTGGATGATGTTTTGTATTCAGTGTATTTTCAAATTTAAAAACAAGGAATTTGATAGTCTTTTTTTATAACCAATAGAACTGTTAAGAGAAGTGTTTTGTTTTGATTAGTGGTGTTTTTTTTGTTTTTTTTTTGTTTTTGTTTTTTTTTTTGGTCCTTTAAGTACTAAGACTTGTAACAGGGACACATGCATAACTTCATAGTAGAATGAGCCTTATTCTGTTTGTAGTAGAGTTAGGTAATGTTTTTATTGACTGTATTCTATATGCTAAATTTATAGTCATTATCTCTCATTTTGTCTTTGCTTTGTAATTTAGAGGAATTAAGTAAATTTGTCATCTAGTTCATATATATCTCTGCCTTTGCCGAGGTTTGTTTACATCTAAATCCATGTTTTTAAACATTACTCTGTTCAGTGTGATTATGAATAGCTACTATGTCTGACTGTTCGTGTATTTGTCCATCTATATTGAATAGAGGAGAAGGAGCTGGAGAATAAAGGGGAGTCTTCAGAGATGCTGAGGGAGATTATGATAGAATAACTCAGAGACATCCTCAGAGGAAGATGAGTGGAAATCAGCTTTCCTAAAGTAGCAGCACTTTATTATACTACTTTGTCACATCACTGCTAATGAATTTTAAAGGTATGGTGTAGACATTTGGCATGAATAAGTCTAATGTCCGTGAGTTATATCAGAGATGAGAAGTAGTGATTCCTACCTTGTGCTGTGAGCCAGTAATTGCCCTAGCCCAGCGTTTAAATGAAATTCAGCCTTATAGCCAAAATATTCTTAATGTGTTCAAAGTCTTACAGATACTGCATAGATAGAGGTAGCGGTGTGTTGAATTGAACAATTCAGCATTGTGCCACCCACTGGACAGTTCCACAGTGAAAGCATGTTTCTCTTGAAAGCAGCTTAGGAAGCAGGCTGCAAACAGCACATCTGTGAGATTGTCAGGAGCCCAGGGAACTAAGGACCGGAGAGTAACTGCACCACCAATAAAGACAGTAAACATTTTCTCATTCAGAAGTCCTCTTAGAGCTACAGTGTATACTTTTTATCCGAATGAATGACTGTCTTCTTTCCAGCAGTTAATAGATAACTTTTAGCCTCAGTTCTTAGCTCCAATTTTGTATGGGTCTAAGTATAAATAATGAAAATAATAACAAATTAATTGGCTCTTAATGGTCTGTGGATTGTTTTCTCTAATGAAGTTAGAGAACATTTCAAAATTCAATTTGCTTTTAGAGTAAGTTAAGACTTGAAGAATGGTGTAAATATACAAAGAAGAGAGTGTGTTGGCAACTTGTAAAAATTTGTTCATAGTTTTTTTATGATTATTTACTTTGAGATAATCTGGTTATTGAACACAAGTCCATTAGAAAGCTAGTATGCTTGCTGTGGTATAGTTTTCTAGCTTTACAACTGTCATCCTTTAATCCCTGACTTCTGCTCTGTGTTCTCATTTTTTTTTTCATATATTTTTAGTGTTGTATAAACTTTGTCACTATGCAGGCCTAGTAGGGATTGCTGTTATTGCCTGGTAACAGCACAGAAGATGAATACAAACTACAGCTCTCATTACCATGGTTACCTCTGGGACTTATGTTCATTGTAGTGTTATAGGATCTCAAAATTCTTCAGATTTCAAAACATTTTTAAAGGAGAAATGATGTAAGAATGTTTTATATATTTGCTCTATCAAATTACTGACACAGTGTTACATTTTTCAGCAGAAAATAGAGATTCATAGTTTTCTTTCTCTAATTCTTTTAGTTTTTGGATCATGAATTTTCAAGTTCATTTATAAAAGGTGCAAAAATTTAGAGTTGTGTGCCCTTCTGCGCTCTTCCCCTCAAATATGGAACTCGTTATATATGAATTGCAGACTGGCCTGGAACCCAAAAAGATCAGCTGTTCTGCCTCTTAGGTCTTGATGTATTGTCTTTCATTCAGATAAAGTCTGTCTGCTCTAAGTCTGTTTTACTATATACATTCATTCATTCCTATTGTAACATTTTATCCTTGCTGTTTTCCATGACAAATATGTTTGCCTTTCCTTTAATCTTCAACCTGTCTGGTTTATATCTAAACCACATAAGTTTATGTCTTGCTTTTTAGTTGTTTGACAATTCATTAATGGGTATATTTAGTCCATTATATATATAATATTATAGCTTAAAATTATCTTGGATGTCCCCAGTCTGATCGCACTCATTTATTCAAATTTATTTGTGCTCAGATTCACTGAATTTTTCTCTCTCTCTCTCTCTCTCTCACACACACACACACACACACACACACACACACACACACCCCTACCTTCAAGACAGGGCTTCTCTGTGTAGCCCTGGCTGTCCTGGAATTCACTCTGTAGAACAGGGCGTCCTCAAACTCATAGATTGCCTTCCTCTGCCACTTGAATGCTGGAATTAAAGGGGTGCGCCACCACTGTCCAGCTGGACTTCTCACTTTTTAATCACTGTTCTGTTTAGTACTTCTAAAGTTTTCATTTGTTACTATATGTTTTTTTAGTTATAGAATTTCTAATTGATTTCTATTATTTCCATTTTATTTAAGCATATTTCTAAGAGCTATTTTTACTTATGTCTTTCATACTTACTTGTAAGAAAAATTTAGTTAAACCTAACATTTTCCTTTGACTTATTTTTCCATATTGATAAGTCATGCTTTCAATTTTTATCTCTTTAAAAGTTTTAAATTATTTGCTAGATCTTGTGGATATGGAGTAGAGAGTTGGAGCTTTTTAATCTCTTTGAAGAATGTTAGTTTTCATTCTGATAGTCTGTTCAGTGACTTACTGGTTGGCCATCCTTGATTTGTGAAGACTCAGTTTCATACTTTGTCAGAGTAGTTGTGTGGGAAGAGCAAGGGATTACTAGCAAGTCTTTTCACCTTGATGTGACTCAGCTGCTAGCTAAACTGCTTCCTTTTGATGTTTAGATACTGTTAGGTTTTGTTAGTAGTAGAGTGGGGCTTACTTTAAATTAGTGGTTTGTGACCCTTTTGGGAGTCAGATGCCCCTTTCACCTATCAAGATATCTTGCATTTCAGATATTTACATTAACATTAGCAAAATTATAGTTATAAAATAACAAATTTCCTAGACATGCAGCTGATACATATTAGAGGAGGAACTATGTTCTGGACAAGTGGTCCTTAATTTTCTTAATGCTGTTATGTGACCCTTTAATGCAGTTCTTCAGGTTGTGATGACACCCAACCATAAGATTATTTTGTCAGTTTTGTCATTGAACTTGTCACTGGGGAATTAGTAGAGGTCAAAACAGATATGAATTTTCTTTTTTTTGTTTTCCTTCGAGTTTACAGTACCCTTTGGGGAACCAGTTATAGTAGCAAACATCCAAAAAATTAGATTGTAGGAAGAAAGCAAATGAAGGTGAAGTTGTGAGGAAATGACGAGATTCTTTGTTTTTAAAGAAAGTATTTATTACTTGGCCCTAGTGCGGTTCTTAATTGATTGCGTAGTCAGAGGAAGCTTCTTTGAGGAGCTCCACATTTCAGCCAAGTAGGAAGGAAGCTTGTGTGTCCTTGGATGAGAGGTGGCCATGGACTGATAGATTTTCTAATGAAAAATGTATAAAGAAAGGCTCGTTTTTATCTTTTATAGAGGGACTAAAAGAAGATAATTGTGCTTAAAGTATGACCTTAAAGTTTAAATTGTGAAGATGGCTTTGACTAGTCAGGACTCTAGGCATTGTGGTCAAGGACTTCCTCTTTTCTTAGCTTCTTCCTCCAACCCTGAGACCAAATGCTGCTGAGCTTTCCAGAGAGAGAGAGAGAGAGAGAGAGAGAGAGAGAGAGAGAGAGAGAGAGAGAGAGAGAGAGAGAGAGAGAGAACTTCAGGTGGGCTGGGATATTGGGCTGGCATGAAATATGGCTCTGTTTAAGGTGGGTGATGCTAATTTTAAGTTTAGAGGAAATAGTGCACACTATGGATGTAGAGTGCATTTCAGTCTCAGCTTGCCACCTTTATAGTCCTCAGGCAGATTGAATTCTCTGTGCCTTATATTTGCCATTCTCATAGGTAGAAAGGATACCTCATTGGAACTAAAGCAAAAATTAAGGTCATGTATCCAAACACAATAGTGCCTGGCACATACTCTGTAATAGGCACAAATCTTACCTTCATTGGATTAAATTCTGGTGCTGAGAGATAGGACATAAGTTGTTCTTTAAAAGATACAAGATTAGTAAGTGAAATGGAGCAGAACAGGAAGAGAGCATGAGTTAAGGAAATGCTGGCAGGAGAGGGAGGTGTAGTGGGTTAGAGGTAAAGTACCTTGATCAGAGTAGGTAGTCATGAGAAGGCAGTATTTGAACTGGTATCTGAAGGAGTCAGGAACTGAACTCATGGAAAAGGGCTTTCCACAGAGAGCAAGCACATGCAAAAGAGACAAGCTGAGGACCAGAATTGGTTTGTTTGTATGGCTCATTAGACTGAGTGGATATAGAAGATTAAAACCAGTTGAGATTTTGCTGGTAGTTGGAGTAAAAGATGTTGGACCTGGTTGGCAGTAATGGTAATAGCTAGATATGGCTGGGTTAGAAACAAGTTAAAGGTAGAACTGTATGATTCTCTGACAAAGGAATTTTTAGCCCAAGTAGCTTGAGTGATGGAACAGTTATTTCCCAACTAACTGTAGGAAATAGATACATTCAAGAATAAAACTTGGATGTTTCAGTTTTGTATGCATTACCCATTGTTTTTTATTACACATATTACAGTATGTGTTAGCTGTTATAACTTAGACTCTATTTTTTTGTGTGTGATACTTTGGTATGTTCTGGGAATTAAATATGGTTGTAGGAGCTGGAGAGATGGCTCAGCTGTTAAGAGCTCTAACTGCTCTTCCAGAGGTCATGAGTTCAATTCCCAGTAACCACATGGTGGCTCACAGCCATCTATAAAAGGATCTGATGTCCTCTTCAGGGTGTCTGAAGAGAGTGACAGTGTAATCACACACATAAAATAAATAAGTAAATCTTTTAAAAAATATGGTTGTAAATAGACTTTATTCTTATACTGAAGAAATTTATATTCTATTGATCAAGTAACTATATTGTTGTTTTTTTTTTTTAAAACTAATCTTTTAAACAGATACTTAGGAACAAACGAGAATCAGTTAATAATATCAGGTTATCTCTTGCAAACTAACCTATTAGATTATTAATGTTCATATAGTAAGTGATTTGCATCCCCTTCCACATATATACCACATATACATAAACACTGATGTTTCAGACTAAAAGAGATGTTTTCCTCCTCAGTAAACAGTTCTTACCTGTTAAATAGTATCTTTTTGTTTGTTTGTTTGGTTGGTTGGTTTTTTTTTTTTTTTTCTGAGACAGGGTTTCTCTGTGTAGCTCTGGCTGTCCTGGAACTCACTCTGTAGACCAGGCTGGCCTCGAACTCAGAAATCTACCTGCCTTTGCCTCCCAGAGTGCTGGGATTATAGGCGTGCACCACCATGGCCCGGCTTTATCTTTTTTTTTTTTTTTTTTAAACATGGTTAGCTTAAATAATCTGACGGAATTTATTTAGCTAAAATAAGATAGTTGCTTATTTGACTTTAATTAAAAGGTATATTTTCTGAAACATTTGGGCCCTTATATATGTTCTCTCTGGTAAGTGTTAGACTTCTGCTTTGGAGGCTTACCTGGAAACAGGGTATTGCATGCATCTACTTGGTTAAGGGTCTGTTTTGTAGCTAGTTATTAATAGCATTACAGCACCATCATTCTCCTTATGCAATTAAATTATTACTCATTTTTGCTTTGCTTTTTTTTAAATCCACAGGTTCGCCATAAGGCATCACAGAAGGTTTATGCAATGAAGCTTCTTAGTAAATTTGAAATGATAAAAAGATCAGATTCTGCTTTTTTCTGGGAAGAAAGAGATATTATGGCCTTTGCCAACAGTCCCTGGGTGGTTCAGGTAAACATGGTAACTTTTTATGTTAAGGTGCCTATTGAGAAGACTGTTTGTGTGCTTTGTTCGCATAGTAAAAAGTGTAATTATTTTTTATTAGATCTGACTCAGTGTGCTTGTTTAGTGTTTCTTGGTGGAATATCTATATAGACATGGCATATAAAAACTACTACTTGAAACTATTTCTTTCTTAATCGTTTTATATATAGATTTTACATGATCAGCCAGTATGCCACTCTGAATTCATCTTGTCATTATTAGATTGATTTGTACATACCGAGGTTAGTTAGACCCCACGTGACATTCTCAGCCTATCTTAAATGGGAGAAAAGTTTTCTATAGTAAGCATCTTGAAAATTCTACAGTCCTTTATATATTTTTCTGTAATGTGTGATGTTAGTGTTCCTAATTCTGCCTCATAATATTGCTTCTTTTTCTATTATACACAACACCAGCTTTGCTTCTTTATATGGTATTTAACTCCAATATCCAAATCTACAGATTTTTTGAGCAAGGAAGATGAGTAAGATTAACCACATACCAGTGTGTGCTCTAAAGTGCTTAAATGAGCTGGAGTTTCATACCTTGCTTGGAAGAGGCAATGTGGAGATTCTTTTAAGGTCACATAGATAACTTTGTCATTTAAAAGGTCATTAGTACTGCTTTTAAAAAAAGTGATGTTGAGGGGAACTGTAGAGATGACATCAGTTAAGAGCCAGCCTGCTTTTCCAGAGGACCCAAATTTGACCAGCCCCTACATAGCAGCTCTTCTGTAACTCCAATTCCAGGAGATCCAACACCCTTTTTGGACTCCACAGATATTAGGCACTTACATACATGTAGGCAAAACACCCAAATATATATATGAAGTAAAGTTAAAAATTAGATTGAGCCTTAAATCTTCTTTTGTTTTTATTTGGTTAATCATAGCCATTGTTTAGAAATTTTGACGTGAAAATAAAACAAAAAACAAAACAAAAAAAAAACAAAAAAAAAGAAATTTTGATGTGGACAATTTACACTATTATATTTTGTGTATGTGTGCGTAAGTATGGGCCTTGATAATTTGCTTGAATAAAAAATAATAGTGATAGGCCGGGCGTGGTGGCGCACACCTGTAATCCCAGCACTTGGGAGGCAGAGGCAGGCGGATTTCTGAGTTCGAGGCCAGCCTGGTCTACAGAGTGAGTTCCAGGACAGCCAGGGCTACACATAGAAACCCTGTCTCGAAAAAACCAAATAAGTAAATAAATAAATAAATAAATAAATAAATAAATGGCTGATGTGGTGGGTATAGCTGTAATCACAGCTCTTGGGAGGCTGCACAAGGGGCTGATTTCTAAGTTTGAGTTCTGTCCAGTCTATATAAGGAAACTCGTTTCAAAAAGGAGGAAAAAGAGGACAGCACTGACATGTCCCACTTTTAGCTTTAAATATCATTCACTTTTTTTTTTTTAAGTTAACCATTCCACCATTCCATATATTGTTATCTCTTGATCTTTCATTCTGCTGAATAGATTTTTCTACTAAGAAAGAATGGATCTCTTGATTATTTAAATAGTATCTGGTTGCTGCCATTTCTATTTGCTTGTTTCCAAGGAGGGGCTGAAGGGTTCTCTGTTGTTTGGTGGGCTATAGAGATACCTTTTCTTGGGAGTTGTGGTTACTCTGTCTTTCTGGGGCAACTTAGTGTAGTCTGACAGTGCTGCTTGCTGCATAACATGAATAAGAGGATAAAGAAGAGAAAAGAGGATTTAGTTCTCCTCCAAGTGGAGCTACTGATTTTTCTCTCTCTCTCTCTCACTGAAATGGGACTTATTTCTTCTCTCTTTTGAATTGGCATCTGTTAGATGTTTCTAAGCTCATATCTCCAGCTCTTTTCTGTGTAAGGTATGAGCAATACTTTATTTAGTTTTCTGAGAGATACTGTCTCCTTTGTTCCAATTATACCTTTAAAATCTTTTTTATTTAGTTTTCTACATGTGTTTTCTGTGAGGGGAAAACATTCACTTATGTACATCTTATTGTATGTCTGGAAAAGTAACTATGTAAAATTGTTCTGTTATTTTCTCATTAAATGGGCTTGATCCAGAATTAAAGGATTTCATAAATTTTAACTATTTTAGTGTAAAGTAGTCTCTTTTTTCACTAGTAATAATACTTTTGGGGGTTTCATTTTGTTGATGGCTTTGTTTTTAGTATGATTTTGTTCTTCCTCCTTTTCCAGCTCTTTTGTGCCTTTCAAGATGACAGGTACCTGTACATGGTGATGGAGTACATGCCAGGGGGAGACCTTGTTAATCTGATGAGTAATTATGACGTGCCTGAAAAATGGGCCAAGTTTTATACTGCTGAAGTAGTGCTTGCACTGGATGCAATACACTCCATGGGCTTGATCCACAGAGACGTGAAGCCCGATAACATGCTGTTGGATAAACATGGGCATCTAAAATTAGCAGATTTTGGCACATGTATGAAAATGGATGAAGTAAGTAAGCCAAAAATAAAAATAAAATAAATTAAAAATAAAGTAACATTTAAAAAACGTTTTATAAACGTTTATCCATATTCATTGTGTGTGTGTCTGAGAGTGCGAGAGAGCATGCACATGCCATGGTGACATGTGGAGGTCAGGTGACAGCTCTGTGGAGTCAGTTGTTGTCTGCTGCTACACATGGCTTCTGGAGATACGCTCAGGTCACCAGGCTTGTGCCACAAGCACCTTTACCTGCTGAGCCTTCTAGTTAGTCCTAGTTTTTTGGTGTGTGTGTGTGTGTTTAAGAAACAAATACAAATCAGGACTTTGCAGTTTTGAGTAAAAATTAATTTTGCTTTGACAGTGGCATAACAGCTCCAAGACAAAACCATTTGAATATTTACTATTCGTTCATCTAGGTATAAAATGCTTTTATTAGTGGCTTGATGAATGAACATCAGTGCTCAGTTCATTTATCTTCTTGACAAACATCTGTCACCAATCAAAACTAGTTAGTAATGGTCTAGGTGTATAGAATTGGGCTACAAAATTTAAGTTCAAGGTCAGGAGTACTTCTGCCACCATTATTATTTCTGTGGCTTTTTCCTCCTTTTGAGAAAGGAGGTGATACAAAATGAAGAAAGAAGTCAATCATTGTTTCACACCCAACTCTCCTGTATCAGAGTTGGTTCAATAAAAGTAACTTCAAACATAACCACCATACTGGTTTGTTTTGATTATATAATTTTACATTTTGTCCTTGTCTGTACCATTAATTCCTGATAGGGCACGGTTGTCTAGAAGATGGCTTGTTAACTAGTAAGTAGTCTGTGTCTCTAGTAGAATGAATTTCACCTTTGGTATAGTTTTATAACCTTCTAGAATCAGAGACCCGATAGAGCTCAGTGGCCAAATCTAACTTCTAGCTTGGTGGTGTACATCTAAAAAAATGATTTTTTTATATGTTCAGCTATTAAGAAAGAAGATCAATTGATAGAAACGATGTAAGATATGTACCCCTTCAGGTTTTTATAGTCTAGCAGCAGTATAGACATCCTTTGATCCTTGAATACAAACATTCAGTGATCTTTACTTTCTCTTACATTATGTCAGAGGCCAAAAGATGGTATGGGATTCTCTAGAACTGGAAATGGCTGTGAGCCACCCATGTATGTGCTGGGAATTGAACCCTCTGGAAGTTCTGTTTATGCTCTTTGACTGCTAAGCCATCTCACTGGTCCCATGACTTCAGTTTTAATATTTGATGTTTCTTCTTGTGTTTATTTCTGAAAAATTCTGTTTTCCTCAAAATTGTAATACTTGCTGTATTCTTTTCAGTCTTGATCAGTATATTGTATAGCTTAGCTTCAGCCAGTGGGATGATAGTGGGTAAAGGCACTTGCCACCAGGTCCCTTCTTGGGACTCACATGGAAAGAGGACAAAACTGAGTTGTATGCTTGTGTGCTCCTCATTCATCAATCAGTCAATAAATAAGAGATTAAAAAAAAAAAACCTTTGAACTTATAATAAAAATAGCTCTAAAGTTGTTTTGATTTATCATATAATTCTTTCATAATGTGTTACTTAACTCTATGAAGTTTTCTTAGGTTGGCTCGATATCCTTTAGTGTATTGGCTTTCATTTTGATACTACAGAATGTTAAAAACTTGCCTTTTTTCCCCTTACCCCTAGAGCCACTCCAAGAAGCTCTGATTGATTAGAAATGGTACTTTGTAGTTACCTGTATGATTGTAAGATATGCTCATTGCTCCTAACGTATCATGGCTTTCAGGCTCAGTCTATGGATAGAGCTAAGAGGCATAGGTTATAATACCCAGTATTCAACCACATGCCCAAATGCTTACATTTGCCTCTATCTCTATAAATGATATGTCAAATGTTACTACTCAACACTGTGATATCTGGTTGAAATCTAACTCTGTAGGGCCCAGTCTAGTCTTTCTCTTTTTGTAATTTCTTTCAATGGCTAAAACAAACAAGCAACCCCTTCTGGTTCTTATAAAAACAAAAACCAAAAAACTTGTCTAACCCTAGCGTATGTTTAACATTTTTTCATAATTGCTGTCCTCACTACTGTGATAAATAGATTTGCTAACATTGCTTTTTGACTTGAAGATGCCCTGATAAAATAGCTAGTTTTTCTAAAGCTCCTTGATTATTTTTTTCTTGCCTTTCATTGTGGTTATATTATCCATGAAAAAAAGTCCACTTTTCATATATTTATATGTGGAGCTTCCTCTGGTTTTATGAGGATTTTTCTCTACCTTTTTTGTTTCTACTTGCTTTCAACAGAACTGTGAAGTACAGGGTAGTCGTTGAAGAATGGTAATTGTAGGAGCTGAGCATTCCCTTCCCTGGAGTGCAGTGTTTGTCTAGACTTCCTACAACCCTGGGCTCAGTTTTCAACACTGTAAAAAAAAAAAAACTAACAAATTGTGTGCCCTGTCTCTTAATGTCACTGTCCTTTGTAATAATCCACAGAAGTATTTTTCTGTTACCAATTCATACTCAAACTATAATGACTTCTGTCCTCAATTTGCTGGTATATTTGGAGAAATAACATTCTATTCTGCCAAATTAAGGATACATAAAATACTGTCTTGAAATTAATTTCTCATGTTCAACATACTTCATAGCATTTAAACATTTGTACAAATCATGTCCACAAAACACATTGAGCTTTGTTTTCCCCAAGGAGATCATATTACGTATGACTTTTTGTTGTTGGTTGGGGAGGTAGTATGTAGTGATGGGGGGGATGAACTAGGGCTTTGCACACTAGGCAGACTCTCTTAGCATTGAACTATGTCCTTTGCCCTTATATCTACCTAGCATGTTAGTATTTCTATAGCTTTCTTGTGAAAAAATGTGGTGATGCACCATTAGTAGGGAGAGGAAGTGAAGGGCATTTGGATTAATTTAGAAAATCTTTACAAGTTGGACAGAACTTGGAGTAAAGGATCTGTATTTAGCTTTACATGGCTAGAATGATTTCACTTAGCAGAAAGCACTGTGCTGCTTTTGTGCACGTGTGCTTCATGTGCATGCCCACTCTCTTGCCTTACTCGCCTCCCTTCTGGGATGGATGATTCTATGTCAAAAAGACACTTGAACTAGGGAGATGGCTCACCTGTCAAGCATGAGGATCTGAGTTCAGATCTCCTAGTAACTGGTAACTAGCTCAGCCAATTACTGAGCTTGAGCTCAGCGAGAGACTTTCTCAGATAATAGGGGAAAGAGTGATAGAGGAAGGGAGCCATCATTGACCTATGTATTACACACACACACACACACACACACACACTCACGAACATGTTATACACTCACATTCATACAAACACTCTAAGAAGGTACTTGTAGAAAGTATCTTTCTACCCAATAAAACAGAACACAGGTAAAGGTGTTGAGTCGCTTTGCCAAATATGTTGATGACACAGCTATATACTAGAAATATGTAAACCTAAGATGCACCAAACCTTTTTGGTCTTTTAGTTTAAATATTTAATACATTTCTCGGTCTGCTCATGATAAACTGTGAACCAGTTCTTAATACCATGTCTAAGCTGAGTGGTGCAGTGCCATCATAAGCACTTTTGTTTCTTTCCGAAAAGCAAAGCCGCTTTCCCCCAATGAGTCTTTCCTTTTCCCCATGTTGTATCATTAAGATCTCATTTTGTATCCCCTTACATTAGAACGTATGAAATAAACAACAAAAGTTATAAGTTTCTGTAGGTTTGGAAGCCCACTGCTTTTCCATTTTCCATGGATGAAAACTCATACCTGGTCTCCATGACGCAGATGTTTCTATGCATTCAATGGTGTATATCCGAAGCCATGTCTGCAGTGTTCTTTTGGAAAATGTGGCATTGTCTGATAATAAATCAGTTGTCAGTGTGTGTGTGTGTGTTCACCCTCAATGTTTGGCTTTGTTTTTTAATTCTATTGTTTACCCAGACAGGCATGGTGCATTGTGATACAGCAGTTGGAACTCCTGATTACATATCACCTGAAGTTCTGAAATCACAAGGAGGTGATGGTTACTATGGGCGAGAGTGTGATTGGTGGTCTGTAGGTGTTTTCCTTTTTGAGATGTTAGTAGGTAAGCCAATATTTGAATTTGTTTTGTTTTGAAATCCCTTTTCATAACACTTTATAGTTCAGTCAAGAATTGGAGAATGTAAAGATATTGCCATCCATGTTCAAGGAAGGGATTTCTGAAAACCTAAACTAGAATCTGATGTAGAACTGGTAAGATGGCTTAAGACACTGATTCTCATACCGTGGGTCTTCCCCTTTTGGGGGTGGTGTGTGTGGTGCTACTGACCCTTTCACAGGAGTGGCCTAAGACCATTGGAAAACATATTTACATTATGATTCATAACAGTGGCAAAATTACAGTTACGAAGCAGCAACAACAGTAATTTTAATGTTTGGGGTTCACGACAACATGAGGAACATTAGGAAGGTTGAGAACCATGGTGTAAGGGGTAAAGGCATATATGTGGCACCTGTTGATGATCTGATCTCCCCAACTCCAGTGTGGGTAGAAGGGAACCGAGACCTGAAAACTGTCCTCTGCCCTCCACCTGTGAATGTGACCTGCTTGTGTTTCCACATTCACATACTAGTATATAAGTAAATGGAGTAGAATCTGATATAAGACTAGCATAGTGTTTGAAAAGAAGTCCAACATCAAAAGAAAATAGTATGCTGTATGTTGGTAGGAAGTGTTTCTCCAGTAGCTCTTTTTCTTATTTTTCATAAGTATTTTCATATAACTAATGTTGCCCTCAGATTTAAAAGCTCCTGCCTCAGCCTCTTGTTAGCTAGGATTGCATTGATAGGTGTCACTACTCATCACTGGATCTTTTATTAAGACAGTATTAGAGTAAGAACAAATTCACAGGGTTTGTAGGCCTTCACTAATCTTTTAATCTGCTCTCCTGGAGCTGAGCTGGAATTCTAGGCAACTGTGAGCCCCATGGCCTGGGTGCTGGGAAAAGCAGCAAATAAATGCTCTTAACTGCCAAGCCATTGCTCCAGCCCCAATAGTTTGTTTATTTTGCCTGCATGTGTCACAAATGTCTATGCTGGGGACTGAATTTTGGCCCTTTGTAAGAGGACTGCATGCCCTTAACCACTAAGCCATGTTGATGGATCCTAAGGTTTTCTATTAATATTTATTGTAAATATTTTGAATGGTTGAGTAAATATTTAAGTAAGTTTTAGTATTTGTTCCAGTAGTTAGAGAGAGAACACTGTTCTTTGGTTTATGTAATCTTATTATATTGTTGATTTGCAAACTATATTTTACTTACTGCTGTGTATGTTTTAGGTTTTTTTGTTTGTTTGTTTGTTAAGAAACAGGGTCTCTCTATGAAGCCTTGACTGGCCTGAACTTTAACACATAAACAAATACATGTTCCTCCTCCTCCTTTCATTTTTCTTTGTGGTATTTCTTCTTTCTTTCTTCTTTTGAGAGAGTCTTATTATGTAGAGCAGGCTGGCCTGGAATTCATATATATATGAATTATATATGAATATATACACACACACACACACGCACGCACGCACGCACGCACACACGCACGCACGCACGCACGCACGCACGCAGACAGACAGACAGCTCACACGCCTGCCCTGGCTGTCCAGGAACTCACTATGTAGACCAGGTTGGCCGCAAACAGATCTGTCTACCTCTACCTCCTGAGTGTCAGGATTAAAGGTGTGGGCCACTGCTCCTGACTCCAAGATATAATATTATTATTAGAGAAAACTCTGAGACAAATTTATTTTTCAAGGGTAGAAGATCATTGGTATGGCTACATTTTAAGTTATTTGTATATGTCTGTTAATTTTAGCTGTTATTATTGGCATATAGATCATTTGATGGATATAAACTTAATATATTTAAATGTTATATGAAAGCATTTAACTTGAATTCTTTATTTTATTCATTGCTGTCTTTAAAATTTAGGGGACACTCCATTTTACGCAGATTCACTTGTAGGAACCTACAGCAAAATTATGGATCATAAAAATGCACTATGTTTTCCTGAAGATACAGAAATTTCTAAACATGCAAAGAATCTTATATGTGCCTTCTTAACAGACAGGTAATAATACACACAAAGAGAAACCCTTTCTCTTAAAATTCGCAGATGTGAAAACATGCTTGTTTTTTATATATATGAAGCCAACTTCTCTTGTTATCCTTGTTGCGTTTAATTCTGGTTTAGTCCCTCACTCCTCACCGGTAGGTCTAGTGTTGGATTACCTTATTTCCTAATTATAATCTAATTTCTACCTCAGTCCTTGTGTCTATAAAGATACATATATGATTTAGTAAATGATTACATTTGAAAGATAAAATTTGTGTCACATTGTACCCTTTTGTGTAATAATCCATAACATTCTTGATTGTATAACTTCTTCTTCTTTTTTTTTTTTTTGGTTTTTGGTTTTTTTCGAGACAGGGTTCTCTGTATAGCCCTGGCTGTCCTGGAACTCACTCTCTAGACCAGGCTGGCCTTGAACTCAGAAATCCACCTGCCTCTGCCTCCCAAGTGCTGGGATTAAAGGCATGCGCCACCACTGCCCAGCGATTGTATAACTTCTAAGAGGACAGCAGTTTCAATAGATAGATAGTTTATAAAAGTAAAAACTATTTAAAATTAGATGTGGTGATATGGTTGTGGTATGGTGAGACAGTCTTACTGTGTAGGCCTGGCTGTCCTGGAACAAAAGAACTATTTGTTTAATATGGAAATACTTCCTTCTTTCTCTTTAATTTGCATTTATATATGAATAAATCTGTTCTGGAAATTCTGTGATCTTAAAAAAACACAAATGAATGCACAAAGGTGTGAAAGCTGCCTTAGAGTGAGGAAGCTCTTTGATCATCATCACTTTTTTTTTTTTTTTTTTGGCTTCTCTAATCACTTGTAAAGAATTTTGGTAGTTATATGGTTGATGAACAACAAATGTTGATAAAATCAAATATAACCAAAGTGTTTGCTGAGGTTAGTGAGAATTTCATTAAAACGGGTACAAGCTGGTAATTTACTAGAGACATATTAGATGATTTCTATTTCCATTTAGTTTTCAGGAATGCTCATGGTGGTTAAAGAATGAAGTTCTCAGTCTTTTTCCTTTTATTCAGAGAGATGACTTTAAAGATTGATTTATTTAATGTATATGAGTATACTGTAGCTATCTTCAGATGCACCAAAAGAGGGCATCGGATCTCATTACAGATAGTTTGTAAGCCACCATGTGGTTGCTGGGAATTGAACTCGGGACCTCTCTCCAGCTCCAGAGTGATGATTTTCATATAAATGGAGAAGGAGCTTGTAGTAGTAAATATGGATAGTTTAAACTTCATATATGAGTTCTTTTTTCTTTAAATTAAGATTTGTTTGTTTGTTTGTTTATTATATACACAATGTTCTGCCTGCATATATGTCTGCATGTGAGAAGAAGGCACCAGGCCCCATTATGGATGGTTGTGAGCCACCATGTGGTTGCTGGGAATTGAACTCAGGATCTCTGGACAAGCAGTCAGTGCTCTCTCACTCTCTGAACCATCTCTTCAGCCCATATGGGTTCCTTTTAAGAAGAGGAAAGAGATTTTTAAATGGTACTTCTATGAGAGCAGTTAGAGTAATTTTTTTCCCCCAAAGTTCTCATGCTCCTAGGTCAAAGGGTAATGTAACTTGGCACCTGCAGATGGAGATTTTTACCGAGAAGCTTTATGTACTTTTGATTGATAGAATGATAATAGAAGTAGAGTTTGCTTCCCATATAGTTTACTGTGCACCATACATTATTATGCCTCTTTAATCTGTCCAAAGATCAGACACTTCAAATGTGATGTAGCTTATTTTTGAGAAATAGTTAAGCTGAAACTTTTAGTAAAAATATTTAAATTTACAATCCTTGCTTAGGTGAAAATATTAAAATTAATATTCTTATTTTTTCACAATATAATCTTTAACTGCATTATTTAGGGAGGTGCGACTTGGAAGAAATGGGGTAGAAGAAATCAAACAGCATCCTTTTTTTAAGAATGATCAGTGGAATTGGGATAACATAAGAGAGAGTAAGTCAATCTAAGTGTTTCCATTTCATCACATTTTGGATCTTATAAATTGATTTCCTCCTCTTCAGAAATAGCAGACATGATTGATGGTGTGTGAGATAACTCAGTTTTAAATCTACAAATTTTCTTTTCCTGTGGCAAAATTTGTAAGTAAATTGATTCTCATTGTTCTAGTAAACTAGTGTGCCTTCTAAATACAACATTTCCCAATTCTTCTTGAAATAAACATTCATTTCTTTTATTAAATGTAAGTATACTGTAGCTGTTCAGACACTCCAGAAGAGTGTCAGATCTCATTACAGTTGTGAGCTACCATGTGGTTGCTGGGATTTGAACTCAGGACCTTCAGAAGTGCAGTCAGTGCTCTTAACCGCTGAGCCATCTCTCCAGCCCTAACATTCAGTTCTTTCTATTTATTTATTTATTTATTTTGGTTTTTTTGAGACAGGGTTTCTCTGTGTAGCCCTGACTGTCCTGGAACTCACTCTGTAGACCAGGCTGGCCTCGAACTCAGAAATCCACCTGCCTCTGCCTCCCAAGTGCTGGGATTACAGGCGTGTGCCACCACCGCCCGGCTAACATTCAGTTCTTATTTGACAGTTTCGTTGATCTTGGTAGTAGAATATAATCCTTTAACTTGAGTACTTAAGTTGATAAATTAAGTTATTTGTTGAGACCATACTGTGATAAAATATAGTAATTTGCTTTATGTGTATATGACATTCATTTTAAGAGTAAGAATTATTACTGCTTTAAAAAATGTAGAAAACTGAGATCCGCTACAATATGTGTATATTATTGCTATGTGTAGTTTTTAGCCCCTAATTTAAAGACTTCCCTTGTTTGATATATTGACCCACATTTAAAGCTGTTCTAATATTGTAATATATTACTGACAAAGTTTTAATTCTGACATGTCAATTAGAAGATATGCTGCTAGATTTTTGTATAAAATGATATCTCATGAAAATTAGTTTATTTTGGCTGTGAGTGAAATCCTATTTTCTTTCCTTGCAGCGGCAGCTCCAGTGGTACCTGAGCTCAGCAGTGACATAGACAGCAGCAACTTTGATGACATTGAGGATGACAAAGGCGATGTAGAGACCTTCCCGATTCCTAAAGCTTTTGTGGGAAATCAGCTGCCTTTTATAGGATTTACCTACTTTAGAGAAAATTTGTATGTGATTTATTTGTTAAATTTTATTGTTAGCATAGCCTAGCTGTCAAGTTTCTTCCTAATGGAGTCTAATCTCCTTTTAATTTTATTTCATCATTTGATGTTTGAATGTTACATTTTATTCATTTACAAATGATTGAAAGGCACTGTCCTATATTCTTTTGAAGATATGCAGTAAGAACAAATACTTGACTTTGATGGAGTTTATTATCTCATGAAGAATATAAGAGAATCACAGAATTATAAAGAAAGGTAGAATGTGATTTGCCTTTAAACAGATTATCACAGTGGATGTTCTTCTGAGGGATTTTTGACTGGTAAGCAAGGAGAAGCCACTGAAAACTGTTAACTACTGGAATCAAATGTCATGAGTGTTTGAGAAATTTCCTGGTACACTCACATGTACTGATGAGAGTGACCAGCTGTCCCAATTTCCCCAGGTTTGGGTGTTTCCTAGGATGAGATAACAAAACCAGGAAAATGTCAGGCAAATCAAGTTGAATTAGTCACCTTCCTTAAATGATAATATTCTAAAACTATTTTGAGTTCTGAATAAAATAAGGGTATTAGACTGGAGGGATATCTCAGTGGTTAAGAGTCCTGGCTGCTTTTCTAGGGATCCAAGTTTGATATCCAGCACCTGCATGACAGCTCGCCACCATCTGTAATTGCAGTTCCAGGAGATCTGAAGCACTCTTCTGGCCTCCATGGACAGCAGGCATACACTGGTGCAGACAAACATTTAGGCAACATTAAACAATATGTGCTTTTAAAATAAGAGTGTCAGGGATAAAGGAAACTTATCCGTGTTTATAGATGGTGGGGAGGACAGAACTGAAAGAGAAATTGACAGTAATATCAAAATGATGAGGAGCTAAGAAGATGGCTCAGTAGATAAGGGCTTTGCTGCAAGCCTGATGACCCACATGGTGAAAAGAGAGAACTACAAATTGTCCTCTTACCTCTACACGCATCTCCTGGCATTTGTGTACATGAACACACACAATAACTTGAGTATTGTTATATAATATAACAAAATTATATATATATATATATATATATATATATATATACATATAATAGAAAAATTGTTAAGTTTTGTCGAGTGGTGACTGCATACAGCTTTAATCCCAGCACTCGGAAGGCAGAGGCAGATGGATGTCTGTTACTTTGAGGCCAGCCTGGTCTACAGAGCAAGTTCCAGGAAAGCCAGGGCTACACAAACCGTGTCTCGGGAAAAATTTGTTAAGTTATTTAAAAGATGATTTATAAATCATGATATCAAACTCATGTTATTTTTGAAAAAAAAAAGATGTTCCTTTCAAAAAAGAAATTATAGAATGTAGTCACTATAGAAGCTCAGGTGGGATGAAGAGGCCCATGCTGTGACTCTGGTCCTAGCTTGGTATGACTGGTGCCAGAGTTGTGACTCCCCAGCAGCAGAATTAGTGCTTCACCTAGAATGCTCAAGGTCTGAAAGTAGCTTGATCAATGTGATTAAATGGATTAAAGTATAATGAAAAGAATTTCTCTTTTCATTCTTCTAGGCTATTAAGTGACTCTTCACCTTGTAGAGAAAATGATGCAATACAAACAAGGAAAAGTGAAGTATGTATACATTTTTACTGTGTTATTTACTTTCATAACATGTTCAAATATTCACACTGCTGATTTTTTTTTAAATTATTTTTTGTGTACAAGTGTCTATTCATCAAGTGTATGCAGTGTTGTGGAGGTCAGAAAGAAGGGTTGGAGCCCCTGGAACTGTAGTCACAGACAGTTCCACCAAGTGGATTTTGAAAACTGAATCTAGATCATCTGCAGACCAGCCAGTGCTCTTAACTGCTGGGCCGTGTTTCCAGCCCCATGTTTACTTGATAACTCCTTTATGAATCATGAGTTACCATTCTTTGAGAATAAAATGCTGTGTGCAGCACAACTTTGAAGTAAATGACTTAGGTGAATATGTGTTTTTAGCTTCATTTGTTAGCAAGAGTGATAGATTTATAACTAGCTGTAATACCAGTTAGAAGACATTAAGCAATGGGGCACATAAGTAGGGGAGAGATTAAAATTCTGAGTTTCTGTTCACGAATGTACAGAATGAAACAGAACAGTTTATCAAAGAATTAAAATATTTTGTGATCACATACAAACCTAAATCATAATGTAAATATTTCTTCACATTTAATGAAAGGTAGAAAAACCTGTTGCATAATTTTGGAATGGCATACATTATATGTCTTTTATAAGTGCTTTTATATGTCTTTTATATAAGACTTTTATAAAATATAATAAGCATTGAAATGTTTTCCTTTCTTTTTTCTGAATAGGAAAGTCAGGAGGTACGTTATCAAATACACCGAAAAGGAGAAAAAGTCATGTTTTAATCTAGTCATAGTCTGCTTCCCATTTGGAGTACTGCACCAACCCAAGAGACTTCCCATCCTTTTCCTACCAAGTACCCTTTTATTATTTTTCTTATGAGTCTGTTGTTTAAAATATTAGTTATGTAATATTTTGTTTTTATTTATCAAGGATATGTAACAGTATGTTCAGAGTATTATAGCAACCAAACAAACAAAGTACTTACCTTCACTAGCTTATTAGCCTGTATTTTCTTTAAAAAAAAAAAACTGTCTGGAAGAGGATAAAGATAGTTGACTTTATTTACTTAAATGTGTGTGTGTGAACATGCTTGGATGTGTGTATGTACACATTTATGGAGGCTGCTGGTCAGTATTTTCCTGAGCCCTCTCCACTACTCCGTGCCCCCAACGCACACCTTTTTTTTGGGGGGTGGGGTGGAGAAAGTGTCTTAGATGTACTTGGAACTCAAAGATTAAGTCAGATTGGATAACTAGCAAGCCCCAGGGATCTGCCTGTCTGCCACATTTTCCACCAAACTCCCCCTCCCTCAACACTGGAGTTAGAGATTCAAACTATATGCCTTGATTTTG
This sequence comes from Apodemus agrarius, assembly GCA_964023405.1. NCBI lineage: Eukaryota > Metazoa > Chordata > Mammalia > Rodentia > Muridae > Apodemus > Apodemus agrarius. The sequence continues at coordinate 101,362,799 of OZ030011.1, read as the reverse complement.
TTGTGTTGGTTGGTTGGTTGGTTGGTTGGTTGGTTGGTTGGTATTTTATTTTGCTTTGGAAGCAACTCACTTTGTAGGTTTGGCTGACCTGGAGCTTACCATCGAGTCCAGGTTGACCTCTACCTGCCTCAACCTCTCTAATGCTAGGATTATCAAAACCTGACTTTATGTGTGTTACTTAGTTCCTCATGCTTGTGCAGTAAGTATCTTACTGGCTGAGCCATCTCAATACAATAGCTCTTAGCCTATACTTGTTTGGGGACAATAGAGGAGTTGTTTTAAGATGAATTTAATATTTAAGAAGCATACTCATTAGAACTTTGGTTTTGGTGTCATTGCTGCCTTGGCCTGAGAGTATTCATCCTTTGGAATTTCAGTTATTCAATATAACACTACTACCATTATTGGTGTTACCATTGTTATTATGAGGACTAGAACTCACTATGTAGAGCAGGCTGGCCTTGGATTTCCCAGAGAGATCCTCCTTCCTTTGCCTCCTAAGTGCTTTAATGGCAGGTGACACCACACCTAGAAGACACTGTCTTATGTATTTTGTTCTATTAATGGGACAAAACTTGTAAATTCATGCAGCTACACTCATACACTTAAAAGATAATAATAGTAATTTTTTTAAAAAAAGGAATATTTTAAATGATATATTATTATTTAATAGTTTTTTAATCAATTTAACTTGCTTTAAAACATACCTAATTAAAAACTGAGGAAGAGAATTTGAAATGTAATTAGCTATCATTTACTCAAGATTCACTTAATCCTTCTTTATAGTAGTGTACAGAATCACAAAAGAGTTTATTCCTGTAAATGTGTTTCTATCTGTATGTGTACAGTGAATGAGAGCAGGAGGCAAGGGAGCTTTCCCTCCGAGTTAAAGCCACAATAAGCAGGTACAGATCCTGTGTTCTTAAAGAGGGGTCTAGTAAGTGGGAACAGCGCAATAGTATCATTGTTTTTTGAAGCTTCTCATCTTTGTGACTAAAACTTATAATTTCTTACTTTTTGACAGATTCAGAAAAAATTATATGCACTAGAAGAACACCTTAGCAGTGAGGTGCAAGCCAAGGAGGAGCTGGAACAGAAGTGCAAGTATGCTGTCGGGCAGTGTGTTTTAAAACTGAAGCTTTAATACAGTCCTGAAAATGACAAGCACATATTAATTATATACGTGCTTCCTCAATTAATAGACTATGTTTTATTATAAATTAGTATTATTTTATTTACTGCTTCTCTCTAAAATTCTTTAGATCTATTAATACTCGCCTAGAGAAAACAGCAAAGGAGCTAGAAGAAGAGGTAAAAATTTTCTATATGTTATTAACATTTTTTAGTAAAAACTCTTTGATACCCACTTAGATATAAAGTTCTGAGTATCATGCAATTCATATTGGTAAAACCTATCTGTGTCATAGATGAACAAAATGGAAATTACTTTAAGGTGACTTCCATTACCTAGTTTTTTTTTTTTTTTTTTTTTTTTATCAGTTTGAGTTAATTTAGTATGTGTAGGTCTTTCAAGATTGACAAAAAAAATGTATGATGGTATATATGTCTGAAAATGCCATAATGAAACCTTTACTTTGTATATTATCTTAAAAGTTAATTAAAAAAAAAAAACAACTTGCTTTTGTATGATGATAAAAGTGGCTGCTGTGCTTTAAAAAGAAGTGATTCTTTTTCATAAAACATTCGATATTAGTAACATTTTAGGTCCATGGGATTAAATAGTGATGGTTTGTTAGTGATAGAAAGTTCCAGAAAGCTTGACTGTAAATATAATAAATTAAAATTGCAAATATGGAGAACATTTTAATTTTCATAAAAGTGATGGCCTTTTAGGTCTCTTCTCACATGTGTTTGAGATTACTGACACATTTTGATTGATTTCTCTGCATATTTTCTTTTGATAATAATGTTAAGTGTTATTTCAGATTACCTTAAGGAAAAATGTGGAATCAACATTAAGACAGCTGGAAAGAGAAAAGGCCCTTCTTCAGCACAAAAATGCAGAATATCAACGGAAGGCTGATCATGAGGCTGACAAGAAACGGAATTTGGAAAATGATGGTTTGTGATATAAATTGTTTAAGAAGAAAAATATTGAATATATGTCATATATTGAAGCTTGTAGCTAAAATGCTTTGTTTTATAGTTAACAGCTTAAAAGATCAACTTGAAGATCTGAAGAAAAGGAATCAGAGCTCTCAGATATCCACTGAGAAGGTCAATCAGCTACAGAAACAAGTAGGTTGGTCTGTGTGGAGTGCTAAGTTTATCCACGTCTGTCAGTGTGTGTGCTGCTAAGCCCTTAGCTCTAATACTTAAGGAGATGATGCCTGGGGAAATACTTCGAGTTTCTTATTTAAGTGGCTTGTAACAAGACAGTAAATTTATGTATTTTAATTATGTTGATGATTATCTGTTTGTTTTTGAATTGGATATCAGCTGGATGAAGCTAATGCGTTGCTAAGAACAGAGTCTGATACTGCAGCACGGTTAAGGAAAACCCAGGCAGAAAGTTGCAAACAGATTCAGCAGCTGGAATCTAACAATAGAGACCTACAAGATAAAAACTGCCTGCTTGAGACTGCCAAGTTGAAACTTGAAAAGGAGTTTATCAATCTTCAGTCAGCTCTAGAATCTGAAAGAAGGGACCGGACCCATGGATCAGAGATAATTAATGATTTACAAGGTATAAAAATCTGATTGATTTGATGTTGATAATTCATATTTTGAAATAACTTTAGATGACTAATGCATTGCAGTAACCTGAGATTTTTTGTTTGAAGACTGTTGAGCTATTTAAGAGCACATATTGCTAAGAAGTTCAGGTCCTAGCACTTCCAGCAGGAGGCCCACAGTTGCCTGTAACTCCACCTTCAGGGGTTCCAATGCCCTCTTCTGGCCTCCTTTGACACTGCATTCACATGCATCAATCCACCCTCTCACACATAGTCACATAATTAAAATAAAAATTATAAAATAAAATTAGAACTTTACAAGTATGTTCATAAAATTTGTGAACAAAAGATGTCTTTTCAAATTGTGTCATTTAGATTTAGGTTGTCAACTGAGTTCTAGCTAAATTACCTTCAATGTCCTGTTCTGATAAGTTATAGAACTCTTGCTCACAAATAACAACTCTAAAATATAAGATAGATAATTTTTAATTGAATACATTCTGAGTAAATTATTTTAAACAATGCTTTAATTTTTAGGTAGACTATCTGGATTGGAAGAAGATTTGAAGACTGGCAAAGCCTTACTAGCAAAAGTAGAGCTGGAGAAGAGACAGCTGCAGGAGAGGCTCACCGACCTAGAGAAGGTAAAGATGGCATGCTCCGCTGTGCGTAAGAAGAAAGCACTGTGACTTTAGATGAGAGAAGTGACCAGAACCAGAGAGCAATTAAATAACTACTTACTAGGAAGAGTACTTCCAAATGTGCATGGACTCTGTTGTATTTGGACTTGACCCTGCAAACAAGGACTGACTAACTAATACCACATAGCAACCCTTGGAATGCTGGACTACATGAAGGAAGGGATTCAGTGTATATAATGATGCTTTTTTTAGAGACCCAGCAGAAATTAAGACTGTAAGATAAATATTTTATTCCTTGAGAATTTTATACAATGTAGAAAAATTCAAATTTTGACTGAGATATCTTAAAAATTAATGTAATACAAAATTAAAACATTTCTTGTGACATTCAGAGGTTTTTTTTTAATATTGTAGAGCTAGGGAATGTTTCTAACTAATATTTTCATTTGTTTATTCATTGATGTCAATATTTAGTGTTTTCTGTAGTAGAAATGTCAGGATGCAATATGGCCTTTAATAATATCACAGTCTGATAGGTGGCCATAGTGACACAAACTTTTGATCCCAGCTCTTGAGAGACAAGCAGGTGCATCTCTAAATTCAGGGCTAGCTGGGGGGTACCTGGTGACAAAAAAGTAATAATAAAGCCCTTGGTAATTTTATTGCATTGTATGCAAACAAAATGCTGTTTGAACACAGTATGCCTTTCAGGTATAGAAAATGAGCCCCTGACATGATTGATAAGAGAGGTGGGCTGGAAAAGAGGCACACTCTAGCTGGAGGATAGCCACTTGAACAAAACTGAGAATAGAGAATAGCAGTGGTTGGTTTGCTTGTTCAGTCAGGATTTTGGAGTATGGTGTCTTGGTCAGCAAATTAATCCTTTAAGGGTCACATAATGAATACTCCAGGTTTGTTGACCATATGGTCTGTGCTGCAAATGCTGGGGCACATGTAGAAAATGGACTGACTTCTGTTATCCAAGATTTTCTAACTTATAATGTGTTAGGTTAGCCATGTAGCTTAGTGGTAGAGTACTTGCTTAGTATGTCTAAGACCATGAGTTCAATTTCAGCATCACAGAAAACACTTACTATTTGAGCAGTAGGACATCTTGAGACTTTTTTTGATGTTGTTGTTTAATGTCACTAGATTAAAAGCATTACTTTTTGTTTGAGACAGTGTCCCACTATGTTGGCAAGGCTGGCCTCAAACTTTCAGAGATCTGCCTGCCTTTGCCTCCCAAGTGCTGGCCATTAGCTACTTTTGTAAATTTTGAGAAATAGTGCTTTAGGAAGAGATGGTGTAAAGAACACCCTCATCCTGCAGCTAGAGAGATGGCCCAGTAGTTAAGAGCATTTGTTCTTCTTGCAGGAAACCTCGGTTTGATTCCCAGCAGTCGTAAGGTGACTTACAACCACCTTTAACTCCAGTTCCAGGGGATCTATCACCCTCTTCTGACTTATATGTGTACCAGGCACATATATGGTATACATAGATATTCATGTCAGAGCAACAGACACAGACACAGACACAGACACACACACACACACACACACACACACACACACACATTTAAAATAGTTTTTAAAAAACAGTAAAACTAGAGGCAGCTGGGGAAATTTGAGAGGTGACAGGAAGGTGAGAGCAGGGATGCAGTGTCAAACTGCATCAGTGGATAGTGTCAGATGCAGATTAGAGAAAGAGAGTAATAGAGGCTGAGAAGTAAGTGGTGAGACTAGCACTCTGGTCATTTAGCTGAAATTAAACAGGCTTGATTCAGACCTCAAAACAACAGTGTAAATGGGTGGTAGAGTCCATTGGTTACTGTTAGAAGAATCTCAGATGAAGAAGGAAAGAAAATTACTAAACATTTGTAGTGAGACTATTTAAAAGTAATTTTAAAATGTTTTGAAATGCTGTTAATGGTTTTGGAAATGTCTCATAGGAAAAGAGCAACATGGAAATAGATATGACATATCAACTGAAAGTCATACAGCAGAGTTTAGAACAAGAAGAAGCTGAACACAAGACCACAAAAGCACGGCTAGCGGATAAAAATAAGATCTATGAATCCATTGAAGAAGCTAAATCAGAAGCCATGAAAGGTATGCATTGTAAGAGGTTTTCCAGGAACATTTTCCAAGAGTCTAGAGTCAGTCTTTGATTTTACAAAATATTTATTTATATTGGCAAGTATTGGGAGCTGAAAGGAAGAAAAATATCTTTTTTTAACCTTTGATCCATTACAACAATTTCTAAATACCAAATTATTCTACCATATTTTTAGATTTGAAAGAAAGTAAAATTTCAGTGGTATTGGTGGTAAAAGGTATGCACTGTGACCCTCTCTACTAATTTTTGGGAGATATGTCCTTTAACAGATATTTAGTGTAGTATGACATTTTACCAGCTGTGTTACAAAATTATTAATAGTTATGTAAGACAGGTACTTACATAGTAGTTAGTTCAGCTAGACTCAGAAGTAGCTCACTGAGTATTTTAGACTGATATACTAAAGATATCAGTCAGGTTTCATTCAAGTCATGTCATACTAATAGATTCCAAAGTTAACATCATATTTGAAATCACAAAAATAATCAGTACTTGAAAATTTTATGTTCATGTCTTAAAACACTGGAACAGAACTTTCGCTTCTTATTGAAGCATAATATTAAGAATACTTAGCAAGAAAGCCTTTTAGTCTTTAAGACTTTTCTTACTACAACCAATTTAGTTTAAATCACTAATCCAGGATGATAAGAAATGAAACAAGTCATGAACAATATGTGTGACTTCAATCCAGAACTCAAGAGGCAGATACAGGTGGGTTTCAGCTGGGACTATAGAGTGAGACCTGTTCCAGAACAAAACCCAAGACAAAACAAAAGAGAAATGAAGCAGTCACTTTATTTAGAAAGTATAGTCTGAAGAGATTAAGCTGGTAAACGGTAAATTTCCTTATGTATGCCATAGAAGAGAATTAAATTGTTTTTGAGATGTAATTTATTTGTAGTAAAGTAGTATAGTTTTGATGTTTGTGTTACACTCACATAGCTATCACCAAAGCAAGCTGTAGAATATCTACTGTCTCAGTAAGTTTCCAGTGTTTCTTTATGTTCTCTGTACCAATATTACATGATTTTTTTAAATGAAATTTTTGTTTGTTTTCTTTTGTTTTTTTTGTTTTTTGTTTTTTTTTTTAAGACAGGATTTCTCTCTGTAGCCCTGGTCATCCTGGAAATCTCTCTGTAGATCAGGCTGGCTTTAAACCCAGAGATCTGTCTCTGCTTCCCCACTCTTGGGATATGTGATAACTTTCTAGTACTTTACACATAAGCACACAATACCTAAATATTAAAGATGTCATTCAAGCCTGTATCTAAAACTTGCTCGTTGTACTACATGTTATCACCTCAGTAGATTAAGAACATGGCTTGAACAAGTAATTATTGCCAGTATGACCTTGTCTGTAGTTTAAACTTTGCCAATACATTGTTCTCTGTAAAGGGATAATGATGGTGATGTTAGGTTGTGAAATCAAGTGCAATTGTGCATATAAAATAATTAAAAATACTATCTACTTAGTAACATGTAGAGAATGATTCATTTATCTGTGTACATTTTTAAAGACCCTTCATTAAGTATTTTCTATTTTGCCCAGGCAGATGGAAAAAAATTTGCAGTGTATGGATGAGCCTGTGTAAAAGCCAGGCAGGCATGACAGCCACCTTATACCCCAGCGCTCAAGAGACAGAGAAAAGAAATCCCTGGGGCAGCTCATTAGCTAGACAGCACAAATTTGTGTGTTCCATGTTCACCCAGAGACCTTGCCTTGTTATATAAATTGGAGGGTAAACAAGACAAATATCTGCGATCAACTTTAGGCTTCTTCACATACATGTAAGGCATGTACACTTTAAAAAAAATAAAATTTAAGAAAAGCCTTGAAAAATCATGAATTTAATTTTTACCTAATTAAACTTTTTGTAATGATAGTTGGATGTTAATGATTGGATGTGAGAGAGCATTGGGATCCTACTTAGATAGGAACTGAAATACTAATCAATTAACTGAAACTTAAATTTAAAATTGAACTTACTTGCTTAGGAATACACTTTGCTGATTACCTTAAGATGAAAAATGCTTTTAAAAGTGTTATTATTTTTCTGATTGCTAAGTTAGGTTTGTTGCAGATCATTTAGAAAAATGAAGGAAAGCATAACTAAAAAAAGCAAAGATTACCTACAGTCCTACTGAGTAACCTAGTAGCTGTACTTCATTTTCTTTACCATTTTACTAATTCTTTTTTTTTTTTTTTTTTCTTCCGAGACAGGGTTTCTCTGTGTAGCCCTGGCTGTCCTGGAACTCACTCTGTAGACCAGGCTGGCCTCGAACTCAGAAATCCACCTGCCTCTGCCTCCCAAGTGCTGGGATTACAGGCGTGTGCCACCACGCCTGGCCGTTTTACTAATTCTTAAAAAACAAAACAACAGCACTGGAGAGATGGCTTGGCTAAGAGCCCTGTTCTTCCAGAGGTCCTGAGTTCATTTCCCAGCAACCACTTGGTGGCTCAAAACCTTCTAATATTATCTGATTCCCTCTTCTGGTGTGTATGAAGAGAGTCACAGTATGCTCGTATATGAGAGAGAGGGAGAGGGAGAGAGAGGCAGAGAGGGAGAGAGGGAGAGAGGGAGAGAGGGAGAGAGAGAGAGAGAGAGAGAGAGAGAGAGAGAGAGAGAGAGAGAGAGAGAGAGGAGAAAGAGAGGAGAAAGAGAGAAAGAAAGAAACAGTGCCTTCCATATCCATATCTCTGGCAATATTTTTCTTTTTTCCATATTCAAGAGGTTAGCTATCGTTACTGTCCTAGATGGAAGGAGATTGAGGACAGGGAAGTCAGCTTACCTACTCAGATAATTAGGAAGTGGCAGAGGCGAGATTTAGGCTCAGAAAGTTTGATTCCTGAATCTGTTTCCCCAAACATAATTTTCAATACCTGCATAATAGTATACAAATATGGAAAGTCATGGAATCTACCTGGAATGTTTTATTGAAAGATGTTAGTGTCTTATAGAGACACAAAGACAGAATTATCTTTTTTCCAATAGAATAGATATAATATCACAAGTAGTATGATACATTTTATACTCTGCAAATGAAGCTCATAAAGTTTATATTTCAAATTTATTTATTTATTTATTTATTTATTTATTTATTTATTTATTTTTGGTTTTTCAAGACAGGGTTTCTCTCTATAGCCCTGCCTGTCCTGGAACTCACTCTGTAGACCAGGCTGGTCTCCAACTCAGAAGTCCACCCGCCTCTGCCTCCCAAGTGCTAGGATTAAAGGCGTGCGCCACCACTGCCCACCTTCAAATATATTTAAAGTGATAAAAATATTTAGTTAGAAACAACAATGTAAGATAATACCACTTGCTCTTAATTAAAATGCAGTTCCAAGTTATAATTGTATCTATTTTTATTGTAATAGAAATGGAGAAGAAGCTGTTGGAAGAGAGGTCTTTAAAGCAGAAGGTGGAGAACCTACTCCTTGAGGCCGAGAAAAGATGTTCTATATTGGACTGTGATCTCAAACAGTCTCAGCAGAAACTAAATGAGCTGCTGAAACAGAAAGATGTGCTAAATGAAGATGTAAGTGTGAATTACATTAAGTAAAAAATTAATGAGCCAATAATAAACTTGCTTTATTGGGGAGGTCTAATGGTGAATATATTATATTGTAATATTCTGTAGAATCTGTTGGCTTTTAATGTCTTGGTGATAGATTAAATCAGTCTTAATTAAAAAATTTTGTTACTTATACCTTAAAGACTAATTTTTATTTAAAAATATTATCTATATTTTAATGTGAGATGAATAAGAAAAGCATCATTCTTGAGAAAAATAATTTACTTAAATGTCAAGTATACAATTTGCTTTTTTTTTAGGTTAGAAATTTGACATTAAAAATAGAGCAAGAAACTCAGAAGCGTTGCCTTATGCAAAATGACCTGAAGATGCAGACCCAGCAAGTTAACACCCTAAAAATGTCAGAAAAGCAAATAAAACAAGAAAATAATCATCTTATGGAAATGAAAATGAACTTGGAAAAGCAAAATGCTGAACTTCGAAAGTAAGTTAATTGATGTAGACAGTTTGATGGAGAGTTTCTGGGATGTGTGTGTCTGTGTCTCTGTGTGTTTGTGTGTGTGTTTTATTGATATTTATTTAAAATAAAAGCCAGGTCCGATGATAATTTTTATAATGCCTATACTTGGGAGGGTGAAACAATGCGATTTGAATTCCAGAGCCAGCTTATCTAGCAAGATAAAATAAAACTGAAAATCAAGCACATATTGCATTAGCTGTTGGATTAATGATATGATGTGACATGTAGCCTCAGGAAAAGCCTGTGCTCAGTGCTGAAGGAATTGGTTTTCTTTTATGTGTATTTTTTGTTATTTTGTTGTTGTTACTGTGTATAAAGTCTCACTATGTAGCTGTGGCTGGCCACAACCTCCCAGAAATCTTTTTTCCCTCAGTCTCCAGAGAACAAGGGTTATAGGTATACATTACCACACCTGGCTTTCAGTTGTTTAGATTATTGTTTTTGTTTTTGATGCATGGTCTCATGAAATTTTCCAGGCTATGTTTGAACTAATGGTCCTCCTGCCTAAGCCTCCCAGTTGCTGGTATTACAGGCTCTGCCATAAGGTCTGTCAAGGAGGAAAGCTTTAAAAGGCAGTGATAAAGTTAGCAGTAGCATGAAAGTGACTTGATTTCAGGGACTCTTACTTTGCAAACTGGCTAGGTTAAAATGTATGTAAGTTACTAACAAAGACTTTCTGTGTTCACAGAGAGCGGCAGGATGCAGATGGGCAGATGAAGGAACTGCAGGACCAACTTGAAGCAGAGCAGTATTTCTCAGTAAGGAACTCCTTGCAGAAGTAGGAGAATGGTTGTCTTTTTAATTGAAATAGTTATTTATTTCACTTGCTGTGTATTCATATTTTAGGCTTAGGCATGTAAGTATACCATGTGTATTCCTGGTACCCTGCAGGTCAGAAGAGAGGAAGATGCATAGCTTTTGTTTGTTTGTCCTTCCTTGCTTTGGTTTTGGGTTTTTAAACAGCCTTGCTGTCTGTCCTAGGCTATCTCCAATTTGCAAATTTGCTGCCTCCATATCCTGGGTGCTGGGATTATAGTAGTTTACCACCACATTAGACAGATTTGGATGGGGTCTTACATGACTCATAAAACCACGCAGTCAGGCAATTAGAAATGTAGCTCACTGGTAAAATGCTTGTGGTAGGGAGGAGGTTCTGAGTTCAGTACGCAGTACCACAAAGTATGAAATAAAAAGTACTGGGCAAAAAACTAGATTGTTTAATAGGAATATCCTTTATCCTACTGATTTGGTGGTATGTGCCTATAGTTGTGACTACCATGCAGTCTAAGGTGGGAAGGAGACTTGAGTCTAAAACATTGTGTATAGTTTGGACAACAGAAAGGAAGGCACTGCTTCAGAACAAGGCATCAGCTATTGTTGGTAGGACATGATTCCAAGTATGCTCTTTCCATCCTGTGAAGCCTTTTGGGGAGAATATGTGTTTTGTTTTTCAAGTAGTTTATTTTTATTTGTATTCATGTTTTGCCTGCATATATGTCTGTGTGAGGGTGCTGGTTACTAGAGTTACAGACGTTGTGAGCTGCTGTGTAAGTGCTAGAAATTGATTACTAGTCCTCTGGAAAAAGTCAATACTCTTAACCGCTGAGCTATCTCTTCAGCTGAAATATATGCTTTTGTAATGAAAGGAATAAAATTATCATATTGACCCTTGTGAGGTTTTTGAGACCACTGTAAAAATATGAGATACTTTTTTCTTCCTTCCCTTCCTTCCCTCCATTTTTTTTTTTTTTTTTTAACCTTTGTTTGGAGAGACAGTTTAGGCCTGGCTGTCCTACAATTTGCTCCATAGGCCAGGATGGCCTCAAACTCAAGAGAGTCACCCGACTTTACCTCCCAATTTTGGGATTAAAAGGGATGTGCTACCACCTCCCCGCAATATGAAGTGTTTTTATATAGTAATTCCATTGATCTGTCAACTTGAAGGAAGGAAGGGAGGAAGGAAATTTCATTGTTTTTCATCACCTCTTTTTTTCTACCAACCTGCACATTTAACTGGAATTAATGTTGTAATACCCAGTTGAATTATTAGCTGGTTCTTTTAGAAGTTGAGTGCGCTGGGGACTAGACATAGTGCATGCAGTCTACCATACAAATGTCTATTAATTGGTGTAGAAAATGGGAAAGCCTTCAAAATTGTTGATTTCTCAGGAGCCCAAAGTTAGTCAACATAAAAAACATATATTGAGCTTTTGGCCTGGCAAGGTTTTGATTAAAAGTCATATTCTTGATAATAATGGGCATGCAATTCTGTTTTGCTGGTTAGACCCTCTATAAAACACAAGTTAGAGAACTTAAAGAAGAAAATGAAGAGAAGACTAAACTTTGTAAAGAGTTGCAGCAGAAGAAGCAGGATTTACAAGATGAAAGGTAAGGATGGGGCCCTGACTCTTGTCTGTAGGTAAGGTCCCTAGTATAGTTCCCACTCTTATTTCCCACCAAGTAAAACAAATCTGATGAAAGTCAAGTAGACAAAGAGTCTTGATTTCATAATGAAAATTGATCATTAAAATCCCATCTCCAAGGGATTTGGGACTTAGCTTAGGTAGACTATGTGATTAGAATACATGACACCCTGAGTTCAATCCCTTTACTATATACCTAAGTCTTTGTGATATATCTCTGAAATACAGAGACTCTTTGGCTGCCCAGCTGGAGATTACTCTTACCAAAGCGGATTCTGAGCAGTTGGCTCGGTCCATTGCTGAGGAACAGTATTCTGATTTGGAAAAAGAGAAGATCATGAAAGAGCTGGAGATCAAAGAGATGATGGCTAGACACAAACAAGAACTTACCGAAAAGGATGCTACAATTGCATCTGTAAGTAACATTCTTGGTGTCTTGGGTTTGTAATTAAATTGCTATGTCATAAAATCTCAGAAACATCTGGGAACTGTCTGATGTAAATTTAAAAATGACTGTATTTGTTAGCAGATTCTAACAGTCTAACTAAGGAAACATTTCTGAGGAAAGACCAACAGAAAGCTCTAAGTCTTGTGCTGACCTACTGAGTGCCACAGTAAGGGGGTGGATAGTTGACAGAGGAGGTACATATGCAAGACCTTTGTGTGCAGATAGTAATAAAGCCAGTGGAGGGGGGGGGCACGGGTAATAAATACTTTTGGAATAATGGGATTTTTGGGTGAAAGGAATAAAGATAGATCCTTACAGGTTAGGTAAAGTGTACCTAGTTTAAGAACCAAATGTGAAAAATAGAAACTTGGAGCTATCAGACAGACCTAAAATTTATATGTGTCAGAGACAGCCTAGGTAACAAAGAAAAGATACTTGAAATATATATATATTCAACAGATTAGTATTTAGAATACATATAGAACCCCTGGAACTCAGTGAAGTAGATGAAACCAATTGGGAGAAAATTGTCCAAAAGAGACAGCTCAAATACACATGTGGATGCTTTGCTCTTCTCTAACAAAAGGTCAGATGAATGCTGTAGCTTTGAAATATTGTTGCCCTCCCTTTCCACAACTGAAAATAAAAACCTGACAATTTCACATGTGTGGAAAATGGCTTTAAAAAAAAACAGAGAGTTAAATTCAATTTGATAAGTTTAATAGAGTCAGTAGTATGACAATTTCTGGTAAATTTAAGTATATGGCATAACCCTATAAAAGTCCACACTAAGATAACTGCTAAACAAACCAGCACAATGCTTATAGCCCATAATTCTTATAAAAAGCAAAACCTCAGCTGGACGTGGTGGTGCATGCCTATAATCCCAGCACTTGGGAGGCAGAGGCAGGCAATCTCAGCAAACAAACTGGAAGGTGCACTAAGTGTTACCACATATAATACATAAGTATTACCACATATTATTTTATGTATTTATAATGGAAATTTGCAGTATTTGGTGGGAAAGTAGAAAGAAAATAGAAGTAAATGGAAGTTGAATCTAAATGAATTACATCTTTGTATATATCATCATTGTATCTTGTTGTTTCTTTTAATTTTAAGATAGCCCAGAATTCATAATATTTTCCTGCCTCATCCTTCCAAGTGCTGGAATTAGAAACAGTCACCACTGTTCCCACATAGTGTCTTAGTCCTCACTATCCCTGTCTGCCTGGGCACTACTATGTTCATTAGTTTTAAACTTACAGACGTCCTCCTGTATCTGTCTCTTGAGTGCCAGGACTGAAGGTGTGCCCAACAATGTCTTAATGTATTAAGTGAGTCATAATTTTAAAAATCACATACATTATTTCATTTATTTATAATGGAAATTTGCAGTATTTAGTGGGAAAGTTAAACGTAGTTTTTAATAAAACTCAGGAAGGAAGGGCAGGAATATAATCTTAAAGGAATACAGAAAAAAAGGATTCAACTTCTTATATAGAAATTCATTTTTTTCTAGCCAGGTGGTAGTGCACGCCTTTAATCTCAACACTTAGGAGGCAGAAGCAGCTAGATCATTGAGTTTGAAGTCAGGGCTACACAAAGAAACCCGTCTCAAACAAAACAAAACAAAACAAAACAAAACAAAACAAAACAAAACAAAAAAAACCCCTCACTTTTCATTTTAAAATAATATTCCGAAAGAAATACTATGATTTTTAAACTCGTTTAGCACAATGGAAAAATAGGCCTTTGTTTTCCCTCTTCTTAATTTATTAGGTGGTTTTCTCATTTAAGGAAAAAAAAACTGCTAAGGATTTTTGAAAGAAGGAGAAATTTTTAGCTTTTTGGGATACATAAGAAGTTTTGAGGAAACAGCATTTTTTTTTTGGTGGGTTTTTTTTTTGTTTTGTTTTGTTTTTGTTTTTGTTGTTGTTTTTTTCGAGACAGGGTCTCTCTGTGTAGTCCTGGCTGTCCTGGAACTCACTCTGTAGACCAGGCTGGCCTCGAACTCAGAAATCCGCCTGCCTCTGCCTCCCAAGTGCGAATTACAGGCATGCGCCACCACGCCCTGCTGAGGGAACAGCATTTTTATCAAGGGTAAGATTGGTGTGATAACAGAGGGGAAGTGCAGCGGTGAGCAGGGTCAGAGGTGAACAGGGATCCGGTGCTCTCAAGTTGGATTAGTATTTGACCACTAAAATTTTGTAAATTGATGTGTAAGGTTTTTTTCTTCTATTTCTTAGCTTGAAGAAACAAATAGGACACTAACTAGTGATGTTGCAAATCTTGCAAATGAGAAAGAAGAATTAAACAACAAGTTGAAAGATACCCAAGAACGTATGTATTAGCAGAGGATTGAGCTTATTGTGATATACCTAGTAGCTGTAGTTTTTGTTGTAACTTTAACATTTCTGTTTATTTCAGAACTGTCAAAGTTGAAAGATGAAGAGATCAGTGCAGCAGCTATTAAAGCACAGTTTGAGAAGCAGCTGCTAAATGAGAGAACACTCAAGACTCAAGTATGTCTCCAGAGTGCAAAGGCGGTTTTGAATTTTGTTTACGTTCCTGTCACCTGTTACTTCTAGTGCTATAGGCTAGAAGCTATGCTCAAAGCACTATCATTATTTGAATAATTTTCTGATTTTTTTTTTAAGTCAAGTTAGAAGAAACGTCATGTATGTGAAAGTGTCCTACATTCTCTCTCAGCTTTTTGTTATTTGCTGATGGCCTGGAAAGAGTCAGATGGTCTGAAAGGGCACCTATGATTATTGACACCCTCTGCTGGCTCCCACAATTAACTGTATTTGTAGCAGAAATACGTGGGTGCTAGTACCATTCTCTGTTGTTGGACAGGATACATTTTAATGCCAATGCAGAATTCATATCATTCAGAGTAGGAAGAGGAACATCTGCCTATTTAAATCTCTCTTATAATAAAAGTTGAATCATGGTATCAGATCAAGCCTGTAATTTAGTAGGGAGCACATCTAGGGACTGGCATATGCTAGGCACACATTCTTCCTACATTCATATAAACAGTTTATCATTCTTAAAAATCATAAGAAAGTGGGCAAGATAGCTCAGTGGGGAAAGGCTCTTACTATCAGAAATCATGAAATGAAAAACTAATTACAGAATGAATATCGATGAAAGAACTACATTATTTAAAATCAGGCAAAAGATGTTATGTTGTGCACAGGTGTCATATGTATGTATATGTTCATGTGTGTATGTGTACACTTGTGAACTGGGCATATGTGCATGTATGTAGAGACCAGATGTTGGCTTCTAGTGTCTTCCTATATTACTATCTGCTTTTTTTCTTTCAAGATTTTTATTTTCATTTGTTTAAGTACTTGTGCCCTTGGAAGCCAGAAGAGGGTGTTGGTTCTACTGGAGCTGGGGTACTGGGTATTCCACTGGACTTGGATACTGGAAACTGAACTCAAGCTTTTCTAGAAAAACAGAAAGCAGTTTTCACCATTGAGCCATCTCTCCAGCCCCTTTTCTCTTTTTCTTTGAGACAAGATCTCTCACCAAATCTAAAGATTATAAATTGGGCAATACTAACTGACCAGTGAACTTAAGGGAGTCTCCTGTCTCTGCCTCTACTATACTGAGCACAGAGGCATGCATCACTGTGCCTTGCTTTATACATGGGTACCATAGATCTGAACTCTGGTCCTAGTGCTTATACAGTAGACACTTGACTCACTTTACATCTCTCTAAGCCCAAAAATATTTCCTAAAAACCCTGTGTACAGGAAAGGAATTACTGGTGATTGTAGCTTGTGATTGAGTTTCTGAGAAAACATCAACATAATTTATTATATGCTTATTTTTTAAGGCTGTGAATAAGTTGGCAGAGATCATGAATCGAAAAGAACCTGTGAAGCGTGGTAGTGACACAGATGTGCGAAGAAAAGAGAAGGAAAACAGAAAGCTACATATGGAGCTTAAGTCTGAACGTGAAAAATTGACACAACAGATGATCAAGTATCAGAAAGAACTGAATGAAATGCAGGCTGTAAGAATACTCTTTTACACTGAAAACTTTTAAAAACAATTATTTTCTTATCTTTGTTTGCAGAACATTTCTATTAGTATTTATTACTGAACTATGACTCACAGTTATAATGTACATTTTATCTGTTAATACATTTTCTTACAGCAAATAGCTGAAGAGAGCCAAATTCGAATAGAACTCCAGATGACCCTGGACAGTAAAGACAGTGACATTGAACAGCTTCGGTCACAGCTCCAGGCCTTGCATATTGGTATGGACAGTTCCAGTATAGGCAGTGGGCCAGGGGATGCTGAGCCTGACGATGGATTCCCAGGTACTTGGCCTTGGTTAGCCCTTGCATTCACCTTAAATTTAAAGTCATGTGATTGCTTTAATTCACTTTACTTTTGAGGAAAAGGTTTGTTATTTCTTTAAGGGAAAACCTACTTCTTGGAGTGGGATTCACATGACTTTTGGGACTGTTTGACTAAAAATGAACAAGTAAATAAATTCTAAATGTTTAGGAGTTTAACTCATCTGTAGTGCCTATCTGTTTTTTAAGTTTTCACATTTTCTTCTCTTCTCTCTGCGTCACATTCTTGCTTGTGGGTATGTAGTCCATATCACTCAGTCACACACTCTGGAGTCCATGTCCTTCACCTACCAGCGGTCCTCTACCTCCCTCAGTATTGCCTCTAAGCCCTCCAGTTCTCACCCGCTTCTTGACTCTGACTCGGAAGAAGAGCCCTTGCCTTACTTACCTAGTTCATCGGAGCCTATTAGTACAGGTGATACCTGAAACTCTTTGGAGTTTTCCCAGCTACTTAATTTGTCTTTTTTTTTCTCTTCAATTATAACATTTAACTAACATCCACTCACTCCAACATGCTGTTTAGATGCAGTAAAAAAAAAAAAAAAAAAAACTGCTGCATGAACTCTAATTCGCCTTTAAGGCATTTGTCAAATAGCTTGTGATTGTATTTGCTAGATGTTTGATTTGTGTGTGTGTGTGTGCGCGCACGCGCGCGCACCAATTTTCCAGAAACAAAGCACCATATTCCGTATCCTTGAAAGTGCATGGCTTCATTTCTGTAGTTCTGTATCAAGAGTAACAGTACAGAATATAAAAATTCATGACCCATTTCATAGAACGTGTTGAGGTTTTCACCATGTTTTCGTGTCCACAGCGTACTAAGCCTTCAGAAAACACATGAAACAATTTGGATTGGCTTTCACCCTGAAAAGCCTCACAAGTGAGATGCCTAGAGACTTCCATATGTGTCTTCTAAACTCACAGAGGTTCTCATTGATCTCTGTAACCTCCAGTTTCCTGGTCTACATGAGAGATAGAATTCTGTTGTATGGAGCTGTGCAGACATAGAGAACTTAGCATCTAGTACAGTTAGTGCATAGTAGTTTAAACCTGTAGTGATTTGCTTTATAAAAATATTCTCTTAGAATGGCACCCTTCTGCCAATTTAATTTGAAAAATAGGATCAAATTTATTAGCACAGAGTCTACTTTCTTTTGTTCATTATTGAGTTTTACTGGTTTTGCTATTTTGGAGCTTAGAAATCTTGGTTATACTATTGCTTCTTAAACAGGTTTGGTCTGTATTCTAAAATTTCCTGTTTTCTGAACAGGTACTCATTTAAAGTGCTTTTTACTCAAGAGCATGTGTGGTTGGTACATCTCTAGTCAGCTTGGTCTCCACAGGAAGAATAAAGGGCCTGATCTAGACTTGCAGTGAAAAGAGCTCAGTGGCTCGTGTGTTGTGAATTTTGCCTGTGCATGAATTTAATCAATGGAGTATTGGATGTTATAATTCTGAGTATTTATTTCTGATGTCTTGTGACCTGGATTTTGTTCATGCTTCTACTCATTATGGGTATTTTCAGTGGCCCAGGTACAGTATGGTCTAAATTCCAAAGGACAGATTTGATTAGCTTGTGACTTCTGCATTAAAATTTTAGTAAATTCTTAATTGTCAGGGGAGAATTGGTTTATTTATCTTCCTTTGTTATGCTTACTTATAGAATCAAGATTAGAAGGATGGTTGTCATTGCCTGTACGGAACAACACTAAAAAGTTTGGATGGGTTAAAAAGGTAATTAGTGCTTTGGAATATGGTTCCTTTGGCTTATGATTTAACTCTAGCTGTTTCCTTCTGGATTTGTGGGGGTGGACATGCCTACACTTCCGGGCACACAAAACCTGTTTATATTTTCTGATTTTGTTTATCATTGTGGAAGAATTTTTACTCTCCATGGGTTATTACTGAAGTGGGTTTTGAGGTTATTACATATAGTTTTAGTGCTGTTGTGTCCTGGTGGGCAGCAGCTCTAGATAAGATGGGAAGACCCTGTTTTTCTGTGCTACTGTGTTTCTTGCTCACTTTGACTGGGCTGATGTGATTTGCTTTTTATGTAGATCTGAAAGCTTTAAATGTTTCAGTTTTATTGTTACAGAAAAATAAATAAAATTAGTGAATCTGTTGTTACTTTAAGGAAAACTTTCCTAAAGCATCATTAATGCTTTTTATTTACTTTCATAGTATATGACCATATCACAAATACAGACTTTCTTATAAAAGAAAATAAATATAATACATAGTAATTTTGTCAATTTCTTTCTTTCTTTTTAACAGTACGTGATTGTAAGCAGCAAGAAGATTCTTTTCTATGACAGTGAACAAGATAAAGAGCAGTCTAACCCTTACATGGTGTTAGACATAGAGTAAGTATCAGACTTACATTAAAGTCGTAATGTGAGAGGAATAGAACCATGTCCATCTTGACAGTCACAGTGTAGCTCTCATTCTACTACATTTCCCTTTGATTTCCTTAGTAATTGAAAGTTGACAGTGTGTGATATGGAAGAAATCTGTATTTCGTGGCTCTAATTTGTGGTTATGTTAAAAGTTACTGGAACAATAAGAAAAGCTAGTCAACCAGGCAAACACCTTTAACCCCAGCAATTGAGAGGCAGGCAGACAGAGGTGGATCTCTGAGGCCAGCATGGTCTACAATAGTGAGTTCTAGGACAGCCAGAGACATAGTGAGACTGACCCTGTCTAAAAACAATAACAATAACACCAACAAACAACCAAGTTAGTCTATTAGCTTCTAACGTGAGTCAATAAATCGCTGATTTTTAACTTCTGGTATAAGATAACCAATGTAATAAAATCCTTGAGTAATATTTTACTTAATCCTTTCTTTAAAAATCTTCTCTAGCAAGCTATTTCACGTCCGACCAGTTACTCAGACAGATGTATACAGAGCAGATGCTAAAGAAATTCCAAGGATATTTCAGGTAAGTGTGTTTTGTTAATTTTTTCACTCTTAGAAGTTCTCGTGTGACATGATATTTTTAGGTTCCTTTCTTCACGTTCCCTTCTGGCTTAGCCCCCAGTTGGGACAGTTGGGGCTTTACAGTGTGCTGTTTCCATCTAGGCCTGAGCTCTGTTGCACCTTTCACAAGATTGTTGGTTGTTTTTTAGAGCTTGGACTTAGTTCTGATTTGGTTTTATTCTCAACTCTGGAAATTTTAAAAAGTCATTTATCAAGTTGAAAGCTGTAGCACTTTTACTTTTTATTAAAAGCGAAGCCAAGTTTTTCCTTTTATTGTCTCCATTTCAACTCTTCAAACCGTAAGGCCTAGAGTGCTGGCTTGGTAGTTATTAGCTCTTTACTGCTCCATCAGAGGACCAACATTCACATCAGGTGGTTCATAAATGCCTGTAACTCTAGCTTCATAGGTTCATGTTCCCCCGTGTGACCTCCGTGGGCACTTGTGCACAGACATATAGATATGCACACCTCTGAAAACACTATAGAAATCACTGTGCCTGACCTGATCTACTGTAGGAGACCTGGGGTTTTTTTTCCTCCTCTGAGTGCTTATGCTGTCTCATTTGGACATTTATTTGCATATCTTCTTTTTCTTTTACCCCTCAACTCTCCAAATATCTAAAATGTGCATATAATTCACCCACTTTGCTATTACTCAGAAGTGTAAACAGCAATTCCTAGAGTTGTCATAGTGGACTTTGGTTTGTTTGGATAGGGAGGTACACTGGATACTGAACCCAGAGCTTTGACCTTCCACACAACTATACTTCTAGCCCTAAATGTTGCTCCCAGAGGAGCAAAGGAAAAAACCACATAATTAAATGTAAATTTGCCTTTTGTTGGCCTATTCTGATAGTTTTTCTCAGCAAAGTAAAAGATACTAAATCAAAAGTAAGGAGACAGTGATTGTCTCATGTCCCTTACATGAATTCTGTCTTCCCTTAAGATGGAAATTATGTGTCATGCTTTATGCATACTAGGCAGGCATGCTGCCACTGAGCCATGTTCCTGACTTACATAAACTCTTGACCAGGTAAGCCTGCTTAGGTGTGAACTTCAGCTGCATTTTGCACTAGTTGGGTAATGTATCAGAAATGTTACAATACAAAATAACACTGAAGCCTAGAGAGCTGACTCAGCACTTAGGAACAAGACCTGGATTTGGTTTCTAGCATCCTTGTGGTGGCTCAGACCATCTGTATTCCAGTTCTAGGGGTTTCGATGCCCTCTTCTGACCTTTGAGTGCACCAGGCATGTATATGATGCACATACACATGCAGGGAAAATATTCGTAAAACAAGTCTTCGGTGTGTAGCAGTCATTTTTGTCTTGTTGTTTATAGATTCTATATGCCAATGAAGGAGAAAGTAAAAAAGAACCAGAATTTCCAGTGGAACCAGTGGGAGAAAAATCTAATTATATTTGCCACAAAGGACATGAATTTATTCCTACTCTTTATCACTTCCCAACCAACTGTGAGGCATGTATGAAGCCACTGTGGCACATGTTTAAACCTCCTCCTGCTCTAGAGTGCCGTAGGTGCCACATTAAATGTCATAAAGATCACATGGACAAAAAGGAAGAGATCATAGCACCCTGCAAAGGTAAGTAGGGAAGTTCTTGCTGTGCTATTACTTGGGTTTCCATTACTTTAAGCACAGTAATTCATTTCAAGTAACTCTTGTTGTAGTTTATTATGATATATCATCGGCAAAGAATTTGTTGTTATTAGCGAATTCAACAGAAGAACAACAGAAATGGGTTAGTCGGTTGGTGAAAAAGATACCTAAAAAGCCTCCAGCTCCAGACCCTTTTGCCCGATCATCCCCTAGAACCTCAATGAAAATACAACAAAACCAGTCCATTCGGCGGCCCAGTCGACAGCTTGCTCCAAATAAACCAAGGTAATAAATAAAACATTAAAAAATTTAAAGCTGCTTTTTAAAAATTGCCTTTTATATTCAGACGAAAAACTTTGATAACTACAATTTTTCTTTGCTTGATATTCTAATGAGTCACTGGAATCAAATATTTTATACTTGTAGTATACATGTTTTATTCTCTGATGTGGCTAAAAGTATTTTATTATTTTTGTATATAATCATACTTTTTTCATCTTTAATCAGTACATGGACTAACCAGTGATTTGGAAGATGGCATTAAGATTACACACAGACTGTCACATGTTAGGTGCCACATAAATATTGCAAACTTCTTTTAGGTGATCTGAAAGGCAGAACCAAACGCAGCTATCTGTAAGTGCAAAACACTGTTTGTGACTTAAAGAGCAATATAGCTCTGCTTTAAGTGTACGTGCAGAGTAGGCACTGCTTGGAATTGAAGTGGTAATGTGGTAGGAGGCCAGCTATGGCTGTGCTGACTCATTTCCTTATGTATTTGGGTTAAGAAGAGCCATTTCTCTTTAAGCATTTATAAACATTGTTTTTCATTGAGTGTAAAGGTTTGGTTAGCTAATGAAAGAAGTATTAACCTAGGTCAGAACCCTCTTGATGCCAAGTACTCAGTATATGAGTGATAATGTGCACTGACTGCTATCAGACTACAAATTTCTCATATGAAACTTTCTGGGAGTAGTATCTCAAGGAAATAATTTAGAATGACAAAGGTAGAATTAGTGTTTTAGCAGCAAAATGATTGGACGTTTTATGTATGCAAAATATGATATGAGCTTGGTGTGGTGGCATATACCTTTAGTCCCAGCACTCAAGGGGCAGAGGTAAGAGCATCTCTGAGTTTGAGTTCAGCTTGGTCTACATAGTGAGTTCTAGGACAGTCAGAGTTATATAGTGAGACCTTGTCTCAAAACAAAAAAAATGTGATAAAATTAATGTAAAATAGTAACTCCACGATAGTAATTAAGCTATAGACTCTCAAAGGGTACTTACTGATCAGGTTGGATTTAGGGATATGGATACACACATACTGGGGGGAGGGGGGGGAACAAAAATTAATAAGAGACCAAAAGTGTCTTTAAAGGAGGCTAGCTAGAGAGGTGATTCATCAGTTACATCCAACTACAGCTACTCCTGGAGAGGATAAGTTAGTTGTTAGCAATCGCTTTAGGTGGCTCACAGTTACCTCTAACCTCAGGCCCAAGATGGATCCAATACCCTTATTTGGACTTGCATAACTGTTCTCAATGTGCACATAAATACAGAGAGAGAGAGACACAGATACATATGCACATAATTAAAAACAAACAAATCTTTCATTTTAAAACCCCTTAAAATAACTGAGAGACCCTGAAGGCCATTTGTAAAATATCTGATTTTTTAGTTCTCTGATCAGTATTGTAAAACTGTTAATAAATAGTCTTTCAAGGCTCAAACTCAGCACCTCAGCTTTGGGTAACATTAAAGAATATAGGTTTATTCAGTTCATGGTTCTGGTGGCTAGTATATCTAACGGGGCTGAGACTAGCATCCAGTGAGGTCTTTTGTACCATAGCCTGGCAGAGGGTTTCATGTGTTAAGACACAGCAGTTTTGCCCGGGAAAGCTTGGTTTGTATAACAGAACTACCCCCCAAAGAATCCATTCATCCATGAAATGACTCAGTTACCACCTTAGGGTTTGTTCCTCAACATTGATTACCACCTAGGATCAATTTTTTTTTCTTTTTCTTTCTTTTTTTTTTTTTTTTGGTTTTGGTTTTGGTTTTGGTTTTTTCAAGACAGGGTTTCTCTGTATAGCCCTGGCTGTCCTGGAACTCACTCTGTAGACCAGGCTGGCCTCAAACTCAGAAATCTGCCTGCCTCTGCCTCCCAAGTGTTGGGATTAAAGATGTGCGCCACCACCGCCCGGCTAAGGATCAAAATTTTAACAAATAGATCCTACAGAAATATCCAAAGATCTACCTGCTTCTGCCTCCCAAGGGCACATGAAGATTATGTGCCAAAGGCTACAATCATAAGCAGCAGGACCAGGCTTCAGAGCCTGCACTCTTAGCTGTAAATTCCACTGTTTGATGATGATGATGTGAGCAGAAATTTTTAGCTTAAAAATGGGATCGAAAGTGGTACAGAGGCAGAAACAGACAGAGCTCTGTAAGATCAGGGTTTATATAGTGAACTCTAGGACAGGCAGGGCTACATAGTGAGAATCTGTCTTTAGACAAAGAAAAAAAGACTCAACCTTACTGAGCAAAGGAATTAAATTAAAATCTTACTTTTTATATGTAATGTTGTGCGGAGGCTAGGAGAGGAAAAAGTGGCAGCAGGGAGAAAATGGTAATCTGATGCTGGAGACGAAGCCTGAGTCCAACTAAAAAGGGATAGGTAGAATTGCTAAAAAAAATTTGATATGATTGTTTAAATACAAGTTTTTCAATGATGTAGTAACATTTAAATCAAGTACTAACAGTAGAAAAAAATGAATTCAGAAAGTGGGTTTTTTGTTGTTTTTGTTTTGTTTTGTTTTGTTTTGTTTTGTTTTAGTTGAAACCAGAATAACCAGCTAGCCAGAATTAGCTGACTGAGTAAAAGAAAATGAAGGAAAGGTTTTTAGGGAAGTCTGACATATTGAACTAGTAACCTAGTAGTTCTAAATATAAGAGTACAGTAATAGGCTGGTGTGGGGCTAGGGGAAAAGCAACATGTGCAAGCATCACACCTTAGGTCACTCCTCAGTATTCCAAGTAAGACTTGAGTATGACAGTATATGCTTGTAATCCCAACATGAGGTACCAAAATATCGTCCTGGGAGCTAACTAACCAAGCAGCTTAGCCAAAATGGTGAGTTTCAGGTCTAGTGAGAGACCCTATCTCAAGTAATAGAGGAAGATAGGCCCAACATCCACCTCTGTTCTCCATGGACTCATATACAGGGTGTGTGTGTGTGTGTGTGTGTGTGAGAGAGAGAGAGAGAGAGAGAGAGAGAGAGAGACTGGCACATACTTCAAAGACTTCAGAAGGGTGTAAAATACAGATTTCCAGAAAATGTCTGTAAATAAAGCTTAGATATCCAGGAAAGACAACTGATCTCAGTCTTATAAATATTCAACACTTTTGAAAGAGTTATTTGGATTGGTTTGTTTGCTTTAAGTTTATAAACATGAGCCTTCTCTGTCTCCTCCCTTTGTCTTCAATGGCTTTAGTGGTATTGTAGAGAGATGCTATCTGGGCACTCTGAAGGGAATATGGACAGCTGTTGAGCTTTCGTACTACCCAGAGTGCATGTCAGGATAGTTTCTCAGTCAGCCATCTACATCAGCAACCACTCTGGTTAATTGCATGGTAGCACATACCTGTAATCCTAGCACTTGTGAAACAGAGGCAGGAAGGTCAGGAGTTCAAAGCTAAGCCTGGTCTACAGTAAGTTTGCAGCCAGCCAAAGCTACTAAGACCTTGTCTGAAAAAGAGAACAAAGAGAAACAAAACAAAACAAAACAATTATTCAGGTTATTTAAACATTCAAATATTGGGACCTTCCTACTCCTGTTGATCTCAGTACAATGTCTGAGAATACTTAATAGGTGAAGCCTATCCACTAAAGTTTAGAGTCATTGACATGGTAATCACAGGTGTAACCTTGGAGACTAGAAAGCTCTTTGGCAGAGATTCATGAGCATCACAGTCATGAATAATTAAAGGCTTGCCCCCAACCCCTGCTTTAAATAAAGGTGATCACAGTGTTGCAGTATAGTTTGTTTAACTGGAAAGAATGGATCAGGGGTGGTAAAATGTCTTAGTGGGTAAGGCACCATCATCCCTCGAAACCAGATGGTGGAAGAGATACTATTCATACAAATTGTCTTCTGACCTTCATGTGCATACACGTAAAAAAATAGATGTAATTTTTAAAAAGCAGAACGTACAATCTGAAAAGAAGCTAGAGCATTAGTTAAAATTTTTTAATTAAAAAAAATGGGGGACTGGAGAAATGGCTCTTCCAGAGGACCTGAGGTCAAGTCCCAGCACCCACATGGCAGTTCACAACGGTCTGTAATTCCAATTCCAGGAGATCCAATATCCACATACAGATATACATGTAAGCAAAATACCAATGCATATAAAATAAAAATAAGTTATTAAAAAGAAAACATAATCATGCTCCAGTTTTATGTTCAAGTAATTTAGCCAAGTCACATTGACAATCCCACTTACATGCCTGTGGCTTTCTCTTGTTCCATATTAGATTGTAGCTATTGTTGACCTACTCAGGGGTTCTTCTGGAATTGAGAAAGCTGTGTTCCTGTTGTTGCTCCCTTTCAAAGGACTTTATTGTTTATGATGTTATTTATATTGAACAACAACCAAAGACAACAGCAGCTGTCAGCTGATAATGCAGTTCTTTTCGTACTTCTCAAATTGAGAATCAGGGTAGCTACATCATTATCTGGATTATAGGAATGAATGGAAAGAGCAAATTATGTTCTTAGCTTAGACAGAATCTGTCTGGAGTTCTCTCCAGAGGACCCTTCTGCAGTAGGCCTGGTTTACATGACTACACCTGAACATAGCAGTGGAGAAACTTGCTCAGTGTTTGTATCTAACTGTTGCCACCCTGCTCCTGAAGGGAAACTTAGAGCATTCACAGCACATTCTAGCCACAGTGCTACGTTCTGAAGTCTATAAAGGATAGAGCATATAAACTTGCAAACCTCCTGTTACAGATTGCTTGATTTGGCATTTAAAGACTGGGATTGGTCATTTGATGATGTTGATGGTGATGATGATGATGATGACGATGTTTTTGATTTCTGAAGAAAATAATGGGTAAATCAAAAAATGAATGAGTTTTTAGTACTTCTGTGTAGCGCATGTGGTGTGCACTTGGACTTTCTTTCGTTTTCTCTCATTTTTGGATAGGATGTGCTTTAAAAGTAGTTTTCAGAAATACTTCTATTCTAACCAGAATTTCTGTGGCAAGTATAAAAGTAAATGCTATGTTAAGTACATTCTCTCTCTCTCTCTCTCTCTCTCTCTCTCTCTCTCTCTCTCTCTCTTTAGTTTTTTTTCGAGACAGTGTTTCTCTGTGTAGTCCTGGCTGTCCTGGAACTCATTCTGGACCAGGCTGTCCTTGAACTCAGAGAGATCCACTTGCCTCTGCCTCTTGAGTGCTGGGACTAAAGGCATGTGCCACCCCTGCCCAGCTATGTTCAGATTCTTTAATGACTATAGATTTTCAGTATTGTTGGAATTTAAATATTTTATCTTAGAAATTAAGCATGTAGAAGTAAGAAAAGGAACAAACTCTGGTACCTTTGATTCATTCCATAGATGTTGTATTCATAGAATTAAAACTTAACAATGTTTTCAGTCTCAGACTAGTTTGTGAACATAGCATGTTTCCTCTCACCCTCTCCATCCATTCTTTCTCCTTCCTTTTTTCTAACTTACAAGCATTAAAGCCATAAAAATCTTTTCAAGTCTGATACATGCCATGAATTAGCTCTTTCTGATTTGTCTTTGTGATGTGGTAAAAATTTAATGTTACCCTTGCTAAAAAAGAATGTGAGTGACATGCTGTATAAACTTCTGTCTTTTAAAGAAATGTAAAGCCAGGCATTGAAGCCCACTTGGAATCCCAGCACTTGGGGAGTGGGGGTAAGAGCAGAAAAATGAGTTCAAGGTCCTCTTCCAGCTACATATTGAACTGAATTTAGACTAGGCTCTACGAGACCTTGTCTCAAGAAGAACACAGTAGACATTGCAACATGCAAGGCTGCAGTTCCCACTCTGCAAGCTGAGGCAAGAGGTTTTTGAGATCCATACCAGTTCAGGCTAAATAGTGACACCCTACCTCAGAGGACAGAAAAGGAAAGTGTAATGGTTTGCTTAAGAACAAGATTGAATGAAAGTTAAGTCTTATGACATTAAGCCTTCAAATAGAATAGACTCATAAGTAATCTGTGTCAGCTGAGCATGTTGGAGGACATGTACTTACATTATGTAATACTGGGACCTCTATATCCAGCTTGTGTACGTCTTACATATGTATACTACAGTATGTTTATTCCTCTTTTAGTTTCTTTGTTTTATTTTGTGGTAGGGAGGATGGAACCCAGGGCTTTGAGCTTGTTAGACAAGTGTTTTACTCCTCAACTGTACTCTAGCGGCTAGAGTCTAGCCTTTTTATTCCTATCTTACAGTTATGAAAAATGTGCTTTGAGGTCTTGAAGTATATAGAGCCACTCCATAAAACCTACTCTTTCCGCTGTATAGGGCAGCAAGTAGTTCAGCACTCCAAGAGCCTGTTATACCTTATTTAGCCCTAATATTGCTGATTAACTGCATTGAATGTTTGTGGCCAGTATGGGACTTAGAAAGTCCATTGTTGCATTTAGAAAGAATGTAATTGCATGTACCTAAAAGTAAGAAATACAATTGAATTTGTTAATGCATGAATTAGATTTTAGAGGAAATACAGGTTAATGATAAAAGTGAAATATTCTTAGGGAATTTAACTCTTACTTAAGTGTATCAACTAACATTATTTTTCCTTCTTTTCTAGCTAACTGCCTTCTATGAAAGCAGTTATTGAAGGTGATTATATTCTTCCAGCCACAAGACTGAAATATGATTTCTCAAAACCTAACTAAAAAGCTATATTTTATTGAGACACATATATACATACACCACACTTGCGCTACCTTCCCCCTGAGATAATTACAAATCATGGAGAGGTTTTTCTGGGCTACTTTGAAACAAGTTGAACAAACAGTGGTTGGTGAGTAAAGGTGTCCTACAGTTCTCCCAGACTTGCTTCATAAAGCTCCTGGCAGTCACACTACATCGCGCAGCATTGAGAAGAGTTTAAAGAAATCACATTTCAGCTTCAGCAGAGGGTTTCACCAGCACATTAGCCAGAAGAATTTGGGAGTGAATCCCACTACAGTGATGCTGACTGCATCTTCAAGAAGTGACCATGATGTGATGTTCATGTATGTATATACATATGAGTGAGCCTCATGTGTATACACACACACACACATACACATATCGTACTGTAATACTGCTAGGTTTTTTTAACTTACCATTTTATTTTTTATATACATCAATCAGATACCATTATTTCAGTTGCAACTATGCACTTGTATAAAGCCATAATGTTGGAGTTTATATCCTTCATTCATGTACCTGATAAGGAGTTGCATGTTTGTGTAAAAAAATAACTGTAACAAGAAATTTGAAGTTAATTATTCCGGTTTCCTAACGCTTAAGGTAGGCAACTTTACCCATTTTGAATGCCTTAATTTAATTTTCTCTCCCCCCAAAATCTCAACCTTTTTCTATATTTAACTAAAGAAAGAACAAGTGTTTACCAGCTCTTAGGATGCAGCTTGCTTTGTGGGGAAAGTAGTGCACTATTTTACGTGTAGTAGTTCTGTCGGTGTCGGCCTATTTGATGCATAACGGTTTTTAATGTACTTGGTCATAGAAACAATAATGGATTATGTTGAAACTAATGTGTATGATGTATATCTGTTATATTTTCCATCCCTCTTTACAGACTTCAGTTAGTCTGTGACTATAGAATATTTCCTTTGCTTTCAACTTGCTGGTTACCCTAGATGTGTTTTTATTTATGGTAAAGACAATGTTTCACATTTTCATTCAATATTCAAAAAATTGTCTCAAATATAAGGAAAACTAACATGTACTGTGTAGATATATTTTAAATATTTAAATGTGATCCTAAAACAAACACCTGTGTATGGCAGTATTTCAGCTTTGATATCTGGGAAGAGGCAGCCTTAAAAGTGCTTATTTGATGTTCACTGTTGAGTGTTGCTGAGGCTGAGAACAGGCTGTCCTGCCATGCTCCCGGCCCAGACCCGTGCTTGACCCCACAGTGGAGTGCAGCAGGGCAGCAGCAGGCGCTGTACATATGCGAGGTTCAATATGATATCAAAATGTTTGCCTGATATTTTAGTGAAGCCAGTAGACATTTTTGATCGCTCCCTTCTGGGGTTAGTGTAGAGATGTAAAGTTTGATTCTCGTTATAATTACTATTGTGGAAATAGTGGGTGTTGGCCCACTGATACACTAAATCCAGTTCTGTGACCTTCAGATGGCCCGGCTTGCATCTTTCATGCTGTCTGTTAAGATTACATGTGCATGCCATTTCCCTGGAAGCAGCTGTGCTCTGGTCTGGAACACAACTGCTTCCTCCCACTCCTCCCTCCTTCCTTCAGGTTTAAAAATGAAAGTATATAAAATTTATATAGAAGAACTATTTCCATTCATTAGAGTTGTTTAAGAGGAGACTGAATTAATATTTTATATAAAGATTTTGTTACTATGGGAGGTTCTATCCTATTCTGAATTGGAGAGTATATATATATATATATTTTTAATAAACTTTATTAAGGTGAAATAATGTCAAGTTTACACATGAATAATTGAAGTGTTTGAGTAAAAAAGGCAAAAGTTTTAATTTTGGATGCTGTTCGTGTATATATGTGTAAGAGTTTGGAGAATCAAGGTGTGATACAACTGTACAAGGCAATTAATGTGAAGGATTCAGGGGAAGAAGACATTCTGAGGGGTGAAAAGATCTCTCCATGGAGCATCTTCACATATGCTTAGTAGGGCTTTATAAGGGTCGTTGTCCAACTGTCAAAATTTCAAATGAGAGCCTCGTGACCTTAGAGAAGTGTTTGCTTTTCCCACTGTCCTTTGCATGTACGTGGATGCACGTACCTGCCATTGTCTCCCCAATCCAACAATCCGTACAAGAGCAACCTAATTTTGTGCCAGTTTCCTTTTTTCCTGAGGCCTCTAGCCCTTCAAGATAAGTGCGAACCAGCACAAATACTACTTCCTTTGTTCAGAACCCCAGAGCTGTAAATACTTGCATTTGGGACCTGAAAGACAGGGAATGCTGGGTTTCCTTAGTTGGATGCTATTCTTTTACTTTGTGGAAATAAAAAAGACAGAAGTAAAAGAAATACTTAAGTACCAGTATTACTGTTGAAAAATTAATGTAGAATTTAAGTATTAATTTTCAGTAACATCTAAAAGCAAAATTTAAGAAAAAAAAAATCTGTGCTCCCAAGGGAAGGCTGTTTGTGGTCGGCTTTTGAGAGGCCACACCTTAGAGGGGCTGTCCTCAGTCCATGTAGATCCTAGTGAGCCGTGCTCGAGGCTGCCAACCCAGCTGAAAATGTCATGCTGCTGCTGCCAGTCTGTTAGGATTCCCAGGGTGAAGTAAGAGAAACTCAGACACTAATTAGCCTTATAGAGATGCTTTAAGCAGCATGTTGATGCCCCTGGTAAAGCAAGTAGCTTCTGAGCTTCTCAGGCCCTTGACTGCTACTGATTCTCTTTCTGTCTGAAGATGACTTCAGCTCCCCTGGCTGGTGGAGGTGCCACAGCCAATATTAAAGCACTTTGACAAGCACTGTGTGACAGTGCTGAGTGTTGTTCCCTGGGACCTCGCCTTGCTCCCTTCCCTGTGGTGACTTTTGTTTGGAACTGTAATAAGTTATAAACTGCATGATTTAGAGAGTCTTGGACCAGCCCCTTCCCCCAACCAAAAAAAAAAAAAAATCCCCACTTGATTTATTTTTTATTTTGTTGCATCTTTGTAGTAATGTAATTGTATTTTTATGCCTGCTTTTTGTTTAAAATATAAATAAAAGAAACTAAGATGTAAAAGCATCTTTTCCTGTGAAATAGTTGTGGAATGCTGCAGCTTCTTTACCTGTCTCTTTAAAGGATGCTAATAGTATACAAGGTGATGTCATCATAGAAAAATCACTTCTGCCTTGGTTCCTGGAGAGTTTAGTTCTCGAGTCCACCTCCAGTTCACTTTGGGTATGCAGGCTTAAACGTCTGATTCCAGGTGCGGAGGGTAGAAGGCACAGAGTGCCTTTCGGTCTGACAGTAGTGTGATGGACACTCGCCTAGAAGGTGCCTTACTGGGAATCTGTGGCTGCCTTTTGTTCTGGGGTTGGGTATTCTGTGAACTGGAGACTCTGTCTACCTATTGGTTTGAAATGCAGTGATAGTACATGTGAGATAGCTGCAGTAACTCTGATGTTCCTTCCAAAAGTGGGGAACTGGCCAGTGGTGGGGATGTATGCTGGTAAAATACACTGAAGAGATGAGGGCAGAAAGATGAGGCTGAGGCCAGCCTGGGCAAATAAAGGGAAGGCTTGGGGGTTGGTTTGGTTGGTTTTTTGTTTTTTGTTTTGTTTTGTTTTTTTGTTTTTGTTTTTTTAATTTAAAGGAATTGCTTTAAGTAGTGATAAAAGTCCTGATTGAATATATCTAAAACACTTGTTGAACTAAAGACTACAGTTTATAGTAAATTAATTAACAGGTTAATGGTCTTATTGACAATATATGTGAAGGAAGATGAACTTAGGTTTTGTTTTCTGGCACTGGTTGAAACAGCCATAGAATGATTTATGTTTAGATGTAGTATTTCTCTCCTCTGGGTCCAGGGCAATTGACCTAACAAGATTAGCTGACTTGCTAATGAGTTATACTTACCTAATTGAAAATTCATGACAACTCAAGATTCAATGGAGTTCAACAAATTAAAGTTTATTAAATATAGAAAACTAAACATTTTCCAGTAAACATCATTTACTTTCTTGCAGTATGCCAGAATAATGACATTCACGTAGAAGAAGAAACTGAGCTTTTTTTTTGTTTTTGTTTTTTTTTGTTGTTGTTGTTGTTGTTTTTCGAGACAGAGTTTTTCTGTGTAGTCCTGGCTGTCCTGGAACTCACTCTGTAGACCAGGCTGGCCTCAAACTCAGAAATCCCCCTGCCTCTGCCTCCCAAGTGCTGGGATTAAAGGCGTGCGCCACCACCGCCCGGTAGAAACTGAGCTTTTAAAGGTTGGATTTATAAAACATCAGAGGAAGTACTGCATACAAGGTTTAGGATATGCTTAGGATATTCTTACTTTAGTATGAATAAAATCCCTAAGAATTGGGTAGGACTTAGCAATAATCTTTACTGTGTGTATACCTTCCAGTAGCTAAAACCTATACTAAGTTCCAGCAGTGGTAATGGTGAGATACAGCCCTTTAAAAAATGGTGGCATTGTGCTTAAATCAAAAAACTGTTGAGATTTCCTCATCTAAACAGATGGGAGACTCTTTAAGGCACACTGGAGGACTGCTTAGTACATGAACCCAGTCACGTCTCTGCATGCTTTGATAGCCCTCTTGGCTTGAGAGGATGTTAGACTGCATTATGACATACAAGGCCAAGCCCTAGTTTATGGAAGCCCAAGTGTGCACTTCTGACTGAGCAGACCCCACTCACTGTGGGAAGATTACTTAATATTTTGAAAACCACGGTGTAGATGTAGCTGGCTCTTCAGGGAACATAATCATGAGTGAAGATGGCCTCTTGGACAGGTTCCATCATTTGAGTTGTCAAAGTCAGGTGTTGTGGTCCACTCTTGTCCAGCACTCCTAGTGCTCAGAAGGCTGATGGAGGACGGCAAGTGGGAGGACAGCTTGGCAAGACTTTATCTTGTGGGGAAGGGAGGGGCACCCCCCCAACCCAATCTAAGCCTCTCACAACCTAGGGGAGTAGGGGAAGGAGGGTGACATTTTAAACAAGTGTCCCTTTCCCTCTCTCCTTGTCTTCCTTCTGAGTTTGCTGTGTAGCCCAGGCTACCTCAGACTCCCAGGTGCTAGGATTAGAGGTTTCCATATTCAGCTAAGTGGCTTTTTCGAGTTTAACAGCCCTGCTTTAAAGTTTCTGAAATGGTTGACTAGTATAAGATTTTAAATACAGCAATGAAAAGCAATGATGCATCATATGGTCCAGTCATTTGAAGTCCACTGTGTGTAGAAAGAATACATCCATCATTCAGCTTTGGTGACAGACTTCCGGTAGTGAAGCACCGTTGCTGTTACCCATATATTTAAAGCCAACATGATCACAAAACGTATAAGAACTGAAATAAATGAGAAGAAAGTTCCAACATTAAAGAAACTGGACGTTATACTGCTTTAATTAGAAGCCTATGTAAGGTTTCACTCCCCAACCCAGACAGAACAATGAGATCATAAGAACATTGGTTCCAAACATTTCTAGGAAAAGGACTTTCCTGTAGAAATGCACACCTGGGCACTCAGCCATGCATCCTAAGTGTTTCATTGAAGTAATGTGGCTCTGGCTAAGAAGTGCAACTAAGACCCCTTCGCTTACGTCTCAAGGGCACGGCTGTCTCAATGCTGCATTCTCTGAAGACCATTCTAGAACAGTGGTGGCCCCTGCTTATGGGTCCATGAGGGAGGCTGAGGGAGGAGGACTGCGTGAGGCCCGAGTGAAAAGCCAGCCTCGGCAGCACAGCAAAGATTGCATCTTATGAAATTATATCTGAGAAATCAGCCCAATGTTAGCACATGAAATAGCCACTTAAAAACGTAACAGAGATCCTGAGAACAGTGGCCTAACTTGCCCTTTAAGACATGAAGGCTGGCCGGGCGTGGTGGCGCACACCTGTAATCCCAGCACTTGGAGGCAGAGGCAGGCCGACTTCTGAGTTCCAGGCCAGCCTGGTCTACAGAGTGAGTTCCAGGACAGCCAGGGCTATACAGAGAAACTCTGTCTCGAAAAAAACAAACAACAACAACAACAAAAAGACATGAAGGCTGTGTTTGTTTTATGACAGGTCTCACTAACTCAAAATCTGTAGCTGAGGGTGGCTTTAAACTCCCGATTCTCCTGCATCTGCATCCCAAATGCTGGGATTACAATTTTAGACATGTTGAGGATTGAAGCCAGAGCTCCCTACATGCAAGGCAAGCCATTTACCAAATGGGCTACACACATATGACATAGAGCACTTTGTGTGTGTGTTGGGGGGGGGTATTTGGTGGTGTCCTTTGTAGCCCTGGCTGTCTTGGAATTTTTTATGTAACCAGGTATGCCCCAAATTCACAGATATCAGCCTGCCTCTTCCTCCCACCCAGTGCTGGAACTAAAGGCACTCACCACCACACCCAGCTGGCCACTCTTTAAAGCTAGTCACCTAGGAACAATGGTGACAGATAAGAAACAGCTACAGTGGGAGTATTCTTGGTCTTTTAAATACAGGCTTTATATGTACAGGTTCTTTGCTGTTTAATTATGTCCGTTCCCTCCTGTGAACTCAAGTCCCACAGGACAAGGTCTGTCTCCTTTTCTATCCTGTCACCAAAGTCAGAGCTGTCAAAAGTAAAGTATTTCTCTTTTCTTTACTTTCTTTTCTTTCTTTTTTCTTTTTTTCTTTTTCTTTTCTTTCTTTCTTTCTTTTTTTTTTTCTTTATTGTTTGTTTTTCGAGACAGGGTTTCTCTGTGCAGCCCTGGCTGTCCTACAACTCACTCTGTAGACCAGGCTAGACTGGAACTCAGAAATTCGCCTGCCTCTGCCTCCCAAGTGCAGGATTAAAGGGCGTGCACCACCACCGCCCGGCTGGGACTTCACTTTTCTAAAGCTTGCTTTTTCAATGAAAGGTCTAATGGCTGAGGACATTAATCACTTACTGGATAGGTTTCTGTTTTGTCACTTTCCAAAGATGTGTCAGGAGTTGAGAACAGCTTAAGAGATTAATCAGTCCCTTTCAGTTAGCCAAAGTATCTTCTTAGCTTACTTGTATGTGTGTGCTCAGTGCCTTGAAGCACAGCTGGAGGGGTCTTATTTCTTGTCTCTCTAGGTCCTGCCAGCCTCACTTCCCTCCTCTCCTTCCCTCTCCCGGCTTCCGGGTCCCCGTGCCCAGAACTCCTTGGTGTGACCAGCCCTGGTCATGTTGGATGTCACTCCTGATCAAATCCTTTAGCTTTTAAGACTTTGCTCCTCTGCCGGTTTTGATCTCAGGTCCCTCGGAGTATACCAGGCTCCTTTAGCTACCCAACCTGCTGGTCTGTCTCCCTCCCCCTCTCCCCCTCCCTCTCCCCCTCCCCCTCCCTCTCCCCCTCCCCCTCCCCTCCCCCCTCCCCTCCCCCTCCCTCTCCCTCTCCCTCTCCCCTCCCCTCCCCTCCCCCTCTGGAGTCTCTCATTTTTGTTTTGGAGACTTGTTTCTCCTAGGCTGGCCTGGCTCTTTTGCCTCAGCTGCTTAAAAGTGTATGGGACTACAAATGCCACCACACCTATGCCCTATTCTGAAAACCCATTTCACAGCATAATTCAGCAGTTAATTGTGGGACTCCTGTCCAATTTCCTTGTTGAAGTAGAAATTCCAGGATGAGAATTGACTCCCTTGGGTATGTTCTCCCCAAGGACTGCAAGGAGTAGATACTTAATAGAGACAGCCACCACTGTTGAAGACTAAATGTATGTTATTTTGTCTTTTGACTCTAGCCCACTTTAATCAAACGGATCTGTTAAGCCTTATGATGGATTCCATGTGGAGACCCAGGTCTCACCAGGAAGTGCAAATAGGAAGTCAAAAGTTTTTACTCACTTGTTAAGTCATTGGTGGTCATTAAGGTTGTTATTATTCTTGCTGTAAAAGAAAATTCATAGCAATAAATAACTTGATTCTCACACATTTTGATATTTCTATTTAGCTCATGCCTTTCCATTTTACTATAACAATATATACTACTTGGATGACATTGATGGGATCCTTATTGATACTGTATTGTGTAACCATCTAATCATGAGCCATGCACCCTGGCCCAGTCATGTCAAAGCTGCTCACGGAAGCAGAAGTGGATTGTAACAGTAGCTCAGCACTGCCAGGGAGGGCTCCAGTCTCTCCATATCCCACCCTAAGACAAGAAAAACCTTCAAAGTCTTCATTTGCATACTGAACTTTTAGGCACTTTAGTTGAAGAAAGAAGGACTCCACTAATTTAAAAGTGTGTGTGTGTACGTGTATACACGGTATATGTACATGTGTACGTGTATTACGAAGATATAGGTAGATAGGCTGGAGGGATGGATCAGCAGTTAAAAGCCCTGACTTCTTTTCCAGAGGACCTGAGTTCAATTCCCAGCACCCTCATGGGGGTATATAACCCTAGTTCCAGAGGACCTGACCCCCTCTTCCGGCCAGTGAGGGCACCAGGTATGCATATGGTGCACATACATAAATTTAGGCAAAACACCAGTATACATACAAATTTTTAAATGTTTTAAAAACCATATGTTTTGAGACAGGGCCTCCCTGTACCTCCGGCTGGCTTTGAACTCCCAGAGACCCTACTGCCTCTGCTTCCTGAGTACTGTGACTAAGGTATGTACTATGCTTGGCAAAAGTTCTTTTTTTTGTTTGTTTGTTTTTGTTTTTGTTTTTTCTTTTTTGTTTTTCGAGACAGGGTTTCTCTATGTAGCTCTGGCTGTCCTGGAACTCACTCTGTAGACCAGGCTGGCCTCGAACTCAGAAATTCGCCTGCTTCTGCCTCCCAAGTGCTGGGATTAAAGGCATGCACCACCACCTCCCGGCTTGGCAAAAGTTCTTTAAGCATTAAACTCCACCTCATTTTCATAGGGAAGAAAACTAAGGCTTGGAGAAGACAAGCTCTAACTGTCTGACCAGTGTTTTCTTGGGTTTGTTGTTGTTCCTCTCTCTATTAACAACCCTCTGTAGTGAACAGGACCCAGGATAACAGTTGAGCCAGTACTCAGTCAGCCGTAGTCTGCATTACACCCCCTTGTACACAAAGGTGCCCTTAACAGGTTCTGTTGAATAGTTAATTACAAAAATATTAGTATGAAAAAGACCTCAGTCAGTTAATACCAGGAAGATCCTGATATTGATGGAACCCAGTCCCTAGAGAGTGGTTATCTTACTTGCACAGGTGTAGGCAGAGAGGCCCCAGGTCAGTGCACTCACAGCTCCCGAATCTTGTACCTTCCACAAATACTGGAGTTGGGCAAACTTGCTGGCCGCACTAATGACTGTGCATAAGTTCTATTGTGGATAAAATGAGAGCATCAGGAACCAAAAAACGATAAATGACTGGGTATAGTGCTTCGCTTTTTTTTTTTTTTTAATTTTTTTTTTATATTTTATTCTCTGGAGACAGGACACAACTCACGGGAGCCAGTTTCCCTCCCACCATGTGATCCTGGGGATTGAACTCAGGTTATCAGGCTTGGTAGTAAGCACTTTAACCACTGAGTCATCAGCCCAGATACAGTGCTTTCTAAGCCAGATTTTCAAGCCTTGCCCTCCCCAACCTGCTGAGGTTTGAAACCTCAATTTGGTGAAGAATGACTCTGCCTCTGTGGTAGGGGGTGAAAGTGGCCTGAGCTAGTGGAAGAATCACAGACCTGGCTGCAGACTCACCTGTCCCCTACTCTCCCGAGAATAGAGGTGCTCGCTGTACCCTGGAATGGCACTTAACTGACCAATTCCAAACTAGCCCCAGGAGCCTCGTGTCTGTTTCCCACCCTGAGTGCCCTGTCTCCTGTTACTGCTCAGAAGCTTTGCAAATTGACTATCAACCCATCAGGCCCCATCTCCACAGCAGCTTCTAGGCTCAGACAGGCCAGTGAGAGGCCACTGCAGTCACTCGGGTCGAGCAAGGTGGCATGAGGAGCATTCTAGAACAAAAGTTACAGTGGGAGCTGCCCATGGGTGGCTTGAAGAAAGGCTGACGCCAGCCAGGGAAGCCTGTGGGAGGAAAGGCTCTTGAGAAATTGGGGTGCTGAATAAAGCAAAGGAAGGGGGCCAGGCCAGATCAGTGTGGTAGTTACAGGCCAGAGAGAGACACACCCAAAGTGGGTTACAACGTGGCCACGTCTGAGTGGACAAGCTGTCATGACAAAGCCAACTTTGAGATCCGGGGTAGTATGGGACTGGGCCGTAAGAGCATCCTGGTAGTGTCAGCACACACTCAAGGGAAAGCATAATTCTTCTTGCATAAGCAGTTCAGTGCCGGCAAGGGGCTGGGAAGAAGCAGAGGTGTGAAAAGCTGCCTGTGGCCATTGCAAAGGACAGTCCCCAATTCTGCCAGGGAGCAGGTGCACGGTAAATGCTTGTAGAAGAGGGGGGAAGAGGGTAAAGTTAATCCTTTAAAAATTAAGCTGCCAGGGATGGCAAGATGGCAGGGGTTGGGGGAGATTGCTGCGGGGCCTGATGACCTAAGTTCAGTCCCTGAATGCCACAAGGTGGAAGGAGATAACTGACCAAGTGTCTGCATGCTTCCCCACACCATCATGCATGCATCACATCCTTAGGAAGGTTGACAACTAGCAACCACATGGTCCTCACAACCATCTGTAATGAGATCCGATGCCTTCTGGTGTGTCAAGACAGCGACGGTATACTTATTAAGTCTTTAAAAAAAAAGTTGAGAACTGTAAGCTCCCTTGTTTACTTACTGGCCAGGGTCACCTGATAATGGCCTTAATGAAAGCAGGCCGGTTGGGGGGCCAGTGCAAAACTTGAGGGGAGTTGTGACCATTTTATTGAGAGCAATCGGACTTTTTATACCTTTATCAGAAACAATATATTGCAATTGCCAGAATCAGTAGTTGTAGTTGCCAGGATACAATGACATTTGCAAACTATATAGGAAAAACAAGATTGATGAGATTAATGTTCAAGACCAATTGTCCCCTCAAGTTTCCATGCTTCCTTGACTACTAAGGGAACATACAGAGAAACAAGTTGGCCTGAATGTTTGTCTGCTGGAGGGAGTGCGATGGTCTTAGGAGCTAGAAGGCATATTGTGCTCCCGAAGCCATGGACTCTAAGCTGAAAACCTATGATGCATGAAGAGGCCAAGCCGAGCCAACTCGGAGCCACTGCCCTGAAGTGGTGTGGGGCAGAGAGAAGGCGTCTGCTTTCTCAGTCTGTTAGTGGCGACACTCACCATGGCTGAGTCGATGATCCATTTCTGCAGGCTGAGGATGAACCAAGAAGACACAAATCTGGTCAAGTGCTAAGGGACCCAGCAGCGAGTCACTGGGAGGCCCGCCCACACCTCCCATCCTGTCCTGCACAGACAAACCCAGACCACAGAGGGTGACACGAAAGGCAAGGTAGAGTGGGGGGGTGTGGGGGGACTGTTCTGCTGGACAGTGTGTAGTTCAGGAAAGTGCAAGGCGTTGCACATGAACACCTGCTCTGAGTTAAGAGAACAGAAGAAAATGATGGATGAAAACACACAGACCCGTGTTCACACACACTGCAATCTGGGACTGGAAATAGTCACAGGGCTATAACTATCAATTGGTTTTCTTTCCTTTTAATAAATCATTTTTGTTTTATGTGCATTGGCGTTTCCATGCAAGTGTGTCTGTCAGAGTGCTGGGTCCCCTGGAACTGGAGTTATAGGCAGTTGTGAGTGCTGGAACGTGAACCCGGGTCCTCTGGAAGAACAGCCAGTGCTCCTAACCACAGAGCCCTCTCTCCAGCCTTCCCTGGCTGCTGCTTTTCCGGCCATGGAGACATCTCAAAGGCATTGTCAAAATTAAGCACTTAGAAAAGAGGTCCAGCCTTGCAAAGGAGAGGTGTTCTGCAAAACCAGAGTGCTGTGTGAGCTTCTTACTGAATCCACCCTTGCCCACTGATTCTGTTGTAAAAGCACATTAGTTGGGGTGTGCAGTGGTAGGTAAGGAGGAACCACTTTCCATCCAGCCTGTGCAGGATTCTCAGTGACTACATGAAACAAAGGGACACAAGCAGAGCAAAAAGATGAAGCTATGAGGGCTGGGGGAGGGGCAGCTGGGGGCCTGGTCCCGTAGCAGTGTCCGGGAAGGCCGAGTCACTTCCCACCGCTTTGCCCTGGGCTTCGTTCCTTGCCTGGTCCACCTTTCACATGCTGTCAGCACACAGAAGAAAGCCGCAGGTGGCTGAAAACAATGGCCACATTAAGTAGGTGAAGAGATTATACCATGGCTAGTGTCCAGCCATGCTAAACGTGTTAAAGCATTCTCTGTGCCAAGTGTGGTGGTGCAAGCCTGTAATCCTAGCATTTAGGAGGCGGAGACTAAAAGAGGAATTCAGGGTCACCCTCAGCTACACGGGGAGATAAGGCAACACCCCCTTGAAAATGGCCTCAGAGCAGAAGTGGGTCACAGCTATGCTCTCCCTCGTTCTACGGAGGGAGAAGACTCTTAGCCAGGGGTCTAATAGCAATCCAAGACAGCTTCTGGTCAAGACTTGCCTAATCCCTTGGGCCTGTCAGTGTTAAACAGGTGTGTGGCCATGTCATGGAGGCAGCAGGATTAACTGACTGCCAATACTATGCAAATACTTTTCTTGGCCTTTTAAGGAGTATGAAATTCAAGAAAAGTAAATTAAATCTGACATGAAGTCTCACCCTTTACATAAAAGATTCCACTGAGTGCCACAGTCTGATGGGCCATTCTGTACTGTAAGCCTCCAAACCAACACAGCCACCAAGATGACAAGGCTCAGCCTCTAAATAACAGTTTTGCATGGGTATGTGATTAGTGGAACCTATCCTGTCCATGCTTACCCACTGAGAGGCACCTGCCAGGTGCATCCTGCCTGGGACTTGGTGGTGCCAGGCACAGTCGTGTTGTTAATCCCCTGGGGACATGCTCTTGGAAGGAAGGCGTGCCCAAGATAAGCACAGGTGGAGCGTGTTGCTCTCAGCAGGGTGACTGCATGCTTCTCAGGTTCAGTGGGTACACAGAAAATCTACACCCCACTGGGTCTTGAAGGGCAATGGGCATCATCCTGTTATAAGGATACCTCTGGCAGCGACTGTACTAACCTAAGGTAAATGTCAAGTCTAGAATTTGTGATTCTCGGTGAGGACAGAGCCTCTTCCTCAGCCCTCCCGTCTGTCTCCAGCTCACATGCAGGAAGGATACACCACCATGTAGGGTAAGGCTTGCTTCACGTTCCCATTGAAATGAAAGACGAACAGCAGGAGGACAATGTCTGAAACAAGAGGCTCTGTGAGATGGGCAGGGCGGCAGGCGGGAAGGCTGGGGACCAGAGGGCCAGTTACCTTGTGCGATGAGAATAGGGTATTCCAGGTAGGTGAGCAGTGGGTTCCCATAGTAATGTTGATAACGAAGGAAGACCAGGAACCTGCAGACAGGAGATGCATATATTCACAGCCCACCCTGTGCCAAACCCCCCAGACCCCAGACACTGGCACGTTTACCCAACGCTAGCCTATGTGGTCTTCATATGTGTGATTGAGCTGAGGAATATTGCCAGAGACCCATATGGCGTATCCAATAGTCCTTGAGGGTCACTACACTGCTGTCCACACCATAGCGATCACTTGGAGAAATTGGGGTCCAAAAGACAAGGCCATGTGAGGACCCAAGGGTAAGAGATGTTGCCCTAGTTCTGGTTAATGCTTTTAGGGGGACTCCTGTGCCCTGGGGATGGTGCATAAGTACTTCTCTGTTTTTAAGGTTTCTCTAAAGCAATCGCCAGCTAGGCATGGAGTCTCTGGTGTCATTAAAGTAGATTCTGGCCAAGATCCAATCCCCTCAAATCATGATTTTAGAGTTTGAACTCTCAGATTGAGATCTCAGGATAGTCCCTGGAGTGTGCAGGCTGGTTTGACAGTGGTGTCCTTTAGCATCTCCCTGATGCCTCAGAGACCATGAGGCTGGTGAGGGGCGGGCGGGCAGGCAAGGCCCAGAAGGGAAGCAGAACTGTAGTGACCACCCTAACCGTGCAGGGAGAAGGAGGGGGAAGGGAGCTAAAGAGGGGAGGGAGGAGTCCAAATCTAGACCGACAGGATCTGGCTAGATTGCCCCTCCTAGTCCTATTGTTCCTACCTTTGGATTAAAACAGCTTTCACCTACAGCTGCTTGAGGATTAAAGAAGGAATTTGTGTCGGGGCCCCAGAAGGACCTTCAGAAAGTTCTCACGAACTAGGAACCCTTGTAGTAAACTGCTGGTAGAAGAGGTTAGGGATAAATAACTATTAGATTTCCGTGGTGGAGCATACTTGTGCCTTCGGGCCACAGAGCTGGTCTTAACCTTGCCAAACCCACCCGCCTACTGCCTGGAAGGGAGGCCTTTGGCAGTTCCAGAAAGAGCCTACTATCTACACCATAATCGACTGCAAGACCCTTCTGGATCCCGGGAACATTCCATGGCCAGAACTGTTTCCTACTGGGGTCAGCTGTAGGATCTGAGACCATCTCTGCTTGAGTTTATGAGTTTAAAGCCAGGCAGCCAAGAGGCAGAATGGGTGTTGGGTTGGCACTCTGTAGGCGTCCCTGAGCTTTCAATTCAGTCCTGCACCCTGAAGCCTCAGCTTCAGATGCCCATCTGCTTGAGCTTAGCACAGCAGAGGTCAAATAGTTCTGGACTTCACACCCGCATCCTCTGCCCCAGCC
This sequence comes from Apodemus agrarius, assembly GCA_964023405.1. Classification (NCBI taxonomy): domain Eukaryota; kingdom Metazoa; phylum Chordata; class Mammalia; order Rodentia; family Muridae; genus Apodemus; species Apodemus agrarius. The sequence continues at coordinate 101,319,841 of OZ030011.1, read as the reverse complement.
AGGCTGTTACTTCTGCGTCCTTCATTATGTCTTTTGCCATATCTCTCACCTGAACAGTCTCTTCCCTTCTCTGAAATGCACATACTCTTGCAGCCAACGGACCAGGGTCCCTCCAGAGCCCCGCCTACCATCAAGCGTCCCTGGAAGGGAACACCTTGAAGCACTGCACTCCCTCCCCAATTCTATCAGATGGGCGCGCCCCACCGAATGGACACAGAACCACTGGGTGACTGCAGGGTGTGGCTGGTGTCAAAGCCAGAGGGTTTAGCCAGGTGCAAGATCATGGGCTTTAGGACGTGGTTTTCGTTTGTTTTTCCCAGCCAAAGTTTTACAACTTTGCCCCTTACTCTTAACTACATAGCCAAGGCTACCCAGAACTTGGCTCCTGCAGCGGTCACAGCCCATCCCTACGGGTTGGACCCCAGCCCAATTTTCAAACGTCGACCCAAGTTCCCTCTCTTACTCCCCACGTGAAATCATCAAATCTTGTAACTCAAATAACCTAACACCTGGCCGGAGACTCGAGGCAAGAAAAAAAAAAATGCGGGTGGTACGGGGTGAGGATAGGGATGGTAAGAGACTAAAGGTGCAAATGGTTTTGCCCGCGGCCAGAAAGTTGTCCGTAAGGACCAGTGTGTGTGTGTGTGTGTGTGTGTGTGTGTGTGTGTGACTTCGCTGAATCTATAAAATGGGCATGCTCTGGCAAATCCTGGGATTTGGGAAGAAGCAGGGGAGGTGGGTGGGAGCGTCCGGGTAAGCACCTCCTAGCCCCGAGCCCCCCGAGTTAACCCTTGGTTTCCCGGACTCCCAATTCCTCGCAGGCCTTCCGGGACCTTACCCCGCCAGCTCCAAAAGTAAACTAGGGAGGCTGATGCCCCGCGCACTGCGCGCCGCCAGCTGCGCGTAGATCTGCGGCAGCTTGAGTGCAGCGCACACGCCCAGCGTGCTCCAGTTGCAGAACCACAGCAGCCCGGCCTCCATGCTGTAGTCTCGGGCGTGCCGTGCCAGGGGGCTTCGGGATCTTATAGGTGAGAACCGGAGGCTCAAAGTCCAAAGAGTCCTTCCGCCTTCCCGCCGGCCGGGCCCCGCCCTGACCACGCCCCGAGCTGCTGCTCTACCAGTGCGCTCCGCCCCGAGTCTGCTCCGTTCAAGATGCTCCCTACCCCTTGCCTGCCCCGCTCCCGCGCGCCCCGCCCGGAGTCTGCTCCACTCAGAACGCACCCGCCCTGAGTCGGCTTGGCTCCGGATGCTCCCCGCCCGGGGTCTGCTCTACTCTGGGTGTGCACTGCCTGGGATCTGCTCCACTCCGGATCCTCCCGGCCTCCAGGGCGGTGGTTCTGCCCTGCTTTGTCAGGCACTGCCAACTGCTGATTCACTTTCCGGGTTCCACCCAAGGGTGCCCCTCCTAGCTGAGTGGAAACGCCTGAACAGACTAGCCTCCCGAGGGCCGGGGACATTGTAGGCCCATGGCCTACACCCGAAGACATTCTGTTGAGATTTTTCCACTCTCTACAAGTTATCTTTTTTCTTTAGAAATTACAACTTTTAAAGTCCTTGGTCCAACCTAGTCAGCACCCTTCTAGTCCTACAGGCCTGGAAAAACCTGAATTCTCTGAAACCCAGCCACAGGGAACTAGCCTTCTGCTTGGGGGAAGGCTAATCTCAGAGAGTTTGCTGTCTTTGCCTCGAGGCTCGGTTTCCTGTTTTATTTTGTTAAAACGCGGTCTCGTGCAAACTCAGACTGGCCTTGAACTCTGTCTCTGTCTCTGTCTCTGTCTCTGTCTCTCTGTCTCTGTCTCTGTCTCTGTCTCTGTCTCTGTCTCTGTCTCTCTGTCTCTGTCTCTGTCTCTGTCTCTGTCTCTGTCTCTGTCTCTGTCTCTCTCTCTCTCTCTCTCTCTCTCTGTGTGTGTGTGTGTGTGTGTGTGTGTGTGTGTGTGTGTGTAGCCTAAGCTAGCCTTCAACCTTGAATCCTCCTGCTTCCGCTTTCCAAGTGCTAAGATTTCAAGCGGGTTGCCTCTGCACCAGGCCGTTTATTTTGTGGTTTGAGACAGGGTCGCGCGACCCATGTTGGTTTTGAAGTACTGATTTTCCCACCGTCTTTTGGCAAATGCTGGGATTACAAGCTTGTTCCATTGTAGCCTCTGAGAGCCCTCTCTTTCCAACCCTCCCTCCGCTTTTTATTTTTATTAGGTTTTGTTGCTGGCATGTGCGCAAGCATGTGGGTCGCTGCTTGCGTAAGCCAATGGACGATCTCAAGTATCATTCCTCCAGTACTGTCCACCCCACACACCCCCAATTTTCCCCTTTTAAGGTGGGTTCTGGGCATCTAATTCAGGTCCTCAAAAGAGTTAATAGATGATTATCGATAAGGGGGTGTTGTGGTGCTTGCTGTTTTCCCCTTGGTTGGATCAGTGCTTGCTCGCTCGCTCGCTCTCTCTTGAATGAGGGCAACTGTGATCGCAGGCTGGAGACCTCAAGGTCCATTAGCAGACCCTTGGGAGGTGGGGGTAGTGGAAGTGTAACGAGGTCGCTCTGCGCTGTAGTGTTTATAAACTATAAACAGTAGCTTTCCCGGAGCCGCATGGGGGGCGGGAGGCTGACAACCTGACTGCAGTCAGTGGTGCAGTTTTCTTTCATGAGTCATCAACCATGCTGGGTGGTGCGGGTGCCTGTATCACTTCCGGTCCAATAAACAATCCCAATAAAACTCACTGGTTGACCAAAACCGTACTTGGATGGGATCGATTCTTCGGTCTGTTGGAGCCCTACCTGGGGACAGTTGGTGCCTCTGTATCTCCTCAGGAGAAACAACACCACGGGGAGGAAACCTGGACACCCTTTAGGCACACGACCGGAACAGGGCGGGGTCATTCCCCCCCCCCTCTGGTTATGAGGCAGAACACACACACACACACACACACACACACACACACACCTACTTGGATCCAGTCTGTGCTAACTCTGTGCTGTAAACCAGCACACCTTCCTGCCTGCCTCCAGTCCTCAAGTGTGCACACACAAACTTGAGCCCGAATTTTAGCTGTGTTGTTCATCAGTAGAGAATTCTGCTCCTAAGAAAAGTAGACAAGAATGGAGATCCCAGCCAGCCAGCTCTGAGTTACTCCATATTGTATAAGACAGCAATGTGGGTAGACTCAGGTCATACCTTGCAAGGCCAGCCTAAATACCTTTCCTCTGTCTTCCTTCTCTGTCTCTGTCTCTGTCTCTCTCTCTGTCTCTGTCTCTCTCTCTCTTGGTTTTTTGAGACAGGGTTTCTCTGTGTAGCCCTGCTGTCCTAGAACTCACTCTGTAGACCAGGCTGGCCTCAAACTCAGAAATCTGCCTGCCTCTGCCTCCCAAGTGCTGGGATTAAAGGTGTGTGCCACCACTGCCCGGCTCGCTGTCTCTTTCTGAGGGATGCTTTTCTGGACACTTTGGTTCCTGACTTCCCCAGAGGCTCCCCCCACCCCCCACTTTCCTTACCACACAGGGCTGTTTGTCTGCCATGTGGCTACTTACTAATAAAGGACATGGTTTCTCTTTTCCAAGATTTATAGCTTACCTGCCCTGTTTTTCTCAAACTCTAATAAAAAAAAAAATCCTTGAACTTTAGAAAAATGTGTACAAACAGAACACTTGCTGATAACAGATTAAATACTTCTTTTTTGTAAAAAAAAATAATTCTTTGGTTTACACTTAAGTTTACAATTTATTAAAGTTAAAAGCAGACTTGCATACCGAGATGGTTGTGTCATTTTTACATAAAGAATTAAGTCTTGGCTGCAAATATGATAGGACAAAAAAATAGAACATTTTCAACATTTTTTTTAGAGTTGACTGATACTTTTATTTTATTTTTAAGGTTTTCTTTCTTTCTTTCTTTCTTTCTTTTTTTTTTTTTGTTTGTTTGTTTGTTTTTTCAAGACAGGGTTTCTCTGTGTAGTTCTGGCTGTCCTGGAACTCACTCTGTAGACCAGGCTGGCCTTGAACTCAGAAATCCGCCTGCCTCTGCCTCCCAAGTGCAGGGATTACAGGCGTGCACCACCATGCCCGGCTAAGGTTTTCTTTTTAAGTCTATTTTTATTTTATGTATGTGGTTGATTTGCCTGCATATAAGTCTGTGCATCTCATACATGCCTGGTGCCCATAGAGGCCAGAAGAGGATGTTGGACTCCCTGGAACTGGAGTACAGTGATGAGCCACTATGTGGTTGCCAGGAACCAAACCCTAGTCTTCCGGCAGACATACCAGTACTCTTGACCCCTGAGCCATCTCTCCAGCCCCCTGAGATTTTGATTTTATAATTCTCAATATACAGAATTCCCTTTTATATAAATAAGTAATATAAAATGACACAGCACATTTAAGGATATTTAAAATTTGTTGGAAACTGTTCTAATTGCAACCCAAACTCATTTTTAAAGAATGAAACTTGAGGGGCTCAGTGCTTAAGAGCCACTGACTGCTCTCCGAAAGCAGTTCAATTCCCAACAAACACATGGTGGCTCACAACCATCTGTAATGGGATCTGATACACCCTTCTGGTGTGTCTGAAGACAGCTAGCGTCTACTCATGTAAATATTTTTAAAAAATAAAATTCGAGTCAAGTAGAACAGCAATTGTGTGTGTGTGCATGTGTGTGCACACATGTGTATGTATGTGTGCACTTATGTGCCTGTGTGTACTGTTTCAGGCAGCATCTCTTGAGCTTGTGTGGTGTGACATCCTGCTAAGTACAAAACATGCACACTGTGTGTTCAGAGCCACAGCTGCAGTGAAGTCACATGAGAAAACCTTAGGCGACCCTGGCAGACAACCTGGAGTGGTTATGTGTTTCATTTTGAATTAATTCTCGGTCATCATGTGTTCGCTTTGGCCAAATTTTTGCAGACCCCATATGCAGTTACATGAGCCCAGCTCAGTCGTGGGAGCTGGGTTGTGTAGACAGACCCAGTGTGGCTGCCCTGCTCCTTACCGTGACACGGGTGCAGCTCATCGTCCATCTGTCCCCTGACAGTTATCTCCCATTCTCTAGGGTCCCTTTGGCAAAGTTTCAGACTGTGGCCTTGGCTCCCTTCGTCGTTCGTGAAGTGACAAGGGCATGTCTTTGTCCTTTCCTGGTGGCTCTCGGGTCACGCTCCTTTATTATCTGTCTGGTGGAGGGCTCCTTGGGTATGCAGTTGACGTCTCCAGCGTGTCATTTTGGAAGGCATATCATGTCGGCCACCCTTCTACAGATGGGGCTCCCAAGGAACCTCTCACTAACGGTTTCCATGGCCTTTATTAATCCATACCGGAATTAGCTATGACTATGTTAGCTGTAAGATGGGAATTTTCTGTTCTTCTTTATTCTACAGTCCACAAAAGAGTTCAGTACCTGAAAGCGTGTAATTATTAAGTGTGTGTGTGTGTACATTGGTCAAGGGTGGAGAGTCAAGCCGGGCTTAGCTTCCTACTCTCCTTCCTTTTGGTATACATACTGTCCTACATGTGGTGGGTAGGCAGCCCCGGGGCCAGCTCGTGTGTCCCCCCTCCATTACCTCATCATTTCTAGAACAGGAAGACGCCTCAAGGTCCTTAGCACTGGGGTAGACAGAGGGAGGCAGGGGCTCTCATAGAAGCAGTGGCTAGAACTGAAGGGGGCTCCTTTCCACCCTTCCCAGCCTCAGCCCTTCCGGTCCCCGGGTGCCGCCCAGCCTGTGGGCTCTGAGCTGCCCCGCTCGACTGTCCAGAGGAAGCTCCCTGGCTTTCCCAGCGATGCCGTGGAGGTTGCGTGTCGCTCGGCTCATCTAGACCTCCTTGCTCTGGACCCAGGGAAAGAAGGCGCTGGCGGCTGGGCCTTCACTCCGTCAGCCCGTGGATATCACGGTGAAGGTCAGAAGCGGGCATCTTCGCGGAGAGCAGAGGTGGAGGGGATGTGGGGCTGGCTGTGGCCTTCAGAGTGAAGCAGACACTGTATGCTGTAGTCTCCTGCAGGCGCGCTTGGTTCAGCTGGCCCTGGCACTCTGGTGCTGAACAGTCTGTGCCTGTTGGCCGGGCCAGCCAGGAACCTGTCGGTCCAAGAAACTAGGAGACGCGAAGACAAGATATCCCGGTGTGATGTTGCAGCCGAGGTCTGGTCATGGGAAAGGAGGCAGTTCGTTACGCTGTCTGGTCCCGGCTGACTGATGCGCTCTACAGAAGAGCAGCCCCTGTGATAACCTTGAGATCTGTCTTTTCCCCTCCCCCTGTCCATCCTTGAACTGTAGAGATGGAGGCCTGGAGAGGTATTGCTGCCCTGAGTCACACATCCTAGAGAATTGTTGACCAGGCTAGTCCAAATGGTTGGTGTGGCTCCTAGACTTCGGAGATAGTGGCAAAGGTACCTATGAAAGGTGATCTGGGCTGAAATGCTACAGCATCTGTCAGTGGCTGTGCCTCCAGGCTTGGGAGCCAGTGCTAGAGCCCTGGAGCCACGCCCGCAGGAGCCCGGGTCATATTGTGGCAGAATCACAGGCCATCAAGTGCCTGCCCCGGGTTAGGTAGGTGCAGAGGTAACTGTTAGGGGCTCAGTACAGGTGTACTATGTGTTTCTGGCATAAGCATGCTCTGCACACCCACTGCCTCCTAAACAGCTATTTCTATTCAAGTTGGAAGTCTGAGAGCAAGAATGATAAGCGAAGACCGGGGCTGGAGAGCCGGCTCCGCAGCTAAAAGCACTGGCAAAGGACCTGGGTTCCAGCCTCAGCACGCACATGGTGGCTCACAGCCATCTCTAACTCTAGTTCCAGGAGATCCACTGTTTTCTCTGGCCTCCGAGGGCACCTGCGTGCACAGACGTGTCCGAGGTCCCCCAGCACCCGCAGACAGACGGAGGCAGGAGCTGTGAGCAACCTCACGGTTCTGAGGTCAGATCGAACTCTTTAAACATGCTCCCGACCTTAACACGGGGCTCCCTTGCCAGAATCTCTGGGGTCCTGAACTGGAAGGGCTGAGGTTCCGTGGTCCTCCTAGGGTTTCTGGAATCTTCCTCATGCCCGGTGTGGCCACCTGTGAGGGCTCCCTGGGCTTCGTCCACGCCACGCCCACCTGCTGGGCCAGCCCCGAGAGCGCCTCTACAGCGGCTGCAGCTCATCCTCTGGCTTCTTCTTCCGAGTGCCTTCCACAAAGAAGAAGTCCATGTGGCTGAGGGCTCTTCCCAGGGGCGTGTCCACCCTGCTGCCCACCTCCCGGCTTGTGGAGCAGGGGACGATGTCCGAGAAGAAGGGCACGTGGGCAGGCAGCTCCCGAGGCGCCTTCTTATTTCCCTGAGGGGAGGAGACATCCCAGGTCACACACCTCATGGGATAAAGAAGAAGCTGTGCGCTAGGTTTGGGGTGTTCCTTGGATACGCATATCCCAGCCTGGAACCGGAAGCCAGGATGGGGGCTAGAAAGGATCGTGACAACATCCATTTCAGTCAGAGTGGAGGGTGGACTGGAGAGGTAGCCTCAGAGACAGCGTCCTGACGTCCTCAGGGGACTTGGGCATACATTCCTACACACAGCAGTCTCCTTAACTAGGGGAGAAGCCTCATTCTGCAGCCCTGGCTGGCCCCTGGCGTGCTGTTCGGAACAGATGGGCCTTAATGCAGGTGATTTGCCTGCCTCTGCCTCTGCCCCTGCCCCTGCCCCTGCCCCTGCCCCTGCCCCTGCCCCTGCCCCTGCCCCTGCCCCTGCCCCTGCCCCTGCCCCTGCCCCTGCCCCTGCCTCTGCCTCTGCCTCTGCCTCTGCCCCTGCCTCTGCCTCTGCCTCTGCCTCCAAAGTGTGTGTGTCACCACAACTGGTTCACTTGGTTTATTTTTATTAAGATCAGCAGAGCTGGAGAGATAGCTCAGCCACTAACGGCTAAGGTTCACACTTCCAACTGTCAAGAGTTCAGTTCTCAGCATCCATATTATGAAAAACTGTCTCCAGCCTCCCCTTTCTCTCCTACCCCTGTATCTACAAGCACACAGAGAAACACACACATATACAGTCCCCTTCCCCCGAAGAAGAAAAATATATCTTTAATTGGTTGGTTGGTTGGTTTCTTTGAGACAGGGTTTCTCTGCATAGCCCTGGCTGTCCGGGAACTCTACATAGACCAGGCTGGCCTCGAACTCAGATCTGCTTGCCTCTGTCACCAAAGTGCTGGGATTAAAGGTGTGCACCACCACCTCTCAGTGAAAATACAGTTTTAATAAAATCAAATACTGGGTACGTTTTTTAAAAAAAATGTTCTATATAAATATTTTATTTTCCACTGGACCCCTAGTTACTTAAAACAAAATTTCTGTTCTTTACTTATTTTCTGCACAGAGCACAGAGTAGGTCCTCAAAAAAAATTTTTTTTTTGTTTTTTGTTTTTTGTTTTTTGTTTTTGTTTTTGTTTTTGTTTTTGTTTTTTTTTGTTTTTTTTTTTTGGTTTTTGGTTTTTGGTTTTTCCGAGACAGAGTTTCTCTGTGTAATCCTGGCTGTCCTGGAACTCACTCTGTAGACCAGGCTGGCCTCGAATTCAGAAATCCGCCTGCCTCTGCCCCCCAAGTGCTGGGATTGCAGGCGTGAGCCACCACGCCCGGCAATTTTTTTTGTTAAATGAAGAATGGATGTCCACACTGAAAGCAGTTTTCCAGAGGTGGGGTGCTGTCTTACCAGAGGGTCGTAGTCTTTCAGGAAACCCCAATTCTCAGCCCTGGAAAGGAAAGCACAGGATTGTGAGGGGGTTTGTTTGTTTGTTTGTTTGTTTTTTAATGTGCACTGGTGTTCTTCCGGCGCATATATATATCTGTGTGAGGGTATCAGATCCCCTAGAACCAGAAATACTGAGAGCTGCGATCGGTCATGTGGGTGCTGGGAACTGAACCCAGGTCCTTTGGAAGGGCAGCCAGTGCTCTTAACCACGGAGTCATCTCTCTAGCTCGACTGTATCTTGTTTGTTTGTTTTCTGGAATATCTTGAAAATGAACTTGTACTCCATCTTTAAGTCTGTATATTACCATGGAGGAATTAAAAAGCTGTGTAGACACAATACGTGCCAAGGGCCCGGGCTCTATTTAAGGAGCACCACACAGAGTGATCAGCTACTTTTTCTATCTTGTTCTTGTAATGTCCACACACTCTTCTAACTCCAAGGGTGTGTTTAGCACTTCAAGTTTCCATGTTTCTTATCTGTTCATTTGTTTTAGTCCAGGTTAGCTGAGGACTCATGATGTAACCAACAATGATCTTGGCTGCCTCCTCCTCCTCCTCCTCCTCCCCCTTCCTCCTCCTCCTCCTCCTCTTCTTTCTCCCTTCCTCCTCCTCCTTCTCTTCCTCCTCCTCTTTTCATTTTTAAATTTGAGATGGGGTCTTACTGTGGTCTTAGCTGGCCTGGAACTTTCTATGTAGACCAGGTTGACTTTGAACTCACAGAGACCTGCCTGCCTCTGGCTCTTTGTGTTGGAGTTAAAGGTGTACACTGCTACACCAGGCAGCCTTGGCCTTTGGGTTCTCCTGACTCCACCTTCGCTGGCGTTACAGGCTTTGGCCATCACCATGTGTGATGGTTTGAGTGAGAACAGCCCCTATTTTATGAGAATGGCTTATTTGTTTGAACACTTGGTTCCTAGTTGGTAGGACTGTTTTGACAGGATTAGGAGGTGTGGCCTTTTGGGGGAGGTGTGTCACTGGGCACTTCGGAAGCCCATGCCATTTTCAGTTGGCTCTCACTGCCTTGCACCTATGGATAAAGATGTGAGCTCTCAGCGACTTCTCCAGCAACACGCCTGCCTGTCTGCTGCCATATTTTCCACCATGATGATCAGAGATTCTATCCTTCTGCAACCATGAGTCCCAAATTAAATACTTTTTTATAAGCTGCCTTAGTCATGGTGTTCTACCACAGCAATAAGAAAGCAGATAAGACACCACGTTAGGACTCAGCTTTACATATTACAAGATTTTAAAGAATGCATGCATGTGTATGTATGCATGTGTCTGTATGTACCTTCGGAGACCAGAAGAGGGCGCCAGATTCCGCAAAACTGGCCTTACTGGCAGTCGTGAGCCACTAGATGTAGGTTCTAGCCACTGAGCCTAGGACTTCTGTAAGTGCACGTGATCTTAACCGTTGAGGCAGCTCTCCAGTATCAAGTTCGCATCTTTTTAATGAAGTTTTTTTTTTGGTGGTGGTGGTGGTGGTGGTGAGGTCGGAGTGTTTTGTTTTTTGTTAATTTTTTTTCCCCAAAGGCCATGTTAGGAAACTGAGGCCTGTGCCTCTCCTGTGTTCCCACACCACAGCCAACACAGGGGACAGATGCTGCCAGATATCCCCAGGGACACCCCAGCAATTCTACAGCATCAGGGAGCACCCATTCTATCTCTCCTGTGACAGTGTCTGATTGCACAGCGTGACAGCTCCACTCCAGGATTATCTCCCTAGGGTTGTGCTTCTGACACCTAATTAGGGGGAGGGGGCACCCAAAACAACCAGCGAGCTTCAGCAGGGCTGGGGAGAACTTGGAGTCCTTGTACACTGTTAACGGAGATGCAAAACAGTGCAGCCATTGTGAGAAACAGCAGGTCAGTCCCTCCCCACAAAACTAGATTCCACTTCTGAAAGAGTTATCTGGAAAAGAGTATCTGAAAAAAATGGGAAGCCCGGCCTCAAAGGGAAATCTGCTCTCCTCTGTTCACTGGGACACCTAACGGCAGCCAGAATGTGAAAGATGAGGAGACGTGAGACGACTAAGAAAACGTGGTATAGTCACGAAATAGAATATGGCTCTGCCTCAAAGAAGGAAAGTCTGACATGTGCTTATGCGGATGAGCTCCGTGACAGAGTGACTGCTGCCACCCTGATTCTGATCGCCAGACTGAAGGGGGAGGGATGAAAAGAAAAAACCTAAAAATGCAGCCCCTGGCGCGAGCGTCTGAACCGCTTTCATCTAGACGTCTCACCGCTCTGGGTGGCCACTCTAGCCGTCCTCCTTCCCCATGGGCGTCAGCCACTCCGCGTTCTTCGGTTTTGTCTTACAAACGTCAGACCCACACTGGGCCTACAGCTCAGAGTGGCCGCACTTGCGGGGCCTGCCCTGCTTCTCTTGGGGTCCTGGAACCCCTGGGAACCTGGGCAACCCTACTGGGTTTCCCTGATATCCTTATGCTGAATGAAAGCACGAAGGAGGCTCCCCCCACCCACCCCCAGGCTGGCATCCCGCCCCAGGCGGTGCCAGGACTTCCAGCTGCCAGCTTCCTCCCAGAAGAGGAGGGACGGAGATTGCTGTGTGTCTGGAAATGGGGCCAGAGCCCTGTCTGTGCCTATGTTCCCCGCTGTCTGTGGGGAATGCGGGCCTGGGCTCCTCTCGTTGCTGCAACCGCAGTCTAGGCCTAGGTTTTCCTCTCCCGCATCCTACTTCCATGTCCCCCCCCCCCCCTGATCTTTCTGAACTCTTTTGGCGGGTGGAGGTGTGGGAGGTCCCCCGGGAGCAGGGGGTCGGGGGATGACACTCACCAGCGCCGCTGGCCTCGCGCTTCGGCTTCCACAAGCTCCCTCCACAGCTGGTCCTGCTGCACACCCAGGGCCGGGGTCCCCTGGCCACTGCCGGCGAGAGCCCTGCTCGCTGCAGGGCCATCCCGGGCCGCGGAGATTGAGGCAAGCTGCCTGGTAGGGGGCAGTTGGTGGTCCCCAACTGATGTGGTTCTTGGTTGGCTGCCCATGGGGGACTGGAGAAGCAGGAGAGGGAGAGGAGAGAGAAAAGAGAAAGACTGGTTGAGACTCTCGTTTTAACCCAGGATAACCTGCACAAGGGGCTTCCGCATCGTCCCCCACCGGATCTCGAGCTCAGAGACAGTGGCTCATGGGGGACAGAAACTCTCCAGGCTGGGGCAGCACCTGCGCCCAGCTGTGTTTTGCAGCTCTGCCTGTGTTGACCGTCGCCCAGGGAACAGGCGACTCCCAAGTGCGCACGGGGCGGAAGGGGCGGACCCGGTGTGTGCCCTCAGGACATCTGAGCCATTCGGTGGGGCGCAGATGTAGGAGCTTTGCCCAGCTCTTCTCCAGGGCTGGGGGGCGGGACCGTGTCTGACTCTGGGTCTCCGCGGCGGATCTGGGAGGGTTGCTGAACTCGAGCACGATCTTGTGCTGCCCCCTGGTGGAGAACTCAGGCTCCCAGACGAAGAGACAAGAGACTGGGCGCAGGAAGTGAAGACATCTTAGGGTTTCTAATTGCTGTGATGGACTATCATGACCAAAGCAAGTTGAGAAGGAAATGGCTTATTTGCCTTCCACTTCCACAACGTAATCTATCACTGAAGGGAGTAGGAATAGGAACTCAATCAGGGCTAAAACCTGTAGCTCGCAGTCGATGCAGACGCCATGGAGGGGTATTGCTTACTGGCTTGCTCCCCGTGGCTTGCTCAGCCGCTATCTTTTAAAAAAAAGATTTATTTATTTATTTATTAATTTATTCATTTATTTATTTATCTATCTATTTATTTATTTAATGTATATGAGTGCTCTATCTGCATGTACACCTGCATGCTAGAAGAGGGCATCAGACCCTCTTCTGATTATATTATAGATGGTTGTGAGCTACCATGTGGTTGCTGGGAATTGAACTCAGGACCTCTGGAAGAGCACCCAATGAGCTGAGCCATCTCTCCAGCCCTCAGCCTTTTAGAACCCAGGACCACCTGCCCAAGGATGGCACCGCCCACACATAATGGCCTGGGCCCTCCCCATCAATCACTAATTAAGAAAATGCCTTGCTAGCCCCACCCCCTCACTGCCCATAGCACTCAGGAGAGCGGCCCCACACCTCGCCTGGGCAGCACAGTGGAGGTGGTCCTGATGGTGACGGCAGGGGTGATCCAGCCCATCGGGGATGAGAGCAGAACTGGCCCAACCCCTTGAAGGCCGCAGCCCTCGGGAGAATGGGCCAATGCGCCTTGACTGGGCAGCAGTGGTGCAGGTGAACCGGCCCTGAGGGCTCGGGAGCAGGAGAGCGGGACCTGCCTCCTGCCCATGTCAGCACTGGGTGGTCTAGCTGGAGCAGTGCCAGAGTGCGCGCCCTGGAGGTGCTAAGAAGGGAGAGTTGAGGTGCTGACCCCCTCAGGTACCGCCTGGCCCCAGATCAAGGACTCTGAATCGGCCCACTCCAAAATCCGTATCATTTGCAAATGGTTGGGATGCATGATAGGACCCGTCCTGCTGTTCTGAAGCTGCAGGATCTCCATGGCAACAACAGGATAACCAGGAGGAGTCCCACAGAGGATCCAATACTGACGGTGCAGCAGAAGCCAAAGATCTCGAACGGGGCCAATGACTCATTGCTGTGGACATTTGCATGTGAAGATGTGTGGACAGAGGGACTGACCGTGGGACACGTGGGACACAGCAGCTTCTGTGGTGAGATGTTTGTTTTCTATGCCTTTTTTTCTTTGTTTTTTTTTTTTAAAGATTTATTTTCTTATTTAATGTATATAAGTACACTGTAGCTGTCTTCAGACACACCAGAAGAGGGCATTGGACCCCATTACCAATGGTTGTAAGCCACCATGTGGTTGCTGGGAATTGAACTCAGGACCTCTGGAAGGGTAGTCAGTGCTCTTAACCACTGAGCCAACTCTCCAGCTCTCCCTAAAAATGTGTAGCCCAGGCTGGCCTCGAACTCATGATCCTCCTGCCTCTGCCTCCTTCCGCAAATCCTACCTGTGTGTGCCACCACACCTGGTGCCTTTTTTCTTTGTGTGTGTGAGTGAGTGTGTGTGTGTGTGTGTGTGTGTGTGTGTGTATTTTGGGGGGAGGTTGCAAGGGCAAAGGGTGGATATGAGAGGGGGGAGACGAGTGGGACTGGGGGTGCCTGATGTGAAACAAAGAATCAATAAAAAGTTTATTTAAAAAATATGGATTATGGAGAAAAAAAAAGAAATGCCTTACAGCTGGATCTCGTGCGGGCATTTTCTCAGCTGAGGCCCCCTCCTCTCTGGTCACTGTAGCTTGTGTTAAATTGATATAAAATCAGCCAGGGCAGCAGTGTGTGCTCCTGCTGAGAGCCCGGAGAGCCCGCAGTCAGAGAGCCTGCAGAACTGATATTGCTGAACCTCCCAACCACCCCGGGCAGCTTTTGTAGACACAGGCCCTACACCGAGTCCCACCCAGGCCCACAGTGAAACCCAGTCTTCAGGGAAGAGCACAACAGGGGTGACTGTCCAGGTGGCCTTGAGTTTAGCTCATAGAAGACACAGTGAGGACTTCCGGTTGTCCCCTAATCCCGAGGAGCCCAGCTCCGCCTCTCCTTTGTTTTCCTCCCGTAAGTGGGCAGTTTTGTGGGTGCCGATGTCTCTGGGGGTGGCAGCTATATCCCTGTACAGCACTGTGATGTTGAAGTCCTCACTCACTGTGCTTGGGGACAGCAGCTCTCACTGGCCCCCTTGCAGCCTGGGAGATTTCTCTTTTGAGGAGAGGGAAGCTGTTGTCCCCAAATGTCCTTTCTGTGTGCTGAGGGAAGTCCTTACCAGGCTGATGTGGCACTCGGCAGTTAGGGACAGTCATGTGGCTTGCAAGGATGCTTCAGCCGTGGTCCCCTGCCTGCGTTCTCCAGGAAATGCAGCGTACAGGCTAAAGCCACCAGCCAGGCATTTAGAGCAGCCCTCACGCTGGGCCAGGCTGCTGTCCAGGAGGCGGAATATTTTCATGGAAGTTGGTCGTTAGTTTAAGGTTAAAGGTTAAAGTTTAAAGCCAAGGAATGCAATCTTAAGCCGGCTTGGTTGGTTCTCCTCTGAGCTGATCACAAACCTCTATCTTAAAGAGAAACTCTGAGGTGGGAAGCAATACGCTAGCTATTTTACCATCGCATTTCTTTACTTTCCAGGATTGCTTTTTGAATGGAGTTGTTCTGTGTTCCTGGCTTCATGATGGCCGACCGTGTCCCTGTGGAACCCAAGGGCACTGTGTCTTCTGGGATGAGGTGAGATCTGGAGAGTAGGGAGGCCACTCGCCCCAGGTACACAGCTCCAGCTGTGGAAAATCCATCCTATGGGCATATTAGTAAGAGTTAACGTCCAGATGAAGGCTGTCTAGGGCTCTCCTGTGATATACACAGAGTGAACCCGG